>JABJUM010000009.1:0-619919 GCA_016169955.1 Phytophthora vignae f. sp. vignae | reverse complement strand
GCCTGCATCGCGACTTCGCGTCCACGGAGACGGCGGCGGCGATTGAGGCCCATGAATGGGTTCAGGCTTCAGTGCTTCTTGCCCTCACGGATGGACCGAAGTTGATCACGGTCCCTGAGGCGTTCAATGGATGCGCAATTCGGTCCAACGCTTACGTCATTGATATGAACGCTGGAGATCTACTCATCTTCCGTGGCGACCTGCCACACGCCGACCCACGTCCGGAGGCGCGTGATGTTCGCCTTCAAGGCACTCTACTGGTTGATAACGTGGCACACGACGGTACTGTGGAGCGCGTTGCCTGGGGGGTTCTACCGCTGCCGCTTCTGCTTCAAGCGAATTGACTCCAAGCGATCTCTCACCAATCACCAGCGCTACTGCGACAGTAACCCGGAGAAAGATGCCATCGCCACAAAGCGGAAGGCGAACAACGATAAGGGGGCGTTCTGCAAAAAATGCCAGCGTCACTTCGAAAAAAAAAAAAAACACGTACAACGTGCACAAATGCTGAAGGAAAATCTCGCTGATGCCACAGCAGAGCTGAACAAGTTTTTCGGGCTTTAGGTTAACTATAGTTAATGAAAAAACACAAAGGCCATTGTTTTGAGCATTTTTTTCTTATCAAGTGTTTGAATATTATTTTACCTCTTCAACGTCAAAGGTACAAGAACTAAGTTACAATGCCCATATCAATAACTCAGCTTAAACAACTTTTCCTTAGCAGGTATTTGATATATATTTCACCGCGTCAACATTAAACATATATAACTATACTGTGTGTACCGATGATGAACTATTATAAAGTGTATGTAGACACCTTTGTATTATCGAAACCCAAAGATCGGAATTACGAACACATATATACAGAGCGACGGTTTCATGGATTCGATATAAAAATCATGGATCGGCTACCGCTCATCATGGATCCTGCGTGCAACTTCATGGATATAGTACGGGTAGTCATGGAGTTGGTATAGAAGTCATTGATTTGTATAGAAAGTCAAGGATAACCTTCGATAGTGTAAATAGTCGGTGTCTCGCACTGTGATATAGCACACATCATGGATCAGAAACCAGTGGTCATGGATATAGTAACTTGAACTCCTGGATCTGCTAGTGAAACTCATGGATCGGTTTCTACAAATCATGGATTTGATAATGAAACTCATAGATCCGTTTCAACAATTCATGGATAGAATACTGGAAGTCATGGATACAATTCTACCACTTTATGGATAGGATACTACAAGTCATGGTAATATACGGGTACTCATGGATTGCTTTGTTTGAGTACCTCTAGAAGGGCTGTCTACCTGCGTACCCCCAATAGCGCGACGGGATATGTGGTTGGTGATAAGACTGCTGGGATTGCTGGGATTGCTGTTGGTGCTGGATGGGATGGTGGGACCTTGGAGGTGGAATCGTCGGAAACTGAGAGTCTAGATGCGCGACCACCGATTCAACGGCTCGATCTTGCTGTATCCACTGGCTAAAGATGCCGGTTGGTCCGGTGTGTACTTGCTCCAGCTGAGAACTAGTCAGAACCACGCCACCTCCGCCGTGAAGATATTGAGGTGGAGGTGCCGGATGGTTAAGGTCAATTCGTTCTGCAAGTGTGGGTTCGCGGGCTGTGCCACTCACACCGTGGTTAGCTCGGTGAGATCGAGCTTGACGCCGTCTGGTACGTAGACTAGCGAGCTCCAAGATGCGAGGACGCCACGTCTCAATCCTATCACGATATATCCACCAGTGAGGGTCAAACATTGTTGGTAGGAGCTTTAGCCGCCCATTAGACCGGATGATTGAAGCTAGTTCATGAACACAAGGTCGCCCGTTCACAGTTCTGAACACACCCGTGCATTCACGGAATGGACTTAACCCAGTCAACATTCGAATCGCCTCTTTCCAAAGCTCGTCGGTAGCACGTAGAGCCCAAACCGTAATAACTCGACCCACTTGGGTGTAGCGATCATTCTGAAGTAGATAAGGTAGAATGGTTGCGTCGCGAGCCGCCCGAATACTCACAGAGCTTGCAGATGAAAGCCACCAGGGCAAAAGGCGGCGGTTGAAAACAGTATACAAGTCGCCATTGCTGTCCTGGAGCCAACGTTTGCACTGTGCATGCGTGCCCTCCACTGCCGACGTATCCCGATACTCAAAATGTTTATTTGTCCAACAGCGTACGATTTTTGTCTTGTGCTTCCACCAATGCCTCTCCAAGTAGGCTGCCAAACTTGGAGAGAGATCATTCAAAATCACACACTGCAGCTCAAACTCATATTCAGTGGCCGCCTCCACGGCCCGATAGAAATACGTCATAAAGACCTCAGTCTGCCAGGTATTCTCCCACTTATCTTGACCTGGTAGTGGGTTTTCGACTTGAACCTGGCCAAGAATTATGTAGACCTCACTGCCGACATGTGGATAGCAACTCCCCTCAGCATCGTCATTGGTCATTAACTGCTCCATGCAGCCCCCGTCAGCGCCCCCAGTTCCCGATTCATCTGTGTCGGCATCGTCACCTCCTAATTCCTTCTCATCCGCGTCAAGTTCATGCGCGCACACCAAATCAAGCAGCGAGTCATCAACCCAGTCCAGCTCAGAATGAACTTCAATGTCACCTGAAGACGCAGTGTCCAAATTGAAATCTGGGAAGTCAAATTCATGCCAGTCGTAGTCATTAAAGGCTACATTAAACTCTTCTCGAACCGCATCCGCTATAGAGCTCGCGACGTCGTCTCCATCGATTTCCCGTACACTGTCGCCGTCCGAATCCACATCAGAGTCCATATTACCTGGCAAATCCACCTCACGGACTGCATCCATGTCGAAAGTGCTTGTGTCGAAGACGGTCGAAGCCACCGACGAGCCGTTATCAGCGTAGTCGCCCAACAAAGCGGATGAAGGAGAGGGATAACCAGTAGAAGCGTTCGACGCCATTGATTTTCGTATCGGTAGAGCCCTGCACTTCGTAGAAACGATGAACAATCCGTCCGAAAGCGGCCTGCGGAGTGTTGTAGGGACAAAGTCCTTTAGAAGCGTGTCCCTTCCTGGGTGCCTTATCTTGCACAACGTTATTTTTGTGGTAGAGCACCTTCAGTTCTTAGGATTCATGAAACTACCACGTCTCCAACATATTCTTAACAAACTCTCTCCAACTGCCTATCACGTGATGGAGAAGGTTAGCATTAAGCTTCAGTCCAGCAGCTCCGACATCACGCTCTCTCAGCGGCTATAGCCTACCTCCCTTGCAACAACGTGGACTCGTATTGGGAAGCTATTTCATTGGCGAATCTGCTGCTTGAGAAGCAGCGTCGACGCCGCAGGACAACCGCGAACTATACATGTATCAGCATTACGATCGCTTTTCATCCTTGGTGCGCTGAAAGCGAGCTCCGCCAAGTTGCACATGCCAAGGCGACGAAGCCTCAGGGCCTACAGAACGCGGCAGTTGCAGCCGACAGATCGCACCAGGCATGGCCTTCTGCCTCGACACCCTGCGTGTCTTCGAATTGTTCGAGTGTTAAGCTCTGTTGTACGTACTCGTAAGTAGACTCATACTGCCCATCACTGGCTTTGGTCAAGCTACAGTACCCATTTAATCGCATTAGCTACCGCCAGCTGCTTGCCCAAATGTCACCTCTATTACGAGGGCCCTCCCGATGAGGGTCCTCCTTGGCGTTTCCCAAAGGGAGCAAATTGCTCTTTGTCACAGGCACGGTACTTGCCTATAGTTTTTCTTACTGGCTAAAAATGGAAAAAGATGGCTAGGACGATTTGATTGGATAGTTGTTGATTACAGAAGTGTACCGACGGGTTTTGTGTATCCACTTCCTCATCTCGGGATCAGCGGGATGTGTGCGTAGATGTAGGCGCGTTGATGCATATATCTTGGTTTTAGTATGGTTATCGTGTGTGCATGTGCCGTACCTCACAGAAAGAATGGTTAACAGGTAGATTGCATTTCAAAACCTCAGGCAATTCTTTTGAAATTGAAACGTAGTTTTAGCCAATCAAAACGCGTATAACTGCTAGATATTAACACGAAGAAAGCCTTTTTGAAGAAAAAGGAGAGCTTTTTAATGGTAATTTGAGTGCCAAATGAGAAAGACCAAAAGTGATCTTTGTGTGAGGTACGGTATATCAGTTTCATTATGGAGAATAGCTACTTCAACTAAGCCTGCTCGACACTCGTCGACGGGGCGCTGTATGTGCTCATCCGCCGCTGAGTTGAGCAAAGTGGTGGTGGTGACCGCTGCCGGTGGTGGGCAAGTCCTCCGTGTCCTCCGTGATATCCTTGGTGCTGGTAGCGGTCGCCATCGGCATGGCGACGGTGTCAGATCGCTCGCGAGACCTCCACGGAGGTCTCGCAGCTAGGCATGACCAGCAGCAGCATGTCGGTGGCGCTGGACATTGCCGCCGAGGCTACCACGATGGTCGCGCAGCTGGGCGAGGCCGTCGGTGGCAAGTCGGTGGCGCTGGGCATGTCCTCCGTGGCCGCCACGGTGTCTCTGATGGTGGCCGTGGCCGTCAGCGGCAAGGCGGGGATTCTGGACGTCGCCCCCAAGGTGAATGCGGTGTCGATGGGGCCATGGCCACCAAAAGCAGGAATTAAGCCCCCGGAACGGTTCCCATGGCGCCGTGTCTTTAGGCGCTTAAATTCCCACACGCCGAGCATTATCTGCCTCACCGCCCTCCTCCCAACCTCGGAAAATGCCAAAAGACCTCCCCCCGTCAACTTGGAAAACTCGAAATCATCTAGTGCCTCTCTTTCGACGACGATGAAAATCGCCAGCATTGTGACCTCAAACGACGACACGGAGCCCCGCAAAAGGCATAAAAGCGATGAAAGTACTGTACGTGGAACTCGGGCTTGTGCGCTCGCGCCACTTACACAAAGTGAACGAGTCCGTGCTCCTGATCGATGTGGACAACATCGTACTATCCTTGATAGAACTACGTGAATTGCGGTCACAGTGGCTACATGCTGGTGTTACTTGGCTCTCTACTCTACTCTGGGCCATGCGGTGCTACGGGCTGTGTTCGACTGCGTTTTAGGATGTCTGGTTGTTGAAGCTCTGTGGAATGTTGAAGCTTCGACGACACCCAGTTTTGATGGCTACATTAAACTGGGGCCGCTACTTGCAGGAACTTGCTTGCTGCAGTATAGGACAATCCAGGGGCTTGTGTAGCCAAAAAGGCTTTCCTCCTTTTCACAGACATAGAATAGACCTCACTTTGCAATTCACTTGCTTCTCCACACGTGCTCTCTCGCCTCTGTCCTCTTTGCGCTCGACACGCTCGCTCAACAAGGTGCTCAAGAGCTCTCTACACGCCACGACTAGTTGAAACACTCTTAGGTTATTGATTCCAACTGTTTCGAGACAGACCAAGCATAAACACCGGTGGAGGGAACACAGCAGCTACGGCATTGACGACTACACCGTAGTTCGGCAACAACAAATCGCCAAGTACCACGACGAGGGCGGCTTCGACTTCTACAAGGCCATACTGCAGTCCTTCCTGACGAGGGCGCATCCTGGACGGCACCGACACGCTGGCCCCAACACCTCGACGGCGGAGACACAACGCTTCCAAGAGAAGAACGCTCTCGCAAGAGATGCGCTGCTTCGTGGCGTGCTCGTCAAGGATGCGACCAAGATCTGCATGCTCACCAGCGCCCGTGACATGTGGGTGGCCTTTGAGCAGGAGAAGGATCGGCGTGCCTTCTCGAACGTGTTGTACCTGCATCAAAAGCTGTACGCGTTCACGTACAAGAAGGGCATGGACATGGACAAGTATCTCGACGACACGGAGTCGATGCGTCGCCAACTCCGCAAAAGCAGCAGCAGCAGTTCTCCGGGGCCAAAGGGAAGCGGCCCTGGAAGGAGAAGATCGACAAGAAGAAGAAGAAGTTCAAGGGTAAGGACGGACACGCAGAGGAAGTGACAAGGAACTGTTTTTGGTGTCACCAACCTGGACATTTGAAGCGTGACTGCACCGAGTACCTGGAGAAGCAGCGCCTGAAGAAGGCCAAGAAGAATGAAGCAGCTGGTGCAAAGCCTGCGGGAAAGAAGAGGATGTCGCTGGTCTGTTGGAGTGAAGCAGGTGGCGGCAACCCATCTCATGGTGAAAGGTGCTGGATGCGACGGTCATGGGGGCAAGAAACTGTGGCCACCGCCGTGCATAGCTGTGACGCTAACTACGATGAGAGGATGGTTGACACCGGAGCAGGTGTCCACGTGTGCACTGACGCGGAGGCCAATTTTCAGAAAGACTCGCTGACCTTCGTTGGATGGCGCGGTGATACGAGCAAGGGTGAAGCTTTTGGGCAGGTGAACATCTGTGTAGGTGATGCGGCATCCGGAGGGTTGATGACGCTGGAGCTGCAGAAGATGCGCTATGCTGGTGGCGGTGCTACTAATCTGCTAAGCCTCGAGTGTTGGGAACAGGACGCGAGAGGCAGGTCAAGTGCGGGAATCGAAGACCCCGCACAGCGCTCCAACGTTCTGTGTCAAGAAGGCACAGGTCGGCGACCGCATCGTTCATGCATGCAACAAAAGCTGAACGATGCGGCGATACCGTCGCAGATGCCGATACCGCGAAAAGATGTCATCATCGATTCGATGGCCAGGAGCATCATGCATAGTGCTCTTAATCTGCGCGATGGGTTCTATCAGATCTTAATGCTTGAGAGCGATACGGCTATGAGCACGTCCAGCGGCATGCTCTGGGAGTGGCTAGTGATGCCACCGGGTCTGAAAAACACCACTGCAACCTTCAACAGGTGCGTGACTTTGCACCGAGCTACTTCGGTGACGTGTTCATCCACAGCCGGGCTGCGGACGGGATGAGCGACGTTGAGATACACAACGTGCATCTCCGGAAACTGCTTACACTCATGCGCAAGCACAAGCTCTACGTAAACCTGAAGAAGTGCTTCTTCGGGGCGAGCGAGATACAAATGCTCGGGTGTCTCGTCGAGAAGAATGGTGTCCGCCCTGACCCTATAAAGGTCAGAGTGATCAATGAGTGGCTGACGACGTTGAACGTCAAGGAATTGCGGTAGTTCCTTGGCTTGACTACGTACTTGTGCAAGTACGCGAAGGGCTACGCGGGCACGATACGCCCGCTTTCACAGCTCCTGAAGAAGGATTCCGAGTGAATTTGGGCTGCTGAGTGTCAGCAAGCAGGGCTTGACTGAGGCGCCGATCTAAGACTCAATGTAGTGGCCGACGCGTTGTCGCGTTGACCTGACTATGCTACGACTGATGCCGACGTCAATGCCATTGACGTCATGCGATCGAGCACTCCAACGTCGTCACGCGGGCGCGAAGCTTTTGCTGGCCTACGGCTCAGCGCCTTCTGACAAAGCTCGTCAGAATCTGCCGAAGCATCTTCTTGCTCGTGCACACCGTTATCGGGTGCACGACGGGTTGTTATTATACAGTGCAGTCGACGACAACGAGGATCGCGTTGTCGCGTTAATCCCCCCCCCCCCGCCGCGCGCACTCAAACGTTGTATATGACTACATGTTATGAAAAACAGAAGCATGTCTTATTTATACGTGAAATGTACAGGTGTAGGTGAAAATATGTGCAAGGAACGAGTGAATATTGCAGAGAATGGTGGATTAGTCTGATTATTTGATTGCGCGCAGATTGCTAACAGGAAAGGCTCTTCCCATCATTCGTGTGAGACAGTGCTGTCCTGAGTACTTCGATCCGATCAGACAGGATATGAAACATGATGCATACAGTGACTTAAAAGGCATGAGCCATCTCACCAGATATACCGGGGTATGTAAAAAGAGGTATACTGGAAAGAAATTACACTGTAGACACTATACAGTAATCGGCTTCTTCAGCGAACGGGTAAAACCTTATATATTTTAACATGGCATAGCTTCGGACCTTCACTGTCGAGTATTGAATTAGGAAACACCATTAGCCAATTAGCGACGTATAATTGAAATTCCACCAATCAGTTCGCTCAAACCGAGCCCCCTGGTAGATCGAAGGGCTAGCCAAACTTCAAGGCGGGCGCGGGCGGGAGCAAGGCGGGAACTGCGCGCTCAGCAGTAGTGAAAAAAGGGTGAAGCATTATCCCATTTGATCAAAGATATGCACGATGTCCTCCCCTCGCCGTCCGTTCCAGAAGCGCGCCCGCCTGACCAAGCTGCAAGAGCTGCAGATTTGTGACCGTCGCCGTGAGCTGCCAGCCGTCACGTACCTGGAGCTGGCGTTCTGGGCTCAGGCTGAGTTTGCGCTCACAAGACCCTCCAAGCAAGTGATCGACCGAGTTCTCAAGGCGGAAAGCTGGCTGCGGCGTGCTACGACCGACTGCTTGGCTCGCCAGCGGATGCGGCCAGACTACCAGCTCGAACTGGACCAGAGTATGATCGAGTACGTGCTGGCCAGTGAGGCCTGGGCCTTTTTGCTATCATTTACATTAACCAAAACCAATACATTAGTAAATCGAGTTTGGTTTTATTTTCCTTTTACAACAAATACACTTGGAAATTCTATACATATCAGGTGTTCGCTGAAGAAAGCAGATTAGTGTAGTTTGTTCTGTAAGGGTTATAGGGCGCTTGCAGGTATTCATTCATATGCACCCCTTCATAGAGAATGCAGCCTGGGTAAGTGGCCCAGTCCAAAAAAAACGAGCAGAGCGTGCGGGATTATAATACCGAGGCACCATTAGCCCGCGGTTGGGAGGACATGTCACTTGATTGCTAGCTAGGTACAGACCGATGATGTGTAGTCACCACTTCATTATTGCCTGCACTCGTGCTTGCCGGCGCTCCCACTACACCCGAATCCGTAGTGGCTAAGCCAATCGCACTTTCAGTCTCTTCACCAGCATCCATGGGTTCTCCACGAGCGACATCCTCCTCAACGCAAGTGCCTTCATCATCATGGCCAGTCAGCGACACCGCGGCATCACCGCTCAGTGTGTCATCGCTTGCTTCATCATTGACGCTCTCCGTCATCGAGGCATCCGAGTCGTTGCCATCTGCAACAGCTTCTGACTCTGTCCTCTCACTCTGGCTCTGAACATGATGACTTGTAGCGTCAGCAGCGACCGACGTGCTTGCAAACTGCTGCACCGGTAGTGACACGTACGGCAGGTCCTTCGGGATATCCACCATCTTGCCATAGTATCGGCGAGCAACCAGCTTTTCCAGATAGTCCGCTGCAACAGTCAGGTCTTCACGCCACGTCACAGATCGACACTCAATCAAAGCACCCGTCATCACATCTATCAAACGATACCCTATCACCTCTTTAGCAAAGCCGAGGAAGATTGCAGGCTTGGCTCGCATCTCCAGCTTATTGAGCTGCTTGGCCGTCAGGATGTGATAGAAGGCCGCCGAACCACAGACCCGCAACTTCGACACATCCTGTAACGGGGTTACATGAGAGTTACCCGAAGGGTTACGACGTGTGGGACGCACAGGCTTGTGTGGTGCACACTGCCTAACCTATTTCAGTAGGAGAACCAGTACATGGCTTCATGCATATGACTAGGGTCACTATGCTAGATAGTGAACGAGATACGTTTACAGCAAAGGCGGCTTTGCCGCGATAAAGAGAAATACATTCAGTTTGAGATTCAAACAGCTAGAGTTAAGGGTTGACTCTTGGAGTCCGTAAGGTGTATGGACTCGTGCGTTCTGGTATAAGAACGGGCTTTCTTAAGCTGAGACTCTGTGAGTCTGTTATGTGTTCCTCTGACGCAAACGCTACGGCAGCACTGCTGCACTTGGTAGCACTTGTTGGTCAATCCGACACCTGAGTCGGTATAGACTGACCCTCTGTGGAGAATGGAGCAGCTCGCTCACTTGCCCCCTAACCAGCAGGATGCTCTTAAAAAGCTTATGGCCTTGCTGGGCCCGGAGGGCGTGATGCAACTTGCGCAACAAGGCCCCGACCCGGTGAATATGCGTCTCGAGGCGTTTTCAAGCTACGAGAATGCTCTGCTAGAGCACCTTCA
The DNA here is from genome assembly GCA_016169955.1 of Phytophthora vignae f. sp. vignae. Taxonomy (NCBI): domain Eukaryota; phylum Oomycota; class Peronosporomycetes; order Peronosporales; family Peronosporaceae; genus Phytophthora; species Phytophthora vignae. The sequence goes on along the minus strand of JABJUM010000009.1, from coordinate 609,919 downwards.
GCAGAGGATGGCAACGGCCGTGGCGCCCCAAGCGCCCGCTACGTCGTCCGACGCGGGAAGAAGACCCAAACCGCTCATGTTGAGCGTGAAGACCTTCGAAGACAAGGAAGGGGAGAGATTAATGCTTTGAACACGTGAAGTCGAGATGGCTATGAGCTCAGCTCTACTCCGGACGGAGTCGCAGCGCGTGGCGCTAGCTATCTCGAAGCTCGGTGGGCGAGCGAGAGAGTGGGCACTAACGTCAGGGACGTCGGTCGACACGGCCTTCCCGACGTGGGATCAGCTGAAGCAGCAACTGTCCCGGGTGTACTCCGCCTAACGAGGCTTATCGCGTACGCTCGCGCTTCCTGACTACCCGGCAGGGCAAGAAGGAGCTGGTCGGCTATGTCCAGCAGTTGAGAACTCTCATTACGGGCATCTCTGCCGACCTTCTGGCTGAGTAGTCACCGTCACGGTGTTTATGGAGGGACTTCGCACTGGCGTTGCCAGGACGGAGGTATTCCGTAGTCACTCAAGCTATTTTGAAGAGGCTGTGAGCATCGCGTTGAACGCGGAGCACAACTTTAAGTCGTCAAGACTTGGGTGGAGCACTCCTCACACCAGCTCGTCGAACGGTCCGGAGCGTATGGACCTCAGCTATGCTGAAGGCGAAGAAGCCGAGCTTCGTGCTGCTGAGCAGCGGCGCGGCATCCGCCGAAGCTTTACTTGTGGTGACATGCGTCACCTGCGCGCCGGATGTCCCCTGCGCTTCCAGCGCCAGGCTTCGGCAAGCCGCTTTTCGGGTTCGAGCCAGGGCTCTGGTTCGTCTCGGGGAAACGAGAAATCCAGTAGACGCGGGGTGGCGTACTGGGGAAAAACTAAGTTCTATTGAGCCTCGGCGAGGTGGAGGTCGACCGGACTTAGCCCCAAGAGAACCGTACTCTATAACACGGAACGTGTATGCAAGCTGGGCTTGCTAGTCATACAGGTTTGGGTGAAGGGCTTCACAAATCCATGGACGATTTTAATCGATTCGGGAGCGTCGGGTAATAACGCCCAGCTTCCCACGATGGACGGAAGTTAGCTTTATGCTGAGGCGCTAATAGCGCGTGGGAGTGACATCGTCACTGTTCGTCTCACGACGGGCACTCGTGTCACGGTGCCTAAGATCCCTGTGGACCTGGGCGTGAAGTTTTTGGATTTTGATAGCGTGGAACGCTGTCAGGGCATAGACCTCGACTCGAGATATGATTTCATCCTTGGTATGGCGTGGCTGGAACGCCACGAGCCTTGGATTGCTTGGAGGTCGAAGACCCTTGGTGCTACGCACTTCTCTCCTGGTGGAGCATTGGCGAGTCATGAACCCACCTCTGCTAGGAAGCAAAAGCGCTTTGGGCGCGAGCACTGGACCGAGTCGGCAATGTGCTGGACATCGGAGCTTCCGAGTTGGTGGACACTGCGTGTGTCGAGAACGAGCGTTCAGAGCGTAGCTCGTGGACGGCAGGTGGAGCGGCACGAATTCCGATAAGCGGATGTGCGCCTGAGGGCAATGCCCTGCTGTATTCAAGTGAAGACAAGGTTGGCATGGAGCCGAGGAGCCATGGGCGCGGCCCGGCTGATGAAGGATGTGGAACGGCACTAATTCCGCTGAGCGGGTGTGCGTGTGAGGGCGACGCCCTGCTGCGTGCCAGCGACGGCGCGGTCGGCACGATGCCGAAGGACCAGGGGCTTTGCCCGGGTGACGATCGTGGAGTGACACGTAATCCACTGAGTGGAGGCTGCGGGTCGTGCAGCAATTCGCTGAGTAAAGACACTGAAGCTCCTCTGGAGCTGAATGAGGTGGTGACACCTGGCGTCAAGAAGCACGCGAAATCACGGAGCTCTTCTGGGCGGACAGTGTCCATGAAGAGGAGGCAGCGCCGCAAAGCGCTGGCTGCGCGACGCAAGGCGTCTGCGGTCTCACGAGGCGAGAAGGGCGTGTCGAGCGGCGAGGCCCCACGCGAGAGCGAGCAGCTCTACTCACTCGTGAATGGAGTGACGGGCGATGTCGATGGAGGCATTAACCTCGACAACTTGCCCTCACTATCTGCTCTCCTAGAGCTGGACGAGATGTCCTTGGCCGAGTTCGGCGAAGCCTTGAAGGCTGGAGACTTGGCTGAGGTGGTGATCATACGACCTGAAGAAGAGTTGAACTCGTCCTCGCTTCTGGATGAAGCTGTCCTGGAGGAGATCAAGAAGGCGCCGAATGCGCGGAGTGGAGCGGCGATCCTGAAGGACCCGTCGGATCCACTGTATCCGGTGGTACGGGAGTACCAGGATGTGGTCTGAGGCGAGGCGGGTGAACGCCTGACCGCCCAGGTGTATAGTTAGCGCGCCCTGGATGTAGACTCCCGAATGGGGTGCACCCAGAACAGACCCTAGCCGGAAGTGATACACCTAGATGTACACTCCAACCGGGGTGGCGTGTGTCCTTGTGAACAATCCCTGTGGGTTCGTTTGTCTTCGTAACCAGGGGTCTTCAACCGTAGATGAGTTGTCTTGATACGTGTGGGTCGCTAGGCAGCAGGGCAGAACGTAACCTCCTTGGACGTCGCCTCTGACAGCTCTCAGATAACCAAACAATACAAACAGATACAGAGTTATATACAAACACGTAGCCCTTCCTTATTCTTTTGGACCGTGAAAGGGTCGGTCACTACTCCAGTCAACTTCAGCCGGGGCCCGAGACACTGGTCAATCCCGGCCGGCTTAGCTCACGCGCACCACCCTCAGGTACTGAGGGAAAATTAACACAATCAAGTACGTCCTACCACACAATAGCACTTAAATCAATACTTCCCACCTGGGGCTACTCCAACCAGGTGACAAGGTAATCGGTAATATGAAATGCGGGGCCTTCCTGTGAGGGACGAGCTCAACCGCAACTAGGAAATGAAATGGAAGTGGATCAACCTCGGGTTGGTGCCCGGTACTCACTCCAACTTGGACTGGACTCTGTTGCGGGAGCTCGACCCAGATGTCACAGTTGCTGGGCCCTCACGCGTAGACTTAGTCGGTCCTCCGGGAATGCATGTCCGGTAGGCTGCTCCAACTCACTTGCGCGATCCTTGGCAAAACGAACTCTGTTTATCTGTTATCTGTTGTCTCTCTTCTTTGTCTGTCTGGCTATCTTCTGTCGATCTTTACATGCACTCCATCTTGACTTGTCTTCACTATGGTCTTGTCGTCGTAATCGTTCGCGGTCCCTCGTAGCATACTTCCAGCAAGTACAATCATCACTGGGTACGCAAACGAAGTTCAATGTTCCACGGAATCCGAACAGATCTTGGTCGGTCGGAATGGTTGGTCGGAAACATCTTGGACTTTGTATACTGGATCTTCACATCTGGGATGGTATCTTCTTATCTTCATCCGGGATCCAGGGTTATCTCCAAACAGGATCACACTCCACTTGGGCTTCACATCTGGGGTTTCTTGAGCAACTTCAGGGCTTCTGGGTCTTCACTCGATCCGGCCAGGCTCCTCTTGCGTTGTACAGTGCACCAAGAGCAGGCGGCCTCCAATCGGAGGCACTTCTACGCTCTCTTGGGCTTCGCCTCTCGTCCGGTACTAGGTTCCAGCCGGGGTCCACTCTTGGGGACATCTCCATCCGGGGTCACCAAACCTTGTACACTGCCAACGCGAGTCCGGCCAGGATCCGCTTACCCCATACGCCACGTGTCGCTGCCTCCCTTTCCCAGACTGAGCCTATGCGCCAACCAATCACGGGCGCAGCTCGGCAAAATCCGGAAAATCTCCGATTACATCGTGTCAACCGCCCCTCTTGTTACGATCCATTGTAGAGTCCATTCGGCGAAACGATAGATCATGACAAGATCTCACGATCCGAACAAGCCCAGATGGGTGGGCGCCCCAGACGGGGATGTCTTCAGTCATCTCCCAACTGTCGCGTCTCTTCTTTGTGCCCTGTCCCAACCGGGTCGCTTTTCATCAATCTCTCTTTCCAGTCTGCGGCAACGAAATCTCCACTCACAACGAAATCTGCGCGGCACCACCCAAACCATGGACGCCCCCGCATCGAGCGCCGACGCGCCGCCTATCCCAGCGCAACTCCCGCCTTCTGCGCCTCCAGTGGGGGGTGCGGAGGCGGGCCCGGGTAACAGCGGCGGCAGTCTGGCTGCCAGCGGTGGGGCTCACGCCTGCACGGACGCCAGCGACGGCCGGGGCAGCGCTAATGAGGTCGAGCGAACGACGGAGACCGGCATCCAGAGTGGCAACGAGCACGATAGCGTGGAGGAGGAACATGACTCGCCCTTGCCTGTACGTAACTCATCTCCTCCGGTAGACGGCAACCTGGAGGTAATCATCGACCAGGGTCCTCCGCGCGAGCGCACTCCAAGCGTGACTGCTGCGGTATCCAGTTTGCTGTCATTCGACGAGGCGGTCGACTACGCCAATTCGGGCATCATCCCATCGTCCAGCCCTGGATCCCAGACCGTCTGCAACATCCTGCCTGGGCGCCACGTGCTACCTTCCAAACGGAGCAACGACGGCATCTCCTACCTGGTTGGGGTTCCTGCACATCCGCTCTCGTACCGGTCGGACTGCTACGTTCAGGAGGGGTACGGCGGCACGGAGGCGCTCGCAATTTTCGATGGCCTCTCCGCTCAGGACATTCACGATTTGGGTAACCTGGTCGGCAGTCAGACGGAGCTGCGCAATAATTTGCTGCGCCATGGCCGCGCGGACCCATCTGGACGAGGAGGAGGTATTACGCGCTAAAGTCACCGAAACCGAAGCCAAGCTCGAACGTGCAGTGCGAGCTGTCGAGTGCCTGCGAGCTTCCAACCAGGAAAACGCATTTGACGCTACTCGACTGATGCACTTCTTAAACCAGGGTGGAGCTGCTACGCGTGGACGATGGCCTAGGTTGGTGCGGTTGCTCCGGCACTTCCAACGAGGGTCGACCCCTCCAGCACACTGGGCCACCAACATCACCGTCGAGGCTGCTGATCGTCCATTTAGGATGATTCCTCCTTATCCAGGCCCAGTCGACCCGAACATGGAGGACGACGACGATAACATCCAGGCGGACGGCGACAGCGGGAATCTGTGTGACAATCAAGAAGGGAAATCCGAAGACAACCCACCGGTGTCATCCCGCTCGGGGTTCTCGTCAGCGGGCACGCCTCCACCTAGATCCAAGCGTCAACGACCCGAGGAATCCCGTTCAGGCTCGTGTCCTCGTGGTCTGGCTGAGCTCTCTAGCAAGAATGGGCCTGTGTACGTACAGCTCCGGCCATCTGTCCATCCTGGGTCCGATGTTCTCCCTCTTTCCCCCCAGACGGACTTCACGCGTCTGATTCCGGACTGTGCTAAATCCCTCCCAGAGTTCGTCTCCTGGTCGGATGTCCGCCTGGATGTCCAGTTCCTGATGCGGATGAACCACGGATACGAGGAGGCGTTGGACATCCTCCGGCAGGATCAGCCAGCTCATCAGTACTTCCCAAAACCTTGGTTGCTCGAGATGCTGATCAAGATGATGTACCACGGCTCTCTAGACGCCACACTCTGGACACGTCACGTACCCGAGGCGTTCTACAAGCTCGCTGAGGTGACTCTTCAGCAGCGCCTCCGCCAGGGGTTATACCCAGAGGAATTCCCGCCATTGCGTAACCTATCCGAAGATGCAGCTGCCGTCTTGGAACTTGTTCCGGATGGGGGTTCCAGTGAGAACAGCCACTCCAGTGACTCGGATTACGAAGACCAGCCAAAGCCATCTGCATCCAAGAAGAGTGCAAGCGGGTCATCCAAGGCAGAATCCATCGAGGAATCCAGTTCGTCGTCAAGCAACGAGGAAGACGCGATCAAACCTAAGCGCAACTCCAAACGGAACCGTGTGCTGTTGTCATCGGACAGCTCGTCCGAAGATGACTCCCAGGTGGTGTCCTCCAAGCGGAGTTCGTCTCGTTCGAAGTTCGCTCTGAGGGACAAGCCCAAAAACACATCGTCCAAGAAACAGCCCAAGAAGCGCAGCCGGACATCGAGGTCCCAACGGGATGGTGGTCAGTCGCCCCTGGCTGCGAAGCAATATGAGGACTTGACCATCGAGGAGCTGGCTGTTATCGAGACTCCATCTGGGGATATCATCTCATGGCGTCGTCGTGGCATCGGTACTCGCTTCTCTCCCAAGAGGAGTGGGTTTGAGGGTCAGACGCCTGGCTTCCCGAATTATGCACCGCATCAGCCTGAAACCAAGTTCCTCGCTAGACTCTGGCCCGCTGTCGAGGATGAATACGTGGCCCTGATGGAGTCGGAACCCTGGCGGGAGATGTTTGCCAACCGGGTCAAGGTCATGTACTTCCACCGTCGGGACCGGTTGTCGTCTTTCGTGATCCGTATGCTGGACCAGCATGTCGAGTACATGCAGGACCACCTCCCGGCCTTCTGGCACATTCTCCACTGGTTCATGATGAAAGTCAAGCCTGAAGACGACGAGAGGTGCGACAACCTCGCGGTCTACGAACGGGCTCACGACCTCCACCGGAAGCGTCAGACACTCCACGACGGGGTTGCCCGGACTTTCGAAGCTCGTATCAAACGCATGATCAAGGCCGGCATGCCAAAAACGATGGTCTGGGAGCCTGGATTCTGGCTGTACCCATGCAAAATCTGCTACCTGTACCTGGTCGACGAGTCAACCAAGAAGGACGACGGCACACGTTACACCTTGGCCGACCAGATCGCGATGGCCGAGCGTGAAGACCCCGGCCGGACTCAATGGGCGTCCTGTACGGATGCCGAGCGTCTAGCACATGTCCCGGCCAAGATCGTCGACACGATGCTGCTGTCAGAGCGCAAGCGCATCGGCAATTGGGTTTCGGCCAAGTTCCAGTGAGGTCATCCCATCCAGCAATTGCGGCAATCCTGGATGTAGTTGCATATCCGTAGCGTAGCACTCTAATTCCATAATCCGTTAATGTCTTCACCGTTTTCATCATTCTCTTCTTCGTTCAGGTCGCTCAGGCTAGCTCCAACTTGGGCGCAGTCTGGTTCACATCTTGTAGCTTTGACTCCTCCCTCCAGGCAGCATAGTCAACTTCGTACACTCGTCATCGAAAACTCCAATCTCGCTCAGGTCACGCTCCATAATCACACCCTCATCGTAGATTCGCCCCATACAAATTCACAATCAATTTCCGTAGTTCACATATTCACATCCAGGTAGCTTGGGTCTCCATCCGGGAACCTCCCAACTGGGGCCAACACTCCCAATTGGGGTTCTCCGTCTGGACTTGACCTTCCCAACTATTGTATGTTAGGGTGGTCGTCCCCAGCCTGCATGGCTTGGAACCGCGCTCGGGCTTTCGCCCCTTGATTGAACTCATACAAGAGCGCTCCACAATTCAACTGCGTCATCGGTATCCATTCAGGCTCGTCATACCCCTTCCACTTGATGAGATACTCTCGCGCCCGTTTGGACGTCCGCGTCCGCTTGTTCCACCTGAGATCCAGGATCTTCTCCACTTCGTACTCGTCGTTCTCGTTGTCCGCTTCCCAGCTATCCTCGGGGAGAAGTGCAGTGTCGAAATCATCATCATCTTCGATCTCCGGTTGGATGATAGGCCGTCTGGGGTACAACGCCCGGGGCTTCAGTCGGCTGATGTGGACCCAAGGGTTTACACGGTAACCCGTGTCCTCGACCTTGAGTCTCACCCGGAACTCGTCAACCACTTCGGCGATCCTAAATGGACCATGCCACAAGTGGGCCAACTTGCGACTCAAGCCCGGCTGCACTTTTGGGATGTACAGCCAGACTGCATCCCCGACGTTGAAACCTGACTTGAGTCTGTCCGACAGCTCGTTCCACTTCCGGGTTTGTTCTTCCGAACGAGTCCGTTTGGCCTTCCTCTGGAGATCTTCTGGGCATGCCCGAGCGTAGCTGTAATCCCGCTGGAGTTTCCTTCGCCACTCATACGCAGTCCGTTCGGGAACGCTGGAAGGTTTAGGTCCCAGCATAGCTGAGATCGTACCCTTGGCGTCCCAACCGTGGACTAGGTAGAACGGGGTGTCCAACCGGGTAGCATCAAACGACGTGTTGAGCGCGAACATGAGCCTCTCTGCGTGATCGTCCCAGTCGCTTTGATCAGCTTCGGCGATGTAAGCCCGGATGGACCTCACCACAGTCTGGACGGAACGTTCCTGCTGCCCATTTGCCTGGGGTCTGTATGCCAACGTAGCTCGCTGCCGGCTGCCCAGGAGTTCCCTGAACCGGGTAAAGACCTCGCTCATGAATCTGGGATCCTGATCGTGACGCAGTAAAGAGCTGGCTCCGAAGCAGCGGAACACCCTCTCCTCGTACGCCTCAGCGACATCCTGGGCGGTAGTGGAACTCATCGGTTTGCACATCACGAAACCCGAAAACGCATCCTGGAACAGGAGTAAGAACGTGTTACCCCGTTCGGACTTCGGCAGGTGGGTTACGAAATCCATCGAGACCACCTCGAAAGGTTCTCTGGGTTCGATGTTCCCAGGCGATGGTCCAGGGTTGGGTGGACGCCCCTTGCCGCTGGCGCAGTCAGTGCACTCTTTGACGTATCTTTCAACATCTGCGTACATCCCTGGCCAGTAGAACTCCAACCGGAGTTTCTCGTGCGTCCGAGTTATCCCCTGATGGCCACCCTGGAAATCCTCATGGGCGTAATGTAGCATGTCCAGACGGAGTGCCTCTGGCACGACTAGGCGTAACTCGTCGGTCTTGTCGCGAGGTTGGTCCCTGTTGGACCAGACCAGCCGATAAAGTACATCCCGAACGTCCAACGCAAACAGGTCTGCCCGCTTGGACAGCTTGCGGATCTCCAGGCGGGAAAAATCATCCAGGTCGCCTCTCAGGAACTTCTTCAGATTCATCAATTCAGGATCTGCGTCCTGGTGTACCTTGATCCGGCGCCACCTCTCGGCTTGGTACTCGAGCGGATTCATAGAATCACCCTGATTAAGCTCCTCACGACTCTGGCTTCGCGTTATCGCAGCCATGACTCTGGCCGCCATTGGCAGGGGAGCCGACTCCGGCCCGGGATCTTCATCTACGGGCGCCCCAGTCGTTGATTCTTGACTGAGCTCACCTGGGGAGTCATCGCTCGGGGTCACTTCAGGCTTCATAATCTGTTCGTGGATCCGAGAGACTCGTACCAGGTGTTCCATTTCATCCGGGTCATTGATCGTACAGGACCCTCCGAGTGCTAGTGTCTTGGACGTTAAGTAATCCGGCCTGGTTGTATTCCCGCTTGACGTGTACCAGCCGGACTGAGGTGAACTTCTGCTTCATCTCCTCATACTCGGCCAGACGTCGCTGCAGGTTCGGCTGGTTGCAGTTAATCAGTCCTTGAGCCTGCTGGATGACAATCCGAGAGTCTCCAACGACAACCACATCTGGGATACCCCGGTCGTGGATCATCCTCAGCCCATTCAAGAGGCCTAGATACTCGGCGTCATTCACCGTAACACCATCCAGGATGAAACCTTGCGCGGCCAGGACCTTCCAGCCGGGGAGTTCCCAGAGGATGCACCCGCAACTTCCTCGCTTCGTTGAAGTCTTCGCGGCGCCGTCGAAGCTCAGGATGTATCCGGCGAAGCTAGCTTCCAGCATCTCCACACTAATCACCGGTGGGGGTTTTACTTGGCCCTTAACCGGGATGAGCGACTCAGCAACCTCGTCCAGGTGCTCCCGTGGTGTTATGCCGGCGCCTAGGATTGCAGCCAGGCCATCCTCGTCTCGCTTCACCTTCTGCACCTCCAAGTCCCAATGGGATAATGTTAATCCCCACCGGACATGTCGGCCGTCGGCAGTCTTGGACTTCAACAGCCAGGACAACACTGAGTACCTGGTGTACACCTTGATCGGGCAACCCTGGACGAGAGTGTTAAACACATCCAGGACCCGCATGACGGCAACTGCTTCCTTCTCGGCGATGTGGTATCGGATTTCCGCGTCGTTCAGGACACGCCCCGTGAACCTCACAGGCTGGATCACCCCTTCGTACTCCTGGCCGAGGACCACACAGGCGGCCCAGCGATTCGCATGCGGGATAATCACGAACGGCTTGGTCCGGTCGGGGTGTCGCAACAGGGGTGTCGACACAATCTTCCGCTTCAGGATCTCAAATGCCTCTTTCGCCCTCGACAGATCCCGGCCGGACTTCACTTGCTCGTCCGTGAGCTCGTACAGGACCGCTGCCACAACTGGGAAATCCTCGATGAACTTGTGATAGTAATTGAGGCTTCCAAGGAATGACTGAACTCCTTTCAGGGTGGACGGGAACGGTAGATCCTGAACGCCCTTCGCAATCTTCGGAGTCGCACGCAGTCCTTCGGCACTAATCTCGTGGGAGAGATAGGGAATGCTCAATTTCCCAAACTCACTCTTCGGCAAGCTGACCGAGATGTTCCAGTAGCGCAGCCGGAATAGCAGTGCGTTCAGGTCTTCACATAACTGGTCCCACGTAGGTGCCCCATGCGCGATGTCGTCGATGTAGGAACTCCGTCCGAGGACAGGTCCCAGTTGGGACGGCATCGGGATGTTGCGTTGAAACACAGTCATCCGCTCAGCCAGGACGGGGACACCAGCTCCGGCCTTCTCCCGTTCGGACTCATCCCGGACGGACGGGTCCAAACCAAGGAACTCAAGTACGTCCGGGTCCACCTGCTCTTCTTCTTCTCTGGGAAGCCGCACGAAACCCCACAGGCAGTTGTTGATAACCGCCTGATATACGAGCGGGGCGTTCTTCAGCCCAAATGGCATGCGGACCCACTGGGAGTGTCCGAACGGGCAGATAAACGCGGAAATCAACTTCGCACGTTCCGTCATCCGGACCGCCCAGAATCCACTCGCCATGTCTAAACTCATGAACCACATAGCGGCTTCGAATCCAATTAGAAGATCATCGATCAGGGGCAACGGATAGCTGGAAAGCCGGATGAACCCATTGACCACCCGGTAGTCGATGCACATTCGGATGTCCACACCGTTCTTCTTGAGGACGATCACAATCGGGGAAGCCCACGGTGACAACGACATCTCGATCAGGCCTGTCTCCAGCAGCTTCTTCAGGAGCTCGTACACCTTCATCATCAAGTGGGGGGCAATGGACCTTGGTCGTTGAGCAACAGGTTTGGCGTCGCCTACGTCCAGGTCGCACACCACTCCTCTGGCAGGGGCCGGCGCAGCATTGCCATCTCCAAGGAAGATCTTGCGGTGGTACTCGAGTATAGAGCGTAGCTTCTGTTCCCCATCCGGAGTAGTCCGTCCGGGTTCTCCAACGTCCGCCTTGTCAATGTCACATTCGGGACTCAGATCTTTCAACTCAGGAAGCAGGGCCAATTCATCACGCAACTGGGACAGTATCTCGCTGCCCTCATGCAGATACACTCCCGCTTCCAGGTCGAGTTACTCCTGATTGATCCGCATGCACCGATTGTACTCTTCCTCCAGCTTCCGCAGCGGAGTACTAGGCATCGATACAGTGGGTATATCAGGTCCTTCCCGGTCGAATGTGTCTTCCGAACTATCACTATCCAGGTCAGATTCTGCCAAATCAGAGATACTCAGATTCCACTCGTCGGAACTTGGATCTGACTCAGCTGCGGTGCCAGCATCGCTATGGGCGTCCCCGACGGTCAGACTCCGGACGGGTTCTGCTTCATCTCCATCTGAGACTCTCTCGGCGGATCCTGCCCGAGACTCAACGGTACTCTGCTGGAGCATGACCAGTCTGTCCGTCTGGGATCCCGGCTCAGGTCGCATGAGAATACGGGTCGGCCATTCGCGCTGCGGTCTTTCTACAGCCGGGGGCTGCCGACTCCATTCAAGCTCGATCTGCTCCTGTTCGCGTGCTTCGGCCTCTGGAGACACCGTGTTCTCATAGATGAGCTGCTGCCACTCCTGGTACCGCTTACTTCCCGGCCGGACGAACCTTCCAAACCGGGGAAAGTGGCCGAACTCGACAATCCGAGCCACAGGAGTCCGGTTGTCGATCCACACTCTCTGCTTGGAGATGTTCACCACTTTCACCGAAGACGCACACGACTTGGTAGCATACAGGATCTTGGTAACCCACCGATCGCCCCGGCCGGCCCAAACAACATCCAATTGGGGGTTGCTCTGGCCGTATCTGACTTTCACAATCGCGTGCTCTCCCGGACGGAGATAGATTCCTTCATCCGGGGTCACCGGGAGATCCAAACCCACTTTGTCGCGGCGCGGGCCGTCACACATCACAACAGTTTCTTCGTCTGGGAGCTGCACAAGTCCTTCTCGTACACTCAACCGCACTCCAGCAGCATACATGAAGTTCATCCCCAGAAGTACTTCCAATCCTTCGCCGATATTCGCCAACCAGACACTCATCACGTACACTATGCGGAAACCAAGGGTGATCTTCACCCGGGCGTACGACGTAATGTTCGTGGGAGCGCCTCCCAATCCGGACACCCTGATCGGCTCCGGCAACATCCGAAATTTCAGCTTGAGCCTACGCGCAAGGTCCAAGCTAATCATGCTTCCAGATGCACCAGTGTCCAAAAGTATCCTCGTTCGGAGATCATTCACCGCCCCATGCACTGTCGCCACTTCATGACTTGCTTCAGGTTCGTGATCTTCCCACCAACCGTATCTCTGTCTGGGTTGCAAGAGGACTTCGACTTGATCATCTCCATCCAGGTTCTCCCGCCCAGAGTTCGCACAATTGGGGTCGTCAAACTTGTCCTGAAATATAGCTGACATGCATTGGTGGTTATCTGGTTTCCTCCTTCTCAACTCGGGTCCGACATTCACTAAGACACACAATCCTTTGGGTTTCGCCAGCCCGGCGCGTGCTGGATCCCCATCCAGCGGGCTTACTAGTTTAACGGCGATCCCGGATCATCCTCTTCACCCAGCAATTTCTTGCGCAGGGGTGGAGGTAGGTCTTGCAACATCCCCTTCCGAGCGAGTGACTTCACGGCTTCCAGAGCGTCGTAATCTTCACAGGTTCCTTCATGGAGTTTGCCACAGCGTGAACACGGCTTCACTCTGCACGCGTATCCCGGATGGCCCTTCCGACTGCACCGATCGCAGACGATCTCCGCCCAGCAATTCTGCTCCTTGTGACCGAACTTACGGCACTTCTCACAGAACTCATTCCGGTCGGGGTTCTCCCGCCGGGGTGACTGCCATCCTGGCCGGGGCGATTGCCATCCTGGCCGGGGCGATTGCCATCCTGGACGTGAATCTCCTTGTGCAGGCGGGCGCCATCCACTCTGCTCGATCGCCTTGAAGATGGCTTGGCGGAGCTCGGGCTCTGGGATCTGAGCAACGGTTGGGGCAGCCGGCGTCACCTCAGCCGGGGTGCCCCGGCTGGACTCCTTCGACTCCACTTGGGACGGCTTGTCTTCGACTTCGTCTTCGAAACGCACACGACCTTCAGACTCGCAGCCAGACTTTCCATCCGAAGTTGCCACAAACGCACGACGCCTCGGCTTGAAACGGGAATCTTGTATGTTACCTGCTCGGAAATCCCGCCTGGGCGGTGGGGTGTCATAGCCCCCATCCAGGCTCAGGTCCTCCTGCTGTTCCAGGATATCTTCAAGGTCGTCCAGGCTGCGGATCTTCTGGTTGGCCAGGATGGCCTTCAGCTGGGAGTCCCGGAGGTTCTTCAGGAAACGCTTGACATGTTGCTTGCGCTCCTTCTTGGACTTCCGGTACTTGATCCCCGCCTTGACCGCAGCCTCGTTCAGTCTGTAGAAGAACTCCATCGGGGTTTCAGACGCCTTCTGCCGCATGGTGTAATACCGTTCAGACTCTGACGTCCGGAGCTTCAAGTACTTGCGGCGGAATTCCTGGGCGAAGCGCTTCCAATTGCTCTGGACGTGCTTCTCCAGCTGGCCCCGCCAATTCCGGACGGCAGGCGACAACTTCATCTTGAGCTCGCGAACCTTGGTCTGGTCGGACCACCCACCCTGGACGGCGATGTTGGTGAACATCTCCCACCAGGTACGCCGATCTCCAAGCGGGGCCTTCTCATCGAACTGGCCCAACGTGCTAGAGTTGACATACGGGCGAAACGTCCAGGAGGTCTTGCCATCCCCAACCGTAGTTGACTCCACGGCCGGCGTGGCGTCCACACCATCCAGGCTGTCATCCGAACTGGAGCTGTCATCGTCCGAGCTCGAGGAGCTGGGGCTTGAGTCCGGGGACGAGTCGCGATCCCGGCCGCGTCCCTTGCGTGGCTCCTTCTTGCGGTCGTCCTTCCGGCGCTCATCCTTCTTGCGATTGTCCTTCCTGGGGGCTCCTTCTTCTGCTCCAGCGGCTCCTTCTTCACTGTCGCCTTGGTCCCTGGACGGGAGGTCCCCGTCGGGGCAACCTGCGTCGCCGTGGTAGATCGGTGTGCCGCATTAACTGCGGCCGGCTCATTCTTCACCACGTTCGGCCTTAGAGTCCTTGCTAGACGCGCGACGTCGACTTCCGGCAGTGTCGCCAGTAGCTGCTCCCAGCCGGCTTCGGTCATGTTCTTCTGTCCCGGCTGTGCACTTGCGACCGTTGCGTTCCCTGTGATTACGCCCGTTGCCCGTTCGGGGTTGTCACTTCCCGTTTGTATAGGAGTTGTCCGATTAGGGTCGGATGTTCCCCGTTCAGGTTGAGCTTGGGCAGATGTTGCTTGAAGGTTGCGTATCTGTCCCACATGGAAACGCTGGATGTTCTGAGCCGACTCACGCTCCTGCGCACGCGCGACTTCCGACGCTTGCAGCCTGGCTGCCAACTCGGCCGGGTCCTGCCGGGCCTGCCCAACCTGGGCGGCCATCTCGGCGGCGTGCTTCGCTTCGGCTTCAGCTAGCTGCCGGCGGATGTACTCCGCAGCAGCTGCTTCCACGCGTTCACGCTCGGCTCGCGCGGCTTCAAGACGAGCGGCTTCGGTGCTGGATTCAGCCGCCAAGGACTGCGAGGCGGCCTGGGACGCCTGGGCGTAGACCTCATGCAGGTGTCGCTCAAGCTCCTGGGCCCGGTGCTCAGCTTCTCGTGCCTCCCGTTGGGCTTCGGCCAGAGCAAGCTCGGCTTCGGCATCCCGGTTGGGATCCTTCCCCGTCGACACCGCTTCACGCAGCTTCGACAGCTCGGCGCCGAGTTGCTGGACCTGGTGGAAAGTCGACACCGCCATCTCCGCCATCCCTTATTGGGCTGACAGGCTTGTCCGTCCGGACCGGGAGGACCGGTATGAACGCCTGGACCGACTCGAGCGTCTGGATGGGGATCGGTCTCGCGATGGTCTCCGGTTGGAGCGACGGCGACGACGCCGACTATCTCTGTCCGAATATGAGACACTCGACACCGAGTCACGCCGGGAGCGCCGATGCGTCCGGGACCTCGTTGATGCGTGCGTCCTGGATGTCAGCCGACTGGCCACTTCGTCCAAGCGCGCCATATCGGCATCGGCCTGATCAGGGATCGGCTCTCGCTTGGGGACCACTTCGCGCGTCACCTGGAAACCCACATCTCCGGCGCCGACCGACACGCCAACCGGACCCCGAGCGGACATCGCCAAGGATCCCAGCTGGGGCATCGGCATGTGCGACGCAGCGCTGTATCCGAGCGTTGAGGTCGACGAATCCGAGGTGGTGTTCCTGGACACGTACGACTCGGACGTCTCGCCGTAGGAAGCCCGGTCGGAGGTGCCAACTATGTTCGGGACAGGGTCCGAAGTTGCACCTCTGGCCGGGGCATCCCGGGCAGACTCCTCGGCCGACGGAAACTCGGACGGCAACGACTCGAAGTGGGACGGCGGGGACGCAAGCGAGCTCTCGGCCCTCGGCGGCGCATGTTGCGGGCGCTTGGGCGCAGGCTCACCGATGGACGAACCGCTCGGACTCCGGATGGGACGAAGACCTGTCAAGCGTAGGCGTAGGACGTAGGTCCGGCCTAGCAAGAGTTCGTAGTCATTCATCAATAGATCTCCATCCGCGTCTTCCGCGTGGTAATCCATGATCGGTGGCTTCTCTGTCTTCGCTTGGGCCTCCAATGCTGGCAGGATCTTGAACGTCGCTCCGACGACCAGCTCACACCACTCAATGAGCTCGGCAGCAAGCAGTCGCTGGACATCTCCGACCAGGGTCCGGATGGACATCGGCTCCACCTTGGACACTCGCATCTCCACCCAGGCCGGCATCAAGTTGACGAACTGGAACTCGGCCTCGAACAGGAGCGTCTGCAGGACCGCAACACACTCACGCGAGTCCAGCAACCCAGTCGGGATCTGGACTCCGGCCAGGTCTTGGGCAGTCGACAGGTCTCGACGGCTGGGTGCCAGGTCAGCAAACCAAGCCTCGGCCGGGTCCGACGAAGCCACCTTCGACGCCAGGTACTTGAACGTCGCAAGCGTCGCAGTCAACCACAGCACGGAGTCCGGGTGGGACTCCGGCCAGGCATACTCCACGTTCGGCGGAAGCGTGAGCCCAGACCGGGCTCTCTCCCACCGGGACGCCTGCAATGCCGCGTACGCCTTCGCCGCTTGGACACTTGGGTGTTCGGCCGGCAGCTCTGTCGGCGGGTTACCCCGGCTGGCCTTCACCGAGAGTTGGGTCTCCGGTTGGGCATCAGCGGGCGGGGTCACCGCCTTCGCAGGGACTGCGGCCGGCTTCTCCTCGTTGGCAGACGATGTCGGCTTGGGTTCGGCGGACACTTGCGCGTCCGGCTGCACATCTTGGCCAGGCAGAGAGGAGTCCGAAACTCGACCCTCCGCCTGGGGCTCATCCACATTGGCGCCTCCCTCAGACGCCTGGTTGGGTTCACCCTGGCCGGGATCCCCCTCCGCGGTCTTCGACTCCGCGCCCGCATCAGCACGTCCGGGCTCGCCATCCTTCGACACTTGGTGCGCGTCATTCGGGACAGCCGGCTCGGGTGCCGGTTGGGCTTGGTTCGAAGACCCATCTCCGGCCAGGGCTGCCTTACGCTTTTCAGCGTTCGCCTTCCGAGCATTGCGTTGAACCTCTTCCAGGCTCGGTTGCTCCTCGGGCGGCAGCCCCGCCGCACGACGCGATTGACGCAACGCTTCTCCGCGTCCTCGTCCTCCGCGCCCTCCTTCGCGCATGTCTCCTCGCTTAGCTGTCATAGACGCTAGTTAGGAAAGTTAGCACACCTCACACCTATAAACCTACAAAATATAAACAACTCCGGTGAAAACCCTTAGTTCGAATCCGGGCACGCGCACCAGCTGAGGCGAGGCGGGTGAACGCCTGACCGCCCAGGTGTATAGTTAGCGCGCCCTGGATGTAGACTCCCGAATGGGGTGCACCCAGAACAGACCCTAGCCGGAAGTGATACACCTAGATGTACACTCCAACCGGGGTGGCGTGTGTCCTTGTGAACAATCCCTGTGGGTTCGTTTGTCTTCGTAACCAGGGGTCTTCAACCGTAGATGAGTTGTCTTGATACGTGTAGGTCGCTAGGCAGCAGGGCAGAACGTAACCTCCTTGGACGTCGCCTCTGACAGCTCTCAGATAACCAAACAATACAAACAGATACAGAGTTATATACAAACACGTAGCCCTTCCTTATTCTTTTGGACCGTGAAAGGGTCGGTCACTACTCCAGTCAACTTCAGCCGGGGCCCGAGACACTGGTCAATCCCGGCCGGCTTAGCTCACGCGCACCACCCTCAGGTACTGAGAGAAAATTAACACAATCAAGTACGTCCTACCACACAATAGCACTTAAATCAATACTTCCCACCTGGGGCTACTCCAACCAGGTGACAAGGTAATCGGTAATATGAAATGCGGGGCCTTCCTGTGAGGGACGAGCTCAACCGCAACTAGGAAATGAAATGGAAGTGGATCAACCTCGGGTTGGTGCCCGGTACTCACTCCAACTTGGACTGGACTCTGTTGCGGGAGCTCGACCCAGATGTCACAGTTGCTGGGCCCTCACGCGTAGACTTAGTCGGTCCTCCGGGAATGCACGTCCGGTAGGCTGCTCCAACTCACTTGCGCGATCCTTGGCAAAACGAACTCTGTTTATCTGTTATCTGTTGTCTCTCTTCTTTGTCTGTCTGGCTATCTTCTGTCGATCTTTACATGCACTCCATCTTGACTTGTCTTCACTATGGTCTTGTCGTCGTAATCGTTCGCGGTCCCTCGTAGCATACTTCCAGCAAGTACAATCATCACTGGGTACGCAAACGAAGTTCAATGTTCCACGGAATCCGAACAGATCTTGGTCGGTCGGAATGGTTGGTCGGAAACATCTTGGACTTTGTATACTGGATCTTCACATCTGGGATGGTATCTTCTTATCTTCATCCGGGATCCAGGGTTATCTCCAAACAGGATCACACTCCACTTGGGCTTCACATCTGGGGTTTCTTGAGCAACTTCAGGGCTTCTGGGTCTTCACTCGATCCGGCCAGGCTCCTCTTGCGTTGTACAGTGCACCAAGAGCAGGCGGCCTCCAATCGGAGGCACTTCTACGCTCTCTTGGGCTTCGCCTCTCGTCCGGTACTAGGTTCCAGCCGGGGTCCACTCTTGGGGACATCTCCATCCGGGGTCACCAAACCTTGTACACTGCCAACGCGAGTCCGGCCAGGATCCGCTTACCCCATACGCCACGTGTCGCTGCCTCCCTTTCCCAGACTGAGCCTATGCGCCAACCAATCACGGGCGCAGCTCGGCAAAATCCGGAAAATCTCCGATTACATCGTGTCAGGTCTCGAAGGAACCGCCCTCGGGGCTACCTCCGGACCGAGTTGTTCGACATGAAATCGTTCCGGGACCGAAGTACTGCGTGACGAGGCAGTGGCCCTTGCCGAAGGAGCAGTGTGACGTCATTAACGCGTTCTTCCGTGCGAAGCACGAGGCGGGCATGGTGCGTGAGAGTAAGTCTCCGCACTCTACACCGACGTTCTGTGGCAGAAAGCCGAATGGCAAGTGGCGTATCGTGCATGCTTTCAACAAGCTGAATGCCACCACCATTCCGGCGCAGACGCCGATCACTCGGAAGGATGTTCTCCAGAACAACATGACAGGATGTACGATGTACAGTGCGCTCGACTTGGTCGATGGCTACTACCAATGGCTCATGCGGACGAGCGACATTCCTCTCACTGCGGTGAGTACTCCGAGCGGCATGTGATGCCCCAAGGGCTTTCTAACGCGCCAGCGACGTCTAATCGTCTTGTGACGCAGCTCTTCAGGCCCCATCGGGCGTACGCGCAAACGTACTTCGATGACATCTTTGACCACAGTCGTGCGGAGCACGGAAAAACTGATATGGAGAACCATGTCGAGCACCTGCGTGCTGTGCTCGAATGCATGCGCCAAAACAAGTTGTACGCCAACATAGACAAATTTATATTCGGAGCGGAAGAGATGCCCTTCTTAGGATACTTCATCGGGAAGCGTGGCCTAGGGCCGATCTGGTCAAGGTCAAGGCCATTGTTGACTGGACGGTTCCCAAGAATCAGAAGGATGGCTTGGCTTGGCCAATTACTTACACAAGTACAGCGAGAACTACGCTGAGATGGCTCGGCCACTCTCCAATCCCCTGAAGAAGGATGCGAAGTGGTGTTGGGACACCGGTCATCAAGATGCGTTTGCGGTAATTAAGGACAGTCTCCTTAATACGCCTATTCTGGCTTTGCCAGACCCCGCTCGTCCGTTTAGTGTCGTCTGTGACGCCTCGGACTTTGCCATCGGCTGTGCTCTACTCCAAGTAGACGCGGAGGGGCGCCAGCGCGTAGTGGCGTTCGAGTCTCGTCAGCTCAAGACTGCTGAGAAGAGCTATCCTGTCCATGACAAAGAGCTACTTGCGATGAAGTATGCGCTCGTCAAGTTCAGGGTTCACCTGTTGGGCTCTCAGCCGTTCGTGATTTACACGGATCATGCGTCGTTACGCACTGCGCCTCAGTCGCCTCACCTCTCGCAAAGGATGGTCCGATGGTTTTCCTTCTTCGTGGAGTACAACTTCGAGGTGAAGTACAAGCCTGGCTGGCAGAATGTCCTTGCGGACGCGTTGTCGCGCAGGCCGGATTATGAGCTGGCTCATGTAAAGACCGTGACTTCGTCATTACCGGATCTGATTCGAACGCCTTATCCCAAGGATGACACTTGTGTCGCGTTGCTGAAGGCTCGCGGGAGCAAGGAGTTTCAAAACTCGGACATTGAATTGTCGGCGCGTGTGCGCACATTTGCATCGCTACACCCTCGCTGGTGGCCTGCTGTTCTACAGCACTGGCTCCGAGGACACGCCACGCGTGGCCATCCCTCATGATGAGGACCTGAAGTATCGTATCCTCTATGAGGCCCACGACACGCCGCTGGCTGGCCATCTTGGCCGTGAGAAGACCTACAGCTTGGTGAGCACCCACTATTGGTGGCCGAAGATGTACAAGTGGACGAGCACTTACGTGCGCACATGCGAGACGTGTCAGCGGGTGAAGTCGTCACCCCATGCTGCATCGCCGTTGGCGAGTTTGTGATGAGGCCCAGTCGATTTCTCCACTGAACCCAAAGTCCAGCTGACCCGTATCAATCAATGAAGCTGATCCGTATCAATCAAGTGGACTTCAAGTACGTTATGGCTGAGGTGGACCTAGACCACCAACTGTCGGTCACGTGACGTGCGACGAAGGTATCGAAACCTGAAGACTGGGCGAAGCTTCGCTCAGACGCCGGTTCTGAGCGATGCCTGTCTGGGACCCGATATGTCTGGCATTAGACATCCCAAGTCCGAGCTGAGTCCGGAAGGCTGAGAGAAGTTGCGCAAAGCCTTAGCTGAGCCTCGAGCGTGATGATCGGAGCCCCGCTCAAGTCTTTTCCCAAGATGTCGAGCTGAGCGGAGTGATATGGAGTCCGAGCCCAGCCCTGGATGTGACGTCGAGAGTCATTGCCTGAGTCGGGAAGCTAAGCGGAGTAGCATGGACTTGAGCGGAGTCGTCGGAGGCCAGTTGAAGTTCCAGGTGAAGAGTCGCTGGACTTAAGTTCAGACAGTGGTACTGACGTCGAAGTCGGTGGTACTGGCCAGTACACTCCTCTGGTCCAGTGTGGCAAGATTACGGCTGATTCATACGACAGCTCAAGATCACAGACACTTCAAGCGGATCTCAACGGCCAGCAGCGACTCCAAGACGTCGCCCGCCAGCATGGAGCCACCGCATTGGCTGAGACCAAAGATTTCAGGCGGATCTTCAAGGGCGCTCGGTAAGCATACAGCCGACATTCTTCGCGCAGCCAGTCAGAGTCTACCCAGAGGGATATCGCGCCCCCACTTAGGCCCGTTCTCAACCGGCCGCATGCGGCCGCACCGCATCGCACAGTTTTGTACCATGCGGCCGCATGCAGCCGCATCGGTTGAGAATGCCCGTGCGGCTGCATCTTGGCCCTAATCGCATGAATCCCCAGATGGCACGGCCCTTCAACCTCCACTTTTGAAACGACCCGATCAAGTGCGGTGCGTCTGTACCTTTATTATCGCAGTTGCTTGCTTACTAATTTCTAATTGTCTGTGCTAGTAGTAAGGATGTCGTCGAACAACCACCCGCAGCAGCATGTTCGAGGTGGTGAGCACGAGAGCCCGTCTGTTGAAGCTCCCATGCAGCTCGCACATACGTCTACAATGTATCCACCGGGACTACCCACGACGCTAATCCATCCAATGCTTGCTACGCCGGCTGGCGCTGCGTATACCCAGCCGACGGGATTCTCTATCGGTCTTCCTGTGCAGTCGATGCAACTAAGCTGGACCCGAATGCAGTAGAATATACTCGGACAGGGAACCCTCCACCGACCTCATCACCTGCACGGATGCTGCAGCAGCTCTCTGTTGGAATATGCAATCAGACAGTGTCAAGTCCCAGCCCGAAGATACGACGACCGGGGCGCCTGTATGGTGTAACGGTCTAACGAGCTATGTTCTACAGGTATGTCATGAGTTCAATCCCCGCGGCGCCCTACCTTTTCCAACATGGTAGCACGTGTTACGGTCGAAGGGTCGACTGTGGCACTAGTCAGGTGAAGGTTGCTGGAATGTGGACCGTAGTGATGATTGTGTGGTTCGTGTCACAACACGAGGTGTCTGTGAACGGAATGTGTCTCCAGGGGGAGACGCGGATGGCCTTAAACCCAGGGTGGTCATTGCGGCAAGGCGTTGGAGTCGGACCAACAAGCTGCAGGAAAAGGTCGCAATCAGGAGGTCCTGACACACTCGATTGAGGGGGAGTGTTGGAATATGCAATCAGACAGTGTCAAGTCCCAGCCCGAAGAGACGACGACCGGGGCGCCTGTATGGTGTAACGGTTTAATGAGCTATGTTCTACAGGTATGTCATGAGTTCAATCCCCGCGGCGCCCTACCTTTTCCAACACTCTCCTTGTTCCAGCTCCATTCGGAGGGTTGATCTTCGGCGAGAGTTCGAGATTGACTCGGACAGCTCGGACAGCTCTGAGTCGACTCTTTCGCCGGATAAATATGCAACGATGAGTGCTGACGAAATCAGGAAGGAGTGCACACGTCGAGGGTTGAAGCTTAAGGCGAGTACGAAGAAGGCCGAGCGCATTGAGATACTCAAGAGGCACGACGCTGCCACTGCGGCATTCGGCGGGGTTTTCATTGGGAATGCAGGCATGGTAGCGAACCCAGCCCCAAGTAAAGTTCGTACTAAGCACTGCATGTATCGCCTACTAAACTTTTTGTTTTCCGACGAGTTTGCAACTCGCTTCAGTCAATCAGGCAAATCCAGCTCATACATGTTGATAGTAGATCATAGTTCCTTTAGAGCTTACTTGTACGTGTATGATAGGCAACAAGCCCCCGCGCTCAGCGCTTGATACCAAGACCACAAACGATAAGAGCTGCTTCTGACAAGACTTGCGTGCTGCATTCTTTCAGATTCTTCACAAAGACGACATCTGGAACAAACTCATGTTTGAGGACGACTTCTTCGTCGGAATCGACCCATCTGTCGCCAAAGAGCACTCAGCGAAGAAGCTTTTCGATATGTGGAAGGAGGTCAACAGCTTCTACATCATCGCTTAGATTTCACTACTTACAATCCAATGGTTATTAAAACGTTGTGAGTTGTACTACTAGGTGAAGCCGGAACTGAACAAGTTTGTCGAGGCTGGTTTGCTGGAAGAAGATCAATTGGACACGCTTGATGCGGGTACATTGCGTACAACGGCACCAGGCGCATCTGCTACTGCAACAAGGGCGTCAGGAACACCCCAAACTGCTAAACAGCGGAGGCTAAGTGACTCAAGCGTCTTAGATGGCGTTGTATCATCATTCGCTGCGTATGTCCAGCATCGCCGCGAGGAATCAGAGCTCGCTCGGACATCACTCACTATACAACTGCAGGAGAAGTCAAGTATTTTGGCACTGCTTAGTGATATTCGGTCTCAGCTAGCAAGTTGTGACAGAGATATGACAAGAGCTGAGGGGGCAGCCAAGAAGCGGTTGGAAGAAGACAGAGAGCTCCTGTTACAGGAAAGGTAGATGCTGATCGAGAAGCTTAAAGCCATCGCGGGTTGATACATGTCTGGCCACAGAGGTACAAGGTCAAAAGGATACATTTGAAGTTCATATCAAAAATAATGAAGTGGTACGGATCCATTTTTTTAGTTTTTATTGTCAAGGTGGACGTTCCGCGCTGTATTCTGCGGAGGGCGGTGCAAATCACTGGTAGCAATATAGTGAACAATTATCTCACGGCTCCAGTTGTCAAGTAGTTCCACGACATCACCTCCGTCAGTCTCATACTGTGTTTGTTCATAGGTGAGGTCGCGGCTACCATTCCACTTCCGCAACTCCTTTCGCATCGCCTTCAGCTCCCTCTTGGCAGAAGTGGGGTTCTCGATTGAGTGCTGGTCGATACAAAAGTTATGAAGCCGCATGCAGGCATGGATAATGGTCGGCACATTGCGCAGCGCCACACACAACGGCCTTTTCAGCATCCTCCACTTGTTCACCAGCAATCCAAAGGCCATCTCAATGCGTATCCTACACTGACTTAAGTAAAAATACTTGTAATGATCGCGCTCCGGTGACTCGCTTAACTCCGCTTGGTTGAACGGCGTCATAACCACCCTTGACTGCGTGTACGCGTTATCAGCAGCTACGTAATACGGCCCGCGAATCCGGGTTAACAACCCATTGAGTGACCATTGCAAAAAAGCAACTGAATCATTGCGACCACCGGGAGCACGGCAGGAAAGAGCTGTAAATCGGCATCGGTAGTCAGCACACGCTTGTACGTTGAGACCATACCGCCGATAATGGCCAGAAAAGAAAGATGTGACGCGACCACATTCGTTGCTCCGAGGCACACGAATAGGACACAGGCAGCCGTCGATAGCGCCGATGCAACCAGCCATTGCACGTGTTCCACTAAGAGATCTGAACCCAGCGGCAGTCAATTCCATGTCGTCGTTTGACGTAGGAAATGGTAGAGCTAATTCACGACACCCGTTGATTGCACGAAGTACGGAATGAACGATACGATAAAAGCCGGCTCGGCTAGTGCCGGTTATGACTCTGCTGTGGTGGTAGCTTCCTCCGGCAAGCCACGAAATACACGTTTGCAGCATACCCGCTGGAGAAACCGGAGGCTCTCCAAGCGCTCTCCGTGCCGACTGCAGCGGGTCAACAGCCAGCTCTGCGCCCACAAGTGACAACAACCTTTCAAACCCTTGAAAACTCATTCGATAGTATTTTTTGAACTCTCCCTCCAGTACCAAACGCTCCGCGTGCGTATTCCACTTGATGTGCTCGCGAATAACGCGCATTTGACAGCCCGCCACGCGCTTCGTTGCCAGTACGCACACAACAGTCGGTAGGATGATGGTGCAGATCTCTTCTTCTTCGCGACGGCCGCTCACAAGCTCGAGGGGTCCAAACATCTTGAACAGTTGAGCAAACGGATGCAGATAGCGAAACTAAGAGCTAAAGTGAGCACGAATGTTGAAGTGAGAGACTCGAACTCAATTTGTGAGTCACTCACTGGGTCAGACGGCGAGTCAATGAGAGCGCTCTGATTGGTGCTGCGGCGTGCAACCTCTACTCACTCTCGTGCGGCGCCTTCGCCGCATGAGCGCCTATTTTTGCATGCGGCCGCATGCGATCACCTACCCCACTAACCAATCACAAGTCCTTATTTCGGCTCATGCGGCCGCATGCGGCGAGGAATTCCGGTTGAGAACGGGCCTTAGTGAGTCCTAGTTTGTGCATGTGTTAAATTTAAACAGAGTTCGTTTTTCCCCGAAGGACGCAAGTGGTGGAGGTCTTTGGCCAGAAGGTGTCTTGGCGATCATCCACACAAATTCAAGCTAACAGATCAACGTTGTCAGCGTGCCTCGGTGCGACGGCAGTATGGTTATTTCATATTAAGGTTACACCTTAGGGCGTATTTCATATTTTGGGTGGAAGGTGATCCATTCTAAGGTTTAGGCAGGGAATTGTATTGTGTGCTCGGGGACATTGGCGTGCCCCGGTGTATTGTGTGATTATTAGTGTCGGTTCATTGTGGACCTGGTGCGCGGGAAGTCCCAGGGTGTGTGTGAGTGCCTTGGATTCGGACTAGGCTCAAACCGAGCCAACTTACTCCAACCAACCGGGTCGTAGCTTGACTCGTAGAGAAGAAAGGAGAAGCTGGTACGAGCCTCGCCCAGGCTCAGACAAATAAAAGGCGAACTCGGCCCAGACCCAGGCCGATCGGAAAGAAGGGGTCTTGTGGTTCTAAGCCGGAACCAAAGAGAGGAAGTAGAGACTATTGTGTGTGGTGTTGTTTCATTAATGAAAACCCGGGGCATTTCGGGCTGTGGACACGTGCGGACTGGGACTTGCCAAGTGGGGAGCGAGTTTCGTCTGAAAATACCTCCGGAAACCTTCAACATCGACAGCAGCTGGTGTGGCCGACGCAAGTCTGGGCCCACAGCGTAGCCGTGGTCGAAAGAACCGCCAAGAGGATCGCAGAGTGGGGAACACACGCCTCGCCCGACCCAAGTCGGCGCGGAGCCAAGAGTCCAAGCGGTCAAACCCAGCAAAGTGGAGTGGGAGTGTTCGCTCAGTGGAAGGAGCTGAGCGGAACTCTTGCAGCGCTGAGCAGGGCTGAGCCAAGTGGTGCAAGGGCTGAGCGAAGACCAAGGTCGAGCGGTCTAGCAACCTGAGCAAAGAGCGCGGGCGCTTCGTCACAAGTTTGCCTGTCCCTTCGAGCTGTTGGCAATCCATGAGTATGGACTTTGTGTTTGGCCTGCCGGCGGACGCGGCGGGCAACACAGGAGTCGTAGTCTTTGCGGACCGACTGAGCAAGATGGCTCACATTGCGGCTGTGCCGGATGCCATCGATGGTAAAGGTACGACAACGCTGTTCTTGGACCGAGTGTTTCGACAACACGGACTCCCTGAGTCGATTGTCTCGGACCGAGACCCCGAAGTTGCCCCGCTTCACGGGCAACTTCTGGAGCGCGGTATTTGCGGTGCTTGGCACCAAGCTGGAAATGTCCACGGCGGATCACCCGTAGACCGATGGTCAGACGGAGCGAGTGAATCGCGTCGTCGAGAACGTGCTCCGCAGCATTTGCGCTGAGACGCCGAAGCGTTGGATCACTATGCTGCCACTCGTTGAGTTTGCGTTGAACAACGCCTGGCACGCCTCGACAGGCTACACACCGTTCTACGTGAGCAGCTTTTCTCATCCCCGCATCCCGCTGACGCCGCCACGCGGTGGTTGGTGAGGGAGAGGAAGCCGTTTTAGCTGATCGGCTAGCCGATGTCAGCCCGAGTACTGTTCGTGAACAGGTTGACGCTTTCTTGTCGACGCGCTTGAGTGTCTGACGACACGTGCGTGACACAATGGCTGAGAGCCAAGACAAGCAAAAGGAACATGCAGATGCCAGGGGCAGAGGCAATGTTGGCAGTTATGAGGTCGGTGACCTGGTATTACTTAACGCTAAGAACCTACCTATACATGCAGTGTCAGCTGTCTTCAAGACGAAGTTGCGCTCGCGCTTCATCGGTCGTGGCCAGGAAGGGCCTTGTGTACACGCTCAATCTTCCGAAGAAGATGCGGACGCACCCCGTCTTTCTACGTGGGCTTGCTCAAGCCGTACCATAACCCGATGCAGGTGCAGATGGAGGCACCGAGGGCGACGAGGTCGCAGGCGTCGGAGACGCGACCGTCAACGCAGGCACAGGCGGAAGGCTCAGCATCGGCGGCGCCGCAAGCCCTGGCGGCAGAGTCAGCGTCGGAATTGCCGCAGGCACAGGGGCCACAGGCGCAGGAGGCGCAGCGGGCGGGCCCTGCATGAGGGCCAGAAGGTCAATCTGACCCTGCAACACAGCCCGCTGGCGTCGAAGCTCGCACGTGACGCTCGTCGCGATCGCAGTAATACTGCACCCAGCTCTCCAAGTCTCGGAGCCGGTCCCAGACCTCGCGAGGCATCTCATCAAACGTCGCGATGAGGCTTGGCGCGCCCTCCACCGGCGCTGCTCGACGAGCAAGGGGACCTTCACTACCATGTGGAGCGCCTGCTGGCGAAGCGGCGGTGCCGGGGTCAAAACCAGTATCTGGTGAAATGGCGAGGGTACCCGCACTCTGAGAACTCATGGGAGTTTGAGGTGCCCCTCCGGCAAGACTGCCCAGACGTCGTGGACGCTTTTAATCAGCTTGATCACCAGCGCCCCGAGGGCTCAAGGCCGGCACGCCGGCCGTCCCGCGCTTCCCGGCAATGAGCTGGGGAGCTGCTGGGTCAGCCACATTGCTCCGAGGCTGACTCTGAGTCACAACGCTCACCCCCTCGCGGGAAGGAGCGGCTGGAGTGCTCAATGGGGCAAAGCGTAGCGCTAAAATGGGTCTGTGGCTGGGCATTAGCCGAGAGGTTGCGCTTCGCTCGGACCTCCGCAAAGTTAAAGCGGAGCTTGCGTTCGACACGAACATCCACTTCGCTGAAGCTAGCTCAGAGAGCATCCTTTGAGCTGAGCTTCTTGTTCTTCTAGGCCCAGAGCTCGAACTGAGCCTCGTACTCGATCGAGTCCTCGCCCGGGCTGAGCACCACAGGGTACGTCCGCATGGCGGGCACCGACATCCCCTTGGCTTGCAGCCGCAACCGCTCGCGGTACTCGGAGACAGTCGTGGACTGTGGAGTCAGGAGTCGCTCTCGCAGAGACGTACGAAGAGCGAGCTCCTCCGGAGTACGGGCCGCAGGCCCAATTACGTGCTGAGCCAGCGACTGCTGGAACGCTTGGCGACACGCCTCGACGGGATCGCGAGGCCAGAAGCCGTACTCGACGGTGCTGGGGTTCAGCAGAGGCTGCAACTGGGAGCGCGCGGGGGCCGTCTGTGCTGCAACCTGCTCGGACTGAGCTTCGTCGAAAGGGTTAGAAATGACGGGGCCCAAGGACACTTCTCCCGCACGGGGCGGCGAGTACCGTGGCTCTGTGAGCTCGCGCAGCTCGCGGAGACCGGAGAAGCGTTCAGGGAACGGGTTTGGAGTTCGCAGCGGTGGCCGCGGCTTCTCCCTCGACAGCGCAGCGCGCGCAGCAGGAGGATGGCTCGACGAGCGCACATGAGACATGTGCGCGGGGCGCTCTTGGAGGCGACGGTTCGGAGAGCCAACTGGGGCCGACGAACCTTCTTCACGATGTATCGACGGCGTGGGCGAAACGGCGTCGCGTCTCGGAGAGGGTCGCGTGGATGGGGGCGCATCCCCTCGGTTCGGAGAACCATCCATGGACT
Organism: Phytophthora vignae f. sp. vignae; assembly: GCA_016169955.1. NCBI lineage: Eukaryota > Oomycota > Peronosporomycetes > Peronosporales > Peronosporaceae > Phytophthora > Phytophthora vignae. Next base: position 581,190 of record JABJUM010000009.1, on the reverse strand, counting down.
CGTCCACTTCGCCCTCTTCACCGAAGAGTTATCTTGGGTCCATGACGGTCAAAATACAAAAATGCTTTATGACTTGAAGTCATGTGAGGGCGCGTTGCGCCGAGAAGTTCTCAGAGAGGTCCATGCGATGTGGATTGACTTGTTCGAGAAGAAGGCTTGACGGAACAAGGCCCGGTCGTTGACCGTTAAGCATGAACACCCGTGCCCACGGTTTGGCGGGGGAGCGTGTAACGGGGTTACACGAAAGTTACCCGAAGGGTTACGAAGTGTGGGACGCACAGGCTTGTGTGGTGCACATTGTCTAGCCTATTTCAGTAGGAGAATCAGTACATGGCTTCAGAGCCACAGATTATGCATATGACTAGGGTTCACTATGCTAGATAGTGAACGAGATACATTTACACCAAAGGCAGCTTTGCCGCGATAATGAGAAATACATTCAGTTTGAGATACACACAGCTAAGAATTAAGGGTTGACTCTTGGAGTCCGTAAGGTGTATGGACTCGTGCGTTCTGGTATAAGAACGGGCTTTCTTAAGCTGAGACTCTGTGAGTCTGTTATGTGTTCCTCTGACGCAAACGCTATGGCAGGCCTGCTGCACATCCGGCTTATTGCCAGTAGCTTCTCATGCGGCGTCATGATGCCTAGTGCTTTCATGATGCTACGGTTATCTACGTAGACCACATACGACAGCACGTCGCCCCATAGACAAGCTGGCAGCTTGGTCGCCTCCTGCACTGCCCGCACTTTGCTCAACAACACGCCGTTAAGCTTCTCGACGAGGCAGTTTTCCTCAGGAGTGTACGCGTTCGTCGTCAGCAACTGCACTCCATACTCCTCCAGGAAAGTTGTCAACACTCAGTTCACGAATTCCCTCCCTTGGTCGCACGAGAACTTCATAATGGCATGCTTTTTCTCCAAGCACAGTATTAGCTTCATTACATTCAGCGCTGCCTCACTTTTCTTCTTCAGCATGTAGACCCACTTGAAACGAGAAGCCTCATCCTGGATGAGTTAAAAGTACTTTGCACCTCCAGGGGTCTGCAGTCCGACGTATCAGACGCCAGACATGATACGCTCGTACGGCATCTTCGATCGCTTGCCTAAGTGGTGCTTGTATGTCATGCGATTGGGCTTCGCCTTGGCGCAGGCGTTACTGTTCAGCGGTTGCTCGAAGTCGCGCGCCGTCAGGCCCATGCCATCCACCACATTGGCCTCAAAAGCCTGCCTCAGCGCCGGGGTGTTCATGTGCACAAACTTCATGTGCCACATCAAGAGGTTGCTAGGGCTCTGACGCACAATCGGATTGATTGTGGCCACCAGAACGGGCTCCCCTCTCAACCAGTAGTAGCCCGCCCTTTTGACGACCTCAAGGCGCGCATCACCGCGTGTGAACCAGTGCTTGTGGTTGTCCGGGTCTTCGGAAGATGGGTAGGACGGCAGCCAGCCTTGCTTTTCCAGCAGCGCCTGGCTAAGTATGTTGGTGGTACGTTCGGGGCAAATCTCGTGTCTGGTAGGTCAATCACAATCGTGCCTTCAAAATCATCTAGAGCATTCGCTGCTCGCAGGTGCACGGTGCCACGCAGTTGGCCGTAGCCAATATGCCCTTCCCAGTCCACGAACTGCAGGCAGTGCTCCTCCAGACGCACAAAATACTTGGCGGTTGGTGCACACATGCACGCCCGATTCATTTTCCAGTATCCACACCATGCATGTGTCGCCTCCTTTGAAGACGCGACGGATCATCAGCATCAGCATAGCCACCTGCGGGTTTGCATCGTCTCCTCGGGCTCCGGTCCATCGTGTGAGCCCCGAAAGCGTGGGTGGTTTGCTGCTCGCGCCTCCGCCATTCTTCGCAGCCTTGCCAATACCACTGGCGAGGTCGAGCTACAAATTGCCAGCTCCATCATGTACGGCGAGTTAAACAGCCGCACGACACTGCGATGCGTAGTTTCTACGCCCTGTAGGATGATGTTAGCCATCTCACCATCCGTGATGATAACGTTCATGTTCGCGAGCTGGCGACGTAGATCCTCCAACTTCTCCAAGTATTTTCCATGTCGTCGCCCACTCGGAACATAGTCGTTTATACTTCCTTCGTCACCCTGATCACATAGTACAGTGAAACTGTAATCCTCTATAGTGAAGGACATTGTACTCTATGATCTGATGTCCTATCCGGAATGGTTGCTATCTGTTAATCACAGATATTCAGATATTAACAGTGTTTTATTAGACTCTCGTATATAGCTATCTTTTACCGTAAAAAACGGATCGAGTGCGACACAAGTTTTCCACTATGAAGGACCTTTTATACACCGTTATTAGATTATAAAGACTTTAATGTTCTTTCAGCCAATAAAAATAGCGTATCCGAGACAGCTGGGGATCGGCTATTAAAAAAAATTGACAAATCGACTCTGGGTCGCACTCGATCCGTGTTTTACGGTAATCACAGAGATTCAGATATTGACAGTGTTTTATTAGACTCTCGTATAAAAACTTCTAGTGAGCAGCAAGAAGCCTTGCTGCTCCATTAACCCCTCTTTATAAACCTTCTGCTTTTACCAGCTTCTTCACACGGTCCTTCTCTTTTTCTATCGCCTTTCATACATTCAAGCTCCTACGACTGCGTCTACGGCTGCATGCAGGTCAATGACGTGACCGTCCTAATTCCTCTGTAAAGTCCATTACTCGAACAAAAACGAAACGGAAGACAAACGCTATCTTGAGCTGAGGTTTTGTTTGTTTTCGTCTTCATGAGGACAAAAAATCTCGGCTGCTTGTGAAAAATAGATGTGAACGCCGCGAGCTTCCAGACCACGAATTTAGCCTCGCAATCCCCCAAAAGAGAGAAATTTTCCGTGTGCTCCGGCGATGCCAGCTCAATCCGCTTCAGAGACCACCACCGCGTCGACCATTAAACGCAATGGCAATGGAGGAGATTCTCTGTCGCCCGACTCGCACGAGTACACGATCTGCATACTAGGAGACTGGACGCACATGAAGACGACGAAGGCAAAGCCGCAACCCGCAGCTAACAGCGCTCTTCCATCAGCAGTACACGAAATCGCGGCCGATTTCGACTCTCCAATCGTTCAAATAAGTTGCGGCTCTGGCTGGAGTTGTCTGCTCTGTGAAGACGGTCGAGCGTATTCTTTCGGCGACAACACGTGCGGACAACTGGGCCAGGGTCACGACCGACCGTACGTGACGGTGCCCATGCCGATGTCCGCTCCATTCTGTCTGCAACCACGACGACGTATCTTACGTCTCTCGTGTGGGAGTGCCCATGGGGGATTCGTGTTGGATACTGGCGATCTGTGCATGTTTGGCTGTGGGTCGTACGGTCGACTTGGTACGGGCGATGAGGACAATGCCAGCGTTCCTGTCCTAGTGAGAATGAAGTGGTCGACGCTACTTGCTGCTAGTTCTGGTCCAACCAACCACCGAAAGCCACAAAGCTCCATCGTGACAGTGGAAGACGATGACGAAGTTCGATTCACGGACGTTAGCTGCGGAGATCGCCACACTTTGGCATTAGCGATTCGAACTCAGAGAGGAAACTCGGATAGTAGACGCACGACGACGAAATCCAAGACGGGGATCATCTCCTTCGGCGACGGAATGAACGGCCGACTTGGTCTCGGAGACGAGAGAGACCGATACGAAGGAGCGTTGTTGACTACGTGGCTGGCGGCCTCAAACGTCCCTGGAGTCGGGATTGCAGGCAACAACGGGTGTATGACTCCTCCGACCATCACCGCAATCTGCGCCGGTAGTACGCACAACCTCGCCTTGTCAGCCAGTGGAGACGTGTTCACCTGGGGGAACGGCGTGGACGGACAGCTAGGACACGGCACTGCAGTGAGTGAGTGGGTTCCTCGACAAATCGCCTTCTTCAAGGATCTAGCCGTGACAGCAATAGGCTGCGGTACAGCGCATTCCACCGCAACATCTCGCACTGGGGTCGTCTACACTTGGGGTCGAGGGGCTGAAGGACAGCTTGGACTCGACTTGGAGGGTGACTCCACAGTAGAAGTCGTCGACAACAGCGTGTCGGTGCCACACCCTGTGGGGATCCTCAAGGGCTCGGCTCATCGTGTCACCGTTCGCACGATGGTAGCGAAGCAGAATACGACGCTGGCGCTGGATGACCGCGACCGAATGTTTGTGTGGGGCGACAACGCTCTCGAACAACTCGGTCTATCGCTGTTGGTGAACACGCAACACGGGACGAAATCCTTCCTGCCCAAGCCGAGATTGCTCGCGTACATGGATCTTCGAGCTCTCAAGTCTGCTTCGTGTGGTTCACCTTCTTCTTCGTCTTTATCGCGTGTTTCGAGTCTGCGTGAACTCGTAGCGGCTGCCAAACCGGATCCAATTCGTCTCGGACTGGCCCACGTCGACGCTGGGGATCGATATACCATGCTGGTGTTTACCACTAAGCCAGGTATCAGCAGCTCCAGCAACTGTGAAGCTCGAGATAGCAACCCTCGTACGTCACCTGAGGTCTCCCCGGAGCCAAACGGTAGCAACAATTCAGTGAGCAAGTGGAACTTTTCGCTCATGGACGAACTTTCACCTTCTGCTATCCCCTCTCGAGAACCGGCTTACTACCAGTTCATGGAGAACTACAAAGTCTACATTCGCCCCACCGTGGTAAAGGCGAGAGACGAGGACGAAGAGAGCGACGCGGAGCGAGATCGAGAGTTGCAGCGGCGGTCCCCACGTCGACGAGATGGCAGGCGATCCACTTTCACTCGGAGGGGAAGTCTCACAGCGAGCGCGAGTACTGCAGCCCCTGAGAATCGAGGCAATAGCACGAGTAGTGAGGATCGAGTGGACGATGGTAACGGTGGCAACTCACCGGCACATGTTCAAGGGTTCGATTCGTGGCTGGATAAACGTTTGAATTCCCCGTCAAAGACGAGCACTGCGGGGCATTCTTTCGCCAACACTCCACGGTTTCCACCCCAATCGTCAAAGGAAGAAGAGACGAGAAACGCTTCGTATAGCAGCAGCATGGTTAAGGACATCGAGTCGCCAGTCAGTTTTCCAGTCAAGCCTCAGAAGCCGAAGAGCAGCTTTGGTCGGTCACTTTCAGTTCGAAGACCGACGTCGTTTATCCGGGCGTCTTCAAGTAGGAAGGCTGGTCTGGCTGCGGGAGACAGCGCGCCTACTAAACCGTCGAGTAACCAGGAGGCATCACCGAAGCAGACCCAACCTCCGAGCAGCCCCTTAGTCATCATTCCGTTCGGTTCATCAATGGAATCGCGCTTTGGACCGTCTTCATCATCCAGTTCCTCGTCGACGAGCACTCCGATCTACCCCGAAAAGTGCTCGATTCGCGACCGAAGAGCGCCAGAATTTACCATTGGAGGAGGAGCCGAGCAGTTCTCACTCGTCGTCTCTCGTCGACTTCACCATGCAAAGGGGGCTGGCCCTGGGCCAGGCACGTACGACCGCTTTGGCGGTTAAGGTTGCGTCTCTCTTGGGATATCCTAGCGATTGATGAAGAAGACATTCGGCGGCCGTCGAGACCGCAGTTGGGTCGAATATGTTTGGGCTTCCGACAACCGCATCAGTACGATAGCCGGTTCGTTTCGACAACCCTGAACACACCAACCTGAAAGTTTTCCGTCGTGAAGGTAAGGGGATTTTGGTAGCTATGTGCTTCCCACGGCATAAGTGTTCATTTCTTCCTGGCACAGGGCGCCGCTAAAGATTTCTTCGCTTGAATACTTCATGGCGTCCTGCCCACTCCTCTTGAATTTATTGGGTTTGGCTCTGCGTGTGCTCGGTCATACGATTAGCTGGAGGGCCTTTGAACTCTCGTAAATCGGGCCTAATCAGCGCCAAGCTTCGAAAGAAACTACAGCAGTGTTCCTGCAGTCGACATGGTTTGGGGTTTAGGCCTCTCCTGTAACTGACGGTTCTGCTGGCAGGTGGACTACAGTGCGCAAGAAATCTCTCATTCTTTTTGACACGATTCGTACATGCACTAGATTTGGTAGGGCCAAAAGCTGCTTTTGGTTGTCAGCATTATCAAACGATACTGACAAGCTGCTCGTTGAGAAGCAGCTTCTCCAGCGTTTGTCACCTGAACAGCATCCTCGACCCCAGTCTCCAGCATGAGGCTCGCGAACTGCTTCGACGAGCCTTCCTCGAGAGGTCGATAAAGGGGTCGTCACACACCACCCAGTCTCATCAACGTGCATGCTAGTGAATAATCCTTCTCCCTTAGTGAGCGAGCCACAGATGATCACCATCTTGCCGTCTTCATCGTACCGCCGGCTCACAACATGTTGCAGCACCGACACGAAACGGCCAGAGTTCAACTCGGTGGTGTTGCGGGATTCGAACGCCACGGTATTGGGAATGCCGTGGTAAACTTGGCAGTCCTTGGAGTAAAATCCCAAAACGTGTCGCTGGTTTTTTTGAAGCCGAAAAGGCACGATTTGCTGATCGACAAACAGGTAGAAGTCTCCCTTGTCTTTTGCCGTTTTGGGTCCTCCCAGCGCACAGTCGTCGCGTCCGTCCTGGCGTACATCACTTAAACCTCGTAGAAGGCAGCATCGGACGGGTCAATGCGTACTCTCTTGTGTCGATGGTGCGAATAACTGTCCAGCAAGTTTTTGCTGTCTTTTGGGTGTAAGTTTTTGCATGAAGTCGCGGAATTCGTGAATGAACGCAGCCTGGGAATCAATCAATGTGCACCATCGGCTTGGCCTGCCTCAGCACTCAGGCGGGCTTGCAATTGTCGCTTTGCCATCGTCTCCCAAGACGCCGACAGCGTCGACTTGTTGCGCTCTTTTGCCTTCTGGAGGCCTTCGAGCTTTCCGACCTGCTGCACGAGATTCCCCGTCTCCTGTCGCTGTCGCTCTCGATAGGCGCTGCGTCAACGATGCTCAGTGGTTTTTTCTCTCCGAAAACTTTGCTGTCCGTTTGATGCCGACCCTCGTGAATCGCATCCAGTTCCCAGAGCTGTGGGGAAAGCAAGTCTTATGAGAACAGGAACTCTTTCATCTCGTCGAGAAATACCGCGTCGAGTTTGGGTGGCGCTGTACGGGGCGCACGCAAAAACCAGCATTCAGCTACAACGCCATTACGAGAAAACTGGAGACTCGTTCATTGTGAGAATCGAGTGCCTATATTCATTCAATGCAGGTCGCTCGCAATGCCAACACGCCTAACGTTTTCTTCTCCTTTGCCGCCTTCCCAACCAGGAAAACCTGCCAAAAGATGTTTACTCGTTACTTTGGAAAACATGAAAGACGGCAGCGCCTCCAATTCGACGACGACGAAAATCTCCACCTTGAAGACGTCAAATGACGAGGCAGAGTCGTGCAGATGACACAAAAACTGGTGGAGATAGTGGATACGTAGCGTGTAGCTGTGCACCCGCGCAACTTGTACAAATCGAACAAGATTGTGCTTCTTATCGATGTAGACAGCGTCATAGCTCCCCTGGTAGTAGTTTTGCGGTTGCAGCCACGCGGACGCCGGCAGCTTAAGCAGTTTCAGCGGATCTACAAGCTGGGCCTGACCTCCTGGCCAATGAATCAATGTCCTTTCGCCGCCATCATACATGTATAGAGTCACGCCACCCTTACGGATACCAGCAAGGAGTCGCAACTCCAATACCCAGCCTTGCATCGCAGCATTAACGTCTTCCGCGAGGATCGGTGTCAGTTTTTTTATCAGCGCAGGACCACCGAGTCTGACTATGGCACAGCAAGCATACCCACTGGTGATCCCTGGCTGAAAAATGTACCGGATTCGGAAGGTCAACTGATCATCCCCTTCGACCAGCAGATCATCCGACAACGCACGGACAGTTTGATCCAGAAACGAAGAGACTTTCGCAGTAGGAAAACTGAACATGTACCGAGCATTTCCACCAGCAAAATAATACTTCGATCGCACGAGTGAGTGGCGCCAAAAGTTGGTGGAGTCGGTGTAGGTAGATGCACTGAATGCCTCGATAGCGTCGACATCGGCAGCTGCGCTGCCATCTGACGCGTCCAGCAGCGGTCTCACGTGTTGAAAGAGCTCGTCATCTTCGACTGCGCCGAAATATTCACTTAGCGTCCATGGCGATACAACCATCTCGCTGATGTCCATATCAGCAGTACCCTCGTCGATCCTGTGATGTAACACCGACGGCACCACGACAAGTCGGCGTTTCAGGCGATTCCGCTTAAGCCATCGGTTGCAAACCAGTAATTCCGCATCATTTGGCAGCGCCACGTCATCAACAAACACGATGTGGTTTTCCGTATCATCAACTTCACTCAAAATCTGTCCAAGTTCACCACCCTCGAGGTAATGATAACCCAGCGTGAGTGTTGTCTTCACATTCCTCTCCAAGCGCACACATTCTGGAGGAGCCATGCACCCGAGATGAATCCACGTGACCACCCATCGAGTGCGAGCCAGCGCCAAAGCAAATGCCGCCGCAGTTGCTGACTTCCCCGACCCGGGAGGGCCCAGAATGTAGCCACAGCGGCCGTCACACCATGACATCGTCTCGCAAGAAGTTGAACACCTTGATCGCGTCCGGTCGACGAAATAAAACAAGCTTGTCACTTGGACAACGAGCTCCAAAACCGGCGATCGCAGCAGCGTCGAGCTTCCAAGTTGAAAGTTGACTGTCGTCGTCGACGAACGGTTGTGAGGACGCATCAAAGTTCGTTGTCGTCCATCGCATCGACACCTTCACAACGAGCGCATGGTCCTTCGAGCCGCCGAGGGCGCCGACGGGTAGTTCATCTGGCAATTCCTGTCGATCCGCAGCGTCGTAGGCCGCTCTATACGCGTATATTTTGAGGAAGGAGGCGAATACATTCGCAGGGAGAACGTGGCGGATGTCGTGGAAAGCAGCTTTCCGTAAGCTCAGGATTAGTGCGTCCTCCGCTAATAGCACGCACCGAGGAGGAGGAGGGTCATCGATGCCAACGAGCTCGAACCACTTGAGCGCCATGACTTCTGAAGGGAGATTCTGTGCTCTGGCCAAGAAAGTTCACGACTGTTCGACTGACCTACTCTTACAATTCTGCGAAGTACGAAACAAATCAGCTGGTTCGCCATCGCCAGAAGTCCTCGTTCTACATGTAGTTGGAGTTCATCCTTGGGCTGTCCCTGATACTCTCAGCGCCCCAGAGTCGCTGCGTCAATGTACATATAATACAAGCGACCCCACCTGCTTGTCGCCAACAGCAAATGTCCAGCTTGACCGAGAACTGATACCAATGCAGCTATGGCTACAGACAGGGGTACGACCTTGCTGACTCGCCGCGTGTGGAAGGGCGAAAGACGAGCTTGCTGCTAGCCGCAGTCGTCAAATTCCTCAGTAGAGAGCAGACTGGATTCTACGAGTGCCCATGGTGCTAAAATGGGTCGAACTCATTGGAGTTGGTGACTCACGCGGTACTCGTCCGCCCCCCCCCCCCCCCCCCCCAGAGCCCGTGCTGATAGCGGATGACGCAGTAACCATAAGTTTCCGGAAGGCTGCTTTGGAGGACATCCGTCACACGCTCCCGGCGAATGTGTGTTTCAAAGTCTACGCAAATAGAGCGGCCTATGACGCGGATCGAGAGCCTTTGTCAGATGATTCGCCCGTTGGAGCGCTTGGTGCATCAAAAGAGAATGCGATCGTCGTGGCCGTGTTGATGCGGTGGACAACAACGACACTGATTGATCTCGACGCGTCATCGCTACCGTTTTCGGGGACCGACGACAGCCAAACCTCCACTTGGAAGCTGGACGCTGATGCTATTGCTGGTTTTGGAGTTCGTTGCGGAGGTGCCAAGCTGGTTTTATCCCGTCGACAGGACGCAGTCGAGCTATGTCACTTCTTGCGAAATGACGTCTTACGTGACGGTCGGTGTGGATACGTTGTGGGGCCTCCTGGATCTGGGAAATCTGCAACTGCGGCGGCTTTTGCCTTGACGCTTGCTCGTACATGTTGGGTTGTCACGTGGATTGGTATCGCGTCTTTGGAATGTGTGCGCTTGGAGAATAGGGTGAAGAAGACATCCCCGCTAAGTTTCGAGCTTAATGGTCTGATAGCGGTGCTGAATGGCGTAAAGGACACGAAGTCCCACGTTGTGTTTCTCGACGGTCTGACGATGAATAAGTATGCGGTAGTGCAATTATGCTACAATTGGCTCAAGCAGAATCCGGCAAAACGCCGACTCGTGGTGGTGGTGGCATCGATGGCGTCTCGTGTGAAGAGAAACGAGGCAGAGGACGCTTCAGTGGCCGCCTGTGAATACATCGTATCGTCGTGGAAGCTGGACGAATACTTTCAGGACTTTTGCCAAATGATGGCACATTTTCGCTAATCTAGTCAAACGATGACCACCTTCGCCAAATGATGGCACACAAAAGATATTTGATGGTACACAGCATATAAAGGTGATGTATTGGGTGTTTACTCGATAATTGTACTAGCGTCGTTGCCTGTACATGACCGCGCGTTGTGTCCGATCTCGTGGCAGTTTCCACAGCACCGAGGCCTTGCTGTCGCGTTGCTTTGTGCTTCCCCACCAGTGATTGGAAAAAATGTATTGGCAAGCATTGCAACTGTACCGTACCATTGCAATATAGATGCCAATGTGACCACCCGGTACAATCGTGTCTTGCAGTATTGCTGAGCTTCCAATTGAGAATTGCAATGCTCCAGCACTATCCAATACTGAATTTTCATACCAGCCATACTGGCTATCTATTGCTACTAACGTTCGCTACCAGGCAGCGCTGCCAACCGTCGCTGTCAACTGCCACTGCCAACCATTCTAGTTAAGCTCAAACGCCTGCGCTCCCCCTACTTCCATCCTCACTTTCCGTTTAGTTCTCCGACTAGCAACCACTTCCGTAACCGCTGCACGCATGGCACGCACTCGAGTTCCCGACGCAGTTCGATACTACTTCAAGATCAACCCCGCTGGTGGCGACCGTGCCTACACATGCAACAAGTGCAAGGCTGCACCCATGAACAAGCTGAGCACGGGCTACACTAATCTGCGGAGACTTGTTGCAGAAGCTGTAAAGCGTTCTCACAGTACTGATAGCGAGAATGCGCTGTAGACTACTACCAACCAGGCAATTTTATCTGCGTTTCCAATCGAGTATTGCAATATGTCTTGGGTCTGCAGTTCAGTATTGGTATTGTATTTACTATGTCAATAGTGTCCTGCAGTTTAAATTTTTATCCGCAATAAAATCCAAGATATTTTTTCCAATCACTGTTCCCCACCACTGGCAAAGCGTTTCTTCTGGTTGCGTCCTTTATTCACGGTGGGGACAGGTTCTAGAACCGTTGTATCCGTCTGCACAGCACCGTGAGGCGGTAGTTTGACGTTGTGATTGTTCTCCACGTTCTACTGCTCGATGTAGTTCTTAACCAAGTAGCAATCGTAGAAGTAATCGTAGACGGTGTTCTTGAGATCGAGATGTGTCAGCACCGCGATGAAATGGCTACACGGGATGCCCTTCTGGCGCATGAACGGACACTCACGCTATCCCTGCCTTACCGCGATCCATGAAGAACGGGACATCACACATCTGAATCCCTGCCTTCATGCTATTCAACATGAACCATTGGCAGTTAGCTGTGTCCTCACATGGCACCAGGCCAACCGCCATCACAATGTTTTTCTTGTTGCCGTCGCGCCCAACAAGAATCAGCATGGTATTCTTGTGCCCCAATGTTTTCATAAACGCCCCGTCGAACCCAAGAATTCGTTGGGCGCTCTTCTGAATGACGGATACGTCCGGGTTCGAAAGGAAGGCTCGACGAAATCGTTTATCAGCGTCGACTTCAAATGCCATACCTGCGCCTGGGTTGGAGCTGCAAAATAAGCTCAGCAACGACTCGAGACGCTGACATCCATCCTCATAACTCCCCGCTCTAGCCGCCGCAATATCTATCGCGGACGCGATAGCTCATGCGGTTACTGATGGTCACACCGTCGAGCTCACTTGAAGAAGTTGCTGAAAACGAACCGAACTCGTCCTCTGTGGTCTAAATATAAATACAGAAATCTGCCTAAATACCGAACGGGTATACAATACATAACCTCATATAACTAATACTTCAAGGTCCAACGACTGGTCGAACGGAGATGGGCAAAGGTACTGATGTAAAAATCCAGGATACCTTTGTTTGGCCAGAGGTACTAAGCTGTGCAGTTGAAAATTGGCGCGCTTTTGATTGCCTGTGCGGTCTTCTATACCTTTCCACTTTCACATTTTCAGTCAATGGACCATGGAATAATCTACTTCATCAAAAGGTATGTGCTTTTTGAAAAGATGATGCATGCACTAGATCAACTAGGAGAGGGAGCAGATAGTCCTTACAAATTAGAGCTACTAACCGCACTGATGTGGTGCGAACACGTTTGGTCAAAGGTCAGCGCTGAAACAATTCAGCACTTCTGGCTTCGCTTGGGCTTGATTAACAAAGCAAGCCTCAAAGTCCTTCTAAACTAAACTAATTCAGTGCAGCCTTTTTTATGGTAACGCTGAGATCACTTTATAAACCTAGAGCCCTTATATATATCAGGCGTTCGGTACTCAGGCAGAGTTCTGTAATGAACATCGCCTGAAATAGCGTGTACCATCAAATATCTTTTGTGTGCCATCATTTGGCGAAGGTGGTCATCGTTTGACTAGATTAGCGAAAATGTGCCATCATTTGGCAAAAGTCCATACTTTCACGCAGTCCAGGATGGTGAACTTTTTCAAAGCGTGAAATGCCACTTGGATGCTTCCAATGACGCTGAATCTGACTGCGAGATGGATATGGAATCATCTCGTGGTGGTGGGGCGAGTAAAGGTTTGGATGCCGCAGACATTTGGCGTCAGTCGCTTGTGAGATCTAAGTACTATTTTGCTGGAGGAAGTGCTCGGTACATGTTCGGCTTCCCAACAGCGAATGTTGTCTCGAACCTCGACATGGCTGTCGCTTCCATACCGAATGCCGAGCCGGCAGCAATGGGTACTGTCGGTGATCGTTCACGTGATGCCATTAATCGATTGTACTGTCGATTTCGGGGTGGTGCGCAACCAGGGATAATCAGTGGATACGCTGGTGTTACAGTAGCCACGATGGGCGGTCCTGCACTGATCAAGAAAGTTGTGTCTGTCCTTGGAGAATACATAAATGCTGCAATGGAAGGGTGGATATTGGAGATGTATTTTTTTCGCTTGCATCCGCAAGGGAGGTGTGACTCTGTACGATGGCGATCAAACAATTCCTTGGCCGGAAGAACAGATCCAGGTTGTCGACCCGCTGAACCTACCAAGGTTGCCGACAATCTGCTGGCTGAAACCGCAAAAGTACAATCAAGGGGGCTATGATGCTGTCTACATTGACATGAGCAGCAACCTCGTTCGCTTCGTACAAGTAACGCGAGCGCACAGCCACACGTTCCATATCCGCTACTTCGATAAGTTTCTCCAGTCTCTACTTCTCTCTGTTTCATCGTTCGAGGTCAAAACGCTCGAGATTTTCTTCGTCATTGAAAAAGGTGCACTACCCGATCTCAAGTTTTCCAAGATCACAGGCGAGGGGCTATTGGCAATTTTTCCAGACTGGGGTTAGGGCCAAGAAGCGGATCGAGTTAAGCTTGTTGGCATTCGAGATGACAAAAGTTGGGACAGCATTACCGAAAGCGTCCATCCATGAGTCACTGTACCGAGTATATTTCAGCTTTGCCTGATCTCTAACAAAAAAAACAACATTTTCTAGGTGATTAGGAACTTAATGACTGTAATGCACCTCATGAAAGCGGAACGAGCAGAAGCCCATCGGTGCTTACTTTGATGCTGTACATGTGTAGCTTTGGTCAGTGCCAACTTTGATAGACAACTTCGCTTGCACTAAGGAGAGTGGTACCCCTTAATTCGGGTACCTCGCTCCCACCCAAAATAAATGCTGACAACTTTGGATTAGACGACTTAGGCTGGGCAAAGATGTAAACACTGTTGGCATGTGCAAATTGATAAAAAAAAAACATCCTAGTCCCTCACCTACTCCAGTAATAGTCTTGACCAACACGACGAGTCCCATGAAGTGGACACGTTGGACACAGCTAAAAGAAATAGACTTCCTCCTGTATGAGAACGGTACGAGCTTCGACGAACGACTGCCCCCCCCCCCCCTCTAAAAATACCGAGCAAAAAGCTACTAAAGTGTAGATAGATCGCCTCGGTTTCCGCCGGGATGAAAGGAAAACCGAGTTGCGAATTGGCACAGTCCAGCGCAAATGACGCCCAGTGCTAGACGTCCATTCTTACCACTGACTAACCATCCACGATCCGAAACAAGGATCGTAGACCGGAGTAATCTCTCGACCAGGCGCAAGGCGTGCCTTGCAGTGTTTGCGGTGCTAGTTGTTGCAGCAGCGCTCACGATCTCACTCATTGTGGCCCAACAGTCCGACACCGAGCAGACATATCCTCAAGAGGCCGAGGCATCCAACAGCACCGCACTCAACAACTCCGCAGACAATAAACCCGCAGGCAACAGCGCTCAGGAGCTTCCAACGCTTCAACCACCGAAACCACTGTTCTTTTTCCTGGGAGACTCGATCACAGAGGAGGCCATTGACCCAGCAAGGGGCGGCTACATTCCACTGCTTCAGAAGAAAGTGTCACGCTCGGCCGATGTCGTCGTTCACGGACTGTCGGGCTACACGACAAGGTACATGCGCTACCGTTGTGCTGTGTTTAATAGACAAGGTTCACCCTTTGTATGCTTTTGTGCTGTGTAGGTGGGTGCTGAAGTACGCGATGCCTGTTGTCGAGGATGAAATCAAAAGCCACACGTTCACCCCAACGCTGGTCACGATCTGGTTCGGAACAAACGATGCCGTCATAACGAACGGTAGCAGAGCAGAGAAGCACGTCCCGGTCGACTCGTACAAGGAGAATCTGGTTGAAATTGTGCGCAGATTCCAGACATTGGTCCCAGCCGCCGATATCCTGTTGGTTACCCCACCGCACGTTGATGACGCCGCCAGACTCAAACGTGCAAAGGAGGATACGGGGAAGTGGAAGGGCGTAGTGGATCGATCCAACGCCCGGTCGGGGATTTATGCTCGTGCCTGCGTCGAAGCAGCCAAGGCAATCGGCATCCCCGTGCTAGACTTGTACTCGTACTTCAACGCCATGAACGCGGCGACACGGAATACGCTGCTGTGGGACGGCTTGCACTTTAGCCCGGAAGGGCATGAAGTTGTGGTAGAGCTATTCCTCAACAAAACGCAACGCGAGCTCCCCGCCGTAGCTAAAGCGCTCGATTCCTGGAAGATCATAAGTTCCAGCGAGTTGTCTGAGAAAGATCCATGGGTGCCTGGCCGTACGAATGAGACGGCGAGTTAGTATTGCTGTGTAGTAGTTTATAGCGAGGTCGACAAATTGAATTGAAGCTTACCGGTAATAAGCATCGGAGACCCCCCCCCCCTCAGCCTGAGTCATGCACGACCAATCCAGCGCGATATTGTTTAAAACGATCGTTTAAAACAATATCCGACTTCGCCCACAAAGCGACGACGGCATGCTGCGCCCCGGCGGTGCAATCAGGTCCACCCAGCTGAACTTGGCCCAGCTTTCAGCTGCAGAAGCACAAACGGCCACATTTGCGCTGCAAAGTGGCTGCGAAAGCGTGGCGGAGGCGGGTGTGCGCTCGGCCTCGCAAATGCTGTCCGCTCGTTGGGGCTGCAGAGCCGCTGGCAACAACACCTCACTGCGGGCAAGCAGGCACACGTTGAAGGGAGTTGTGCCCGTTGACGCCAAGTGTCGGACCGTGAGCCACTCCCCTCCAGTGGGACCACGCTTCCCCCCTATGAACTCTTTGTTGACGTTAAACGACGGCGCTTGGCCCCGGTAGCGATAAGTTTGAGGTTGCTTTCTTCACCCTAAAGCTCACCACACCAAAGTCTGCTTTTACCGGTATGCTCAGTGAGCATTGCTCACCGCGGCTGTCGTCGCTGCGTTTGTCGACTTCGGCGAGCATCGTCGATCCTTTGAGCAGTCTCGGTGGCCGCGCTGACAGCGGTGGCCGAACCAAACCTCGCTGGATGGAAAAGCTCGTCAACTCTTCAAGATATTTCCCAGTTTAACTACCAAGCGCCAATAGCCCTGGGATAGTCGCAATATTGGCACTTTACACGCATGCAGTGGCGACTTCGAGCTCTTCACGCTTGCTGATCGTCAGTAGTGTGTCAGGACAACGCCGACCACTTTAGATGCGACTCAACCTGCCACGAGCTCGTTGTTGCTGTTGTTCTAATCGTTTGATCGCAAGTTCACAAGTTGCATACCGACGATCCGACCCATAGCGCAATATTTGCATTACGCAGCCAATCGGAACGCTCGACTAGTGCAACTCTCACCGCCCATTGGCCAGTTAAGTTTGCCGCCAAGTAGCCAGCAATTTGACGTGCGTGGCCATCTGGTTCGGTGCAGTGCTGCAGCATCGTATAAGACGAACGAGGCCGCAGAGGCAGAGAGCGAGAGCGCTACGACAGCGCAGCGCAGCCCCAGCGCCGGGCGATCCTCCCCGCCAGCAGTCCGCAGCTAGATCGACACTTTCACGGCGCCACACACGTGGACGTTTCCGTCTCCTGTCGCCGTCGCCGAAGAAGAAGCGCAGGTAAGCTTTGGCGCAACCTTCTCTCTTTTCCACCACCTAGGTTGCAACGTTTAGGCTAGTGCTAACCGTCTCCACTTTCCCCTTAAACTTCCATCCTACAACCAAATCTACAAAAAAGGAAAACATCTCCTGCCTTCATTTCCGCATTTGCTGGGGACCGGACGACCATCACTCTGTAGCACCGATGGGCCGAGCGCGCACTATGAGCCGCCGGCGCGCGCAGAGCGGCGCGTCCAGCGAGGAGTCCTGGCAGGGCCAGTCGCTCACGGCCAGCGAGCGCGCCTACATGATCCGCAAGGCCAAGGAGGCGTCCGTGGCGCTCGTGGACCACGCGCACACGCTGGACGGACCCGTGCAGTGGCACTACACGGGCAAGTTCCGCGGCATCCAGATGTACCGTGGCGAGGGCAGCTACGACCGCGTGGGCACGGCCGGCACCGAGTTCCTGTGCGGCGTCACGACAATGATGGGCACGATCGAGGAGGTGGCCAACTACTTCGACCAGCAGACGACGGCGCGCATGGTGGCCAAGAAGGCGGAGGACGTGCTGGACTGCGGCGTGCTCTACTCGCTGGTGCAGGGCGGGCCGGACAACCCGTTCTACCGGGTCTCGGCCAAGTACCAGCTCTACGAGGGGCCCTCGGCTTTCTCGCGCGAGCGCGACTACTGCTACCTCGAGTGCCAGAACACGTTCCGTCACGCGTCAGGCAGAAGGGGGTGGGTGCTGAGCATGCACTCGATCAAGCTGCCCAGTTGCCCCGAGCTGGACGGCGTGGTGAGAGGAAGTATGTACCAGTCCGGGTACGTGTTCGTGGAGGCCGAGCGAGAGGGGTACATGGACGTCATGCACAGCCTGCAGATCAACTTCAAGAGCACCAACCGCCTTCCGCACTTCCTGCTGAACTCGGCGCTCAAGCGGCGCATCTTGTCCGTCGTGACGATCAGCCGGGAGATCCAGACGGCGAGAATGGGGCGGCAGACGTTGCTGAAGAAGAAGGACCTGATGCCCAAGCGAGCCCGAGCACTGTGCGTCAATTGCTCGCGCAAGTTCTCGCTGTTTGTCCGGAAGACGAGGTGTCGTGTGTGCGGTGAAGTGGTGTGCCAGCCGTGCGCCCCGCAGGTGATGATCTCCACCAAGCGCGGGCCCGTGAAGACGCGGGTGTGCACCAAGTGCTACCACTTGTCGGCGGGTGATGAGTATGAGCCTGTCGGAGCGTTGCCGAACCCCCACAACGGTGTTGATCCGAGGCGGGGGCAGAATGAGACTCGGTACTCGGATATTTTGCAGGATCAAGATAACCCGGACATGTACCACGAGGAAGACGAAGACAGCATGGACGAGGACGGAGACGAGGACGGCCTCGAAGAGCAGTCGGACTACAGTGTGTTTGCCGCTTCCCGTTTCACAGACGCAAGCCGCGATTCTGTTGCAACAAGCCGATTTGGTGCTTCGCGCAGCAACTTCGAAAGCCATTTTGAGAGCCATTTCGAGGGGTCAAGTCAGTTCGGCGGCACGAACAGTGAGCTCGACGACAGCCAGTACTACGATGGTGGTGTCAGTGAGGACAGTTTCGTGAGTGGCGTGAGCGGCACCAGCACGTCGTACTGGCACGGAGGAAACAGTGCCACGAGCAGTGCGATGGGTTGGAACCAGGCCAGTAGTGTCAAGCCCACGGACGGGCACATTTACGATCCTCAAGCCTCCACGACGAGTAGCAACTTCTATGGTGCAAGCAACTATGGGAGCGACTTTGGTGCAAGCCAATACTCGGCTAACGACGAGCCCGCTAAGCGTCCGGGTAGGTACAACGCAGCAGCACCTATCCCCGAAGACGAGCCCACCAGCCATCGTGGATACACCATCAGTCCCAACGCTAGCTACAATTCGAGCTCAGAGTATAACTCGACCCAGGGCACTAACTACAACTCGACCCAGTCCTCGAATTACAACTCGACCCAGGTCTCGGACTTCAGCTCAACACAGGGCCCCGGTTACAACTCGACTCAGGTGTCAGACTTCAAGGCGACGCAAGGCACAGGTTACGACGTCAGCCCGAATGCAAGCCATGCTAGCAAGACTGTTTCGATCCAAAACCTCGCCAAGGCTCGCTCTGCACGCTACGGGATCAAGAGCGAGTTTCCCCCTTCGCCACCACCGCCACCACCACTCTCTCCCCCGCCCGAAGAAGCCAACGAGGACGAAGACGAAGATAGCCCTCTGCATCTTGGTGCGCTGAAGACGGATAATGACAGGAATCCCAGGGACCGAAAGCCCAAGGGTATTGCTGCTCGTAAAATGTTTACACCTCTGCCGCCGAAGGAAGGACGTCGTGAGACTGATGGAAGACCTTCGTCGAACCGCGTCCCTAGAGTTCCCCGAAGCAAGGAGTTTGCCGCCGCAGCAATCAGTAGTAACAAAGACTCTCGGGCTTCCCAGGCCAGTTCAAGAGACTCGCGAGGCTTCGGAAGTACCCGTTCGTCGGCGATTCTGGAGCAAATGCGCCGGAACCGCCGTCAAGCGCCTCGATCCACCCCCGAAAGTGAGCAATCTACAGCAGCATTGAAGTCCTTGGAAGAGGAACACTTGAACAGAATGCGCGAGATTGAGCGAATGCAGGAGATTGCAAGGGAGAAAGCAGCGCGACGATCGATGGCGTCTGACGCGAGTCGCTCCTCCATGCAGAACTCTCAACGCTCGCAACGTGGTGTGCGTTCCCAGAGCAGTCGCGGTAGCGCTGCTAGACAACAGTCCGACTTATTCCGCCGCAGCGCACGCAACTCGCCGCCCCACTCCCCGCCCGCGACTAAGAAGCAGCAGGATAAATTCCGTCGCAGGGCTCGCAGCTCTCGCAGTTCTCGCAGATCGCCACCCCACTCCCCAACGGCGGCGAAAAGTCAAGACAAATTCCGCCGCAGCGCTCGCAATTCGCCGCCCCACTCCCCGGTTGGGCTCCCAGCGTCTCCGACCGGACCACCACCTGGATCTCCACCTGGTCCACCGCCGGGATCCCCTCCGGGCGCACCTCCTAGCATGCGAGGACGTCGTCTTCCGCTCAACGGTTCGTTTAACCAGCGCGGGAACCGCTCGTTTGGCCGGCAAACGGATGCTAGCAGCGACTTTGGGAACAGTCAACAGCTCTTGTCGAACCGATCGAATGGTGCTTTTGCCAACTCGGGTGCCCGAAGCGAAGACCTCATGTTCAACTCCCAGCGGTCAGGATTCCAGAACAGCAAAAGTAACAACTCTTCATTCCGTGGTCGGCGCATGGACTCATCTCAAACGTCGAGCAAAGGAAGTGGTCCCTCATTTGGTGGTAGCCAGCGGCTGGATGCGTCTCAGCTCTCCAATGCCCCCACGTCAACGCACCCGGACGACCTTGCTTTTGATGTGTCGCAACTGTCGGTTGACAAGTCGAAGTTCTCCAGTAGCTTTGCCATTCTGGAGACACCTGGCGAGTCGGCAGACCATGTTGCTATGATGGAAAGACCAAGCGCTGAACGTGGATCAAACTCATCATCGTCATTCGATGAGGACCTACTGAATCAATCTTCACCAGGTATGGCGCATCATATCAGCTCTATTCGAGCTCGGGCTCCCTATCAGCTTCCGGACGAGGAACCGCGTCCTTCAGATGAACTCCGCAAGAGACAAGAAGAGCACCGTAGACGGATGGAGGAGCTCACTAGAATGGCTGCGAATCATGTCGGCCAGGACAATGTTCGCGACAGCGTATCGACTCTCGGCGGTCTTCACGATAGCTCCATCAGCCTTTCTTCTGGAAACCACTTCGGCGATAGCACAATCAGCTCCATCAGTTCCGCCAGCTCGGTTGACATTGATGACGTTGATTTTGACTTTGAAACCCGCCCCCTTGGACGCACGAAGCGTAGTGGCACGATCCCCTTTGCATTGGAGAACCTGGATCAAGTGCCGGATGTAGAAGACGAGGAACAAAGCGAAGGACCGGACGATTCCGACACTTCGTTCCGGTTAAGCGAAGGCCCTGATGAGGACGACAGTGAGCCAGATGATGCTAACTCGGCGCAACGGGCAATTCAGAAGTCGGTCGACCCGATAGACCCGAAACAACCGATGCGCTCGTATCAATCGCGTGAGGAGCCGATCGAACACGAACGCGCAAACGGACTGGGAGTTGCAGAATCGACTTATCGCATGAGCGAGCAGTCTGCCGAGGATGATCGCTCAAGTGTGTCAGACGGTGTTGACTCGTCGTACCGCATGAGTGAGGAGTCTGTGAAGCATGAACCAGAGCAGGAAAAAGGGCACGTCGACTCGTCGAAGCGACCGCTTGAAGAGTCTATCAGCGATGAACGCCAGGGTGGTTATATTAACTTGACTACCCTGCCTAGTGAGAAGCTTGTCAAGCATAAGCGTGAGCCTGCTACCCAAGCGAATATCCAGAAGTACAAACTTGAGCCTGCTACCCAAGCGAATATCCAGAAGTACAAACTTGAGCCTGCTACCCAAGCGAGTGTCCAGAAGCACGGACGTGACAGCGCATCTGAAGATGTTGAGCCAGTGCACGTCTTGATTGAAAAGTTCGAGAACATGGGTGGTATCCGTCCATATCGTCCTGGTGAGGAGTCTGTGATGCGCGAAAGTGAGCACGATAAGCCAACGTACAGTCTGAGCGAGGAGTCTGTGGAGCGCGACAGTGAACAGGGTGGCCGTGACCAAGCATACCGTCCGAGCGAAGAATCAGTGGGACGCGAGAGCGAGGATGATGATGCTAATCAAGCATACCGTCCTAGTGAGGGATCCGTGGAGCGCGAGAGCGAACATGAGGACGCTGCGCCACCATTCCGTCCTAGTGTGGAATACATGGAGCACGAAAACGAAGATGATGACGCTAAGCCAGCATACCGTCCGAGCGAGGGATCTGTGAAGCACGAGAGCGGACACGAGGAGGCTAGTCCTGCGTACCGTTCAAGCGAAGAGTCTGTGGAACGTGACAATGAACACGAGGATATTAAGGCCGCAGATCGCGTGAACGACACATCCATTGAGAGGGATAGCGAGCAAGTGCGTGCAGCATCTCCTTTCAGTGATATATCACGGGAGCGCAACCGTGAACAGCAGGACGCATACCGGTTGACTGCTGAGTCTGAGTCCGAGCCGGAAGATGCTGATGCAACGTACCGCCTCAGTGGTGAGCCGAGCACACCACCAAAGGGTGAATTCAACTCCCAGTCTTTTGAGAAGATCATAGGTGATGCCTCAAGTTTGACATCGGCGAAGTTGAAATCGGCCACGCAAGAGTTCAACTCGCCAAAGGCAGAATTCTCGAACACGATGTCCATCAATGACCTCGCCTCTCCTCGCGATTCGTCCGTGTCGGACCTCGACGAAGACCTGATGAATCGTCCAACGAACGAGCTGTTCGAGATGGTCCGCGCGAACCGGGCTCTGCACTCGGCTGACTCGCCGAACGTGATGGAGGCGAGCCACGTGCGTCGTTTGGAAGCAAGTCACGTACGCCGTATGGACGAGTTGAACCGTATTGCGCAGGATCACCTCGGCGATCGTCTTTCCAACCTCGACGAAGACAAGCACGGCAGCTCGCAGCGGTCTGTGAAGACGGCTGCCAAGTCCGAAACCGAAGGAGATGCAGTCAGTGATGATTTCCAAGCCTCGAGAAAGCTCTCCGAAGTGGAGGGGCAGTATTCTGACGATGACAGCGACAGCGATAGTGACTCCGCTCGTGACTCGGCCGAGTTCGCTCAGCAGGACTTGAAGGACGCGGCGCAGGAGTACCAGTCACCGAAGGCGGAATTCTCGAACACGATGTCCATCAATGACCTCGCCTCGACTCGTAGGTCGTCTGCATCGGACCTCGACGAAGACCTGATGAATCGTCCGACGAACGAGCTGTTCGAGATGGTCCGCGCGAACCGGGCTCTGCACTCGGCTGACTCGCCGAACGTGATGGAGGCGAGCCACGTGCGTCGTTTGGAAGCAAGTCACGTACGCCGTATGGACGAGTTGAACCGTATTGCGCAGGATCACCTCGGCGATCGTCTTTCCAACCTCGACGAAGACAAGCACGGCAGCTCGCAGCGGTCTGTGAAGACGGCTGCCAAGTCCGAAACCGAAGGAGATGCAGTCAGTGATGATTTCCAAGCCTCGAGAAAGCTCTCCGAAGTGGAGGGGCAGTATTCTGACGATGACAGCGACAGCGATAGTGACTCCGCTCGTGACTCGGCCGAGTTCGCTCAGCAGGACTTGAAGGACGCGGCGCAGGAGTACCAGTCACCGAAGGCGGAATTCTCGAACACGATGTCCATCAATGACCTCGCCTCGACTCGTAGGTCGTCTGCATCGGACCTCGACGAAGACCTGATGAATCGTCCAACGAACGAGCTGTTCGAGATGGTCCGCGCGAACCGGGCTCTGCACTCGGCTGACTCGCCGAACGTGATGGAGGCGAGCCACGTGCGTCGTTTGGAAGCAAGTCACGTACGCCGTATGGACGAGTTGAACCGTATTGCGCAGGATCACCTCGGCGATCGTCTTTCCAACCTCGACGAAGACAAGCACGGCAGCTCGCAGCGGTCTGTGAAGACGGCTGCCAAGTCCGAAACCGAAGGAGATGCAGTCAGTGATGATTTCCAAGCCTCGAGAAAGCTCTCCGAAGTGGAGGGGCAGTATTCTGACGATGACAGCGACAGCGATAGTGACTCCGCTCGTGACTCGGCCGAGTTCGCTCAGCAGGACTTGAAGGACGCGGCGCAGGAGTACCAGTCACCGAAGGCGGAATTCTCGAACACGATGTCCATCAATGACCTCGCCTCGACTCGTAGGTCGTCTGCATCGGACCTCGACGAAGACCTGATGAATCGTCCGACGAACGAGCTGTTCGAGATGGTCCGCGCGAACCGGGCTCTGCACTCGGCTGACTCGCCGAACGTGATGGAGGCGAGCCACGTGCGTCGTTTGGAAGCAAGTCACGTACGCCGTATGGACGAGTTGAACCGTATTGCGCAGGATCACCTCGGCGATCGTCTTTCCAACCTCGACGAAGACAAGCACGGCAGCTCGCAGCGGTCTGTGAAGACGGCTGCCAAGTCCGAAACCGAAGGAGATGCAGTCAGTGATGATTTCCAAGCCTCGAGAAAGCTCTCCGAAGTGGAGGGGCAGTATTCTGACGATGACAGCGACAGCGATAGTGACTCCGCTCGTGACTCGGCCGAGTTCGCTCAGCAGGACTTGAAGGACGCGGCGCAGGAGTACCAGTCACCGAAGGCGGAATTCTCGAACACGATGTCCATCAATGACCTCGCCTCGACTCGTAGGTCGTCTGCATCGGACCTCGACGAAGACCTGATGAATCGTCCAACGAACGAGCTGTTCGAGATGGTCCGCGCGAACCGGGCTCTGCACTCGGCTGACTCGCCGAACGTGATGGAGGCGAGCCACGTGCGTCGTTTGGAAGCAAGTCACGTACGCCGTATGGACGAGTTGAACCGTATTGCGCAGGATCACCTCGGCGATCGTCTTTCCAACCTCGACGAAGACAAGCACGGCAGCTCGCAGCGGTCTGTGAAGACGGCTGCCAAGTCCGAAACCGAAGGAGATGCAGTCAGTGATGATTTCCAAGCCTCGAGAAAGCTCTCCGAAGTGGAGGGGCAGTATTCTGACGATGACAGCGACAGCGATAGTGACTCCGCTCGTGACTCGGCCGAGTTCGCTCAGCAGGACTTGAAGGACGCGGCGCAGGAGTACCAGTCACCGAAGGCGGAATTCTCGAACACGATGTCCATCAATGACCTCGCCTCGACTCGTAGGTCGTCTGCATCGGACCTCGACGAAGACCTGATGAATCGTCCGACGAACGAGCTGTTCGAGATGGTCCGCGCGAACCGGGCTTTGCACTCGGCTGACTCGCCGAACGTGATGGAGGCGAGCCACGTGCGTCGTTTGGAAGCAAGTCACGTACGCCGTATGGACGAGTTGAACCGTATTGCACAGGATCACCTCGGCGATCGTCTTTCCAACCTCGATGAAGACATGCTTGGCAGCTC
This sequence comes from Phytophthora vignae f. sp. vignae, assembly GCA_016169955.1. Taxonomy (NCBI): domain Eukaryota; phylum Oomycota; class Peronosporomycetes; order Peronosporales; family Peronosporaceae; genus Phytophthora; species Phytophthora vignae. The sequence goes on along the minus strand of JABJUM010000009.1, from coordinate 556,480 downwards.
GTACCAGCCTGTGAATAAGGCACCCAAGTTCCAGCCGCAAAGTTCTCAACTTGTTCTAGGCGAGGGAGGCCAGCCCGTGGACGAATTTTTTGCGTCTATGGTGGCTCCAAGTGGTAAGCTTTCTCAGGTGGACGAGCAGCATGCTGATGACGAAGACGATACGCGCTCACCACGCGACAGCGGAGCTCTTAATCAGGGAAATGTGAAGAGCATCCCCAGCATCGATGAAGAAGGCACAGCACAGCAGTACTCCCCCGCGAGGGACCGGTTCTCGAGCAGCATGTCCAGTAGCGTGATGTCTGAACAACTTGTGTCTCCTCGCGACTCGACCGTGTCGGACCTTGACGAAGACTTGATGAATCGTCCGACGAACGAGCTGTTCGAGATGGTCCGCGCGAACCGGGCTTTGCACTCGGCTGACTCGCCGAACGTGATGGAGGCGAGCCACGTGCGTCGAATGGAAGCGAGCCACATGCGTCGCATGGACGAGTTGAACCGTATTGCGCAGGATCACCTCGGCGACCGTCTTTCAAACCTCAATGAAGACATGCTTGGCAGCGCGTACCAGCCTGGCCGTTCACTGCATCCCAAGTTCCGAGATGAGGAGGAAGAGATGCGATGGCGTTCATCAAACGTCATGCAGGAGGCCGAGACCAAGCACGCGGCCGACATGGAGAGACTTCGCCGCAGGATCCGCCAACTCGAGGAGGAGTGCCGTGAATCGATTGCGTCGGTGCTGACGCCAGATGAAATGGACCTGTCGGAGCTAGATGGCGAGGAGCCCGCCGTGGGGCTCAACGGACACCAGAGCTATCACGGTGGAAGGAACTTTAACCCGCAGTCCTCGTTTGTGTCCACGAGCGATCTGGGCTCGTCGGTCATTTCGGAGCATGCCGAGGAAGAAGAGCCCATGCCCGCCCGCGTCCTTCTCGAGCAGATCGCCAAGTTGACGCAGCTGCAGCACGAGATGGCCGAGGTCGACGACGAAGACGACGAAGAAGAGTACCGCGAGCGCATCAAGGATCAATACCGAGCATTGCGCTCGATCCAGGCGGAAACCCAACGAGAGCGGCGCTCGTCTTCGCTGAGCCAGCGGTCTTCGCTGAGTGAAGAGAATTGGGTCTAAGCGTGGTGGTCGTTACCGTTATAGTGATGCCGAGTAGAATGGCATCTCAAAATGCACAGACATCTACTTCTCTGGGCCACCTAAGAAACAACACCTCGGTTTTCAGGGCATAACTCGAGGAGCAATTTTTTGTTTAGAATGAGCAATAGTGCAAAATAAAGCTGAGCTTTTGCCTGTTCCAGCACTCCTATTGGCTGCTTCTAAACAGCAAAAATAAAGATAATAGAGCTCTGTTTCAATTCGCTAAATTGGGTTCGATTAGGTTTTTTTGCGTAACTTTTTAAATTTTCAGCGATATTACACAAAAATATATGTACATGAAGCCTTAATAGGGCTCTTCACGGATATGTAGCTGGTGGGTTTGTAGAGATACTAGAGACGTTGATATAGCTCGCTGGAATTTGAGGCTTTTGAGGCGATTTTCGTTTGGCTCGCGCACTGCTAATACTTTTGTCCAATCGATGATTTTAAACCATTATTATGTCCAATTAAAGCAGATGTGTGGGTCACATCAAATTGAGGTTTAAGGAGAGTGTTGTTTCTTAGGTGGCCCAGAAAAGTATCTGTTTCTGTGAATATTGCATTGTATGCATTGCCCGTAGTGCACTGCAACGCGTTGCGCTCTAACACGTTGAAGTGATGTGATGGTTTGTTGTAGGTAACGGTCAAGGACAGTCACCGTCACGCTGCCAATGGCAGTCTGCCATTATCAACCGCGTCGCCATCGCACAGCTGTGAAGGCCGTTGAACTCCTTGAACGAGATGCACGCAGGTTCCTCGCAGTGACCGGCACCTTCACAGTGTGAAGTTCACACCACGAAGCACTCGGAAGGAGCACAACCTGGCGGCGAAAAGATATCGGGGTCGACGAGCGAAGCGATCTGTGAATCCATCTGGCCAACGTAGCACACGCCGTTCTCCACAATAGGCCCTCGCAGTTCGCCAGCCTGGTTAACGGAAGCTTTACTGTGGTAGTTCCGCTCCCCGGTCTCTGCTCGACCACAGCTCGGGCGCCAGCCGCCTCGAGGCGTCGAAGTCGCCGTCATTTGCGCTTTCGAAGCCACCCCCGCCCCTCGCGTTCGTTCACGAAGCCTCGACCTGCATTTTTCGAGCCTGGGGGAGGAAGGGCCACCGTGCCTGTGCTGTGTGTATCGCGTGTGAGCACCGCCTGTGCGATTGGGGGCTCGTGTGTGACAACTTCAGCTCGGCCGCGCTTGGTTCCTCTTCATTTCCGCAGTTCGTGTCCGCTCGTGGCAGCCCGAGATATCGTTCATCGGTCCAGCTCAAGCTTTCGGGCGCTTCCAGACGCTGCACTATCGTGTTTCGCCTCCTTCTACCACTTCCTGAGATTTGCCAGTCCTCCGAGGCCTTTTCGCCCGACACAGCGCCACTACACTGGAGTAGGGAAATACCGGCGACCATGGTGGGCATCGTCGTCTCGGAGCGGGAGCGGATGGACCTCGTCCGGCAGGCCGACAACGTCTTCATGGAGGTGCAGGAGCGGCTGTACAACGCCAAGGCCCAAGGCAACGTGGTGGACCCCAAGGACAAGTACGTGACGACGCTGGACACCTTCACCGTCTACGGGTCGCTGGACGACGTCACGGAGCTCTACCTGAACGACAGCAAGAAGATGGTGCTCGACTTCTCCGAGTCGCGGGAGCTCGAGCTGCTCAAGCCCTCGACGAAGAAGCGCCCGCTCGACCGCACGAGTCTGCGGTGGTCGCTGTTCCACTCGCCCAGCCGCATCTTGGCCAAGGACCAGGACTTCTGCTACCTCGAGGTCATGAAGCCGTACGGCACAGCGGACGGACGGCGCGGCTGGGCTAGGTGCTCGCACTCGATCAAGCACGACGCGTGTCCGGAGTTCTCGCCCTCGCAAGGAATCGACTTCAACCGGGCCGAGCTCTTCTACTGCGGACTATTCTTCGAGGAGACGGACGCGCGCGGAGTGCTGAACGCCACCGTGTACTACAACATCAAGGGCGACAGCATCCCGCCGGTGCTCATGCCGATGATTCTCAAGGCTCGCGGCAAGAGGACGATCGAGCTCATCAACCACTACATCAACATGTCGAGCACGATTCTGAAGTCAAGGAAGGCGTCCCTCACGACCGCCCTGCGGCTGCAAGGCGAGAAGCGCTGCGGTGCCTGTGCCACCCAACTCTCATTGTGGAAGCCCAAGGACAAGTGCACGATGTGCGGATCGGTACGTTGCAAACTGCATCAAGAGGTTGGTTGGCTCTGGGGTCGAGGTCTCATTCTGTGTTGTGCTGCTGCAGTTCATGTGCGATAAGTGCGACGACATCGTCTCCAAGAATTACCGAGTGGACAGCGTGGGTCGGGGGCAGGTTGTGTGCTTCTCGTGCGCCCACAGACGTGGCACGAAGCTTTCCGGGCAGTCGGAAGCCGATGACTTGGCGTCCAGCGGAAGCAGCGGGTCTGCTGTCAAGACGCACAGCTTCGTGGAAGAGGAGCATGGCGGCGGATTGCGAGACGGAAGCATTTCGTCGCTGCAGGATGTGGACGAAGACCACGTGAAATGGTCGGACGACGAAGGCAAACCGGCCTACCGGCATGAACAACGGAAGACTTCCAAGCAGAACCCTTCCCAACCTCGACCGCAGAGGATGGCCCCGGGTCGCAGCTCAGAGTGTACGTATCTTGAGAAACCTGGTCAAGTCTTGATCTTCTAAGGGTTTCTCACATGCACCACTGTTATTGTATGGTACTGCAGTCCTCCCAAGCGAGACCGTCTTCCTTCCAGGCGATCATACGGCCCAGCAACGGCGACGCTGTCAATCGCGTGCATCAGCTCGTCAGCCAGCGAACGTACCATTGGACAAGTTCATGGAGCGTCGTCAGAGTCGCATGACAGGAAACTCGAGGCTGTCAAGTCGAGCGAAACCAACAGGCTGCGCGCCTACAAGACGGAGGAAGTCTCCAGGCGCCAACGCTAACGCACCCACAGCCATTTCAACGGACTGCGCTCCGGTGGGTAACCAAGTCGGCCTCAATCTCGAGGAATTAAACTGGCGGATGCGGCGCTATACGACTAACTCTGTTCCGGTTGAACCGATAGAGTGGACTGATCAAGGACGTCGAGCTTCCGCGCGCTATCACACCATAGATGGAGCACGATCCCACGAACGCTACCAGAAGGCAAGCAGATCACCCCCAAGAGCAGCCTCGGAAACGTTCACCCCGTCGATGACGGACATCCCCAAGCCATTTTCTTTAATCCGGTACTCTAAGCGGAACCCGTGCGACTTGTCGTACTTGGCCAGCTTCAAGTAGCCGACAACGCCGATGGATTTTTGCGATTCAATGCAAAGGAGCGGTGTGAGGGATACGAGAGAAATGAAGGATATGCACGTGCGTTACGCCACCAAAGGATAAGTGGCCTAGATCCCTAGATCTCAGCGAATGCAGCTGAAACCCGACTGAGTACATACATGTAAACGTGATGCGTTGAATGAATCTCAGTACAACTTGCAGTCGTGAACATGAATGTATCCAGCGACCAGAACGCAGGCTGCAGCGAAAGCTGAGGAAGAAGCTTTGATCGCGGCATCGATCTGGTCATTGGTATTCGCGACGCAGTGCAGATTGCGGCTTGAGGCGTGGCGAAAACACTTCAATGTACACGTACTTCTACCTGATGAGGCACCGGTGAAGAGGAGCTGCGGTTCGTGCAGCAAGATTCTCTGATCAGAATGAAGAACAGTTCTTTTCCTGCAATATCGCCTCGTACGGAGCTTGGTCCTGTAATTGTACGCAGTACTATGTATCGTCGAGCAGGTTGGTTGACTCACCCCACCGGGATCTAAAAGATCCGCAGTGCTCAAAAGCATGGCGCATTACTTGCAAGAGAAGAAAAATTCGGGGTCCATGCGTATCAAGTGGCCTAGCGCCAAATGGTGGCGAGTCCGTCGCGAGTTGTTGCTCGGGATGGAGGGCGGAAGTCATCACCCGGCGACTCGCTGCACCGTCAACTAGGACTTCGTCCTCTCGGAGAGACTCTCGCAAGCAAGCTCCGATGCCACCACTCTGTTGTGCCCCTACACTGCGGAGTCCGCAGTGTATTATAGGGGCACAACTGCGTGCAGCAAGCAAGCCGGAGATGGAGCTCTGCACCGATTTGCAGTCTTTCGTGCACATCTGAGGTACAATCCCGCAACCACACCGAAGCGACTTGATGAGCCGCTCCTCGACAACACCCTTCGCTGATTACAAGGCCATTGTGGCCGTACGTTCCACGGCGCGCGCTCCATACATACTGAGCATTGCTCACACTCGAGCTCGCAGCTTTGCGCGCACATTGCGAGCCAGCCGGACTCCGCGTTGCTCTGCGAAGCCGAGGCGACAGTTGCGAAATCGCCTCCTGCCTTTGAATTCCGGGGCTGGTCCGACTCGGACTCCGAGGGCACGGAGAACCCACACCACGGCGAGTCATTCAGTCTCAAAGCCTTGCTGGACACGCGATCACCGCACCTTCGACGTCTCCACCTCCTTTGATTGCGACCGAAGACAGCAGCATGTCCGACAGCTGTAGCTCCAAGTCCGGGAGGTGCGCGTTCTGCGGAGAGGTATGTCCACCAGGCATCCATGTGAAATGCCCCCTGGCATCCGTTGGTATCGCTGTGTATTAACTTTCTCGGTGACCTGGGTGAGCAGCAACTCAGCAACACGTCTGCACCGATCCCCGTGGCGTATTGCGCGCCGTCCGACGAAGGTCGAGGGACGTTCTCCAAGCTCAAGCCACTGCGCTGGCGGTTCCTCTCCAACAAGGCGCCTCGCACCAAGTTCATGTGCGGACATTGCGCGGAGAAGCGTCAGAAGCCGCAGGTGATCGAGCAGCCACCGTTCCCTCTCGACTCGTCCTGGTCCAGCGGAACGCAGAGCTCTACATGCCCCAGCGTGGAGACGCCGCAACAGCGGGAGGAGAGGAACCACAAACATCGGACGGTGACCGACCAGGCGTTGAGGCTCAATCATCTGCGTGAGCCACGTGACAATAAGGCGCAGCAACAGAAGCGAGAGAAGCTTCAAGAGGAGCAGCGCAGACGTCACGAAAGCCTGACTACCGGTAGCAGTAGACCCGAAGGCAGAAGGAGGGGCTCGTCACAGGGCGTGCTCCAGCCCATCGGGAACCACCGCATGTCAAGGGAATCGATGTCAAGACAGCGTCAGGTTAGTGCAGCCGACATCAAGCCCCGGACTTCCATCCCAAAGCAGCAACAGCAGCAGCGCGCCTCCGTGGAAAGCGCCACCCGCCCGAGGAGATCGAGCAGCGGTCGGTCCGAGCCCCGCGGATCCGAAAAGAAGGGTCAGCGGTTGAGCTCGACAGCAGAGATCCTGGGCATGTCCCGGTCTCTCGAGCTGCCACCCAATTACTTCGAGATGAGCTCAAAGTCGCCAAAGTTCTGTGCTACGAGCGCGCCCGAGGGTGACAGCCCCATGGTGGACTGGAAGCAGCTGGAGACGCACTTGCCCCAAGTGCAGCCCCGTAAGCGGAACGAGACCGAAGAAGAGCGGCAGCGACGCAGGAACGCTTCGTACGCCCACATGCTGCTGCGGATGCGGCGTCACTACGACGCCGTCCAGGTGAGCGGCGCTAATGGATATCACCCCGCTACAGCGCCGCCACGACGGATTCGCGCGGAGCGACGCGCCCAGTCGGTCGCAGTGCGTAACGTCAAGGACGAACTGGTGATGGCCGACTTGACCGAGGAGGAGGAGGACCCGGTGCACGGCAGCAACCAAACTGCTGCCTCCACCGCCATCGATCTGGACTACCTGCGCGCGTTCAAGGACGCTCGGTGAGGCGAGCAGATACAGTAGATATCTTGTCTATATATTCGAAGGAAGACGAACGACGGTCTCTCTTTATCAGCTCGACAAGGCTGACTGATCACTTCTGCTTGGCTGAGTCAGCGCCATTCAATACAAGGTAGACACAGTGAGGTTGCCGCATTGCACTTGCTCGATCCGTCGCCAGGGCGAGACGAGCAGCCAGCGGCAAGAACGAGCCCAAACTTTCATGCAGGCGACTGCGCATGTCAACTTTGGCGTTCCGTTGAAGCAGGTGGCGCTATTGCAGAGACAAGGTTGACCGATTCTGAAGTTCTGATATGCTCAACCTGATACTGTCCGGTTGGGACTCGCAAAAGGTGTGCCAACAATTTTTGGTCAGACCACCTCTTTAACCTGATAGAGAAAGATACTTTTTCGACAAGGCACCATGGCTGGTCAGCACAGAACCCACCTGATCTGACGGACGGCATTGAATGTCGCTGCCAAGACTTGGCACGGGCGAGAACCATGACAGTGTACACATGTATAAACAGCATGCATTTGCAGTACAAAGCCTATGTACTTTGTATGTAATAGTAAACGCCATCTTTCAGGTGCAATTTCATCCTGGTCAGTCATCGGCGCGACCGACATCTTGGTGCTCGCGTTGCAATGCGCCGCCGTTGGACTCGTTGATGTTGACCATCCGCAGAGCCTCGGAGCGCTCCCAGGAGGATCTCGTGCGGCCATATGCAGCAGCTTCGCCTGGTCGAGTGTCGCGGGCCATCTGCTTTGGCGGCGGGCGGCCGTTTTCCGCCAGCATTACGGGGCCTGGTCCTGGTACATGCGCAGAGCCCCGACACTCCCTCTCTTCTGCATTCCAGTGGCAGAGCGACGCGGGCGGCCGGCCGTCCATCCCTCCATCACTCGCTCACTTCGACATTAGCCGAGCAGCAGATACTGTACCATGGTCAACTGCAAAGGTGTCGTCGTGAGCTCGCCCCGCAGCTCCGTGACGCAGGAGATCTGTCGCTACTGCAGAACGGTGTGTACATGTAGCCCCTCTCTGAATTCTATCCACACGTCTCCTCGGGCCTTATCTGATGAATGATCCAATGTCTGTTCACAGCAAGTCTGCGAGGACTGCTACGTCGCCGCTACGAGCAGTAAGTCTGTGTCAGTCCTCCACGAGCAGCACGCGTGTCTGTCGTGCAGTCGGTTGCACCCGGAGGCCAAGAAGTCCCGCTCGCCCCGTCGCCAGTCGCATCTCAGTCGAAAGAATTCCGCCCCAGCGCCTCTCATCGACTCCCTGTCTAAACCCGCGAGGGAGCACAACCACAGCCGCGGACGCAGCTCCACCTCAAACTCAAGAGCAGTATTCCTTTCATCAGAGGACCAGCGAGTATCGAGTCGCGGGTCGAGGCAGAAATCCGCCGACTTGGAGCTGCCCCCCGTTGATCTGCGTCGCCGTCGTCACACTTCGGCCATTGCCCCCACTGCGCGGTCGGGCGATGTCACGAGGGGCTTGAGCGCTCGACAGCTTCAGAGAGCGCACTCCACGGACGAGTACATCATTGCCAGGCGCCAGGCCAACGCGACGGAGCTGCACGCCTCCAAGCGGCCCTTGTACATGTGCGACTTCACCCGAACGACCCCGCGGCTGGCCATCCGTGACGCCACCTCCACCGATCGCAAGTCGCGGTCGTACGCGCCTCTAGGTTCCAAGCCCAGCTTGGACTTGTCGGACGAGCCTAATGAGCTGGAACTGTCGACTGTGGACCTGCGGAAGCCCAAGTACAAGGCGAGTCTACCCGTGCCACGGAAGCACGGACGACGCGTCTCAGCCGCAGACCCGGTTAACAGCGCGCTCACTCCGATCTCCGTGGAGCACCTGGCTGAGATCGACTCGACCGGGAAACTCGAGCTGGAACACCTCGATTCCCCAGCGAAGGAGACCAGGAAGCGGCCGGAGCAGCCGCGCAGCAATCGGCGCGCTGAGCCCATTGACTTCCACCTTTCGACGGTGGATCTTCGACCGCGACCGAGACGACACACCACGCCGGATGCGCCACACAGACTCGGAGGCTCGCGGCAAGGGAACCAGGAGCCTATTCAGGAGCGACGCGGGGCGTCTTCACCCTTCCAACGGCAGAAGAGTGAGCCCGTCGACTTTCATTTGTCCAGGTTCGGACTGATGCCTCGTAGACACACGACGGATGCCAGGCCCGAGACTAACCAGGCCGAAGATGGCCACCGCCAGTCTCGTAGTAGCAGGACCGTCAAAAAGATGGAGACGGTCACGCGGGAGCCGACGACTCCGACCAACTCCAAGAACAAGCTGTGCGACCTGGCTTACCTGGAGAAATTCCGGTCGTACACGGTGTAGATTATAGAGATACTACAGTATCTGGAGTCGATATTTGTAGACGTGTAGCTGGACGTGAGTAGATAGAGGTGTAGATTACTTGGGACGAAATAAAAAAATGCAAAGCGTTTCCACTTGGAAATGTTTTGCAAAGTTTTCAGTAACCTAGCATTGAAAGCACTTGTGGTGCAACAATTTGCTGTAGACCCGTACAAGAACAACGATTATTATGCATGCAGGCTGCATGATGCAGCACTTCACTGCTTTCAAGCACTTACGTTTGCGGGTCCGGTCCCTGGACCTATATCCAGGACTATCCCCGAAGGGCTACTTGAACCGGTCGATAGGGCGTCGCCATGGAGGGACAGAATAGTCGTGCCTTACCACACACTCCTCTCCGCGAGGAGTTCCATGACAACAACGAGAAACTATATAATAGTGTGGAAGGCCACTTCGGGCACGGTGTCGAGCTCCGATTGACCCCCCCCTCCCTGACACGACCGCCAGCGAGATCGCTGATGATACTGTACCTTGCGGTTGAACCTTGCGTGTATACTACACAGTGTATAGGATCAAATGTCATGCTACTCCTGCAGAAGCGTGCGCATAGACTTGCAGGTGTTTCGTGGCGGCGCGCACGTCGGCGCTACGTTTCATTCAACTTCCCGGGGCAGGTATCGCCACTACGGAATTGGGTGGGTCAGTCTGCAGCGCTCATCGTCCCCACTTCCGAGTTTGACTTGCAGAAGAAGAGTCACCCATCGTTCCGAACTCTCCTGACTATGATGCAGTCGACTGCCCGGCGTGGGAGTACGATGGAGCCCATCCAGTTCACCCCCGTGCAGCTCTACGAGAACGAGCGCGAGGACCTCATCAAGCTCGCGCACCAGCAGTACAAGGAGCTGTTCAAGAACGTCCGATTTGCGCAGGCCAACGGGTTTGCCACCAAGGTCAGCGCGTTCGCGCGCACGACGCGCGCCACGGTTTGCGCCGAGACGAAAATCCACGCCACGATCCCGGAGCTGGTCAACGTGTTCCTTGGCGACCGCACCAACGCCGCCATCGGGTTCGCTCGGTCGCAGCAGATCTACCGCTTCTTGGCGCCCACAACGGAGCACCCGTACCGAAGTTGCGGCATGCGGTGGTCGCTGTGGCACTCGCCCTCGAAGCTCATCCGCCAGCGAGATATCGTCTACCTGGAATACATGGACACGTTCGTGGACGAGCGTGGACGTCGCGGGTGGGCGCGGATGACCCAGTCGCTGGAGCACCGCAGTTGTCCGCCCCTGATGGGGTCGCACAACGTGGTTCGAGCGTTCCTGCACTGCTGCGGCACGGTGTACACGGAGACCGACAAGCCCAACATCCTCGAGGCCGTCACGTACTACGATGCTGACACGCAGGGCGTCCCCCCTTGGATGACGAAGATCGTGGCGAACCGGAAGGCCAAGAACTGTAGTGGGTCTATACGAATAACACACTGCTGGGGAAGCTGGCGCTTCCTGGCGAACCCCAAGTCTATTGTGAGTCCTAACGAGTAGATTCTGTTCTGTCCTGTTCACTGCCTGGCACTGCCTGTCGTCCAGGCAGTCATTCCTAACCCTGAAGCCAGCTCGGCACCGCAGGTTCCGCTTTGCGGTGCTCTATGAGTGAATGGAGGCTTTGCTGTAAATGCCTCACCACTACACTGCCCTCCCAAAGTCTACATCACTCACGGATCTGTTCTGCAATTTCTGTTATGCTTTCCGTGACGGCCGGTCTGTCGGCGTCGACTTTGGTTTGATTTGTACAGCAACATGCTGTTGGAACTGCCTGTCGTTCCACCGTTCTGCGAACTGCGTCAATAGCACAGGTATATATTTGCAGAGCTGCTGGACTGGTTCCCACGAGTCTTCAATCGACTCGAGCCTTCCAGCTCACTAGCACTTCATAGTCCTTCTTCTTCTTGTTCCACCGAGCTTTCTTCAGCTCCTCTACCGACAGCACTAGGCCCTGTGCGGCGATGTGGTTGCGGAGTTCCTCAGTTACTTGTAGTGACTGATCGGCGTAGAACTTCAACCGGGATGAGTGAACATCCACCTCCTCCCCCGTCAGTAAATGACGAACAGCAAAAGAGTGTTTGTCCGCTCGAACCACCTGGTAAGGCCCCACCCAAGTCACTAACAGCTTCTCGTGATGCTTCTGGTCGACCCTCGATCGAAGCACGAAGTCGCCTACATCAAAATTGGGCGAGCGACCATACCTCTGTGCTCGCTGGTTGCGTCGAGTCTGTTGTTCACGCGCGTGTATCATGGGTTTGTGTAGTTCTCAAATACTGTCCCGCAGTTTCTCTAGCCACGTTGAGATAGCAGCAGGTTGCACAGGTATCTCCAGTATCTCCTTTTGGCGTGTGTCCAAGCACAATGTCAAAGGGGACGGGAGAGGCAGTCCACAAAATAGTTCAACCGGCGCCCGGTTTCCAAGCGAAGGAACTGGTGTGTGGTTCAGGCTAGATTGAAGCATCGGTACGAAAAATGTCCAATCGTGGATGTCTACCTCGTACTCGAGGCAGAGCACACGAAGTACTTGGACAATGTCGCGATTCGCACGTTCCACGCTGCCGTTGATCCACGGGCAGTACGCAACCGTGAACTCATGCGGCGCCTTCAATGGTCGGCACACTTCTCCCATCACGTCGTTTTTAAAGTGTGATCCTTGATCACTGATCCACAATGGAGTAAACCAAACCTGCTGTACCAAGCAAGCATCGTGTCGACCACCACCGTACTGGTCGGATTAGCACAGGGTGTCAGCTCGGTAAAGTGCGTCGCTTCATCTTTTAGCACGAGTAGGTATCGGTCCCCTTCGAAACTATCTCCAAGTGACAAAAAATCAAAGTGCAAAGCACGATTGCGCTCATTCGTTCGGTAAGTTTCGGCCCACGGTCGCTGGATGATCTTGCTACCCTTCACGTGTTTACACATTAAGCAGGATCGCAAGAAAGTCTCGACACGGGAGTGGAGGTGGTGTACATCAAAGTGCCTTCCAACACACGCTGCCATAGCGTCTCGACCACGGTGCCCCTGAGGCCCGCAATGGGCCACCACTAGCAGGCGCTGTGTGAGCTTCGTTGCACTTTTGGGTATCCACACTCTATCCTTGATGTACCATCCATTTTCATCATCTCCAGTCGCCGAGCGTGGTCGCTCCTCTGCGTGGTGCTTCTGCGTAGCGAGTATCACGGCCATCGTCGGCCATTCGAAGGCAGGATCGTCTAGGGGCCGTAGCTCATGCACACGGGGCGTCTGTGGATTTACTACAGGTGCTGGACATTAGAGAACTGTAGTTTCTGGAGCTATTTTGGTCTGGAGCCATCCCCCGATGCTCCAAAAAGTTACTCCTGGTGGTGCCATATAGAACTGTAGTTTCTGGAGGATTGGATCTGGACTTAAGCATGTAATCTACGGTACGCATTACAAATTCGTACAGGTTCTTCATTCTGCTTTATTTGCAAATGCGTGTCGACGTCAAGATCAAGGAGCTCACGTTTCTGCTGGCCGCCATGCTAGCGCTCGGCATGGACATGGGCGAAGCTCTGCAGCACCTGATACTATTCGTCTGTACGCGCATCATCTGTGACCGCGTGCCCGTCCGCCGTCGTCGCTTCCGCTTGGCAGACGTCACCCCTGCGCTGTGTCGAATAATCCGCCGTCACCAAGCACTTCCTGTAGAACGAGGCAGTCTTGTTTCGTTGTGTACGATGCTCGACGTTTAACTGCATCTGCAGAAGCATCCAGCTCGCTCAGCACGCTAGCGATCTCCTCCTCTTGGTCTTCGTCGTCCGACAGGTCCGATTCCAGCGCGATGATTGAGGACGCGGTGCTGGTCGCCGTTGAGGCTGTGACGGGCTTCTTGCCACTCTCAGATGCCTTGGTGCTGCCAGTCCGCGTGGCAGTAGGAGCGATCGCTACAGAAGATGCATCAGCGCGCTTCTTTGGAGGTGGATGCTCAGTTGCGGAAGTTTGCTCTGCTGTCCGCTTCTTGCTGATGGGTTTCTTCTTCGCCCGTAGTCCAGCTACACGAGGCTTCTGATTCGCGTCGCCAGCGCGATAGCGCAGAGGAGCCGGGGCCCCAAGGCCACGGGTCGACTTGTCTTCCATCGTACTAGAGCCGAGAGGTAGGATCCGCTAGAGGAAACCCAGAGGAAACGTAGGCTGCAACTTGTAGACTGCTATAAAATCGTGAGGGTTTCTGACAGGTTGCTCCTTGGAGTTACGGGCACCCCCAATTACTCCTTGGAGCATTGATTTTGGAGCTAAAGGTTACGATTTACAGTTTGTATTCATATAAGTACGAATTATAACTCCGTAACCCTCGAATAGCTCCAGAAACTACAGTTCTCTATTGTTGACCCTGTGGTATTGTAGCAGGAGAGGAGTTCTTGCCCTTGCGCTGTCGCTTGCGTCGCCTATGGGGCTGTGGAGTCTCCTCACGACACCTCTTTCTCAACTGCATTACATTCAGACGAACGGCCGGGCCGTGATTACCTGCCCACCTAGATATCATATCGGCCCACACATTCGTTTCTCCATCGATATGTTCCACTTCGTAGCGATACTCCATTAATTTCGTCGACCATCTTAGCAATTTGCCACGGATATGTTTCTTCACCTCTTTTCCCGGCGCGAATACGTAGATCAGGTTACGGTGATCACAGTAGAGTTTAAAGCCGCCCGGACGAAGTAGGAGGTAGCTGAGCTTATCACATGCGCAGATGATGGGGTACGCTTCCTTCTCTATAATGCTCCAATTACATTGCGACCCCGTGAAAGTGCCGCTCAGGCAGATGAGAAGCTCATGCTGCTGCTCATGGACTTCCTTACGCGGCTTCCAGTCCACTACTTGCGATACAAGCACAGACCAACCAGTATCGGACGCATCCGTGAGCAGACACGTAGTTGCCCCTTCCTTCGGAAACGCTAGTGTCACACTCGTAGACAGCAATTGCTTCATCTCATCATACGCAATTCGCTCCACTGCACTTAAATTCACTGCAATCCCAGAGGCCACTCTCTTAGTACGCTTAGAAGCCCTCGAGAGAGCTCTATCCAAAGCGTCCTGAAGTGGACGTATCACCCGAGCATAATCCAACAGCGAATCCCTCATCCAGTTCGTCGCGCAGATGAACTGCTGCAACTCTCCAGCTGTGCTCGGATACGGCAGAGCCTGCAGTGAACGGATCCGTTCTGGGTCATGGTGAACTCCGTTGCCGTTAATTAGCTTTCCGCACCAGCGCACCTCCTGCTCGAATAAGCTGGACTTCTTTGGACTGATCTTGAAGCCGAAAAAGTCTAGTAACTCGAACAATCTTTCAAGCTTCTCCAGATAAGTACTTGCATCGCTAGCGAATAACAGCAAGTCATCAATCCATACTAAGAGGTGCTTGTGCATTAGCTCCTCTAAGCACTTCTGAATTGTTGACTGAAAGAAAAGTGCAGCGTCGGTGCAGCCTTGGGGAACGCGGCGCGGCGTGTACACTTTGCGATGCGTCATGTACGATAGCCACTCCTGGCATTCCTCCGCGAGTCCAATCTGCCAGTAGCCCTTGATAAAATCGAACAGGCCAAAGAATCGTGCACCTTTCACCTCCTCCAAGTCCACATGCAGGTCGGGCATAACGCCCACAATCGCTTCAATGAACGCATTCACGGGTTTGTAATCCGCTGTCTGCCGAAATTCACCTCCACTTTTGCGTACCGGGAGCACCGGGCATGCCCACCGGCTCTCGGTATTTTCGTAGACCCAGCCTAGCCTCACCAGTTCGTCGTTAAAGTCATCAAGAAACTTGCGCACTTCCGGTGGGTACCTTCTCGCTTTGCAGCGGTAAGGCCCCGCACCAGGTTTAAGTCTCACCTTCATTGGTGGGACACGAGCAGGCGGGTCATCTCCAAGCTTGAGCCTCCAGATATCGAAACGAGTAGCGATCCTTCGGAGCGCAGGCACGAGCTCCGTCGGAAATCCCTTCTCAATAGCTTTGTCAACTAAGCTTTCGACGGCAGCGCGCACTTCGTCACTCATCATCTTGCCGCTACCAATCCGGGGTTCATCTTCATCATCAAATTCATCTTCTTTCTCAGCTTGCACAGCATTAGCCACAAACAGGTCGAGTTGCTTTTGTACGTCAATCCCGAGCATAGTCAACACATCGTTGCCAAGCAGAAATTCAGTCGAGTCACCGGGAATGATAAGACACTCAACTGGTTTAGCGATCCGAACACTACCCACAGCTGTGCGTAGTCTGAGATGCAGGTTCACAATCAATTCCACTTCAATAGGTTTGCCATCAGCTCCTTTGCAGGTGAGCGGATCCTCCAGCCTCACCGCAGTCACCTCTGGACAAGCCTTCACAAATCGTTCGTATACAGTCATGCTCATGCCGGACCTGTCTGCACCACTATCGGCACAAAAAGCCACCGTATAGGCGTCCTCCAACACGACTGAGCGAGTCTGTGTTGGCAGGCATTCGGCCAGTCGTCGGAGGTTAGCGGTGCCTCCCCGCAGGAGGTCGCTCCCCTTTCTTCTCCTGCTTGGCGGCAACTCGATCACGGTCCTCTTTGCTGGCGGTCGGGCATCGACTGAGGTAGTGTTCACCACCGCAATGGAAGCACCCATCTTTTGGCACACCTTTCTTGGACGACTCTTCTTTTTGGTCTTCCCGTTTCTCGACTTTCCGAGCAACACCTTGCTTAAGTCGTTTCCCGGGGTGTTGGTGCTGCATTTGCATCGGCCGCTTTTTGTTCTGAAAAGGCTGCGGTTGCTCACGTGGCTTCGTCTTGCGTGACGTCTCCTTGGCTCTTTTCAGAGCGCGGTCCTCGATTGCTTGCTCGAGGGCCTGCTGGTTGATGAGCTTCGACAGCTTCAGCACACTGGTTTGCGCGTCGGGGAGGCGGTACTCGATCTCATTCTTCACTTTCTCCCTCAACATCTCGGGCAGCGAGTTGACCAACAGCTTGCATTTCTTCTTAAGTCCTTTCTCACCGTTAAAGAAACTAGCGAAGCCGTACTTCTTGATCAACAAGTTGCAAGAGACGAAGTAGTCGGTCACGCGTGACTGGATGTCCGAATTGCCCATATCCATCTTCAGCTCCTTCCGAAACAGTTCATTCACGGGTGGCAGCACCTGGTTCTGGTAGCTGTCTGTGATAGCATGTATCTGCTTCAGTAGGTACTCATCGGTCAGCTCACTCTTCGGCACTCCCCAACTCGCCTCGCACAGGGTTGTCAGTAAGTCGTCATCGAATGAGCTCTTGACGCTCTTCAACACTGCGTCGAAGTCTTCTTTTCCGTCCTTGCAGCGCTCTCTCGTCGCTTCTTCGTATTCCTTGCGGAGCTTGAGCCATTCGATCAGAGCGTTACGCGAGGTGGAGGTCACTTTCGGCGCCGCAACAATCGCAAAAATTGGCTGCGGGGCCCGAGTAACTCCTGGCGAGCTCGACGAGGGCACACGTTCGGAGGTCGGCGCCGTCTCGGCCCCATTTGGGCCGCCCGAGGTCAGGTCGTGTTGATTCTCGTCGCTGCTGGCCATCTTGATCTTGTCCTTCAGTCAGTTGTAGTCGCTAGACCTCGCAACTAAAGAATTCTTTGTAGTGGGTCTATACGAACAACACACTGCTGGGGAAGCTGGCGCTTCCTGGCGAACCCCAAGTCTATTGTGAGTCCTAACGAGTAGATTCTGTTCTGTCCTGTTCACTGCCTGGCACTGCCTGTCGTCCAGGCAGTCATTCCTAACCCTGAAGCCAGCTCGGCACCGCAGGTTCCGCTTTGCGGTGCTCTATGAGTGAATGGAGGCTTTGCTTAAATGCCTCACCACTACAAGAACCCGCACAACCTCGAGCACCTCATTCGGTTGGAGCATGTCATGAAGGAGGGGGTGGAGCCGCAGGAGACGCGCGTGAATGCCAAATTTTGCGCTGGTTGCAGTGCAGTGTTGCCGAAGTGGGGACGACACCGGAAGTGCAGAGACTTCAGCGAGGTGGGTGGTGATAGCGGTGTGATATGGAGAGCATCATTCGGCGCAATTGCTGATAATACCGTTGGTCGCTGTTGTGTGTGTGTGGTATTGCAGCTCATCTGCAAGAGCTGCAGCACGTGTATTGCGCGATTCAGGGGCGAAAGAAGCTCAACCGCATCTGCGTACACTGTGTCGACGACTTCTTGGCGCAAACCAACCGGCAGTTGGAACTCACGCTGCCGTCCAGTGGTTCGTTGCACTCGGATAATGTGAGTACACCGGGCAGCATCAGCGGCAGATTCATCTCCATCGACAGCGTGGAGGTGAGCACGACCGGAAGCACGACCCGTACGTTCAATGGTTTACTTGTCTGCCATTTAGGTAGCGATTGAAGAGAGCGAATGCTCATGGTTCTTACAGCTGCCGACTTGTCGTTCAGGTTCGAATCGGGGAGATAGCGACTCCAGCACAGCGGGGTCCGACAGCCCACAGCCGCAGATGGCAGAAGAGATCTTCGAGAAGGACTTGACAGGCGCGAAGCCCTCGCAGAGAACGAGAAGTCGCCATGCCTCGACCGCCACGGTGGACTTGTCGTATTTGAAAAATGTTTAGCGTCTTGAAGTAAACGGTCGATCCATGTACGCCAATGCATTCTGTCGTGAGGTGACCTTCGCGCGCTTTCACGTAGCGCAAAGAACTTTGTGGCGCAGTCGGATTGAAGGACCAGCGCTTCTAGTAGAAGCAGGGCACGATAGAACTGATGACCGTTGAACGTAGCTTCGATAGCTGCACGACATCCTCCTGACTCAAGGTCTTCCGACTTGAGTCCGCCACCGATCACGTGACCAACTCACGTATTACGCCATGCTTCGATCGAGGCAGGTAAGAGGGCCCTGGCGTTCAATGAAGCGAGAGAGCTGGATGCAGGGATCTAATATCTGCCAGACTTCTACGACCTCCGTATCGGCTGACATGGAATCCTAGGGCGCAGCTTCTTGGCACGACCGCTTGTCAGGCGCCTTGTTCCAGTCATCCGCGTTATAATAGTTGGTTGAAGCCTGTCACGAAAGCTGAGATCATCAGCTCCAGCACTGAGGCTTCCATCACTGCTTGATAGAAGTATCCATTTCGCTGCTCATGTCTCGGCTGCACTATCCTGCCTTGGGCAACCATTGCAGTCCAACAGTGATCGAGTGAGAGCGCTGCGATTCATGGCGAGAATTTCATGCGCGACTGCCCCAGCATTTTTTGCTGAAAACCCCTTCATGTATCCGAAGGCCGGGGCTCTGCGCCCCGCAGCGTTAGTGCCGGTGTGTAATGACGCAAAGTGTTGGACAGAGAGTTGCTCCGCTCTGTGCTGGGAAAGGCTTGGCACACCATTATTATCTTTTGCCAGCGTTTTGTTTTGAAAACACGCCTCGGTTTCCTGTCGCCTACAAATTGCAGGCTACAATACCCATCGGGAAGCCGTTGCGCCATCGACTTCACCGTCACGAGCGTCTGCAGCCAAAACTCGAGCGCTGGTTTGCAACAATCGGCGATGCAAATCGCGTCGCGTTCCAACACAGAGCTCGTGGCGCTTGCTGGCCTACGATTTCGCGTTCCCTCGCGGCGAGTCAACGCACGCGCATGCAACGTCACTGTTCGATCCATCTGTCGGCCGCTCGGTCGGTCGCGCGAGCGACGCCACCGAAAGCCCCTTCGACCGCAATAACGGAGCTCTTGGTCACCAAGTCGGTCATCTACACGACGCGAAGCTCGTCGAGAAACGCAGCGGGCGATGGTCGCAGGGTCACAAAGGGATCACCACGACGGACGAAGCTATATAACTCACCCAACGCTTGGCTCGCAGGTGCTCGAGCCATTCGTGTCTCGCTTCTGTCAGTGCCGGCGGACCAACTGTTGCGAACAACTCGACGGCGCATCACCGTCAAGTCGGCGCGCTTCGATCGGCCCGTCTAGGCCGGCAGTGTTGGCTCCCATCTGGCTCGGGCCTTGTGCTTCTCCCCTCCTCGAAGCTGCCATTCTTGCTTCGGCGACTGCACGGAGATTGACTCTCGACTGTCCGCCACGTCGATCGGTAGTCGCGCGTAGGTAGCTAGCTAGCTGACAGGAGCCTCAAGCAATTGGAACTGAATTGCGCTGACAGGGACGACAGAAGACCAGCAACAGGAATGAATGCGCACGAGTACACGTACTCGCGGTCGCCGGACCACCCGTACGCGATGGAGATGCTGCCGCTGCCCCAGGAGGAGCTGGACGGACTGCTCCTGGACGCCAAGGCGGCGTTCGACCAGCTCTTCTCCGCCGTGCAGACCGCCGTGCGCTTCGGCAGCGACGGCGAAGTGTTCAACGTGGCGCACCGCACCCCCGACTACAAGTCCATGGCCATGTGGACGACATCGGTGCTCTTGGGGACGGTGGAGGAGGTGACGGCGCTGTATCTGGACCAGGACGGACGCGTGCCCATGGTGCTGGACTCGGCGCGCTCTCGACGACTGTACCAATTGGCGACTCCGACGGCTGAGAGGCCCCTCTACGGTGCGTCGATGCGCTGGTCGCTGTGGAAGCCTCCGACCAAGCTCTCGGACGGCCGCGACGTGTGCTTCCTCGAGTACATGGATTCGTTCGTGGACCTCGACACGGGCCGCCGCGTGTGGGCGCGCGGCATGCGCTCCATCAACCACCTGTGCTGCCCGGCCTCGCAGCACCCGGACGGCCCCGTGCGCACGTACATGCGCGTGTCCGGCATGATCTTCCGGGAGACCGACCGTCCGAACGTGCTGGAGCACGTGACGTTCGTGCACATCGACGGCCGGGGGCTGCCCAACTGGGTCGTGCAGCAGGCCATCGCGGCCAACAAGAAGGCGTCCGACAACCTCAACCAGATGCTCAAGATCATGCGCCAGCTAAACCCGCAGCAAGCGCCCGGGTCCTCCTGCTCCAGCTCCAGCTCGTCAATCGACGGCGACGGCGAGCGCGACTGCAAGGCGTGCGGCGACCGCGTCTCCAAGTGGACGATCGCCAAGCGCTGCCGCTTCTGCGACGCCATCCTGTGCAAGCGCTGCGTCGAGATCTGCTACCACCGCGCTGACGTCAGCGGCAAGAACCACCGCATGTGTCTGTCCTGCGCCATTTACACGGGCTCGGTGAACCCCTCGAGCCGCAGCTTGAGCGGCCTCGACTACGGCCGATCGCGGACGCGCGGCCGCAATGCCACCGTCTCTGGAGAACGCACGCGGCCCATGTCCGACACGAAGCTCAGCGGTGCGTCATGTCGAAATGCTGACGTGTTGTTCATTTCCTGTACTAATCGCATCTCGGTGTATTTTGCAGCCTTCACCAAGCAGAACAGCATGCCGGCCTACGCGCTGCACTCGAGTGTGTGCTCGGAGGAGGAACGCCCGTCGATCTCGCTCACGGACTCGGTCGGCAGCGGCTCCCGCGACGACCCGGCGACAGTCCGCGAGCGCATTGAGAACCTGCACCTCTACAGCCCCACGGGTAGCAGCGCCAACAGCAGCTCGGATGACAGCACACGGTCAAACGGGGTGCAGCACCAGCACCAGCAGCCTCAACAGCCACGCCCTGCGCGGGTTGGGCGCGCGCTCACGCTGGACTTGGACTTCGAGCCGCGCCGAGCTGAGCCCATCGATCTGTCGTATCTGTCCGAGCTGGTGACGCCCCGCGCTGGAGCAGCGAACACCAGCCGCGTCGATATTTAAGCCATGCACCAACCAAGTACCACCAACCCAAACGTACCTATCACCAAGTATCGAGCACGAAGGGGAATGGAAAGTGGTGCACCGAATCGCAGTCTCCGAAAGAAGGAGCTAGTGAAGTGGCCTCCATCCAACCCAAACGCCCAAGAGCGTAGTTAATACATGAACCAAAATACAACACAAGCCACGCAGTGATGGCCTATGAACCTCAACGAGCTGCTGTAACTTCACGTGTAAGCATGATATCATTACTTGTTGTCGCCAAGGCCATCCAGCTCTTGAATTCACGTAAAGTACACGTTATCATGTGCAAGTTACCGGAAGCTACGTCAGTTTTGGTAAACTTCTCGAAGGTTCGCTCAAATTTGATGCAGGTACGTGTATTTTTTTATGATTAGCGGAGCATAACGTTCGCTTGCTCATGTTGCGTCAGGGGCCGACATCCAAAACTATGTTGATCACAGAGTTTTGGACGACGTCCACACTCGAGGAATTTGAGTTCTTCACTTTCACATTCCCCCATTTTCTTGGCTATTTTGCAAACAACATACGTTGTTAACGGTAGACTGGCACCTGACCTGTGTGGTTCGAATGCTAAAAGTGTAATAGCAGAATGTGCACTGAGCACTGGCACAACGAAAAGTGAGTACATGCTTTCGATGTTTCAATTTCGTCTGTTCATTTTCAGTGTGAAAATATGAGCGAGTTATTACTGTAAGCTTTCGTGATCCATTACGAAGTTCTTCCTCTAGGTGCCATCTGCATACAGCCGCAATGGCCAATGTTGCTGTCGCTTAGTCTGCAAGCGTAGGTAGATAACCTCATACTCATGCACGTTGAGCACAATAAGGAAAAATATATACTTCACGATGACGAGCTCAACAATGTAGTTGAACCCGCTATCGTATCATCAGACATGCAAGTAGGGTATCAAGGCAGAGCTGTGACGCTCGAGAGCGGCCCAACAGGACTGCAACTGAGTGGGCTAATGCAATTCCTTAATCGAGCATATTTTCACGAGCAACGCAATGAATGAATTAAAACGCATACTAGAAAGGAGGAACTAATCGGAGCCTCTAGCGTGCAAGAAGGACTTGGAGAAGGACCAAAAGATGGCCATTGTTGTTAGCGAGAAGCAATGCCACGAACTCCGGCTCGAACAGCTTGAGCTCGTCATCCGCGCATAGCCTTCAATGTAATCTAGAGGAGTTGCTATTCCTGTTGCGTCCTTGTAGTTGCTGCTCGGTGGTGCGTGGTCATTCTGCATGCAAAACTGTGCTACTTGGCGCTTGCGCGCTGCGAAGGGTCTGGCCAAGCGATCCCGAAGGGCCGCAGACTTTTTACCAACGGGCCGCAGAGCGACCCTTTTTACGACGACATATGGTTTGGCAGGTAAATAGGCTTAATAAAGGACCCTAAGCGGGTCCAAATAAGGGTAAAATGGCACGTTTAAGTCTATTTCTGATGTCCTCCATTATTAGTTTGGAGGCTCCATACTAACTGTCGAATTTGCCGTTTTATAACTTCGACCATCTGGTTTTATGGCATCAAAAGATAGTGACGTCGGTTCACCTCAGGATGATCATTGCCGATACCACCTTCTAATAACCATCCAAATGTTGTTTAGCCAAGGTATTTTTTTCATTTTTTGGTCCCATGTGAGCGATTCTTAATTGACCCTAACCGATTCGCAGAATTAATGTAAAAAGTAAAGAGGAGTGTAGATAAGAGACGTAAGAACTCCCTAAAAAATCCGCCGCAAAAGCCGCAGAAATCATCTCTTCTGGTGGTTGACGAAGCGCAGCGCCAAGAGCCCCCAGACGCGGAACAGCGCGATGCAGCCGATGACGATGGCGAAGTTCTGGCCGATCTCGTCGTACTTGAAGCCAAAGTACGACTCGGTGTACTCCTTGAGCGTCGTGTGGCCGATGGTCGCCGGCGCGTTCGCCATGGGCTGGCAGCCGAGGTCCGAGCCCACGTTGGTGTACGACTGCGAGGCTTCGTCCCAGGTCGGCAGCGTCTCGCACTTGGTGAAGCAGAGCGCCTCGAGGATGCACATGGGGAACTTCTGGGGCGAGATGGTGTAGAGCCACTGGTAGCCCTGCGGGATCGACGACGCCGGGGGGTTGTAGCCCATGAACATCATGAGCACCGAGTTGAAGAGCATGCCGACAATGGCCGCCACCTCCTCCGTGGGTATGGCCCACGTGAAGAACTGGACCAGAGACACCTGCATGAAGACCGTGAGCGAGATGGCAATCCAGAAGAGCACGCCCGTCGCGAAGTCCGTGAAGCCCGCGAGCGGGTACAGCACGATCGTGAAGAAGAAGCCGCTCAGGAAGCACCACGGGATCTCCACCAGCGTCGCGCCCAGCCAGTACCAGAACGCATTGTAAGATTGTGATGCGCGCTCTCGGTAGAACGACGGGCGCTCCGAGCTCGTGAGCGGGACGACGCTGTTGAACGCCAGCATGGACAGGAAGAGCGCGGCCATGAAGACCATGCCCACGCCCGAGCTCAGGCCAGAGTACGACGCGTATTCCGGGTTGATGAACACAATGCCGAAGATGAGCGCCAGGAAAACGGACATGATCAAGCGGGTGAGCGTGTAGCTCGGCGTGCGCCAGTACATCTGGAAGAAGCGGGTCACCACGAACTTCATCTGCGTCATGGAGCCGGCAGCGCGCTTGTTGTCGAACACGATCTCGGGCAGCTCGGGCGACGGGACGGCGATCCCCTCCTTGGCCATGTTCAGCTCGAGCTGCTGGTTGTACGAGCTCTTGTGGAAGTGCTCGGCGAAATCCAAGTCGTCCGCAGCCGAGTTGTTGACGCCGGCGCCAATGCACTCGAGCATCCACGTGGCCGGGTTGTAGTCCTTGGGCAGCGGAGCGACGCCGGGGATTCCCTCAAAGTAGTCGATCAAGTTGCGGCAGTTCTTGCCCAAGTCGCCGTAGAACACGGTCTGGCCGCCACGCTTCAGCAGGAGCAGGCTGTCGAACAGGTAGAACACTTCAGCCGACGGCTGGTGGATCGTGCAGATGATGGTACGGCCAGAGTCGGCCACCTTGCGAACGCCGTCCATGATGAGCTTAGCGGAACGAGCGTCCAATCCGCTCGTCAGTTCGTCCAAGAAGATGACACTCGGCTGAGCGGCGAGCTCGACACCAATCGTCAGTCGCTTCATCTGCTCCACCGAGCTGCCGCGAATGATTTGGTCTGCGATGTCCTCGAGTCCGAGCATTTCGATGCACTCGTTGACCGAGTCGTACTTCTTTGAGTCCGTGACGGACGCGTCCTGGCGCAAGAAGGAGCTGAAGGTCAGCGCTTCACGAATGGTGGCACCCTCCAAATGCACGTCCATCTGCTCACAGTAACCCGTGCAGCGGCGGATGGCCAAGTCGCTGGCCTCGTAGCCGTTCAGCAGAATTTTGCCGGCGATCTTGCCGCCAGTCTTGCGGCCAGCGATGACGTCCATCCGCGTCGTCTTACCAGCACCTGTGGAGCCCATCAAAGCCGTGATTGATCCAGGAACAGCAAAGCCATTGATGCCCTTGAGCAACTCGAGCTCCTCGTTCGGGTTGTGCGGGTTTGGCACCCAGTAGTGCAGGTCCTGGAAGGCCACCGTCACGGGCACGAAGCTCTTCTCGTGCGTGTTCACCTGCACCTCGACCACGTCGCTCGTCTTGACCACACTCTTTGGCGTCTCAAGAAGGGCGTACGATCCGTCCTCGGTAGTCTTCTCCAACACGTCCACATTCAATGGAGCTTCGTAGCGAATGTACTCGAGTGCCAGATACGACATGAACATGAAGACCACGTAGATGACCGCCAGGACCACGATGCCGTACGCCACCCACTCCTTGCCCGTGTCCATGCCGAACTGCTTCAGGTAGTACTCGCCCATGGTGACACCGTAATCCGCGCAGTAGTCGATGGCTCCATACACGCAGACATCGAAGGCGCTCGAGCGGTACTGGTTGATGGACAGCGCCTTGAGACTCCAGGACATCGGACTGAGCCAGTACGCCCAGAGCAGGTAGTCCGGGCTTGCGCCGAACGGTGACGAACCCGCCCATCACCTTGAAGCGCCGGTCCGGCACCCCATTCGCCTGGCGCCGCCCACAATCGATTTTTTCTCCCGGAGCGCAGAGATGGCTGGCAAGCGCAAGGTGAACACTGGATCGGGCAAGCGGCCCACCAAGAAGGCGCGCGTGCCGTTCGCGCCCCCGGTCCTTCCGGCGGAGCACCTGAAGATCACGCGGAAGCTATTGCCGCTGATCCGCGCCGAGCGGGCGCCGACGAAGAGCGACTTCGAGGAAGTGGCCGCTCATCTGCGGCCCACTCGCGACTACCGCACCGTGAAAAAAATCTACGAGAAGTACTCGAAGGGCGAGCCTTGGAGCAAGAGCGGACCCGCCCCGAAGGCCAAGCACGAGCCCATCCGGGTCAACATGGAGCTCCAGAAGCTGCTTGCCAAGGAGCCGAAGCTGACCCTGGCGCAGTGCGCATTCCGGCTCAACATCAAGCCGCCTACGTTCTACTCCATCTACAAGAAGGTGGTGGCGCTGCCGCATGAACGGACGGACTATTCGCACAACAACCCCAAGTTCTGCCCGGACTACATGTACCAGTTCCAGCTGCCACTACACACGCTGCGCATCGAGGCGTTCTCGATCACGGACCTCGGGTGCTGGGGCGCATCGTGGTGCTGCTGGAGCTGGGGGTTGAGATCACCCTCATGCTCGACTGGAGGCAGACGATGGCGACGTTCGAGCTGCCGGTTGTTAAGACGCTGCTGGCCAAGCAGAAGGAAGGGGCCAAGATCAGGATCCTCGTGCCGAAGGAGCGTAGATCCTGATCTTCCTCGTGCCGAAGGAGCGTAGAAGAGTTCAACACATCAAGGCAAGTATGTTATCTTTCAAATTCGGCTTGATTGTTTTGTGTTAACTAGTTGCAGTTGATTATTGTGGACGATGTGATGTCCTCGAGCGGGTCCGTCAACCCGTCCTTCACAGGATTGAATCTGTCCTATGAGAGCATCACATACCACTTCATGCTTGATGCTGGTAACTTGCACACGTTGTGGTTGTAATTCTTGTTGTGTACAAAATATTGTTGCTAACCTGTTTGCCCTGTTAATGTAGTGCAAAGAGATCTCAAAGCGTCACAGGCCAAGGAGGCCCTGTTCATGGAGATTGATGACGAGTGGGTCAAGGAACAGGAGAACCTCACCACGGCCGCTAAGCAGTTGGCGGCCGCCCAGGCTAGCGAGGGATTCGCCCCCGAAGAGCTGGTTAGCGCGGGGGAAGTGCTGGTTGTCGAGGAGCTCGCGCCCGAAGAGCTGGTCCTCGGGCAGTTCGTGGACGAGGAAGGGGGCGCCATCATCGAGGAAGAGAAGAAGGAGAAGGTCCGCAAAGCCGACAAGGCCAGATACGACGCGCTGAAGCTGGCTGGCCTCTGTGTGGAGTGCAGGGCAGACCGCGGTGATGAATGCGGTGCTTTGTGCACCTCGTGCAAGCACAAGAGAGATTGCAAGTATTATCTCCGACAGGCGGATGGCAGGTGCGGCCACTGCAACAAGAAGAAGCCTGCAAGCGACAAGCACTCATCGTGTGCCGATTGCAGGGATAAGAACGCGGCGAGCCAAAACCAGGCTATCCGGTCGCGAGAGCCTGGGAAGTGCAGGCAGTGAAGCGAGATCGCGCTGAAAAGCCTAAGGAGGCCGGCGGTGGGTTCTACAGCAAGTGCGGTCTGTGCCGCAAACGCGCTCAGGAAAGCGAGAAGAAGCGCGCCGCCAAGCGCCTCGAGCTCGGCATCAAGAGAGAGAAGACGCCCGGGCAGTGTGCCCACTGCTCCTTGCCATGCTCGGCTAAACCAGAGAGCAAGGGCGGCGGTTTCTACTCGGAGTGCGACTGGTGCCGCATCAAAGCCCGGGCCAGGCTGGACTTCAACGCCTCGCACGGGATCAAGCCTCCACGACAGCCTCCACGCCCACCCGGCGTGTGCCAATGCGGAGAGACCGCGAAGGCCAAGGAGGGGGGGGGGGTTCTTCAGCTGCTGCGAGGATTGCCTCGAAAAGGCCCGCCAGAGGTCGAAAGCGAGGTATCGGAAGAAGCAGGCGGCGGTGCAACGGGGGGAGAAGGAGGAGAGCGCGGACGAGAACGAGGAGAAGGACGGACTCGTGCATTTCTAGTCATTGTAGCGTTTTGCGCGTCTCCGAGTGCTCTTCGAAAGCACTCGGATCTCTTTCGAAATACACAAGTTGTCACTCGAACTTGGTTCCAGTATCCAACGCGCCGTGCACGGTACCCCCTGCGCCCCCTCGCCGCACTGGCACTGAGTATGCCCACGAAAAAGTACTCGGAGTTCCGTGCAAAAAACACAGGTGTTTTTCAAAGTGTACAAAAAACGATGAATCCAGAGAAGACGACAAGACAGCGGAGTCGCGATGTTCTCGTGCGAGCAGACCGAGGACAGGAAGAAGAACCACATGCCCATGGCCAGGTTCGACAGCAGCAGGAGGAGTTCGAAGATGATGAAGAGGCCGGCCTCAGCCGCGAAGCCACACAGCCAGTACACGAACGAGCCGAAGATGACGGTCTCAGCCAGCGACAGCGGGATTCCGCTGATGGAGTTGGCCAGGACGAAAGACGACGTCCGGTAGAAGTTGGCGCCGCGCTGCTTGTAGAAGATCTCGCGGTTCGCCATGTAGACCGGCAGCTGGGACGACTGCCCCATGGACAGGAACATGACGGCGGAGAAGAGCACGCCCGTGACCACTGACACCTGCGTCGGGTCGAAGTCGTAGTAAACCGTGCTGAACAGCAACGCCATGACCATGATCATCATCAGCCGACCGGCGATGAAGGCCTTGTTGCGGAACGTGATCGTGATCTCGCGCCGGAACAGCGTCGCTGTGCTCTCGAGGAACGACTGCTGGAACTTGGGCATCGGATCCATGTTGTCCTTCACCGTCTTGAGCAGCTCCGGGTCGTAAGGCGCCTCCAGTTCAGCCAGGGTGTTACGATAGAGCTTGGACTGGCGGAAGCTGTCCCCGAATTCTTGAGGCAAACGCGGTGCCTTGGACCCCTGCTCGACTTCGTAGCGGTACTGCTGCTTGGTACCGAGATCCAGCAAGTAGTCGGCGATGTCGCGCTCCGGAGGACACTTGAAGCCCAGAGACTCGAAGTAGCCCTCCACCTTGCTGCACGGGCCGTGGTACATGAGCTCGCCCTCGTTCAGGATCATGACGTTGTCGAACAGAGCAAAGATCTCCGGAGACGTCTGGAGGAGAGCGATGACCACCGTCTTGTGCAGCTTGTGGGCGATGCTACGCTGCGTTTTAACGATGTCAAACGTGGCCGCGCTGTCGAGGCCCGTGCTGATCTCGTCCATGAGCGACACGAACTTGATGCCGAACTCCATCTCGCCAATCGTCACGCGCTTGCGTTCACCACCGGAGACGCCGCGGATCATGGCGTCACCGACGATCGTGTCCTGGCAGTTTTGCAGCCCGAGCTGCTGGATGACGACGTCCGGGTAGTGCTGGAAAATGGCCTTGGTGGTCTGCAGGGCCTCGACGCCCTCCTTCTCGGACGGCAACGCCGCGTTAAACTCCTTGCGCGTGGTGATGTCACCCCCGCACACTTGGTACGCAAACTCGAGCGTCTCCTTGACCGTGAGCGGGGCAAAGTGCTTGTCACGCTGGTCCACGTACGACACGAACTGCGGAAGACGGTCAAGAATCTGCTTCCGGGGCACGTTGTTGAACGAGATGTCGCCCTCCACCGTGATGTTCTTGGCCTCGGGGAAGCGCGCGCTGAGCATCTTCATGAGCGCCGACTTGCCGGAGCCCGGCTGGCCGAGCAGCAGTGTGATGGTGCCGGGCTTGAAGACGCCGCTGACGTTCTTGAGGATCTCCTTGCGCACCGAGCGCTTCTTGGGACCGGCGAAGGCCTTCTTGACGGTGTTGGGCAGCGTCGGCAGCTCGTGCTTGGAGCCGTCGTCCTCCACGACGACGACGTCTGCAGTCACTGAGAGGTTGTTGAAGCGCACGTCCATGCGGGGCATCGAGCGCCCCGTGGTGGCCTCCAGGTTGTTTAGCATGAGGTCGTGCAACGTCTCGGGGCCCTTGGCCATCAACCCCTTGCCCGAGTCGAAAGTGATGGCTGCATCGCGATCCGCAGTCGTTGTGACTCCCATTGGGAATTGCGTTGTGCGCAGTGCGAGGCGAATCAAGGAATGGTACTCTAGAGCTTCGGCACGCGTGAAGGTTTGCTTGGTTCGTGTGGTTGTTCTCTCGTGTGTGGGTGGGTGGGGGGGGGGGGGTATGATTACCCTGGAAGCGGCACTTTGGTTTTGGCACAATCGAGGAGTTCGGCGCGCTGATTGGCGGACAGCCGATTATGTGCACTTTCGGGCTGCACAAGTTTACTTTCCAGCTCGCCTTGGCTTCGGCGCAATCGCTGGCGAATTCGTCCATCGCACAGATGGCAGCCATGTCGACGGACCTCACAAAGTTGCAATCTTGAAGCAACTGCTATTATATTACATGTGTACATGTATGAAGAGCTCCAATGCGGCAGAAGTTGCATTGGTGTGCTCTCAGTTTGACGGATTTCAACACAGAAACTCGCAGTCAATGAGACACTGAGTGCTGTAATGTACGTTGTAAAAGCAGCGATCAGTGATTGCCCCGAGCACGGCGGCAAACGCGCGTGGGACGAGCAAGGAAGATCTGTGTACCCCAGTACAATATTTTAGTCCTGTAAAGTTGCATGGACTATATATTGATAATTGGATATCTTTTCTTCACGGGAACAATGGAGGACGCCGCAAGTGAGCTGCAGCGACTCGAGTCTAACCATTCGGAGCTGCTGCTGCACCAGGAAACACTCAAGAAGCAGTTGGCGTTCAAGAACGACCAGCTGAAGCAGTTCCAGGCAGCGCTGGAGGAATGCAACAAGTTGCTGGCTCAGGCACCTCCAGCCAGTCGGACGTGACGATGGCGGGATAGTTGAGGGGAGCGCCAACAAGTTCTGATCGAGCTGCAAGTTTGAGTGATGAGGTGAATGCCATTCAATACAGTACTCTGGTGACTATGAACGAACGCAACGTTGATCACAAGTCACGTGCCATTTAACATCAAAAACAAACTAAAAAACAAAGCAAAAAAGAGAAAAGCAAGAAAAACGAAAACTCTTCATCAGCATTTCACGCTTGCCCCCACCGTGCCAATAAATGTCGTTTGCTCGCTCGCTCGCTTGTCTTCTTCTTCTTCTTCTTCCGACCCCCACTGCACACCGGCCAGCCTCCTCCACGCGCCCTCGCCGCCACTTGCGCTGTCCTCGTTTTATCTGGCAATGCCCTTGTCACCTCTTCTTTCGTTTTGCGCATGAAGGACCCCCTCCCCACTCTCGTGTGCTCTCACTCCTCTTCCGGCTACTTTTATCCGCGACTAGTTTCCAATCGTGAACCCATGGGTCCACCACCTACATTGTTCCAGCCATCGCGGTTCCGTTCGCGACGTCAGCACCCATGGGGGTGTACGACGCATTAGAAGCCGGCGGAATATTCTACGGAGTCAACAGCAAGAAGACGGCAACACCATCAGACAACAAATCGTAGCACGATTGCACAATGATGGCAGTTGGCAAAATGCAACGGCCAACAGTAGCAACACTGCCTGTACCTGGTACGCACGTTGGGAGGCGTAGCGGCGGTTCATAGCTTCAATGTCGTCGGGCCGCGTGAAGTCGCGCGGCTGGTCCTGCTGCTGACGCTGGTGGTGGTGGCCGTAGTTGCCGTGGTGTGCCTGTTGACCAACAGACTGCTGCTGCTGTTGCTGCGACTGCTGCTGGTACCCGCCCTGAGACTGGTTACCCTGCTGGGCGTACTGGCCGTAGGCACCGTAGCCGTAGGCAGCTCCCTGCTGGTACTGCGGGTAGCCGTAAGCGGCATTGTAGCCGTAGTAATTCTGCAGCAGCAGCAACAACAAGATAGTGAGCAACGTCAGAGCTGGCAACACGGCGTCGTTATCCACACAATGCCAAAACGAACCTGGTAGCCAGCCTGGTACTGGCCGTACTGCTGCTGGTTGTAGTAGCTGTTGTGGTTGGCCGCACGCGCAGCAGCCGATCGGCCCCACGCACACCGAACCTTCACGCCGCTAATAACCGTGCCGTTCATCTGCGAGATAGCAACCTCCGCCGCCTCCTTCGACGTGTACTGCACGAATCCACATCCGCGTCCAGGCGGCACCTTCACCGACACAATTTCGCCCAGAGCGCCGAACCGAGCACGCAGCTCGTCCTCGGTCGTGGAAGGGTCCAGTCCTCCTACAAACACCGTCGTGTTGGTTCCCTCCTCTTCAGGGGCTCCAAACGCGCCCTGCTGCTGCCGGGATTTGCTCCTCTCCGTGGCCACGCTCACTCGCATCGGGCGCGACGAGCAGTACACGCCGTTCATCGTCTGCAGAGCCTGGTCGGCCTCCTCCTTGCTGCCGAACCGGACGAAGCCGAAGCCCTTGGACATCCGCGTGACGGGGTCCATGACCACCTTGGCGCCCCTCACGCTGGTGAAGCGCGAGTTGAACGTGCTGAGCAGCAGCTCGTCCGTCACATCCGGGGCCAAGTCCCCCACGAAGATCGAGTGGTCGTCCGACGTCTCAATGCGGCGGCCACCGGCGCCCCAGTTCATCCGGAAGCGGTGCATGGTGTTCGCTATTCATTAGTCGAGCGCCAATCCCCCCAAAACATTATCAGATTGTTACTAAGCAATCAATAAAACAACAACAATTGCGGGTGGACGGATCACTTACGGATAACCTGCCCGTTGAACGTCTCCAACACCTGCTGCGCTCCCCTCTGCGTCGGGAACTCGAGGAAGCCGTATCCCGCCGGGTACCCCGTCACCTTGTCTCGGATCAACTTTACCACCGGCTGCTCCTCTAATCAGTAATATTAAATAAACAATAAATGCACAAATAAGAAAATAAAATAATAGCCCCCAAAAAAACGTGGTTAGGCAAGTGAAGTGAAGGAAGTGAGCTTGAAAAGTTTTTTTTTTCTTTTGTATCACGTACCGGCCGAGGCGAAGAGGGACGAGATGAAGGTTTCGTCCCAGTGCATCTGGATGTCCCCCATCCACAGTGTCTTGCATTCCGTCTCCATGCTGCTGCGCGCGGTCCTAACGAGCTGGCAGCGCTGGCGAGAGCGAGTTCCTTTTTCGGTCTTGGGGCGGTTTGGCTTGTGTTTTTGTCTCGGTCCCCCTTTTCTCCCGCACGAGGTGACAATGCTACAGGCCCCGAGGCGTCACTGAACGCACGCTTATCGTCACCGAAAGTGATGGTACCTCGCGGACAAGGGCTTTGTGTAGCCATACACGAAACGACGCGAGCCGAAAATGGCTCCAGTTGCAGTGCATCGACCGACCGCCATGCTAACGCCTGCCGCTTGGCCATTTCGGTCGCTGCTGAGTTGAAGACACCCGCTTGCTTGGTTGCGTCGCTGTCGCTCAGCTATGATTGCGCCCACGCCGCTGGGCAACACCGGCGACTCCATGACCAATACGCTGCGCTCGTCCATGGCGCGACGCAGCTCGCTGGGCGTGCCGGTGTCGACGCTCATTTTCCCTCGCTCGGCTGCAGACCGCAGCGAGGCCAACAAGCTCACCAAGGCCATGGAGGACAAGTACGGCTTCCACTACGTCACCAACTCGTTCACGCAGGACCCGCTCGTGGAGCTCGACTTCCAGGCCTACTACACGGAGACCAACCTGGCCCCGGCGCTCCACGCGAGTCTCGTGTGCTGGCTCATCTGGATGACGCTCACCATTCCCGACTGGGTGGGCTACTACGACGACGACCCGGACGTCCGCGCCGCGTCGACGTTGCGCCTCTGGGTCTCCATCTTCATCTACCTCCCCGTGCCCACTCTGGTTGCCTGCTGTCGATCCCGGCACTTCATCGGCCACGAGCAGACGCTGCTCTGCCTCATTGCTCACTGCTTCGCTGCCGGCATTCTCGGCCAGGGACTGATCAAAGCGGACTACACGCGCTTCTTCATGAAGGACCTGAACTCGCTCTTCTCGCTCGCTTTCCACGACGAACCGTTTGGCACTTCCGGGTGGACTGATGCATCTGTGACGACGGACGGCCCCGGCGCGACCAAGGACCCCACGATCAATGCCACCACGGTGAGCTTGGATGGCTCCACGGACTGGTGGATCTATCGCAATCTTGAGTCTTCGGGCCGCGACCTTGTGCTTACCTACATAAACCGCGGTACGTTTTTCTTGTAAATCATTAGGGGGCTTGACAATGAGGTTAGTCTGCTTACTCAGTTTTATGCTGCTGCATGTGCGTAGTGGCGATTCCGATGGTCCACCTGAATATGAATCTGTTGCGTCCGTTGCTCGTGCTGCTCGTGGCTCCGCTGTTCAAGCTGGACGCGTTCCACTACCTTCTTTTGGCCTTCTCGATCAACCTAGAGTTTTGCATCCTCGTGTCACTGCAATACCCAGACTCGCGCTCGACTATCTTCGTCGTCAACAAGTTCCTGCTTGTCTTCACTCTCGTGTGCGTGTCAGCAGTGCTGGTTATTCGCGTACGCCAAACGGACCGCTTCCTCCGACTCAACTTCCTGCACGCCAAGATTGTCGAGGAGCGCGCCCGCGCCTCGCATCTCCAAAAGGAGATCATCCTCAACGAGAACAAGAGCCTGAAACGGATGCTGGAAGAGCGTGTGGGCGGACACGGAGACGGCAGCCCGCCGTTAGACTTCGACTCGCCTATGGCCAAAGTGCTGTTGGACCTTAAGGCCCTGCAGCGCGCAACAGAATTGTCGCCAGAACTACGCGAAAATCTCGACGGGATCGTGACTCTACTCATGCGAAAGGGCCAGAACCTTTTCGCACCTGACATTCATGAGCAGCTCAAGATGAAACGAGATGGCGACTTGGACGGCGACATCAAGTCTTGGGCCACTACAGTGCTCGCCAACAAGTCGTACACGCGCAACCGCCGAGCGTCCGCGGTCTTCCAAAACAGCGCTGAAAACTCTGGCAGCAGCAACAGCGGTAGCGGTGGTGGGGCGAGGGAATCCGAACGGAGCATGACGGCAGGTTCCGGTAATTCCAGTGTGTCAATGGGCTCCGTTGGAGGCGCGAGTCCTACTCGTTCGGTCGAGATGAGACTCCATCCAGAGGTGACTGCGCCCACTGACGAGGTGTTGAATGCAGTCGGAGAACTGATGGAGCGCGATGGCTGGAGTGTCGATACGTTTGAGTACGTTTTCGTGTTTTTGCCGCGGTCAGTAGCATTATTCATGACGGAGTTCGCTCACTAACTCTCTTGTGACTCCAACAGGGTGGCGCAGATGACGAATAACAAGCCCATTACGTTCATCACGTACATCGCCTTCGAGCAGCACAACCTCTTCGAGCTCTGCTCTGTCAACAAGAGCACACTGGCCAATTTCCTCCACTTCCTGGACATTGGATACCACCGGAATCCTTACGTAAGTTACTCGTGACTCGATCATATTGCTTATCTCCCTCCGGCTTCTGTCTCGTAACTTGGCTGACTAATTGCTATCCCCCCCCCCTTTCAGCACAACAACTGTCACGCAGCGGACGTTGTCAGCTCGGTGGAATACCTCATCTCGGTCATGGATAACGGGTACTTACAGGACTTGCTCACCTACCAAGAGGTGTTCGCAGCGATCGTTGCTGCCGCCATCCACGACTTCCGGCACCCCGGCAAGAACAACAACTTCATGATCAAGAGCGGCAGCGACCTGGCCATCGAATTCAGCGACTCATCTGTCTTGGAGCGAATGCACCTCGCCGAAGCCTTTTTCCTGACGAAAGACCCTCTCTTCAACATCTTCGTGGGCCTATCGCCGGGCCAATACAGCGAGGTGCGCAAGGCCATCGTGGAGATGGTGCTCTCCACAGACCTCACCGTCCACCTCCAGCTCGTGGGCAGCCTCAAGACAGCACTGATCTCTCAGGAAGACTCGGAAGTGGAGCACTCGCCTATGCTGCTCATGAAGATCGTCATCAAGTGCGCCGACTTGGGCCACTCGTCCAAGGCCCTCAAACTGCACGCGCGCTGGTCCGACCTCATCATCGAAGAGTTCTTCTTGCAGGGCGACGACGAGCACACGCTCGGGATGGACATCTCGCCCTTCATGAACCGCAACAGCGAGAACAGCGCCCGCAACCAGGTCGGCTTCTTCGAGTTCATCATCCTGCCGTTCTTCGAGGTCGTCGCCGAAGCTGTGTTCCGTCCCGAGTTCAAAACCATCCTGGACCAGGCCCACCAGAACTACAAGCTCTGGAAGAAGGCCGACAACATGCAGATCAACTCCATCAAAGACATCCTGGACCAAGTGCTAGACCCCGAAGCAGCCAAGATCGCTGCAGCGGCGAGTAAAGCCCCCGCTGGTCACTAAGCCCGCCCATACGGCGCAGTTTTGGCGCCGGAATGCTTGCGTCCGAGCCAGAACTTGGTGCGGTCTCCGTTGCTCTCCACCAGAGCGAAGAGCAGATAGAGACATGACACCGCGTGGCCCAGGCTCAGCAGCGCCCCCACCGTCCAAAACCCGTAGCGAGCGCTGTGTAGCCACTGCGTCGTGTGTACCGCCGCTAGACTCTTCTCTCTCGAGTAGATCCACGCGCCGACGAGCGCGAAGCCCACGAGTTGGTTGAGCAGTGTGGCCGTGGGAGGCAAAATGATGGTCTCTCGGTACAGCAGTGTCGTGACCAGCACCGGAAGCAGCGCGAACGTGTCCACCGACGGGTTGGACGAGCCCACGACGGCCGCCAAGTCCACCAGAAGCAGCAGCACGAGCGCCCCGCACGCTGCGAACCACGCAAAGCGAGCCGCGCTGCCACTAGCGGAGGAGTCTGCAGCGACTGGAGGGTCGAACACGGAGCGGCGTGGCGCCGATGAGGCCGCGTGCAGCTCGTCGTCGCTCTCGCTGTCGCTTACAGCGCGGATGATCATTGCGCGCGTCCGGCAGATCTTTCCAAGTGACGCCAATCGTTGGGTGTATACAACATGGTACAACTTGTGGTACAAGTTGTACCGTACAACGCGTGGTGGCCCACCACTGGTGGGTGCATACACATTCTAAATACAGTAGGTTTGACTTGATACAGTGTCAAATGCAGGACAGACCGATTGCCATGGCAATAAGAGATGAAAAATTGGATAAGGCTGTGCTAGTGCATGCCGTAAGAGGATTCTTCATTGAGGAACGCCAGTAGCGGCGACGAAAAGGGGATTGCCTTTGAGCAAGTTGAAGTTGCATTTAACATGGACCTCGAGTTGTGAATCCCATCCAAACTGCAGCGATCGCGGGCGCTGCTGCGAGATGTGTTGCACGAACACGAAGGTACCGGCGCCAGCGTCTGGCCTCGTGCTCAAAGCAATGTTCTAACGGCACAGCACGGCATGCAGCGCAGAGCTCTCGCGCTGCGCTGCGCTGCGGTCGCAATGCAATGCACCCACGCCGCTCTGTCAGAGCCTCTGCTGCTTGCATACTGTACCCGCAATGGAAGTTCATGGAGAGCGGACATCGCTGTTTGACGTTTGAGCCTGCTTGCAGGAATCCTGCGGTCCAACTGCGGCGGTGCTGGGCATTTTGACAGGACCAACTTCAAGTTCACGGGCCAGCCCAACAGCAAGTCTTGTCGACATTGCGAGCAGTGAGGGGTCCTCACTGCTGGCGGACGCCCTGCAATGCTAGCTAGGCGTCTAGCGGCATACCGTGGATCTCCTCGCTGCAACGGGGCTCTTGAAACGCAACGTCAGCACTTACAGTACTTCCTGTATTGTAGGTACATTCGGGGACTCGTAGCGTATCTCCGGTGGCACCAGCCAAACGCCACCTCACCTTGAAGTTTGTTGGCACGCGCTCACCGTTTTGGCCCATGTCATTCCGCATTTTGCGCCGTATCGGGTATCGGGACAATCACTCCTGCATCTGCCATGCTGCGATCCAGTCAGCGCCTCGTGGCGCGTCCGCTGCGCCTGCCCGCGCGCAACAGGGCGATCGCCAGCTACACGGAGCAGTACCGCCGCAGCCTCGACAAGCCCGAGGAGTTCTGGGCCGAGGCCGCGCGCGACATCGAGTGGTTCAAGCCCTGGTCCAAAGTGCTCGACACGTACGTTCCGCGTTGATAACAAGACCGCAAATTAGTCTGGGGAGGTTTAGCGGTACTAACTTGAAGTTGCTTGAGTGCAGGACGCGAGGCCCGTCGTCCAGGTGGTTCACCGGGGGCGAGATGAACTCGTGCTACAACGCGCTGGACGTGCACGTGAACAACGGGCGGGGCGACGTCGTGGCCTTCCACTACGACAGCCCGCTCACGAGCACCAAGACCACGATGACGTACAGCCAGCTGCTGAAAGAAGGTCGGTCCTCCCGCTCTGCTTGCTGCCTCCAACGCGAGAGATCTTTGTCTGATTGTGTGTGTTCTTGCTGGTGCAGTGTCGACGTTTGCTGGTGGACTGCAGAAGCTGGGCGTGAAGAAGGGCGACCGTGTGGTGATCTACATGCCGGCGGTGCTGGAGACGACGGTGGCGATGCTCGCGTGCGCGCGGCTTGGAGCCGTGCACTCGGTGGTGTTCGGCGGCTTTGCGACGCTGGAGCTGGCGGCCAGAATTGAGGACGCTACGCCGAAGATCATCATCTCGGCGAGCTGCGGGGTGGAGCCCAAGGGCATCATTGACTACGGCCCGCTGCTCAATGGCGCCATCGAGCGCTCAGCGTGGAAGCCCAGCAAGGTCGTCATGATGCAGCGCGATCTTTGCCCGTTCCCCATGACGAAGGGACGCGACGTCGACTGGAGAGATGTGATGGCCATGGGCAGCCCCGTTGACGCGGTACCTGTGCTCGCGACGGATCCGCTCTACATTTTGTACACGTCCGGTACGACGGGGCGTCCGAAGGGTGTGGTGCGAGACAATGGCGGTCACGCCGTCGCGCTCAAGTGGGCTATGCGCAACGTGTTTGACATTACTCCCGATGACACGTTCTTTGCGGCGTCGGATATGGGCTGGACAGTTGGTCACTCGCTGGTCGTCTACGGTCCACTGGTGCACGGGTGCACGGTACGTTGCGTTTGTTTGCGGTAATGTCTTGTTGGTTGGTATCTCGAGCTCATTTGTGCGTTGCCATTGCAGTCGGTTTTGTACGCAGGAAAGCCTGTTGGAACACCCGATGCTGGAGCGTACTGGCGGCTGATCACGGAGTACGGCATCAAGTCCATGTTTACGGCGCCTACCGCCTTGCGAGCGATCCGCAAAGAAGACCCGCATGCCTTGCTGCTGAAGGACAAGAAGGAAGAAATCCGAAAGACGTTTAAGACGATGTTCGTGGCTGGCGAGCGTGGAGATCCGAAAACGTTCAACTTCTTCTCCGAGGAGCTTGGAGTACCGCTGATCGACCATTGGTAAGTTCGCTCATCGATAGCACTCGCCGGGCAAATTCAACGTTTGACGGTGCATTTTGAATAGGTGGCAAACGGAGACTGGATGGCCGATCACAGCACCATGCATTGGTATGCAGAATGACGACGTCACGGAGGAGGGCTACCCACGAATCAAGGTCGGCTCGGTCGCTCGCCCAGTACCCGGATGGGACGTTCAGCTGCTGACGGCTGATAGCGCTGACCACGACGAACATCACGGCCACAATCACGAGAATGAAGAGCAAGACGCAGAGCTTGTGGTAAAGCTACCTCTTCCTCCAGGTCCGTGATCGATTCCTGGAGAACCGTTCAAATCACGCGAGTAGATGACGTTTTAGGCCGTTCCTTTGCTGTTCAGGTGCTTTGACCACGTTGCACAACAACCCGGACGACTTCCATGCGAAGTACTTCAAGCGATTTCCAGGCTATTATCACACGGGGGATACCGGACACATCGACGACGAAGGATTCGTCTACGTAAGTTACTCGTCAGTGTTGGTATAATTTCCAGCATCAGCTGATAAATCTGTTGTGGTATAACCTGTAGGTGATGTCCCGAACGGATGATGTTATCAACGTTGCAGGGCACCGTATCACGACGGGGTCGATCGAGGAAGTCATCATTGAGATCCCCGAAGTCGTGGAATGCGCGGTGGTACGTATGTGTGACTTTGAGT
Organism: Phytophthora vignae f. sp. vignae; assembly: GCA_016169955.1. Classification (NCBI taxonomy): domain Eukaryota; phylum Oomycota; class Peronosporomycetes; order Peronosporales; family Peronosporaceae; genus Phytophthora; species Phytophthora vignae. The sequence continues at coordinate 517,323 of JABJUM010000009.1, read as the reverse complement.
GTTGGTACACCAACATAGTGGCCTTACAATAATCGTTTGTCAATTGCAGTTTGGAGTCGCCGATGCCCTCAAAGGGCACGTCCCGGTCGCCCTTTTGGTGATTGACAAGAAGATTGATCGGCCGAAAGAAGAGGTTCGGCAGCTTGTGTGTTTGATGAAGGTGAGGTCTCGATCTAATACTGATGCTTCGCTTACATTTCCACAGATCATCGAGCAAGTGGTGCGCGACGTGCGTGAGCAGATGGGCAGCTTTGTCTGCCTGAAGGACGTTGGCCTCGTGGACGCTCTCCCCAAGACACGATCGGGCAAGGTCATGCGTGCCACGATCCAAGCAGTCGCCAACTCGGCCCCATTCCGTGTACCAGCCACCATCGAGAATGTCGCGGTGCTGGACGACATTCGCGACGTGCTCCAAGCACTCGGCTACGCCAAGAAGAAATCTGTCGTCACGGGCAAGTAGGCTTCAGTGTAGCTGTAGTGTGCAGTGCCGGCGAATGCTGTAACGGATGGTAACAGTGAGTGAGCAAAGACTCAAGAAGAAGCTCGGGCTTCTTCTCATGAACAGCGTAGATCGACGATCACGACCGTCGAAGTGATGCAATTGCCGCAGAAAACGTACTATTGCACAATCATTCCTGTAAGTTTACTGCAAGATTAGGTAAGTTTTTGGTGCCGAGGGACGCAACACACTGTACTGTACACTCCCGCTCAGCATTTCGCCTTTTGCAGTGATGGCGACAGACGCCGCGTTCCTCGCCGAGGTGGAAGACTTCCTGGTCTCGTTCGACCTGCCCACGTTCCCGACGCTCCGCACGCTACCCAGCGATGAGAACGGCGACGAAGCCTTACCCATCGACGCACTGTCGACGCTCGAGGGAGCTCCAAAACCTCTGCTGTCCAGTGGCTCGGCTGCTGTGAAGAAGAAGCCTCTGGACGCCGCTGCGAAGCTGGAGCTCGAGAGAGCGAAAGACCGCAAGAGGCGCAGCGCGTATCGCGAGCGTCGGAGGGCCGAGAAGGAGGATCTGCAGAAACAAGTGGGGGAGCTGTCGGCTGAATTGGTGGCGCTGCAGAAGGCCAAAGACACCGCGAGGTCCGTCGAGTCGGCGGCGTGGGAGATGGTTGCCAAGCGCCAGTTACAGGCTCGGCTGAATGCGGAGGAGAAGCAGTATCGGTTGATTCAGGCGGTGGAGTCTCAAGCGAATGTGATTGAGGAGTTCAAGGGCTTCATGCACGAGCGTCTGAGTATTGTGGACGACACGGGCGATGCGATCTACAAACAGAAGCGGATTCGTCTGGAACCCTCCGACGCGGAGTTCTACAAGGCTTTTGCAGACGAATTGGATGCCATCTATGCTCACACCGACGAAGCGTTGAAGGCGTATGGATTGGACTCGACAGATGCAAGTTGGGACGGACCGAGACGGAAGTGGAACGAGGAAGGAGATGGCGGGTACTACGTGTACGCTGATAAGCACGTGATGCCGTTTGACTTCAAACACATTTGCAAGTTTACGTGGCAAGTGGCGCAGTTGGATCATCGCCAAGAGGACCGTGAGCATTACGACGGCATCGAAAGCCCTGAGAGCACGTCGGCATTCAAGTTTCGAGTTTCCACCCGCCTTAACTCGGGTAGAACTGTGTCGATACTCCAGCGTGCGGTTGTTCGTCGCTACCTAACCGACGATCGATCGGTAGTTGTGTGGCGATCGTTTGCCGAAGGCGAAGGAATTTTCACGGGCATGCACGCTGATGAACGTGGGTGGTGTGTATCCGTTCCCCTGCCGAGTTCACCGAAGTCGAGGACGTTGACGAGAACAATGATGCGGCACGTGCCAATGCATTTCAGCTCGAAATCTACACAAGAGCGAGACGCAAAGCAATTCACCGGGTTTGTCCTTGATAGGGGGACTGAGGACGCTACTGAGATTGCGAGCAGGCTGGAAACATTGCTACTTCAGGATAAATAGCGCCTGGAGACGTGCTATGGAGAGTTATCTTCATATTCTTTAGCGAAACTGAGCGTGAGCACAAGCTTAGGCCTACAAAATTTCAAACGATGAAGTATTTGACTTAACTTTTCAAAGCCAGACCCCTTCAGTCAGATTCTTTCTCGGAGGAAAGTACGCAGGAACCAAGCGGAAGCTATGGTGCCCCCACCAACACTCGCAGTGTCCTTCATCGATGCCCCCATCCCGCCAGCGTCGTCCAAGGCCATCCGCGTTGCGACAGCGTTCAAGGGCCGCATCACTACAGTCTACATGGAGGAGCACGAGACCATTCACGAGCTCAAGCAGCGCTTCGTGGTCGACATGCGCTACAACTGCGCTGCCGAAGACGTTACCCTCTTTTGGGCGAAGAGGAAGGACCGTGAGTGGCTCAAGACTCGCGACGGAGATTACCAGCTTCTGCGCCCCGGCGGCATCCCAGACGAAGCGTGGGAGGTCCTGGACAACGCGTCCAACGTGCTGGACCCGCAGGCGATGGTGTCCGAGGAGAGATTCGGCTTCCGAGGCGTGAACGATCTCCGGCGTTTTGAGATCCACGTTCTTGCGCTACTCCCCGAACACCGCGAGCTGTCGAAGGGTACGGTGTGTTGTGTCTTCTTGCGGGCTTCGTTTTGCTGTACTCCTAGCTCTTATCTCTTCGTTGCTGCATTGACTATGAACTGCTAGGACTCCAGCAGCACGCGCGTGCGAGCACGTTTAGTGCTGGATGGGCTCGCCTCGCTTGGGGGCGTCTCTCGGCGACCACCAGCGCCGTGCTCGGCAACGCTCGGTGTATACCGACCCACGCAAAGGATACTTAGCGAGGTCATGCGCTGACCGCCAGAAACCTGCAGACCTGCTGAAGGCATCCACCGCTGGCGTCAGTCAAAGCAAGACGGAGAGCCCAAGTAAGTTAACCGAGCGTCAATCAAGACGAACAAGCAGCCAAGCCGAGAATCACGTATCCCCTACGCCGCCGATAGAAAGAAAGCTGCAACACACAATTGTAACCTAGATAAACCACTCAAATCCAACTTGACACGCTGCCAAACACCTCGTTGGATATTGATGCGGCTCCTGGTCTTGCTGGCAGGGCACCAAACTTCTCGATTCCTTGATCAATTTGCAGGGCGAACCGTCAAGATTGCAGCTAGAGAACTACGGAGCGCCTCACGCACTCACCACCTTGCAAGTCTACGACGAAGTGCTGATCAAGATGCTCTCATCGTGGACGGGAATAACGCACTTGCTCTAATTACGTCCTCGTTTTCGGAGACTGCTTCACTTGTTGAAAAAAATTACAGCGAGTGCTCGGCCGTTTTGGAGAGTATTTGTCACGATTTCACGTGTTCACGACGCCTCCAAGCCGCATGGATTTGTTGAGTTTCAGGCAGATATAGAGCGAGTGACCGCGCACGAGCGGAGAGGAACAACCGAAAGACACTTGCTTCCCACGGAGAAAGAATGGGATTGAGGGGGAGAAAACCTCGCAGGTGACAACCCCCTCTACAGTTATACAGTAATGCAGAAAACTAACGGTCGCATACACAGTACTCAGTCGCACACAGGGACTTGACGCAGGAGCCCTTGAACTTCGAAGTGCTGCGAGCTGGCGGAGCTCGACACGCCATCTTCACACTCCCACTTCGAGTCTGCCATGCTCTCATTCCTTGTTCTTCCAGCTCGCAAGCTAGTTGCAACCATCTGCATTGCCATCCTCAATGGCAGTTGGTAGCGGCATCACGTTCAGCTGCTCCCGAAACTTGCGAAATAGCGTTAGACCCAGTGCCTTCGTAAAGATGTCCGCAAGGTTCTCGCTCGACGGACAGTAGACGACTTTAAACTCTCCACGCTCGTGGAAGTCGCGTACCTTGTGGTACTTCAGGTCCACGCTCTTCGTCTTGTAGTTGCCCTTGATCTCCGTCAGCACGGTGATCGTAGCCTGGTTGTCCTGGTACAGCGCTGTCGGGTGGTACCGTGTCAGGTTCAGCTCCTTGCACAAGTTGTGCGTCCACACAATCATCGTGGAGCACTCACTCGCAGCGACGAACTCGGCACAGCACGTGTCATCCGTCACAATCCGCTGCTTGCGGGATTTGTACGCATACGTGCAGCCGTTCAACTGCAGCACGTAGCCTGTGATCGAGTGTCTGTCGTCCTTCTCGTTCCCGAGATCGGCGTCTGCATACGCCACAAAGTGCAAGTCGGGCGACTCTTTCTTCTCCCACACGAGACCGAAGTCCGAGGTCCCTCGCAAGTACCGCAGTACCCGCTTCGCCATAGTGTAGTTCTCGTGCGTGTACTTGTTCAAGTACTTGCTCAATGCACGCACCGCGTTTGCCAGATCCGGACGCGTGCACTGCACAAGGTATTGCAGGCAGCCTACTATCGCGCGATACGGCACGTTCGGGTCGTTCACATCCTCATCATCCGATGTAGCGGGAAGCGGTAGAGGTCCAAGCGCCTGAGGCGTAGCCACGGCACGACACTTGTCCATCTGGAAGCGTGTCAAAATCTTCTCAATCTGCCCGCGCTGTGAGATCCACATCGCCTGGCCGGGGATGTACTTGATCTCCATGCCCAACAACAAACTCACCGACCCCAAGTCCTTGATGCTGAACTTTCGTTCAAGCTCACCAACGACCAGCTTGACATTCTCGGCATTCGCAGCAATAATCACATCATCTACGTAGACCGTGAGAAAGATGGGACTTCCTCCCACTACACGCCAGTAGACTCCATTGTCCATCTTTGACCTCTTAAAGCCACAAGATCGCAAGTGCTCGTCCAGCATCTTGTACCAGATCAATGGCGCTTGCTTCAATCCATACAAACTTCGTAACAGCTTACAGACGCGACCAGATCCGTCGTTGAAGTATTCGGGCATCTCCATGTAGATCTCCACGTCTTCTCCGATCGGCCCGTTTAGAAACGCCGTCACAAAGTCGACGTGCTCGCAGAGCAACCCGTAGTGCAGCGCAAGGAGCAGCACTAACTTCACAGATTCATGTGAGACCACAGGAGCGTAAGTCTCCCAGAAGTTCACACCGTACTCCTGTTGACAGCCCTTGATTGTGATGCGCGCGCGGTGCCGAACCACTTCGCCCTTGTGGTTTCGTTTCCGCACAAAGACCCATTTACTATCCAGAATCTTCTTGCCTTTGGGGCGCTCCACCAACACCCACGCATTGTTGCGCATCAAATCATAGTACTCCTTCTCCAGCGCCTCTATCCACTTCTCAGCGTCGGGGCCTTGCAGGGCCTCGTCAACACTCTGCGGCTCCATGAGAACGTTCACAGCCTCAATCACTAAACTGGCAGGAATCTCGATCTCGTAATCCTGGAGTCGAACATTTGGGCGTCGAACCCGAGTAGACCGACGAAACGATGTAGCAGCCCGTGTGGCTTCACCTCTCCACCCATCGGCTTCGTGGTCATCTTCTTCGCTGTCATTGTCTATGAAGCCTTCATATGTCGAGAGTCGACCCAACAGATCAGCAGGGTCTCCAAAGCTAGCACCCGCGTCATCCATCTCAATGTCCCCATCCCCAGCTTCGTTGCCTGCAGCATCATTGCTGTCCTGGTCTCCCACTGAACACGAGACTCCTCGATCCGGTGGCGGTCCGGCCATCTGCATACGACTGCTGTTAGGCGAGTCTGCAGCGACATTACTACCACTTTCACGACCTGAGTCCTCAATCGGAGGAGCGTTACCTCCCAGCTGAAGCACACCCTCGGGTGTCGGCGGAGTTGCTGCCGCAGCAGTGCTCGTCGGGACCTCTGACTCACCCACCAGCCAACATCCAGGCGCACCTGACGCTGCCGACGGAGTCGGTCCGCTTCTCGCTCCAGTAGCAATACCACAATCAGCACGATGCTCACAGCATTGACGCTTAGATTGGCCATTGTCATCACTCTCAGAGCTGCGCTTCAGCCCCCGAGACACTTGATGTACGACAGGAAGACGCACGTACGGAATCACCGTAGGCAACACGTGCCGGCCCTTTCCGTAGCGGTTCGACAGTAACTTCTCCACGTATGAAGACTCCACAGTCCACTCTTCTTCAAACTCAACTGAGCGCACTTCATTAATCTTCCCAGTCACCAAGTTCAGTATCCGAAAGCTCTCCGAGTGCTTCGCGTAGCCCACGAACAGCCCCGGCTTGCCCGGGTTCTCCAGCTTGCTCTTTCGCAAGACCTTCGGCGTGAAGATGAACGCGACGCAGCCCCACGTCCTCAACGTGGACACGTCCGGTCGCTCACCGAAGCGGCGATAGTAAGGCGTCTCTCCACCGAGCGCACTGCTCCCACTGATGTTCATCACTTCAACAGCAAAATTGAAGGCTTCGCCCCACAGTGACCACGGCATATTTGCCGCAGTGAGCAGGCATCGCACGCGAGACATCACCACCCCGTTCATCTTCTCCACCAAGCCGTTCTCTTCCGGACTGTATGCGTTCGTTGTAGTATACTCGATTCCATTTGCCTCGAGAAAGAACTTCAACTTGTTGTTGAACAGCTCCGGACCCTGGTCAGAGCTAAACACCTCAACTTTGTGGCCCTGAGCCAAGACCCACTTCACATGAGCCAGTACAACCTCTGATGCCTCTTCCTTCCTGTGCATCATGAAGCCCCACAGATACCTGGTAGCCTCGTCTTGGACCAGCTGTAAGTGCTCAAATCCGTTGTATGTAACCTCACCAACGTAACACATATCACTCATCAGCTTTTGGAACGGTCCGGTAGCTCGGCGAGTCACAGGCTTCTTGTAAGACATCCTTGTCATCTTGGCAGCGTTGCATGTCCAGCAGGGTGAGGTCATGTCTTCAGCCAGTTCCTCATCCATGCCAGCAGTGACCTCATGCCTCGCCATTCGCTGCAAAGCAGGCAGGTTCAAATGCGCAAAGCGCAAATGCCACCACTCTAGTGACGAAGCATGATTCTTCCTAGAATGCTGCGCAAGTGCCGTTGAGTCACTGGTGCGCTGCTGAACTTGCTGCGCTCCGCTTTGCACCGTGTACACTGCAACCGCTGTCGCCTTCAAGCGGTACCGACGATCAGTCTTCAGCAGTAGTAACTCTACATGGTCTTTACGTAGCCAGCATACGCGTTGCGAGTTGATGAAACCAAACTTCACAACCCATCCATCGCGTTCAAGTGTATCCATGCTCAATAGATTATCCGGAGCGGTAGGCGAGAGCAGGACGTTCGTGAACGGCAGCTTCAACTCCACATGAGGCTTCTTGTTGTCCGTCACCCTCAGTGTTACGTCACCAACATACTCGTCCTCTCGAGCGTTGCCGTCGTACCCTTGGAAGAAATGCACCTCATCCTTACGGACATTGTGCAACACTGAGCGCTGGTTGCACACGTGTACGTCGCTTGCTGAGTCAAGCACCCACTCCATCTCAGTACCAGCTGGAGTCTTGACCGACGCAGCAGTAGCAACCGAAACACCTCTAACATGGCAGCAAACAGCACTCGTGTTCTTTCCACTACGCTTCCCGTTGTTACCACCACTGGATTTCTTATTCTCCCACCTCTTGAACTCCGAGATGACAGGCTTTACAGCAGAATCAGACTTGAGGCTCGGACAATTTGCTCGCAAATGCCCAGCTTCACCGCATTCGTAGCACGTACGGGTCTCCTTCTTCTTGCCAGCCTGCTTTCTCTCTTCATTCTGCTGCTTGGACTTGTACCGGCCCTTTCCTTTTTGCTGCTTGCCCTTGCTTTTGTTCTTCTTGGATTGCTGTGAGTCATCGCGCCCCTGCTTGCCACACGAGCAGATATGCGCTGGTTTCGATTCTTCCTCACAAGCAACCCGCTCATCCAGAGCTGACTCAGCACGCAAGGCGTTCATCACTTGGGCAGCGGTCGGAACGGGTCTGACAGCTCCACCGTCACGGACGACGTAGTGCTTCGAAAACTGTCGTACGACGTCTCGGTGGGTCCGCGATACATGTCCTAGGAGCGTCTCGGCAAAGTCCTCATCTGACACTTGTTTGCCGTAATGCATGTGCTGCCGACGCAAGCTCTCCATCTCCCGTAGCCATTGATCCATGGTCTTGTCAGGAGTGTACCGGTTGGAGACAAACTCATCACGGGTGAAGATGTAGTTTGAATACTCGCGCTTCGTCTGTCGGTCGACAAAGCTGCTCCACATTGCTTCTGCTGATAGTTCTTGACAGATCATCTCAGCATCGGCTGCCGGTACACCATGCAGGATTGCTTCACGCGCAGCATTATCTCGCGCAGCATTATCTCGCGCAGCAAAGCCAACCATCCCCTGAGGGTCAAGGCGATAAGAGCCATCCACGACACTCCAACAGCCAAGGCGGGTAAGAAAAGCACGAAGCTGCACAGTGTATAAATCAAAACTTCCTTTCATCACTGGCGGCTTATGCGAAATATCTAGCTTCATGGAAATCGATCCGGGTTGAGGGGCTCCAACACCGGGATGCTGCACTCCAAGTCCGACTTGGGGTACTCCAGCACCGTGTGCACCAGCTCCACCAGCTACGTGCATCCCAACAGGTACAACTCCACCGGCAAGACCAACGCCACTGCTTGGCACAACTCCAGCACCAAGTGCACCCATTCCAGCAGCAGGCCACGCACAACCTCCAGGTGCCAGTCCAGCTAAAGAGATTCCACTCACTCCAACTCCAGATGCGACACCAGCCACTCCACCGAGAACGTGAGCTCCAGCTCCAGCAGCTTGGCCTCCAACACCGGCGACTTGACCACCAGACACTCCAGCAACATGCCCACCAACACCGGCGACGTGACCTCCAGCTCCAGCAAGTCCTCCACCAGGTCCAGCTTGGCCAGCATGGGCCGTCACAACAGTCGTCGCCATTGGCGGCACAGACATCATCACCGAAGACGTCGCCACTTGCTGCACACTCGGTGCTCCACCCGTTGCAGAAGTTCCAGCACCCGTCGCAGACGTCGAGGATGCCGAACTCGGCGGTGGCGGCGGCGAACTTGACGATGGCGGCGTGTTCCCCCTCATCGCAGTCACGAAAGGCTCGTCACGTACTTGGGCTCAGTACCTGTTGAGTTTCAGGCAGATATAGAGCGAGTGACCGCGCACGAGCGGAGAGGAACAACCGAAAGACACTTGCTTCCCACGGAGAAAGAATGGGATTGAGGGGGAGAAAACCTCGCAGGTGACAAACCCCTCTACAGTTATACAGTAATGCAGAAAACTAACGGTCGCATACAAAGTACTCAGTCGCACACAGGGACAAGACGCAGGAGCCCTTGAACTTCAAAGTGCTGTGAGCTGGCGGAGCTCGACACGCCATCTTCACAGGATTGCTAGTGGAGAGTCCCCGGGTGTGACGGGGCACACAGCACTTCTTAACAGAGGAAGCAGGAGTATACGAACTCCAAGTGAACTGCCGTTCACGTGTCCCTGGCCTTAAGGGGACGACTTGACTTGCTACAAAGGAGTAGGTTATAAGACTGACTGTATTTTGGTAGGGGTTAACTTGGCTCAATACAAACTACAAGTTAACTATACAAAAGCCCACACAAACTCAAATGGTTGGCTTGCGGGGCTACTGGTACCATGTACCATGTACCATGTACTCGGGAGAGTGACACCCGTCACTCTTCATGTAATGGGTACACTTGATTGTACCCCGTTACATCCCCCCCCACTTATCTGAGAATCACATCTGATTCTCCAATCTGCTTCGAGAGAATCCGAACTCCCAAAGGTCGGATTCTCGGGCGCCGCCGCCGCAAGGCTGGCGCGCCTCATTGTCACACCCACAGTGACTTGTGCCCGCAGCGGGCACCCCGCGCGGCACCTCCCTGCCCTCGGCGATGTAGGCCGCAAAGCCGACGCCTCTAGTGGCCGTATCCACAGCGCTAGCAGGCGCAGAGTGCCTCCGCACGGGATGCATGTGCCTCCAAACTTGCGGTTCCTGTCGCAGACCACCAGCAGTTGGCGTCACATGGCCCTTGGGCCCTGCTGGCACGTTCGTGCGACGGTACCTCCCGCAAGGGACGGCACCTTTCCGGTCAGCGCGAAGCGTAACCATAGAGAGAGCGGTGCGGCTCATCTCCGGCCATGACAGCGGTCCGACAGGACCCCGCTTCGTCACAGCGCAGTGTGTCTGTCGTCCGAGTTCATCGGCACGACCCATGGGCTGAGGTCAAACGTTGACCAAAGCCAAGAAGCATCCGGCTTCATCGTCACCATAGTCCCGGGGACCACGGCTGCTGCTCGCAGCCAGCTCATCGTTCAGAGCAACGCGGCGGACTTGTTCAAAGTCCTGCCCCGCGTCACGGCCATCGTGCCGCCGACGCTGAGGTGTCTTCCACCGACACCAAGGTACCGCGATGGTACTTCATCATGGTGCGAGGTACACTGGCCTCCGTCACCAGCGATCGCATCATGCGTCGCGGCGATCAACACCAGGTCGGTGCGCAAGCAAGGCCGCATGGCACACAGTCCATACCGGACCGCACGGTGTACTGGGCACCACCCCATACACCAAAGGCATGTCGTGTACCACATGAGCCACGACTGTCTTAGTGCCTCGCGCACATCAAGTGCCACGTGCACGACAAGTGCCGCGTGCACTGCGAGTACCTTGCGTACTCCAAGTGCCCCGCGCACAGTGAGCGTCAGGTGCCACGTGCACTCGTATGGCTTCGCGCCTTACAAGCACGGTATACACCGCGCTAAGTGTGAATGCCCGCAAAGGCAACACGTTCGGGCTCACCCTTCGTGGGCAACAACCAAGCTCCTTGCCGTTGACTACCTGGTCGGCAGACGTGTCGCGCCCAGCGTAGCAACAGCATGGAGCTGTCCCTCGGGTTCGTCCCGGTGGACAACACCCATGCTCGGGGCTGATGGCAACCTGGCCGGCAGACGTGCCGCGCCCAGCGTAACCACAGCCTTGAGCTTCAGCATGATGCTGATAGCTAACTGGCCGGTAGACGTACCGCGTCCAGTGTAGCAACAGCATCAAGCTACGGCATGGCGATGCGTACGCGCACATGCCTTCGTCCGCGGCCCAAGCCGCAGACCGGCTGCCATGTCCTCACCCGACAGATGCAGCCTTCCCGCAGCGAATGTGCGCGCCACCTTCGGCCCAGCAGCGGCAATGACCACTGCCAAAGTTGCTGGCCATCGGTCACCAAGACCATGGGACCTAAGCAGCTACGCATCAGGTCCAGCACCTTCGTGCAATGCTTCGTGAGTGGTTGCACCATGCAGCCACTACACCGGCTTCTGTGAAGAAGCAAGTCTCATGCCAGAGACTTCGGGAGGAAGGGCACTTCCGATCTCCTCCCCCACTTACGATTAGAACCCCGGTGGATCAGGCAGCAGCCGACTGCCTAACCTCGCGCCGCCCTGCAGCGCCGAGTCGCTATACCAGCAGACTCCGGTGGCGCGGGCAGCTTCCTTGCTTGGGCTCCGGGTCAACATCGTCGACCAAGGCTTGGTGTGTACCAGCCTGTATGCAGTTTGAGTCTGCGTGACTTGACGTGGTACTCTGTTACCCACGTCTGCGGGTGAAGACACCCATGACAGCGTACGGCTTGTCCTTCCTTGAGAGTAGCTGCATTACATGCACGCATACTCACACTCTGCCATCTCGGCACCGAGTCCTGGACACTTGTTGCCCCAACGCCGCTCAGTGACCGCGGCCATCGCAGGCAGACCGAGCATGCTCCTGCATGTGGTCAATTGAGGTGTCGCCCTCCTGCAGACACACTCCAGGTCGTGATCGACCATATGCGCCGAGTCGGCGGCGACGCAACAGGCATCGCCGCAGGTACGACATGTACCCAAGCCACGTCTACTGTGCGCATGGCCACAGCTGCGCCGGCCGAACCCCCCAGTCGAACGTCATCCATGATGACCGGGAGGCTAAGCCCTTGGAGGAAGGAAGTGCTTCCGGGCACTCCTCCCCCGCTTAAAATCAGAGCCGTGCGGAGCCTCGAAGAGGACCGTGCGGCTATGACATCGTGACAGTGTCACGGGCTTCTTAAACTCCGCGTGGACATCCACCACACGCGAGGAGACCCAAGTGACCTGATCACTAGTCCTGGTCATACTGACCGTGCGTGGAACTAAGTTATCCCCGCAGGAGGTGCACCGCGCGACCCCCTTCCGGCTCATGCGGAGCCTTGCCGCATCGTGTGGAACTACGTTACCCACACAGGAAGCGCATCATGCGACTTCACAATCAGTTTCCGTCTGAGTGACGCGTGTGGAACTAGGTTACCCACACAGGAAGTGCCTGCAGCGCCTTCCTCTTCAGTTATGGTCTGGGCGACCGTGTGTGGTACTTGGTTACCCACACAGGAAGCGCGTGCAGCGCCTTCCTCTTCAGTTAAGGTCTGGGCGACCGTCCGTGGTACTTGGTTACCCACGCCGGAGATGCCTTGAGTGGCCTCCTCAGCATTACATGCTCTTGTGCGGAACTAAGTTACCCGCAAGTCAGTGGTCCTTGGTTACCCACCTGGTGGCGTCACCGAACACCACCCTTGTCAATGCTCATACCGAGCAATGACTCTCAGCACTGGAGTTGCTTCTTGAGGCAGCTCAACATGCCAGGCGTAACAGCCCTCGGTTGGTCATCATGTCAGTGATGCCTCCCTTCTTCTTCTTCTTCTTGTCCGACGCATCCAGCGTCCTGGCGGTCCCTTCGGACGCCCTTGTGTCTGACCAGAGGTGGGAACATGACTCGCCAATGCTCTGTCAGACACAGAGGGCCGACTTAGCCTCAAAGGCATTGTCGCGCTGCTCGACCGAGAGCCCGTGCAGCTTGCACAGCTCACTCAGGGCCAAGCTAAACTTGTCCAGGCCAAGGGCATATACGGTTCCATGCCAAGGGCCATCTTCGGCACCATGTCCGGGACCATGTACGGGTCCATGTCCGGGAACATGTGCGGTTCCATTGCTGCCCGCGGCATCACACGCGGCAGCCAGGGTCACAGCGGACCCCAAGGTTCTTCTTCGGCCTGGCCTCAGTCAATGAGACCTGCCCTTGTGCTTCGACTCTCGCAGAGTCTCGGCACTTGTGTCGTTATTCCAACCGACACATCTGGCGACGTGCGAACACGCGCAACGTCCCAGACTCAATCATGTCAAGGGATACCATTACCCCCGTACACTCACGTGTACTACCGACAACCCATCGTTGTCCTTCACCAATGCGAGCATCAGTGCTCTCAAGGGACCCCGCGTCTCTGTGGTGTACGCCTTCCGTACACCCATCACAAAGACTCGGGCCAACCCCAGCAAGGCCCTCGTCCTTACTGGTGGTTGTGTCCCCCTTGAGCACCTGACGGTGCATGGCGTCGGCGCCCCCTTGACCCTCTGGTCTTCGGGTAGGTCTTCTTCCCAGACCCTGGCGATGGGCAGACACGTTGATAGTGTCCTAGTCCGCCGCAGCCGTAGCAGCGGACTGAGTCCTGCTCAGCCGAACTTAGATCCATAGGTTCTGGCTCGCTGTCAGTGATCACAGGCTGTACAACAGCCAGAGCACCAGCCTGCTTGTGGCTGTACTCCTCCTGGAGGGCGGCTCGGATCGCCTCCTCCATAGTGCTGGTGCGCACGCGGAACAGCTGCGTGCGCACAGGACCGACCTTCAGGCCGTCCACGAAGACCGTCATCTTGACGTCTTCCGACAGTGGGCTCCCCACCAGTGAGGCTGCCAACGTGCGCATCTCCTGTACGTACGCGTACAGCTCGCGCTCCCCTTGTTTGCAGGCAAGGAAGCGCGAGCGCTGGCGGAACTCGTTGTTCGCTGGGAGAAAGGCGGCTCGAAGCTGCTCACACAGCTGAGCCCAGGATGTGAAGCATCCAGGCGACATCGCTTCGCGCGTATACGCCCAAGTCTTGGCACGTCCACCAAGATTGGAGAGCGCAAAAGCGACTCGAAGGTTCTCAGCCGAGATGAGACCTGCGCTCATTGCGATCTCGGTCTCCCGGATCCAGAAGTGAAGGTTCTCACCTTCCTTCCCTTCGAACGGAGGCACAGCTAGCCGCAAAGGCTTAGGCTGCACCCGTCTGGGCTCACTCATCTGAGCCAGCAAGTTTCCCTGCACATGAGCGATGAGCCCGCGTTCGTACTCGTCAAACGCCCTCACCCGCTCGACCTGCTCGGCTGGCGTCGCCGCCGCCAAGCTCCGGAGGGCATCTCTTCCGAAGATGCCCGCCATCTTCAGCACTGACTCGAACTGCGAGTCAGTCAAGTGAGGAAACTCACTTCGGTCCATCGTGGCTCACAGACCTGAGCCGCCGAGGATTCAGGTAGACCAATCTACCCGCGTAGGCGTAGGATTGGCTACGAGTGCTACCAAGTGTGACGGGGCACACAGCACTTCTTAACAGAGGAAGCAGGAGTATACGAACTCCAAGTGAACTGCCGTTCACGTGTCCCTGGCCTTAAGGGGACGACTTGACTTGCTACAAAGGAGTAGGTTATAAGACTGACTGTATTTTGGTAGGGGTTAACTTGGCTCAATACAAACTACAAGTTAACTATACAAAAGCCCACACAAACTCAAATGGTTGGCTTGCGGGGCTACTGGTACCATGTACCATGTACCATGTACTCGGGAGAGTGACACCCGTCACTCTTCATGTAATGGGTACACTTGATTGTACCCCGTTACACCGGGGGCCGTGCGATTCCGCATACTCTATGACAAGCCTTCTACCTCTGTGAATCTATCCCTCTAACGTCGATAGAGCCATTTAACGTTGCTGGAATGGAAAGAGGCGTGTATTCGATGGGATCGAAAACAGCAACGGCAGTATTTTCAACACGCGCTGAAGGGCACGCCTAGCTTCATTGCCTCCAATGGCGAGTCTTCCGATAACTCCTACTCCTGAATCTCCTGGATCGGCCCCCAAGCTTTGAAGCAGACGGTCAAAAGGCTCGAGGATCACCAAATGTTGCATGCGCGCCTGCTGACACCTTGGTTGGTGAAGATAGAAAACGAATCTCTTTGGTTGACGTGGCAGCAAAGTATATTGCATCAATGAGGCGATGGCCCCCCACAATGTAATAAACAAACGAAGGACATGGCGTACAAGTTGTACTTAGTTGTGGTTTTGCTTGGGGATAAATGTTTGCTACAGCTTTCTACCGACTCGCATCAATATATATCTACAGGGCGATGCAGGGCTTGGCTGTTTGGCTTGGTACTTGTTCTTGTGGGCAGTGAGATGCTGCCCGCTGCTGGCCTCGTTGCTGATACAGGAGCGCGCTTGGGGCTTAGGCGAAAATCTGCTGCTCAATCTGGCAGCACACGTCGAAAACAGCCTTCACGGATCGGATTATGAGGGCTACCTTATCCAGCTTGGTCCACTCACGCTCGCTGTACACGGCGTGGATGTCAAAACAGAGCGCCACCACCATCAGCAATAGCATCAAGATGGTCACTCCAAATTTCGACCAGCGATAACAGTCTGCTCATGCATACATGTATACTCACTTCGTCAGGCACCCGCAGTGCATCCATCCTCCGCTTCAGCAAACACGTATCACTTACCGCTTGTTATCGCGCGCGGGTCATTGGCCCCTGTCTGAGGCTGAGAGGAAACCTCCTCGTTAGGACTGGTTGGGCCAGCATCGGGGCTCCCCGGAGGCGTCACCGATGTCACTGACTGTCGGGGAAGGAGGCGATCCTGGAGGTCCGTGTGTCCTGCCGTCCCGGACACTGCCAATCATGCGGGTTAGCAAGCTAATCAGTTAGTTGCATGCCGGTGCAGCGCAGCAGCAGCAGCAGCAGCAGCAGCAGCAGCCCCGCCGTGAAACAGATACGCACGTACCGACTTCGCTTGCCCAAGCCCATAGAGCACCAAGCCAGGACTGAGTCGGAACAGAGGCCTCGGTACAAGTTGCCGTACTTGTAGCAGTATCGTCGATGCCAAGCGCAACATGCGCACCAGGAGCTTCTGCGGAGCCTGGACGATAGGACATCATGGAAGTTAGCCGCCCACAACAGCAGAAAGCAGACAAACTTGTAAACTTGTACAAATTCACTTACCGTGCTGCTCGTGACGTGTCACGAGAATGTGCACTCGTTCGGGGTCAGCTTCGCTTCTGATCCCCAAGTCGCGGAGTGCTGCCGCTGGATCGTCCAAGGGCGGGTATCCGCTTGGGATTTCGCCTTGCGTTACCAGGGCAAACTCGTCGTCGCTTGTAGCAAGCCATGCGCCGGTGCTTCGCTTTGCTAGCGTTAGTGAAACAGGGGAGGCCAGCTTCGCCTGCAAGAGCAGCGTCAACCTGCTGACGTCCGCGTCTGGGTTGTTTCGAACAAGTATTACAATACAACTTGGCTTGTGCCTACAACGGAGCACGCGGCAACGAGTTGACTGCTCGAGAAGTCCATTGGGGCGGCTCACCGAGTGAAGCGAAGCTGCACTTCCGGGGCGCCAACAGCTCTCGAACCCTTCTCGTGAGGTTCAAATTTCGGAGGACCCAAAATCGATCCAACGACCCAAAGCACTTTCCTTCCGCACACAGGCACACCACACAAATGGACTCGGCCAACAGTCACCCCTTTGCTAGGAGCATCAGCAGGTCAACGCTCCGCGCGAATGAGGATCAAACCTTGTAAGAGGGACTGTCGTCGCAGTAACTCGGTAAAGCTAAGGCCTGGTGTTGTAGTCTAAATGCATGTCGCGCACTTGGGAGAGCTAGTTGCCGCGGGTATCATCGGCTGCGGCGGCTGGTTCATCATGCCACGAGATCGTGGCAGAGTCTCAGATAAGAGATGCAGACGAGCTGTTCGTGAGAGCCGCTGAGTTACTCCGAGGTTGTGCTCGACTCGTCGATACATGCGCGAGCAAAAGACGAGCGCTTCTAGCTTGTGCGTTGTCCGGCGTCTCCACATCCCAGATCTCTGTGGACCGGAAGAGGAGAGGGAGCGCGAGGGGCTCCCGCCTACCATTGTATTTCTAGATTTCGTGCACATTCGACTGCAAACAAAAGGTGGTCAGTGGTGCATTAAAATAAAAGCAGATCAGTCTATTATTTGCGCTGGTTTGAAGCCTGGCAGACTGCAGATGAATGCTCGCCGAGTAGATTGCTGACTGCATGGCGACTGGAGGTCGTAACTAGCACCTTATCAGGTCGAGGCTCTAATGCCATCGTTAGGCTGAACCAATGTGTCAACCCCACCCATGAGTGAAGTACCTGCTTGTGTGCATAACTACGGGGTCGATGTTTTCGGATACGCCACATTCTCCACTGTGATCGGAGACACCGGCGAGTTTCCGCAGCGATGAAGAAGGTATTGTAGTATTTCGTCGTTGATCGATGCGCCCATTCCATCACCACTGTCGAAGGCCATGCGGGCCACTGAATATAGGAGCACAACGAGCTACAAACAGAAGCGGATTCGTCTGGAACCCTCCGACGCGGAGTTCTACAAGGCTTTTGCAGACGAATTGGATGCTATCTATGCTCAGACCGACGAAGCGTTGAAGGCCTTTGGATTGGACTCGACAGATGCAAGTTGGGACGGACCGAGACGGAAGTGGAACGAGGAAGGAGATGGCGGGTACTACTGTACGTGTGATAGAAGATAACACGTCCTAACTGGCGTCCTATTTTGTCCTATTGTCCTAAAATCGATCGTAATTTATGGTCACTATCGGTCACTAAACTGTATTTTAGGACATCACAGCCAGGTTTAGGACAAGTTCGTTTATTTTATGTCGAATCTTGCACTTGCCGCAGTAATCTATTGCTGTTACTCGTTTCGGGCGAGGGCGAGCGAATGCGAGCGCGAGCCTCACTCGGTGCATTCACCGGGCGCCAACACCCGCCGATCAGGCGGGGGCGTGTCTGTGCGAGCGAGCGAACGCGAGCGCTGCAACCCGATATTTTTTTTCTAGACACCGCGCCTGGCCGAGCCGAGGACTTAGCGTAAGGCGCGAGGGGGTGGGGCAGGCCGCGCAGCGGCGCCCCCCGAAGTGCCGTCGCTAAGTCCGCAGGCGAGAGCCCACGGGCGAGTGTCCTACGACTGAGGGAGGTACGGCAGCTCAGTACGTTTGTCGATAGTAGGCAGCTCTTTAGGCAGTCCTAATGTGCGTCCTAATGTCCTAATGTCCTAAACGTTTGAAGCACTACTACGAAGTACTACGTAGTAGTAAGTGTCTTAGTTCTCCCGGGTTGTCCTAAATATCCTAAAATCCTAAAATATGTCCTAATTGGTTTTAGGACTTCTAGTAGGACACAATTAAATTACGCTGTTTTTGGATGATTTATGTCCGTGTAAATTTCGGATTTTAGGACAAATAGGACACTTTAGGACGCCAGTTAGGACGAACAATCCAGCACCCTACGTGTACGCTGATAAGCACGTGATGCCGTTTGACTTCAAACACATTTGCAAGTTTACGTGGCAAGTGGCGCAGTTGGATCATCGCCAAGAGGACCGTGAGCATTACGACGGCATCGAAAGCCCTGAGAGCACGTCGGCATTCAAGTTTCGAGTTTCCACCCGCCTTAACTCGGGTAGAACTGTGTCGATACTCCAGCGTGCGGTTGTTCGTCGCTACCTAACCGACGATCGATCGGTAGTTGTGTGGCGATCGTTTGCCGAAGGCGAAGGAATTTTCACGGGCATGCACGCTGATGAACGTGGGTGGTGTGTATCCGTTCCCCTGCCGAGTTCACCGAAGTCGAGGACGTTGACGAGAACAATGATGCGGCACGTGCCAATGCATTTCAGCTCGAAATCTACACAAGAGCGAGACGCAAAGCAATTCACCGGGTTTGTCCTTGATAGGACGCTGGCTGGAAACATTGCTACTTCAGGATAAATAGCGCATGCTATGATTTGTCTAATAAAATCCGTTGTATTTCCATCTCATTGTTGACTTGGTAAGGTGGTAGTTGTCGTCATATCCTTTAGCGAGACCTAGCGTGAGGATAAGCTTAGAGCGTCTAGGCATGCGAGGAACTCAACGCAGCGATGGAGTATTTGTTATCCACGTGCTTGATGCAGGGGCTTCTTTGGACGCCAATGAATATCTAACCTTTCACATAAAAATTAAGAAAATAGGCGGCCAGCCACTTCAGTCAGATTCTTTCGAGGACGCAGGTGTCATTATCGAATTCGCACAGGAGCTATGGTCCCGCCGCCACCAGTAGTCGTCGTGACCTTCGTCGATGCCCCCATCCCGCCAGCGTCGTCCAAGGCCATCCGCGTCGCGACGGCGTTCAAGGGCCACATCAGCACCCTCATCATGAAGGAGCACGAGACCATCCACGAGCTCAAGCAACGCATCGTGGACGACATGTGCTGCGACTTTCCTGCCGAAGACGTTACCCTCTTTTGGGCGAAAAAGAAGAACCGCGAGTGGCTCAACACTCGCGACGGAGACTACCAGCTCCTCCGTCCCGGCGGCATTCCAGACGAAGCGTGGGAGGTCCTGGACAGCAAGAACAACGTGCTGGACCCGCGATGGTGTCCGAGGAGCGGTTCGGCTTCCGAGGCGTGAACGAGCTCCGCTCTTTTGAGATCCACGTTCTTGCGCTACTTCCCGAGCACCGCGAGCTGTCGAAGGGTACGGTGTGTTGTATCTCCTTGCGGGCTTTGTTTTACTGTACCCCTAACTCTTATCTCTTCGCTGTTAAATTGACTACGAGTTGCTAGGACTCCAGCAGCACGCGCGTGCGAACACGTTTAGTGCTGGTTGGGCTCGCCTCGCTTGGGAGCGTGTGTCGGCGATCACCAACGCCGTGCTCGGCAACGCTCAGTCTGTTCCGACCCACAAGAAGGATACTTAGCAAGGTCATGCGCTGACCGCCGGAATCTGTTGAAGGCATCCACCGCTGGCGTCAGTCAAAGAAATACGAGGCACCCAGTGAGCAGCCGAGGATAACCAAGAGGAACAAGCAGCGAAGACGAGCATCACATATTTCACTACACTGCTGATAAAAAGCTGCAGTACGCAGTTGTAACCTAGATAAATAACTCTAATCCAACTTGACACAGTGCCAGACACCTCTTTGTTTCTTATATGTGGCGAACGAGCTCCAAGTCTTGCTGACAGGGCACCCAAGTTCTCGATATTTGCCGACCGGATTATTAACTTCTGCAGCTAGAGGACTATCGGTTACACGTTGGGCGAGTGACCTTGATGTCTGCGACGACCATGACGATCAAATGATCGGTTTAGTTTGATTGCCGTCCAAAGGCAAGTCTTCCAAAAAAATATAAGTTCGCCTACTCCTTAGATGATAGGCAGGCATGCAAAGTCCAATTTCCGTAAGAAAAAATTACACCAACTTACGGGAATAACTTACGGATACCCCGTCACCGATTTCGTGCAATAAGAAATAGGAAGTCTGGCACAGATATCTATACAACTTATGCTTAGTACGATTACTTCCCATATATTCGACGGCAATTGGTTTGCAATAGGAGTCTGTTAAAAAAGAAAAAAAGCAGCGACTGACAATAAGTCGCTGATTTTTACTGGGAAAATCCCACATAAGTTGATTTCAAATGTAACATAATGTGAATATATATATACTAATTATCCAACCTTTGTTGTTGTATCTAAATTCACCCGTCCACGTGTTGATAAGCGTAGAATACTTGTATGGTGATGGTAACCGAGGTTAACAGTCCTCATGGGTCCGATGGTTTTGTTTTACTTGCGTTCTTGGCGAACTTTAAACTGCACACCTTTTCCAGCCCAAGTTCACCAAGAACAAAGCCGAATTCATAAAGAACAAAAGCAAATGCGCTGAACCCCAGCACACAAGGGGCGTTGCTTGAGGCTGGGAGGACAGATATTACAATGGTGGTGTAATGTAGGATTGCATTATCGTACTAATTCCTTACTCTGGTAGTAGCCTCGTCAATACTTAAAGTACTAATTAATTACTTGACTGTGTAGATGTTGGGACGTAACTTGACTACAGGTAATATCATCTACTGTTTTAACACGTGTCGTTCCATTATACAGCCCAAACTGGTTTAGTTTGAGATCTGTCGAACAGTAGTGCGATCCGTTTTAGAGTTACTATTTGCGCTTTCTAAACGGTTTGAACGAAAGCTAGTTCAACAGCATACATGATGTACTTGTACTGCTTGTTGACTTCGGAGCCAAGACGAGAAAACTTCATGCAAGACATATCTCCTCCCTTATCAGACAAAAGTCAAATTGGGACGATAACCTTCCGTTTGTGAGTGACTCCGCCATCATTGACTATCATCTCCGTTGCTTCGAGTGGCCATCTTTCGCCACTGATGTCAGATCCACCCCGATGTATTAGTACGGCGTTGAAGTAGTCTCGGTGCGGCAACTCTTTGTTGCATGTTGAGTGGATGTATTTGCTGCTTTTGTGTAAGAGATCGAATTCCATCCGAGGGAGTGCATGTAGCAAAGTGTGCGTTTGGCATTATTCTATCCGAGATTACCTGCATCATTGTCCAGAACTTGAGTAAGGGCCCCAGGAATGAAATATACACACAAGTAGGGCTGTATATCTTCAGTGTACAGAACCATCAAAAGACTTTCGCTAATCTTTGCCGAATTGGTCCTCTCCACCGCAGAACTGGGACGCCATGTACAGTAGTGTGCCAAAACGTAATGCAGTGGCTCTGCAGCTCCAGGAGTCTCCAGCCGACTATGAGCTGTGTCGCATGGTCACGGGGAAAACGAAACGTCTGTAGTTGGAGCTGGCGAAGCATATTTGTTGCAAATGACAGCAAGCTAAAGATAAAGACAGCAATCACAGCATGCAATTTTGCTTCTCCGTTCTCATCTACGTATCGATGGTGTGTCACAACGCTGATGTCGTCGGAATGTTTTCTGTGGTACGAGCAACTTTTTTTGGACGAATTAATGTCTGTGAGGCTGTCCATACAGCTCTTCTAGCTGTTCTCCCAGGAAAAGAATATTGTGCAAAGCCAAATGCATTCAGGCAAGTACCGTGAACACCCGAAAACTAATATTCCGACAAATATGCAATCATCGTACTTGCGCCTTGTTGCTGCTTTGAGCAGCCGACTGGTATGTCTTCGAGCGCCGCCACCTTGACGTGGAATCTGAGCGTGTGACGGTAGCACGACGCACACAGCTGCGCAGTCGCAACTTGGGGGAAAAGCGTCTCGGTAGCCTCAATCAGGAAGCTGCAACTTGCAAATTTACCTATAGTGAGAACCATTATTATTTATAATACAAAAATGGAATTGCATTTTACGTAGCCCTAATGACAACTTTTTCGAGCAAACAGCAAATAGTTTTTACTGTCATATAAAAAAATATTATGCTAATGCTATACTTAGCTTTCCAAAATCAATTTGCTTTGAAGCATAATCCTTATAGTTTCTGCTAAGTCTGTCGGTGGATAGTTTTCGGACTGCTCGTTATATATACATGTAGCATAGATTGTGCTTTGCAAACGTTTATTGTTTTGACTTGGCCCAGAAGGGCCGGTCCACAAATCAGGGCACAAAACGGAGACGGCAGCACGGACACCTCTATTTACGTGGATCGACCTCGATTTGTGCTTTTAAAAAGCAAAATGGACCGATTTGACATAGATCGACCTTGTTCTGCTCAGACCCACCAGGAGATCGGTCTCGAGTCCTGATTTGGATATTCTTAGCTCGAGTTATTAGAAGGTCTGCATAGATCGAGCTGTCCCTTTCTTTAATATCATTTTATAAAATCGACCTTGACTTAACAATTAATAATAAGTCGATAAGACGATCTAGATCATAAAACGAGGCAATATTTATCAGGAAAGCACAATAACGTTTGCTTCAATGTGAGGAGGATGTGATACGTCAGATTTTTTATACAGAAATGGTTGAAAACTGTAATAATTTATATGCCATTGGGGTCTACGGTGTATCAATGCGAGTGGCCAGAATTATACGTTGGTACCTACTCCTCAACTATACTGTAACATAGAAAAAAACCTATTTAATCGGTTTGAGTGATGTGATGTACATAATTAAATAGAGTTTGGCAACGCAGAAACAATCTTATAAATTATATGCACTTGGAACACGTATGGACTCTATGAATAAAGCAGTGAAAAATATGAATACCGCTTATTCCAACACGACCCCAGTTAAACATTGAGGGTAACTGATACCATTACCCTTACACAGGGTCACACTGGTTTATAGCCAATCAAAACATATATATCGATATTTTAAAAAATGTTGCTCAAGGATTAGCTACTAATGTTTGTCAGATTTTAGACCTTGTCGGATGGAATAAGTACTATACGGTATGTGCAATTTATCTACGTGATATGCATTTGCAAAGGTTACACTGCGGATACAATGTGCACTCAGTCTTCTGAAACTTGCATATAACGTAACCGACGTACAACTATTCTGAAAAGAGAATGGTTGCAGTAGCTCGAGAACATGAATATCACACATCGGACCTTGTTCACATCTCGTAGATTAATCTCTCTCGGACACCACCGCCCGCACCTCCTGATGAAACCTCTCTTTAGCGGATTGGTCAAACATTATGTTTGCCTAGCTCATGACCTCCCACGCTCGTCTGGAACACCACCGTTAGCCTCCGTTGCGAGTCTTGAGCCACTCGCGGTCCTTCTTCTTCGCCCAAAAGAGAGACACGTCTTCGGCAGGAAAGTCGCAGCACATGTCGTCCACAATGTGCTGCTTGAGCTCGTGGATGGTCTCGTGCTCCTTCATGATGAAGGTGCTGATGTGGCCCTTGAACGCCGTCACGACCCGATTGGCCTTGGACGATGCTGGCGGGATGGGGGCATCGGCGAAGGTCACGACGACTACTGGTGGCGGCGGGACCATAGCTCCAGTGTGCTTTTAAACGAATTTGAAAATGACACCTGCGCATTTTCCCGGTTGCTGAGTGCGAAAAAAGTCCGCACCAAGCGTCCGGTCGAATACGCTCTTAGCTTTCACAGAAAGGTAGCCATGTTCTTCTTGAAAAGTGCAACCGGTAGGATTATACAAGTATTTACATACCAGAGTAAGGATCGACGTTCATGTCATCGCTGTTGCTACCTTACATCGAGCGGCGAAACAACTATAAGGTACTAGTGGTACGCTCAGTCTGCTATGAAGGTTAGTAAAGCTAGAGAAGGAGAAGACGCAAACTAAACTGATTCCAGTGTTCACCGATGCCGTTATCTAAATGAAACTGAAGGATTGGTGGATGCTTGCGTTGGGGCTGTGATAAGCTGCTTAGTAGAGGCTTAGTTGCTGATACAGGAGCGCGGCTGAGGCTTCGACAAAAATCTGCTGCTTAGTTTGGCAGTACACATCGAAAACAGCCTTCACAAATCGGATTATGAGGACTGCCTTATCCAGCTGGGCCCACTCATGCTCACTGCGCAAGGCGTGGATGACAACCCCAAGTACCACCATCACCATCACTAGCATCAAGAGGGCCATTCGGAGTCTCAACTGATAATAATCTGCTCACGCATATGCTTACTTAGTCAGACGCGCACAGCGCGTCCATACCCATCCCCAGCAACACTTACTACTGGTTCTCGCGTGTGCGCCACCAGAGGACGTTCTATCTTACAAAGATAGCCGCTGGTAGCAGCAGAAAGGAGACAAACTGTACGAACCAACTTACCGTGCTCATCGTGAAGTTTTACGAGGATGGGAATTGGTTGGGTCGGCTTGGCTTTCTTTTCTGATCTTAAAGTTTCGAATTGGATCTTCAAGATGGGGGGGGGGGTCGCGTGCAGTTTTCTTAGATCATGGTTACTCACGCTTTTGAGCTGTAAGATAATTGCATTAAACATGACTTGAGTTGTGTGTTACATATTTCAGACTTTACCGCAATAGAAGACTGCTTTGGACTGAGTTCTCTCTCCAGGGTCTCCACATATAATCATTAGCATTTAAGAAAGAGCACGAAAACTACAGCTCTATGAGGCAATATCGCGATTGATAGCTCAAATAATTCGTATCTAAGCTTCTGCGACATTGTAAAATCTCACTTTGGTGACAACTAAATTGGGCTACCTAACCGCGTGTGCTCAAAATGTTCATCGTTGTCTAAACAAACTGCAAGTGTGGGAGCCGCACAAATAATGGATTTTTTTTCGGGCACGACATTTTGAGATAAGTGCGAGTCGTATCCTTTATCTTAAAACAAACGTAATTATGTTATTCTAGAAACACGACGCGCATCCTGTATCCACAGTGTACTTATCGCAAGCGCATAAATTGTAGCCTAATTGCATATCCATACGGATTTTAACAGCTCAATTCGTTATAAACATTTAAATATATCTGTGTTTATTACAATGCTTGAAATATGTCGTGCGGCGCAAATAGTCGTGCTTCAGTATTTTCAATCCCACGTACTATAATTTTGACTCCCCCCAAAAAGTAAAAAAAACATGATTTGTACTTGCGATAGAGCTCCAACCGTTATTAGCGCCCCATCCTTAAATTTTATCTGTTAGTTAAAAATAGGTACGTGTAATATTTACAACGCATTCCATTTCATACAGCTTTTACTGAAACAATACATACCGATGTGGAATAATTTTGTGAAACATCTTAGTAAAACTGGTGTTTTCGTGTTAACGTTATTTGTACTATAAAACCTATGACTGTGTCCATTGAGGTACTCCTTTAGTACATTCCTGGAATAAGTTAAAGGGTTTGTTTTTCATTGAGGTATTGCGAGTTCAACTCTAATTTTCCAAGCCGGGCGGATTGCAGAAGCACTTGGGTTGACTATGGTCGGCCCGTCTATGAATCATGAGTCCCTATTAAGTACGGATTGGGCTTGATGTTTGTGGGCCGGCGATTCGCTAAATGAATTGATGTTTGTATTGATCAATTGGACAGGGGCCTCAAAACCGACCCAAATTTGACCGGAATTCACAATACGGTAAATTGATTTTTTCTCATTTGAAGAAAAAGCAATGTGACAAAAAACACTATTTTGTGAATTTATCAGCGATCATGAAAAAATAGCATGCGAGAAAGTTTTTCTTGAGCTTTTTGGTCTTCATGATTCAAGTCATTTGTGTGGTTCGCAATTTACCGTGCTTCGGACTGTAACTCGTACTACTTACCGGTATCGAACACGACTTATCTATAAGTCGTACTCGAGCTTGAATTGCTGTAAGTCGTGGATGGTCAACGAGCACTAAGTAGTGCACAATCGCCATCTCCTGCATGATTCAGTACAGTAATGTGGCTCAATACAGAAGATCGGACATCTTATAACTCTATCAAAAAGGTGTACTAAAGGGGGAGTCGAACATCTCAAAAACGCCAAAAATAATGAGCAAAACCGAGACAGATATCTAAGCAGGAAAGTGTTGAAAAAATGAGCCATTTTGGAGGGGGGAGTGACTTGTTGATCCCTCCTTTTTTCGCACTTTGTTGAGTGGAGGGAACGTTTCCGCCATCTGTCTCACTACAGATCCCGACCAGTTTCTTCAATAAATAATTTGTGTAACTTCGTAGTGGATACTGAATATGCAAGAGATATGTGATACCGAAGCCCATACTGAGGACAAGCTAATTTGAGGTAGCCCTTTCTAACAGCTTCGAAAAGTCAGAACGCATATTAAAGGATATTGTATAGTAGGAAAATTCGGAGGTATTTGTAGAGGAGGGAACAAAGAAGGGAATTGCTTATCTCTGAAATGAGCTGCTCATTTCTGAAACAAGCCACCTCCGGAGACATGTATTGCTCTGTGGATGGCAGCACTACCGTAGCGATATTATATCTACTGATTGCATGTGAGGGTGTCCGACACCGTTTATTCTCGCAATCTGCCCTGCAGGCATGACTCGGCGGTAGCTCGGTCGTGACGCGCCCGCGCCCCATGCTGTTTCGTCGACGTTTGACAAACTTCAATGGTTCTGAACGCGGGTGACTGGCGCTCTGTATGAGCGACAAAGAACCACAGCGACGACAGCGCGCGCTGCTGCCGCCGAATTCGTCGGTTATGGGGAACTATCGAGCAGCACGCAAGGTCTGGAGGCCGCTCACAACGGCAACGGAGACCGAGCTCACAAGTGAACCAGAACTGCATCATGCAGATGACCGCGCATTCCATTCCGAGCACGGCTGTCGCTGCGCCGGCGGCTTCGGCGCACATCACGTCGTCCTACGACCTGCAGACCGCCAGGACCAAGTCGCTGGCTCGCAGCAGCCACCCGGGTATGCTGCGGCTCGAGTACCTGCGCAAGATGCTGCTGTACGCGCTGCTGTGCCTGCTCGCCAAGGCGCTGACCGCGAATCCATGCTTCGGGTTCGCCCTGCAGTACTGCCAGCTGCGCATGCCGAACGCGCTCGTCGTGTTCGCCAAAGCCTTCCGCTGGAGCAAGACGTCGGAGGCGCTCTTCTTCTCGTTCATCTAGCTGCTGCGCGGCAGCCCCCAGCTCCCTGGAACCACACCACAAGGGAGCCGACGCTCGCACCGCCATTTATTTATGCCTTCAGTATTTGCACCTTTTAACACTAACAATGAAACTTCAATGACCACACGTACACACTACAATTGGAGATCCCTGTGCAGTACGACTCGAGCCACTACGACAGCTTGACACTCGATGGAGCAGCGATCCGCCAAGGCCACGGAGCGAAGTCAACCAGGATTTGATCAATACAACACCGCTTGGTCCTGTGTCGACCGTGATCATCCGTTGAAGTTGCACACTGCGCTGCAGGACTTCGCTGCCGACACGACGACTCGGCTTCAACGTCCTCCTTGCCAGCAACGACTGCCGCGATCCTGCGGGGCATGTGTGAGCGTTCTGTTCGCATGTGGCCATTTCCCAGCCGCTTGGCCAAAGCTGTCCCATGAGCTCGTCACCCGCGTTAAATCGTCTATCTCCCTCTGACAACTAATGCATTCAGCGTTAGTAGCCAGAAACAGTCAACTTTGTTTGACATGTTGATCTAAATAACCTGTACTATCTAATCCTCCCTTCAGAAATGTTATCGGAGCTCCCCAGCTGATCAAGGCCCAACGATTAAGCGACCAGCGCCAATCTGTCCTCGCTCTCCCGCCGTCGGTGCGTCCCAGGAGCTCCATTCCCGCTTCGTCCAGGTCGCCACGCGTGGCAATCTTCCGTCCTCTGTGCGTATTGTAGACCATGGGCCCAGCGCAGCAGTCGGAGCCCGTCTCCAAGCCGCAGCGCACGCCGCTGCCCAAGCTCAGCATCACGGTGGACACGTCCGCGGACATGGAGGAGCTGCAGGGCCCCGCCACACACGACCACGTCGTGACGCTGGACAAGCCCGAGCACGACAAGCACCAGCACGAGCATGAGCACGAGCATCACCATGACCATGAGAACGACCACGAGGGGGACGTAGCGCAGTCCGCCATGAGGAAGTTGCAGCTGGCGTGCCTCTGCTCCTTCGTCTTCATGTGCGTGCAGTTTGCGGGCGGCTACTACGCCGACAGTCTGGCCATCATGACGGACGCGGCGCACCTGCTCTCGGACGTTGCGGGTTTCCTCGTGTCGCTCTTCGCCATGTACTTGGGGCAGCTGCCGGCGTCGGCGTCCATGCCCTTCGGGTACCATCGCGCCGAGGTGATCGGCGCGCTGCTGAGTCTGATGCTCATCTGGGTGCTGGCTATCGGCCTCATGTTCACGGCCGTGAGGAGGATCATCGACCAAGGGCGACCTGACGCAGAGGAGACGGTGGACGGCAAGGCCATGTTCCTGGTCGCGGTGTTCGGACTGGGCATCAACTTGGTGCTGATGAGGATTCTAGGCCACGGTCATGGCCACAGTCACGGTCATGGCCACAGTCACGGAAGCCACGGTCACAGTCACGGAAGTCACGGACACAGTCACGGACACTGCCATGAGGAAAAGAGCGGCGTGGAGCAGAGCCCCAGCATGCAGGACCTGGTGCGGACGCCCATGTCCGCGATGGCGCTGATTGACGAAGTGGAGGAGCCGGAGGCGTGTTCGTCCGAGGGTCTGGCGCCCAAGTCGTCCGTGTTTGAGAATATCAACGTGCGCGCGGCGTACATCCACGCGCTGGGCGACTTTGTGCAGAGCTTGGGTGTGTGCATTGCCGGCGGATTGATCTGGTACAACCCGTCGTGGCAGATGGCGGACCCGATCACCACGATCCTCTTCTCGTTCTTGGTGCTCGGCACGACGATCGGAGTGCTCACGCGCAGTGTGCACATTCTCATGGAGGGCGCTCCGCCGACGCTGGACCTGCGCGTGGTGGAGAAGCGTATCCGCGCGCTGCCGTGTGTATACGATGTCCACGACCTCCACATTTGGATGCTCACTGAGGGCAACTTCGCTGCCAGCGTCCACATTCTGCCGAACGGCGAGCCTCGTGCTGCTCTTCGAGCTACGCAGCGCGTGCTGGGGACGCTGGGCGTGCGTCGTCAAACGGTGCAAGTGGAGGACCCCACTGATCGTGACTGGAACGAGGACCTCTACTGTAACTGGACGACGTACTCGGGTGGCGCGTCCGAGGCGGAGAGCAAGATGTCCGTGCCGCGAGCAGGAACGAGGAAGGCCGCACTGGACCAGCTTCCTGGGGCAACGTTCAACTAGAGGATTAGTTAGCAGCAATGTTATTTAATTGCAAGATTATGTACCTTGTCACGCTGCTAGCTCTTGGTTTCTAGGGGCTAGATATCTACAGGAGCTACGGATTACCTGTGTGCCTAAAGCTTGACAGGCGTAGCAGTCTGAGGTTCCTCCACAACCTTCGCAGATTCAGCGTCAGAGCTAGCAGCCTTCACGGGGGTCTCTGCCTTCGTCTCTTTGACTTGGGCCGCCGTGGCATCTGCAGGCGCAGCAACCTTCGCGTCCTTGGCATCCGTCGTTGAAGCGGAAGCTGCCTCCGGCTTCGACTCCGCCGCGGCCTCCACCTTAGTCTCGGCCTTGGGCTCCGGCTTCATCTTAGACTTCAAGAACTCCATCAGACGGAAACCAGGCGTGGCGTGGTGGTCCTTCGAGATCTCACGCACAATGTCCTTGATGGACAGAATGCCAGCAAGCTCCTTCTCGCGATCCTGGCGCATGACGCCGATCACGGGAAAGTGACGGCAGTTGGAAGTGGCTGCCAAGTCCCAGCACTTCTCCAGCGGGTCCTCGATTTGCAGCACCGAGCCCACAGACGACATCACGTCCGTCACGAGCAGCTTCGTCGGATCCTTCAGCTCGAACAGCACCTTGCGAATGTAGTCACGCTCCGTGAAGATGCCCAGCACACGCTGCTCCTTGTCCACCACCAGAACGGCTCCGAAGTTGCGCTTGGCCATCTCCTCCACGGCTTCAGCCACAGTGACGTTGTCTTCCGGTCGGGTGTTTAGAATCAGCTTGATGTTCTTGTGTTTCTTCTTCAGCAGCGTCGCCGCAGTCACAACAGGGGCCGCGGGCGCAGTGGTCGCCGCGGCAGCATCCGGCGCAACCTCAGTGGTCTCTGACTTGGTGGCATCCGACGCCGGGGTCGTCGTCGCAGCAGTCTCAGCAGGCTTCGCCGCCTTGGTCTTCTTGTCCGCCTCCTTGGTCGTTTCCGCTGCCGCATCCACAGCAGTAGCTTCCTGCGGCACCGCCTGATTCTTGGAGGCCTCAAACTCGGCGTACGCACGTACGATGTCCGTGATCGACAGCACGCAGCGCATGTCTTCCTCCTGCACGGACCCTCGCTTGACAGCGCTGGTCATGTCGCCGTTCACCACCGCCAAGTGTCGGATGTTCTCCTTCGTCATGGTCGCCAGCGCACTATAAACACAGCAACACCCCCGTCAGCTCAGCTCAAAGCACTTGCACCAGTTGCTCACAATTTACGTTCACGTACTCAATCACCGTCGTGGACGGGTGGATGCACATGATGTGCGAGGACATGACGTCGTGGACGAACTTCTCCTCGCTCAGCACAGTCCGGGGCGAGATCTTCTTCAAAATGTCCCGCTCGGTCACAATGCCCACGATCCCCTCCTTGGCCTCCGTCACGATGAGCGAGCCGATGTTGCGCTCCACCATCGTCAGCACCGCGTCGTGCACCGTCTCCTACAAGCCACAACACCTTCATCAGTTCCAATCCCCCTCCACCACAGCACACCCTCTCTCCTCTCTCACCGTGCCGGCGATGCTCTCCCACTCCTCAAAGTCGAACAGCGCCTTGTTGGTGGCCAACTCTTGCTCGCGCGCATTCAGCACGTCCGCGATGGTCAGCACCTTGGCGTCCTCGGCGCCCACAGTGCACAAGTCGATCTTCACGCTGTCCGCCGGGTCAGCAGTAGCGTCTGATACTGCGGCGGAGGTGGAGGCAGAGGCAGCGGAGGCGTCTGATTCCTTGGCGGCCGCAGCGAGCGGCGTGGACGTCACAGGGGACGACGACGAGGGCGTCGACGAGTTCCAGCGCGCGCAGGAGGCCGCCAGCAGCTGGCGACGCGCGGTGCAAGTCCGCGTGGGGGCGGCGGCCACGGCCAGCGCGCTGGAAGACGCGCGAACCAACGCGCCACGAGCTCGGAGGACACGCGAGAGCATTCTGGTGCTTGGGCTGCTGTCTGCTTCAAATGCGGTTGTGAGGATCGGCAACGATGACGACTGTCTTAACGGTTAGGAACCGGAAGGTTGATGGGTAAGTTGAGTACACTGTACCATAGTTAGCAACTGAAGTTTTTCTAACGGTTAGGTATTGTCGCTATTAAACTTCAGCATCGAGTTGAAGCGGATGCCCTCGGGGCGTTGACTCCAGTGGGCATCTCCGGCCATGAAGTCGCTTCGCACGATCTTGCTGCGCTCTTTGACGCGGCCGAGCCGCTCCCACTTCACGTAGACGCCCTCGACTGGGCCGTCGTAGAACTGCGAGGGACTTTGCTGAGCCATGGCGACCAGTTCGTCTCGAGGAGGAAGCACGCGCCCTTCCCAGAGCTTGGGAACGAGTTGGATGGCGTTGGTATCGCCACAAGACGCAGCGCTGATCGCCAGCAGCTCTTCGAGAGACGATCGGTCCCAGAACTCGCCAGTCTCGCGGTCGAACAGGTCGAAGGCGTAGAACAGACTACCCAGCCTCGAGTACGCGATGGAGTGCGTTGCCGCCAGCCACTCGCCGTACAGGATGAAGCGACTGGGGAACAGCGGGTCACGGTGCAGAATCTCGTACAGCAGAGCGCAGTGATCGCTCAAGAACACGTCGAGATCTCGGAACTGCCGGTGCGTCTCAGAGTTGACGACGTGCGAGCGGTTCTGCACGACGAGAGCTCCGTCCGCTGACAGAGAGATGCCCATGTTAGCGCCGTCCACCTTCTCCGTAATGACAATGGTCGTGTTCTCATCTGCCGGGAGGACTACGCGGTCAATGTCCATGACCAAGTCGTCATTTGTTGCAGCTCCCAAGTCGATGAGGTGAGCCGTACGCGGGAACTTGAGCAGAGGCAGCGGAGGCGACAGCTGATCCACCAACTCGAGCGCGGCCTCCACGGACGTGATGCGGACGATCGTCTGGAAACCTTCAGCCAGGTCTGGGTACTCGAAAGTGCTGGAGTGCTGGCGGATTGCGAAGCCTACCCGACGACCAGGCGGCAACGTGGGGTGGTCGGCGCGCTGCATCGCTCGCGCTTCGCACAGCTTCGTCGGGATGTCAAAGACTACAGCGGTCGCGTGCTTGCTCCAAGTAGCAGCAAGCCCCAAGAACTTCTTCCGATCTGCAGCGACACCATTGCAGCGGTCAAGGATGGCTCGACGCAGACTTCCCTGGCCAAGACCCCGCTCGCATCCTTTACGACCCACTTCGTCACTGTGAATCTCTGTCCAAGGCCGATAAAGAGCGTTGTTCGCTCGAACCGTACTAGGCGCTGCACGTGAGGCGATGTTGCGCTTGACCAACGCTCGGCGGAAGGAGCTCTTGCCAGATCCCGGAATGCCACAAAGCACTAGTAGATCGCTGTTCTCGACAGGCTTGCCAATCACCTCGGGTCGACTCGGTAATGGTTGAGCGGGCTCAGGCGGGAATACGCCTCGACGTTTCCAAAGCAGCGAGCAGTACGCACTCACAGCCTCTTCCTGCTCTTTGGTCTCGATACTGCCCGGACGCATTGCTCGAAGAGCTTGTATAGCCTCCACTGCCGTCATCGCAGGCTGAAACCATCGGTCTTTTGAATCAGCGTTGCTCTGTAGGAGCTCTGAAGGCGGGGGATTGAAGCCGAATGCCACGAGGTAGCATGCAATCATCGTGCCAGATCGTCCTTTTCCTCCGCCACAGTGAACAAGTACAGGGGTTTCTGCCGGTGACGAGGCGCAGCAAAGCCGCATGAACACGTCGATCTGCGGGATGCTGGGCGCGTGGTAATTTGCCACGGGAAGGAACGTGTTCTTGACGTTATGAAGTCCTTCAAACCATGCTGCGGGCAGCGGTTCCTCTTCGGTCAGAGTGACGATATGCCGGACGTGCAGCGAGTAGCAGAGGCAGCGAATGTCGTCTCGATTCCGAGGCGTGGACATCGCAGCGAGTTGGAAAGGTTCAATCCATCGGAAGAACCGGGGGAGTGTATACTGCGTCGGTGATCCAGCAAGGCAATCCCCCACTACAGCATACAGTGTTGCGAGTTTTTCCCTCGAAGGATATGAGAGAGACATGGAAGTATTGCGAGCACCATCTCGTATTGCCACCCAGGTTGAAATACTCCACGGCGTACACAGGACGCTACGCAACTTCGGAGGCAATTGTTCAACTTCTCGATCGACGAACACTGCTCCCCACTCCGTCGACTCCGCACACTTTGAAATCTGCAGGCAGCAATGCTTCCACAGTGGAGACCCACTGCCAACACTTTCTTGGTCTTCGAGTGTTCCACGAAGCATCCGCTTAATCAAGTGTGCATAGCTCAGCATTGCGAGCTTCGAGCGGCCCGCAAGTAATGCTGCATCAGCAAGTCGCACCCAACCGCGCGAACTCTCGTCACCAAACCATGTGCACAACAGTGTAGCGATCTCCACTGCGCGTTCAGGTTTCTGCTCTAGCATCACTTGCCGACTCAATGCCTCCAGCGCTGACTTGTCCAGCAAACTCAGGCATTTATCGTCGAGCAACGCGTCACTAGTTTTGTCGATATCGTGACGGTTGGGAGTGGACACGGACACGTGGAAATCCTTCAACGGGAGCCCGTGCTTGGCTCGAAAAGCCTGGGCTTTGGGCCACACGCAGACGACGAAGTACACTCCACTCGGATTCAGGTCCTTAGTCGCTCCTGCTCCCCCACCCAATCCGATCGCAAAGCAGCGAGTGGATAACACGTCCGTCGCTTCTTGCACTGCGTCAGCAGTCAGTCCTCTTAGTTCGTCCTTGGTTACGAGCGTCACGTGCCACTCGTCCTCAGGTAGTAGGGCAAAACGAGGCTGCTGACTGTTGACGGGTCCCAACCCCAACATTGCTTGGATTACTTGCCTTACTGTCGAGGCAGCGCCAAATTGCAGCGCCAAACACCCGCGATACCGCTGAACTCGGTCCTGGTCACCCATGGTTGTGAAGACTTGTTTCGACTGCTGTGCTTGGTGGCAAAATACTAAGAATGTTGTGGTCGCGGGAATGGATACTCTGGACGATGACAAGACCTTCACTCACCAAACGCAGTAGCGCCAAATGAAATGTGTGCAAACTAACAAAAAGAAATTCGCCAAGTATATTGTCATGATGCAAGGAAGTTGGTGGCGCCACGTACTTATCCACAGCTCCAGGTAGGATCACAGCTCCTTTGGAACCGGGATTGCCATCGGAATGCTGTCCGAGTGTTGCGAGATGCCGCCCGTAATTGGAACCACTTGCGGCATAACTACGGGCACCACACCAATGCTTCCCAGATCAGATCAATTCCAGCTTGTTGCGCCTCCATTTGGATGAGTGCCAGACGCTTGGCCAGTTCAGCAACCTTGGCGTCCTGCTTCGCGACTGCGATCTCTTCCAGAAGGCGGGAGAATCCTCGTTTTTCCATCTCAACGAAGACGGCCCCGAAATTCATTGCAGCTGCCTTGGCCTCCTGGCGCGCTTGGGCGATGCCAACAAGAACAAGCTGGAAATTCTTTCTCGTCAACTCGGCCAGAACTTTGTCATAATGCACCCGGGTCTTGGAAACAGCGACTTCGATCTCGAGTGCTCCAATCTTTCTCGCTTGAAATACAACTACTCGTTTGAGGTCCGCGATTTCCGAGACTGTCCCCTTCAGCTGCGCTTCGAGGAATTGCTGCTTTTGGTTAGCTGCTAGAATTGCGGCTTCGAGCTCGTGAACTACACTTTCTTGTTTCGAAAATGCTTGCTGGAGCAGTGGAGTTGTAGAGAGGTACGCATTAAGCTGGCCACCAATGACCTGCTGCGCTCGGTTGACCTTCGACACTTCTGAAGTGAGCGTTTGAAGTTTTTCCGGAAGTTCAAATGACGAGACTTCAGTGTGTCCTTTCAATACGGCTTGAAAGCGCCGTCGCAGTGCGCTTACTTTTTCTTGAGTTAGTTGCATCTGCACAAACAGCACCACGGTCTCAATCCGACACGCATATCTCACAGTTTCCTCGACAGCCTGACAGCTAGATGCAGCCCCAGGCGCTACTTTGCATTCCAGCGAAGTTTTTGTGATTATCGTAAACGGGAAGTGGCGCTGTCTCAGCGCATCGAGGATACATTTCGCTTCAAACTCTGGATCGAGCGCACTTGGTACCGCGAATTTCGTCGCTTTGTCGGTTAGCTCCACACAGAACTTGGAGTCGGGGTCGGAATCGCTCGCTCGGATATTCCAGAAGTGTGGGTGTGGTCTCGCTCTCGACTGCAGCTGGACGATAGAGCAAACGAGCTCGATTTCATCGCTGGTCCAATTGTGATCGCGTTGCAGAAGTTGGTCAGCGAAGTCATGTCGCCAACCGAGATCACACATCCACCCAAAGAATCGGTCGCCAACGACGACCATGATGAACTGAGCTCAAATAGTAGCTGAGGGGTGTGTTGCTTGTTTCGGAATGATGCCACTTCAGCGCTACCTTCAGCCATCTATCTTTGCAGGACAAGATAAGTAGCAACGTCGTTGGCGTTGCTTGCCATATCTTAGAACACCATCATAAGACAGCGAAGCTGGAGCCAAGGGCACCACCGGAAACGATCTGTGCTCACAAACTTTTCTATGCCCGAAACAATGTGTCAACCGCTCATCACTACCCACCAACTTTTCCCACTCGACAATTAACATGACCGGGCTGCCGCTGCGCTCGTTGGCGTCGGCGCTTCGCCGCCCCGCTCGCTCTGCAGCCGCCTCCACCCGCCTCCTCTTGCTGCAGTGCTCTTCTGCTCGCCAACTGTCGTCCGTCGCTGCTGTTGCTGCCGCCCCCAAGAGCAGCGACTCGGACGCGCTGTCGCTGCTGGAGCTGTCCATCGCCCAGCGCCGCCCCGCGCAGGCGCTCAACCTCCTGGCGCAGCTGCAGGAGCCCGCCGCCCCGCAGCTGCTGCAGAGACTGGCGCTGCTGCTGGCCAGGCAGCGGAAGAGCCGCGGCCACGCTCTGCGCGCCTTCGAGCTCCTGCGCGGAGTGTACCGCGCGCCAGGACTCAAGCCCGACGACTACACGCAGTTGGCGTCCATCTACGTGCTGGACGCGTGCCTGCGCTTCCGGATGCTGGATCAGGCCATGGAGGTGCGGGTTTGACGACTTTTCACGTTGTTTTCATCCTTCTACGAGCTCCGGCAGTGACGTTATGATACTTTTTGTGTTCTGTTCTATAGTTGTATGATGAGGCGGTGAACCAAGCGGTGGTCCTGGACTTGCCGTCCTATGACGGACTGTTGACGGCGCTACTGGACGCCAAGAGGATGGAGGAGGCCACGGAGATCCTGAGAGAAGTGCTGGGGGGAGACGACGTGTGCCCCGTGGAGCAAACTTTCATGCCCGTGCTGGTGGAGCTGGTCAAAGCCAGAGAGTACGACGTCGCCACGGAGCTCATGAGACAGGGACAGACCCGTGGTGTTGAGTTCACGAGCGAGACGTTCCACCCGCTGCTGGTGCTGGCGGAGAAGGACACGACGTCCACCGACTCGCTGATCAAGTTCCTGCAGTTCGTTGAGGACTCGTGGGAGGAGTACAAGGCTGTGGAGGACTTCGACCCGGAGGAGGACGACCTGGACGACCCGGAAAACCCCTTCCGTAGTCTGTAGGGTCTTTTTGTTTTGGTTGGGAGCGGAGCAAGACCAAGAGCTGGTCACATCGAGAAGTGTTGCTACTCGTTGCGGGCGTCACCACTCCTGCTACGCAATATACGGCTTACAACGAGCAACTTCGTACGAAAAACGCGCTCAAACGCTGTGTCTCTTGGGGGGTTATTGCAGAATCCGTGATGATACACTGGGGCCGGAGCCAAGTCGAGAGGCTGAGCCGGCTTTGGATCCTGGGATGAGTCGGCCGATTTTGGGCACTGCACGGTTGTTCGCCATTCCAGGTTTCCTGACGTCAGGTAGCGAGCGCTGCGGCTGTCCTGGGGCCGTGCTGTTGTTGCTGTTGTTGCTGGGTGTCTTAGGTCTCCGACTCAGCGACTTGCTCTCCAGACACCCGACTCGCGCCTGCAGCTTGGAGATCGCTCCTTCATATAACGCCTCCATCTGCTGGATCTGGGAGCACCAACACATGTCCAGGTAAGTCATTTGGTGCACGGTATGAAGACTTTGCAGAGTTACTAAACGGTACCGCTTCTTTAGGCACGAACTCTGTGTCGATCTGGTCTTGAAGCTTTTCTCGTTGGGATTCGCCCTCCACCATCTGCAAAGGAAGCAAGACGCAACGCTGTCAATACACAGCTGGAACCAACCGAGCAATCATTGACGAACCTTCGCGTGGATCGCTTTGAGCTCCTTCTCCAAGGCGGCGACTCTGGACATCGCGGCATCTCGTTCTCGTTCTCGGTCCCGCTCATCCTGGACAAGTTCGGCGATGCGTTCCGTGGTGTTCTCCTCCAGCTGGAAGTAGCGGAGCTTGAACTCCTTGAGCTCCTGCAACGTGTGAAGCACTTGGGTTTTCTCGCCTGCCAGTTCTCCTTCGACCTCGTGCCACTCCTGCGAAGCTTCCTGCGCTAGTCGCTTGTACGTTTCGATCTGCCGGTCGCATGCAGACTTCACCTGTGCGACGTCCTGGGCGTGGCGCGCTACAAGCTGCTGCAGCTCGAGCTTCATGCGC
Source organism: Phytophthora vignae f. sp. vignae (assembly GCA_016169955.1). Taxonomy (NCBI): domain Eukaryota; phylum Oomycota; class Peronosporomycetes; order Peronosporales; family Peronosporaceae; genus Phytophthora; species Phytophthora vignae. The sequence goes on along the minus strand of JABJUM010000009.1, from coordinate 479,200 downwards.
TCCACGTCGTTACCAGCGTCACCCTCGCCTCCTGCTGAAGCCGTGGAGTGTCTGGTCGCTGTCTGTGCTGCTTCAAGCTCGAACTCCAAGTGCTGGACCCGCAGCAGCGCCTTCGTGAGCTTGTCTTCTGCTATCGCAGCCCGAGCCTTCTCGTCACTGGCTGCTGCCTCGGCTTGCTGTGCCCGCTGCTGCTCCTCGTCGAGTGCCTGGCGCATCTCTTCATACAGCGTGCGGTAGTCGAGCACTGACAAGGCTGAGCGATGAGCTCGGACGGCGACCTGCATGGCGCGTTGGCCGAACTGCAGCGTCTGGAGCGTCTCCGGAGCCTCGGACACAGCGGGGGTGACTGTCACGACCAGAGCCGTCTTGGCGTTGCCTCCTAGACTGGACTGCAGCAACCGCGTGAGCTTGCTGTCCCGATACGGCACGTGGTAACTCGCTTGGTTCTGCTGCGACTGCTTGCTGAGCGCCGAGATGCAGTTGCCAAGGGCTGAAAGGCTGAGGTTGATAGCCTTGAGCTCGCTGATATGACGACCGTGGACTCGAGCCTTCTTCACGCGTTCGGAGCCTGCAAGATCCACGAGGTAGAGGTTGCTTAACCGGATGACAGGCTGCGTACTGCTGCTCGATGCCCCGCTTGAGGATGGTGGCGGGGCGAACTCCTTGCGCTCGACTCGGAGGATGAGGATGGCGTGGCTACGACTGGAGTGCGCGTTCATTTCGGTGCTGGAGATGGCGCGGTTGGCGTTGCCTCTCTCCATGAGGCTCAGACAGTCCTCGACATTGGCCACATGAACCGCAGCGGCGCCGTCGATATACACGCCGCGGTCGGCGTCCTCCCGGACCAAGATGTTGCTGGGTGCGGTGTCAGGCTCCAGCAGGTCGAAGATGCGCTCGCAGTAGATCTGCACGTAGCTCAGCGCGACGGTCGTCTTTGCATGAGACCGAGTCTTCTCAGCCCGACTGAAGATGTCTTCCAGTGCGCGTGGGATGAGGCCGCGTTGATCTCCGTGCACCAAGTCTCCCGGCCCAACCATCGTGTGGGTTTTGCCTGTCGCCGTCTGGCCGTACGCCAAGATGGTGCCGTTGTATCCGGCCATGACGTCCTCGACGATGGGAGCGGCCACGCGCTCATAGACGCTTTGCTGGTCGGAAGTCTCGTTGAGAGTGCCGTCGAACTGGAAGAGCCGAGCCTCGCCGTGCGCTGCGTTTGACGCCTGGAACGTGACGCTGCGGCCGTCGGATTGCATCGTGAGCGACGGCGTCAAGGACCCAGTGATCCTGCGTCCCTTTTCCGTGATGAAGGTGGCTGGGTCATCGTCGGAGCTCTCGGGCGTCGAGTCGGTGGCGGGTTGTTGCGTGTCACCCGCATCCAAGCGCTGGCCGTCTTCGCCGAAGTGCTGGCAGTACTCTTCGTAGCTCCAGCCGTCTCGCTCGCGCTGCAGGAGGGGCCGCACGCGACAGAAAACTTTCACGCGCTCCACAGCTCGAGCGCCACCAGCCTTGCTGCTGACGGTGCCAGCATCCTGCATCATGCTGTATCGACGAGGTGAAGGCCTGGTCGGGGACCTCGTGAATCGACGAAACGACTCGACTATTTCAAACTCGGTCGACTTGAAAAACGACCCTGCCTGCGGTTGATACAAGTTGGGTGACTACAGTTCTTCAACCAAGACTTGCAGCCAGTTGAACGGTGTAAAAGCTCGAGACAACGATATATTTTCTGAAATACTAAGACGCAAAATGCACGAACGCAACCTCATCGCTTAACTCTGCTCGACCTCACCTCGTTGCAGACGTCGTCTAGCTGACCAGGTGCACCAAGTGGTACAGAGCCGTAACCAGCGTTTGAACAGGGTGTTCATGACGCACTGAAGCATCGACAGCCTTCAGCAGTAGCTCGACGACGACTAGGCCCCGCTCTGAGCCATGTCAAGGTCGTCGCGTGCTCTTCCGCAGCAGGGGGCGCGTCATCTGCAGCTATGAGCAAGAGAAATACGTTGTCAGTATGGGCCCAAGCACAGCAGAGGTAGGAATTCGAACGCACCTGGACGTAGTTTCGGCAACAACTCGCAAAGCGGGTGAACCGCGTAATACGTCGCCTCAACCAGCACAACCCCGGCGACAGTCCAGGTGAGGCCGTGATTCAACTCGTGGATGGACACAAGCACCACCGCAAAGACGCTGATGACCACTTCCGCAGGTTCACGTATACCGCCGCCTGTAGAAATCTCACAAAGCTCTGTTAGTAAATACTTTCTCGTGGCGAGCAATTACAGAACGCACGAGTAACTTACGCTTCGGCGGAGCAAACTTGAGCACTGAATGCACCTCGCGGCACAATGCCAGCGCAATGCCCACGAGAACAGCCAAGAGAGTTCCATCGGCGTTTTCTGCCTTCGGAACCTCAGCTGCATTACCTCGAGCTCCAGGACCCCGCACGAGCCCACTGAATGAAAACTCTCTATTCGATGAACATTGTGTCCAGATAGTCGCTGAATGTCATGTTCCTTCACGATGACCTGTTGGTTCTGTAGTCTCAGCATGTCAAGGAAGGATGGTACCTGCGATCAGTTCCATCAGCTTCAAGCCGATCACACGTTCAGGTGCTAACCAAATACGATACGTCGCGCCACCTGCATAACGACAGCACCGCAACAGCCATATTCGTTAGCTACTGCATCTATCGATCAACGAAAAAGCACTCACCTTACCTTACTTCTCGCGTCTGACACCACCGCACCTTATACAAATCCATAAAGCTCGCCCAACGTGCTAAGCGTTTACTGAGAATACAAATATTCTACCGTAGCTTGGCGAGGGTATGCGGTGGCCTTCATTCTCGAACTTGTTCAGCCGACAGTGAAATACTCAAAGCGGGTCACGAAAGCTGCATTTCCCTCTCCGATCATTTGCCCCCCACGCTATTACTACACTGTTCCAGCTAGCAGGTCTGGTGGAATAATGAAGAATAAAGCCGCAGTCTGCAAAGCGATACTTCATTCAATTAGATAAGCGATTGGACGGAGTTGACGAACTCGGCTACAGATCACGGAAATGGAAACATTTTTTCTGATGATTGAATCTGATTTGCTTTGATACTTCGCAAGAAATCGGTTATTTTCCATTCTTCCAGATTCCTCCAGACCAAGCATTCACAGCGATGGCAAGGAAAACACTTTGGTGTGTATGGATCGACAAGGGCTACGGTTTTGCATTGGACGCGAGTGCTGATGCCAACGTCGTGAAGCTGAAAGAAGTGATCAAAGCCACACTCCGAGTTTCGTGTCCCGCCACCAGTATTTCACTGTATACGACGAAGGGAGGAAAGTGGGGTGGTTGGCTACAAACTACGAGTGAGGAGTACGAGGTCTTACAGCAGCTGAAGGTGCCCGCGTCGGTCAAGGAGATGCTGATCCCTGAGAATGAGCTCGACCCGCTCACCTTCGTGGGAGACGACGCCTACGGATTCCCCAACGAGTACGAAAATGGCGACCACGACATTCATCTCTTTGTCAAGCTACCCGACAGCTGGTCAAGAGGTGAGTGAGTGCACTCACTACTGTGCGACTTGATCCCTTACTGACGAGCCTTACGGCTTTTGTGTGTAGAGCAAGAGGAGTGGGATAGGGCTCTAACATGTAAGTTGGGTGCTGGTTCCTTCGATACTCGAATTGGTAGCGGCTAACGGCTAACGAGTATATGGTTGGTCGTGCGTGCTGCGCGTGAGTAGATTGGGCTGACACGGGTCGCTGGTTGCTACGAGGAGGTCCGTATTTCGATCTGGTGTTGGCATGCTCTCAACGGAAGGATAAGAAGCACGAGTGAAATCCACTTGTAAGTCCAGGTGACTGCTTTTTCGATTGCCCCTGGTAATGTTACTCTGATTATGCTGTTATACTTGATGTTTCTTCTTCTTCTTCTGCTTTTCTAAACGGCAGCAGATCTTTTGTTATTATGTGAATAGATTTTGTAGCTCTTCTGAACTGCAAGCAATAAGAGAACCTCATCGTCGGAGCTACTAATAAATGATTGTCCTGATGAGCAATTGGTGCCAAGGATGCTCCAGTACAGTAGAAAATTGTCACAATACAATACCAAAACTTGCGCCCATACAAAAACTAAGATTATTACGTAAATCCCGTATATATTTTTTGCCAATAATTGTGAAAATACTGTATTATTGGCTGACCCTGTATTGCAATGATTACTACTGCGACTCCAAAGCCAAAATACAATCTGATATTTTATTTTCCGACCTCCGTGGCATCGCCAGACCCTACTACAGACCAGCTTGATGCATTTTTCCGATCTGGTTTGTTCACTCGCTTTTGCGCCAATTCTGTGGTGTTTCTTGCGCTAACCATTACGCTACTCACTGCCAACAAGCCGTAACCAGACTGATTACTCGACTTGCATGTTGGCATGAACCTCGTCGACCTGTCTATAGAGTTAACAGTCCCGTGCATTAATCGCAGCCGAGAAAATGGCATCACGTGTCGAATCAACCTGTAAAGATGTCGTGACAGGAAGGATATTTTATTTTGACTGGTCCACTTCTGACTGCACGTACTGTTCATCTTCGCTATGTCGGTATTCATAACAATCAGGCTCTGCGCCTTCCCTTGGGTAGTTGACGCGCGCTGCAACGATTTCGTAAAAATTCGATCAGCATTACGAATTAACATGTAAATCGTGTTCACAGGTCGTCTCAAGAGTACTCGCTTGATTGAGTACTCTTGCCTAGCGCGTTGTCTTTCAGTAACTTAATACGTTGTTAGTCTAATCCACCACCCAAAACCGACTTACACACCCCAGCTGAACAAGAAAATGAATACCGGCCATCCCTGCGCGGTCACACGGTTGAACGGCGCAAGTCATTATTGTAACGAAGAAAAAGCTGGATTTTCATTCGAATACCTGCCCAAGTCGTCGTTGACTGCCAGTGAAATTGCATTGTGTTGCTGACTAGTCGAAGATGGAACCAGGGTCGTCGACCGTGATCTCCTCGTAGCCCATGTACGGGTCCTCGTCGGCTGTGAAAACCATGAAGGACGACACTTCCTCGTTGAGTTTCTTGTTGGTGTCGTCTTCAAACGAGCAGCTCCCCGACGGGGTGTTCCAGCTCGTGATTCGCTCGCCGCTGCACTTGGCGTCTTCGTAGAAGACGATTGCGCTGTGTTTCGGCAGCTTCTTCCACGTCGTTCGCACGGCTCGGTCGTCCCACAAAGACTTGAGCGTGTAGCAGCGCTGGATGGTGTCGATGGTGAACTTCCCGTTGCTCCCGTGGCTGTACAGCCACACCTCCATGCCCATGACTGCGTTACCCCACAGCAGGCAGATTATCATCACGAACAGGAGAGTTGCCATGGTTTCGTTGCGATGTGTGCGGCACGGAGCAAAATGCGGTGTGAACGAACAGCAACGCGCGGTTCCGAGCTGGTGTATCACGAGGGAGCTGTCACCTGCCGCGTTATTACCTCGGATGCTCTCAACGATTTCCTAGGATAGTAGTACCTTCATCTGTGATTGCTGCCACAAAATCTGTTCTACGGTAGAAGTTCTACTAGAACTTCTACCATCGGAGGAAATGAAGATCTACAGTAAACCTCATTTCCTCCGAGATCGATACCTTGCGCAATCGACGGTTGATTTCGGAACTGATGAGAACGAGCGCTGGTCAGCAATCGGAGCTTGAACCATTAAGTTGCTCGAGGTTTCGTCTAGTCAGTAGAGATGTAGGCTGTATGGTCAATCCCAATGAAGAAGCTGGGAGCTATCGGCGTGGCAAAACGCTCTTACTGACGTTTCTTATCCTTCCGTTGAGAGTATTTCGATTGTAGATCGAAATACGGACCTCCTCGCAGCAACCAGCGACCCGTGTCAGTCCAGTCTACTCACGCGCAGCACGCACGACCAACCATAGACTCGTTAGCCGTTAGCCTCTACCAATTCGAGTATCGAAGGAACCAGCACCCAACTTACATGTTAGAGCCCTATCCCACGCCTCTTGCTCTACACACAAAAGCCGTAAGGCTCGTCAGTAAGGGATCAAGTCGCACAGTAGTGAGTGCACTCACTCACCTCTTGACCAGCTGTCGGGTAGCTTGACAAAGAGATGAATGTCGTGGTCGCCATTTTCGTACTCGTTGGGGAATCCGTAGGCGTCGTCTCCCACGAAGGTGAGCGGGTCGAGCTCATTCTCAGGGATCAGCATCTCCTTGACCGACGCGGGCACCTTCAGCTGCTGTAAGACCTCGTACTCCTCACTCGTAGTTTGTAGCCAACCACCCCACTTTCCTCCCTTCGTCGTATACAGTGAAATACTGGTGGCGGGACACGAAACTCGGAGTGTGGCTTTGATCACTTCTTTCAGCTTCACGACGTTGGCATCAGCACTCGCGTCCAATGCAAAACCGTAGCCCTTGTCGATCCATACACACCAAAGTGTTTTCCTTGCCATCGCTGTGAATGCTTGGTCTGGAGGAATCTGGAAGAATGGAAAATAACCGATTTCTTGCGAAGTATCAAAGCAAATCAGATTCAATCATCAGAAAAAATGTTTCCATTTCCGTGATCTGTAGCCGAGTTCGTCAACTCCGTCCAATCGCTTATCTAATTGAATGAAGTATCGCTTTGCAGACTGCGGCTTTATTCTTCATTATTCCACCAGACCTGCTAGCTGGAACAGTGTAGTAATAGCGTGGGGGGCAAATGATCGGAGAGGGAAATGCAGCTTTCGTGACCCGCTTTGAGTATTTCACTGTCGGCTGAACAAGTTCGAGAATGAAGGCCACCGCATACCCTCGCCAAGCTACGGTAGAATATTTGTATTCTCAGTAAACGCTTAGCACGTTGGGCGAGCTTTATGGATTTGTATAAGGTGCGGTGGTGTCAGACGCGAGAAGTAAGGTAAGGTGAGTGCTTTTTCGTTGATCGATAGATGCAGTAGCTAACGAATATGGCTGTTGCGGTGCTGTCGTTATGCAGGTGGCGCGACGTATCGTATTTGGTTAGCACCTGAACGTGTGATCGGCTTGAAGCTGATGGAACTGATCGCAGGTACCATCCTTCCTTGACATGCTGAGACTACAGAACCAACAGGTCATCGTGAAGGAACATGTTCGAGACCCGCATGTCTAGGGACCTCATCAGTTAATTTTTCTTGCATCTACTCTTGCAGTATACAAAAACTCATACAAGTGTACGCTTGAACGTAATGCAAAATACTTACGTAATGAAATTATTCATTCTCTGCTCTTCACACACTTCATTAATATCACTACGGAATATAGCCCTTCTGGATCGTTCACGCCTCGGAAGTTGAATCTTTCCTCGGACATCATCGTCTACGGGTCCAGCACGTTGTCAGCGTTGTCCAGGACCTCCCCGCTTCGTCTGGAGTGCCACCGAGGCGCAGCAACAGCATCCCAATGAAAATACTATAGTTGAAAGTAATAGTTTCCCTCTGATTCAAAGCATTTTTTAGCGTTTCTGATGATTAAGATACTTCAGGGAGAACAGAGTAAGCGCGCGAAGAGCCACAACATAAGAGAGGATGCAGACGAAGTGGGTCCCAATATCGTCGTACTTGATGTTGTAGACTTGGCCGATGTATCCCTTGACAGTAATGTCACCAAGCGACAGTGGCGCGTTTTCGAGTGCTTTGCAACCAATCGACAGGTCCGAATCCATGAACGGCGTTGGTGACGCACTCTCTTCAGGAGGGCAGCCGCCAAACAGGAGTGCAACCAGAACTGACAGCACGTATCGGTGAGGAGAGATGTAGTAGCACCACTTGTACACTCCTGGAATCGAGGCGGCGGGGGGATTGAACCCAGAGAACAGCAGGAAGAAAGAATTAAACAGCACACCGGCGATCGTTGCCAGTTCGAGGGTTGGCAAGGTATACACGAGAAATTGGCCCAGAAACGTCTCCACAAGCACGAAAAGCGACACACCGATCCAGCAGAGTAAACCGGTCGAAATGGACGGAACGCCCACGACCGGGTAGAACGCGACGCAGAAGACCAAACCAATCGCAAACCCGTACGGAATCTCGACAAGTGTAGCTCCCACAAAATACCAGACGGCACCGTAAGTGTGAGAGTTCCGTTCGCGGTAGTAGGCAGCGCGTTCCCGTGCAGTGAAAGGGAGGACGCTATTGAATGAGATGTTGCCCTGATACAGCGTTGTCATCAAGATCACACCCACAGCCGAGTTGATCCCTTGGTAACTTCCAAAGTCTTCGCCCACAAGCAACAGCCCGAATACCACGCCAAGACCCAACGCAATCACGAGCCTTGTGAGGTTGTACGACGGCGTCCTCCAATACGACGTGAAAAACCGTCGAGTCAATAGCCACAACTGCGTCCTCGAGCTTGCAGCTTGTTTCTTTTGAAATTTAATCTTCAGCAGTCGATCTGGGGCTGGTCTACCGATGCCTGGCTGGTCGAGTTCGCGCATGAGCGATGAATACTCGGAGCTTCTCTGAAAATGCTGCACAAAGTCAACATTTGGGGTCGCCTGATCATCATCTGATCCTTCGACTCCAGCGCCGACACACTCGAGCATCCAAGTGGCAGGGTTCTGACCCTCGGGTAAGCGAGGAATGCCAGGGACCGCCTCGAAGTAGTCAATTAAATGGCCGCACTCGCGGTGATCTGGCGCCTTGTTGACCAGCTGGCCGAAGAAAACCACCTCCCCACCGCGTCGTAGCAGCAGCAAGCTGTCGAAGAGGAAGAAAACGTCGGCAGAAGGCTGGTGGATGGTGCACACAATGGTCCGTCCGGTGTTTGCGACTTTCCGAACGCCCTCCATGATGCTTTTGGCTGCGCGAGCATCTAATCCACTGGTCGGTTCGTCCAGGAAGAGGATGCTGGGCTGAGCTGCCACTTCAACGCCGATCGACAAGCGCTTGAGCTGCTCCTGCGAGAGACTTCGCACCAGTTGATCAGCGTTTGAGCGCAAGCCCAAGAGATCCAAGCACTCTGCAACTGATTCCATCTTTGCTGCGGTCGGGACATCGGAGTCTTGGCGCAGCATAGTGCTCAACATGAGAGCTTCGATCACAGTAGATCCGTCGGAGTGAACATCTTGCTGCTCGCAATACCCAGTGCATCGCCGCATTGCACGGTCAGTAGCGGGGTAGCCATTCAGCAAAACTTTACCGCGTACTGTGCCCGATGTCTTGCGGCCAGCGATCACGTCCATTAGCGTCGTTTTGCCAGCGCCAGACGACCCCATGAGAGCGGTCATCGTGCCAAGAAGTGCATAGCCACTGATCCCCTTGAGCAAGGGAACAGATTCACGCTTGACTGTCACCGAGTATGAAAGATCCACGAAAGCCAACGCCACTGGTTTGAACTTGGGCGGAACCGCGTGGAAGTCAATGACGCCTGCGTGAGTCGAGTTCGTTGAATGAACTGGTCCAGGCGACGCGAGCTTGAAGTAATAGCCAGCTCCGTCTTCTTCGCGCGAGTGCTGATGTTCCAGTTGTAGTTGATACGGATCTTTCTTCCTCAGAGAAACCTTCTTCTTGCTCGAGCCAATCTCGGCCCCACTTGCTGAAGCAGCGTCAAAGCGTTTGTGCTCCAGTATGAAAGTCGTTATCACTACGAAGAGGAAGTTGAACAGTAGTAGGTAGACGACGCCACCCCACACCCACCCTCTCTCCGACGGCACATCGTACTGGGACAGCAAATACTCGCCCACTGTTCTGGCGAAATGCTGGCAGTAGTTTGTATCGCCGTAGACGCACACGTCAAACTTTGGCGAGCGATATTGGTCCACCATAACCGAGCGCACGCACCACGCCACGGGGTTCACCCAGTACAACCACGAAAAATAGTCCGGGATCCGAGCCATGGGCGCCACGAACCCAGCAAACACACTGAAGAGAATATTCGACAACGTCGACAGCGGTTGAGCCACGTCGAGACTGGGGGAAAGCGCTGCCAGAGTCAAGAACGAGGCGCTCAGAGCCACACTGGATAGAATCATACTCAGCAGGAACAGCACGAATGGGCCACACTCTTGGACAAACCCGCACATCCAGTACACCAACGACCCAAAGACGACGCACTCCCCAACGATCACAGGCAACGCTGCCATGAGGTACGCGACCACAAACGCCCCCGTTCGGTAGAAATTAGCACGACGCTGCTTGTAGTAAACCTCCCGTGCCTTGATGAACGTCGGGATCTCGGACGCCTGCCCCATCGACAGAAAGATGGCAGTCTGGTACACAATCCCCAACGTCACTTGGACGTTTGTGAGGTCAACGTGGTAGAACGTGGTGCCGTAGATGAGTCCTCCAAGCACCGCCATGATGGCTCGAACACAGAGAAACTTCTTGTTCCGAAGCATGATCGTCATTTGTCGGCGTAGCAACGTCAGCGAGTTACTCCAAAGCGAATGTCGGAATTCCGGAGTCGTTACGAAGACCTGATCAGCGATGTACAGCAACTCGCTGCTCCAGGGACCATCCAGAGTTCTCATTGTGCGATGAAAAATTCGAGATTGCCGGAAATGGCGCGCAAATTCACTCCCAAGACGCGGCACTCGACTCGATAGCACACTTCCAGGCCTCACAACTTCGAATTGATGTTGCTGGTCGGTGGCAATGTCCAGGAGAAAATCGGCCACGTCAACGTCCAAGGGCCAGAGCAACCCCAACTGCTCGAAATATGGCAGTACCAGCTTCTGAGGTCCGTGGTAGACCATCTCGCCATTGTTGAGTAGCAGAATGTTGTCGAAGAGATCGAATACTTCTGGAGTGGACTGGAGGAGGGCCATGACCCCCGTCTTCTGCTGTTTCTTGTCAATCTCCCGCTGCCTATACACAATGTCGAATGCTGTAGCACTATCGAGGCCGGTGGTGATCTCGTCCATGAAGGTCGCGAACTTCGTGCCAAACCCCATCTCACCGGTTGTCACGCGTCTGAGCTCGCCACCAGATACCCCACGACTCAAGTCGTTGCCGATCTTCGTATCCCGGCAGGTCTTTAGTCCAAGTTGTTCAATGACCGCATCCGCAGAGTGATCATTTAGCGCAGGAAACGTCAAGTCTTGTTCAAGTTGAGTTGATGCTGGCTCACCACAGCACGCGTGAGCAAATTCCAAGGTCTCTTGCACTGTCAGCGATGGGAAATGCTGGTCATTTTGTGGTACGTAGGCGGCAAGCTGCGGCAACTTTGGGAGAAGATTCTTCCACTCCAGTCCATTGTACGAGGTGCTTCCCCCTTCGACGGTAACGTGCTTGTTCATCGCGAGTTGGCCACTCAGCACCTTCAGCAGCGTCGACTTGCCCGATCCAGGTTGGCCGAGAACGAGAATGAGAGTCCCCGGTTCAAAAACAGCGTTCACGCGGTTCAAAATGAACTTGCGCTTGTATTTCGTACGGAAGACCAGGCGGTGCAGTGCTGACTTGACGCTGCTGGCAATGGACGGCAACTCTTGGGTCTTGGTCACTGGAGTATCGACGAGTAAGGACAACTCCTTGCATCGGATCTCCATCTTCGGCAAGTCGTCGTGGTCTGGTGACACGTTCGAGACGACCAACTTCGCTTGCGGCTGCACACTTGAACGCAGAACCATGGTCGATACTTCAGAAGTACAAGAGTCGAACACGGTGTATGTCGAGCAATGAACTCTATCACCAAAGCCACGATATATCTCAATAGATGACACCAGCCAATTTGTGTGGACCGCCCGACCAACATTATTTTTTACTTGATAGGCATTCCGTGGGTCTTGCGTTCCCTCCCTGTCCGCAAGGTTGACAAATATTTAGGAGTCCTGCCTTCATTGTTCATTCCCCCGAACATCCCTCAAGTATGAAGTGTATGCTGCTGCTGCTGGTGGTGGTGACTCTATCGTTGCTGACGGTCGTCGATGGAAAGATGCACCTGTACTTCAACAACCGCTTCATGGGGTTCGGCTTCAGCCACTCGCAGCGCTGCTACACCATCTCGCACTGCTGGGACGACCACAGCAAGGACTCGGAGTGGAGCGGGCTCTCGCATCTCGCGAAGATCGTGTGGTACGAGGACCAGTACTGCGCTGGGGACTCCACCGCCAAAAGTGGCTCCAAGGGCTCCATCAACTTCAAAGGCACGAAACTCTACAACAAGGTCTCGTCCTTCATGGTGCAGCTGGAGAGTTTGTACCCGACGGACGGCATGGTCGACTACTGCCACGAGAAGAGCGAGCTCTACAGCAATACGTCGACAAACACCAGCACGTTGTACTTCGATTTGGACGAGGACGCAGGCGAGGCCGCTTATAACGGGTCAGTGGCGGCTTGAGCAGAGCGCTGCCGGTAGTATTATAAACCGCGTGGAAAATAAATAGGTGCAATTGGTTGGCCAAGATGAACGTCTCTCACAACCAGAGGAGGGGATTCTTGCTTGCACTTTTGTTACTGTAGTCGTTCGAGCGTCGACGCCATAGAGCACCATAAGTGGATGGCGTTGCCATCCAGCGTGGGCACCATCCGAGGTCTGCAGTACTGTAAGTAGGGCTGTCCTCGACAGGCCGTCCATGAAACTTTTTGCCGGAGGAGATCAAGTGGTTGCTCGCCTTCGCTGCACCCGTTTAGTAGCTATCCTTGCACAATGGCGACTTCTCCTTTCAAGAGAAGTCTATGGACATGTGTCCCGTCGAGTTTTTCGCTAGAGAGCGCGATGCCAGCAGCTTTCGAGCTCATGGTCAACAGCATGCTCCCGAAAACAGCAGTAAAAAAACAGCTTAAACTCGGTGAGTGCAGTTTGAAGCCGATGTGGCCATCTCGGGGCTGTGATCGTCTCGTTGACATGGTCCTGGCCCACCCCCACGGAAAAGGAGCTTCCAAGCTTCAACGAAGGAAGCAAGCAAGACTCCTCCGCAATGGCATTAGACGCAGCAGCTCCAACCACTTGCAGCCATCGCTGCTCCACCCGTGCCATCCTCTCCAAACAGCGGCCGACGGCTGTGAACCACCGGCGTAGACGTATCTCACGTCACATGCTCTTTGGGGGCGTGTTTACACCAAGCAGAGCTGCGCCGGGCTTTTCTGAAGGGTTTTGGCTTCAGAGGGTGCGCTAGAAAACAGCCGCCCGTCACCTCCCGATACTAACGCACTTCCTGCAGCCAGCGTCCATCAAGCAACAAGACCCGCAGAGCGCAAGTGTAGATAATACCCCGTACAATGGTGCGCGGCTTGCGGCGGCACTTGGTCGACTCCGCCGCCTCCTCCAATGCGTCCGATTTCCCGTACGCCATCGTCATCGGCGCGGCCGTGGGGGTGCTGGCCCTGCTGCTCATCGGCGCCGGCCTCTTCTTCTACTGCCGCGAGCGTCGACGCAACAAGGCGCTGGCGCTCGAGCCGTACGTCAACCTGGCGCCCAACCCGCCGGCCAGTCAGCTCTCCCCTGGCATCGCCACGGCCGCCAACCAGCACTCGGTGAATGGGGCGGCCACGAAGCTCCAGCTCACGGGCTCCATGGACGCGCACGCGGGCTTCTACGTCATGACGTCGCCCATGAACACGAGCTCGCAGCCGCCGGCCGTGCTCAAGCCCACGGGCAGCCACAGCTCGTCCAGCAGACTGGACCAGCAGTCGACGTCGTTCCTGGCCAGCGACCCGTCAGTGCAGAAGGAGGGGCAGAGCTTCGAGCGCAGCTTCGATGATACAGGGGACCTCGACACCTTCGACACGTCCGCGCGCAGTCGGATCAACTCGTTTGAGGCCCACGAAAGCTTCAGGAGGGCCATGGGATACAGTGACAGCAACAGTAGCAGCGCGCGCACGGCCAACAGCAACAGCAACAACAACAACAACAACGACTCGGCCTGGCCGAGTTCCGGTCATGGAGGACTCTGGGACGACCCCGCTATTGTAGCGGCGCGCATTCCAATGGACAGGATCATTTCCGGTGAGGTGATCAGTCGTGGGGGCTTTGGAGAGGTGCTGCGTGGCACGTACAAGGAGCGGGATGTGGCGATCAAGAGGCTGTTGCCGGAATCGAGGAAGGATCTGGCCAAGATTGAGGAGTTCCTGGCGGAAGTCAAGCTGCAGGCTGCGTTGGAGCATGAGCGCGTGGTGCGGTTTGTTGGTGTGGCGTGGGATTCACTGACGGATCTGTGTGTGGTGTCGGAGTTCATGGACGGCGGCGACCTGCGCGCGCTGTTGATCAAGTTCGACGAGGTGGACCACCGTCCTATGGGTTTTGACGTTGAGAAGTGTCGTGTTGCCCTTGATGTGGCACACGCGCTCACTTACCTGCACTGCTTGGACCCGATGGTGCTGCACCGCGACCTCAAGTCCAAGAACATCCTGCTAGATAGAAGTTGGCGCGCCAAGCTGACGGACTTTGGTGTATCAAGAGAACGCAGCGATCGCACCATGACGGCAGGCGTGGGCACGTCGCTGTGGATGGCTCCGGAAGTGATGCTGGGCGAGCGGTACGACGAGAAGGCGGATCTGTTCTCGTTCGGCGTGGTGCTCAGTGAACTGGACACACACAAACTCCCGTACGCAAGCGCCAAGATCACGGAAACGGGCCGAGTGATCCCAGACACGGCCATCCTCCAGCTCGTGTCCAGCGGCAGAATCAGTGTGGACTTCACCCCGCCTGCATCTCCAGCACTAGAAGCGATGGTGCATCTCGGTAAGGCTTGTGTGGCGTTTGAGCCGGATGCAAGGCCCACCGCTGCACAGGCATTGTACCAGATGCAGCTCGTCATGCGCGCCTTCGCCCAAGAAGAAGCCGAGGAGTCGTACGTCTTCTGAGGCGCTGTCATTGAATCCTGTCTCCTCTCCTTACGCCGGCTTACGCGCAGCCTCGTACTTCCAGTCTCACGTAGTATTGCGCTGCAACTACAGTATTCCCCATAGCTATTATCTTGTAATTATCCCTCGCGCTGTCCACGACCACGCGGCGTTCTGTCCATTGTTTCGGGTCACTTGGTGTCTGTCCATTCCTACAGTTCCTACAATCGTTTAGTTGTTCCAAGTACGCTGCAATGGCGTCCTTCACTTCCTCCCTCCGTCTTGTACACTACCGGTAGCTCTCTTCACGCTGCGCTGCCTGCGCCACAGCTCTGCAGACCCTGAAGAACTTCTCGAGCGGTGGGGCGCTGCATGGGGTTCTGGCGCATGCACGCGAGCGCGATCTCTCGAACTGGTACTGGGCAGTTCGAGGCGAAATGCGGCCTCAGCTCTCCGCTGGCGACAAGGTTCAGCACCTGGAAGGCTCGCAACTTCTCGCCCGATCGCGAATCGCGCGTGCTCTGGTACGGCCGCTTCCCCTCCGAGTCGATCTCGAACAGCAGCACCCCGAACGCATAAATATCACTGGCCTGGGTCGGATCTCCCCCTGTGAGCAGCTCCGGAGCCGTCCAGAAGGCGCTTCCAACACCGGCCGCCAGCTCTTGCTGGTCCACGGGCGGCGATCCCTCTGCAGCCGGCGTAAGGTCGATCAACTTTGGCTCGAAGCGGTCGCTTATCGCCACTTTGCTCGCTCGAAGCACTCGGTACACGATCGCCTTGGGACGGCGCGAGTGGAGATACACCAACGCCCGCATGATGCCGATAGCGATCGGCAGCTTGTCGTCGATCCAACTCGTGAGCGTGAAGCCCGATCCAGAGCTCTGCAGCGACGGAGGCGGGGACGGTGACGGCCCCGTCACCACCGTACCAGTGTTAGAAGACGACGAGCCCCCGGACGCGTCCGAGCGCGACGACGACGAAATCTGCTGCACCATCTGCAGTCTCCGCTTACGGCTTCGACGGAGGAAGGTGGCGAGGTCCCCTCTGGCCAAATACTCGGCGACAAAGCACAGCGAGCGCAGACTCTTCCCCCATGCAACGCCCAAGAACCTGGAAATGTTCGGGTGCTCCAGCGACGCTGTGAGTTGGATCTCCCGCACGAAGTTCATGAGCGCCGGGAACGCGTCCTCGTCCTTCTCGGGCGGCGTGAGGCTCTTGACGACGATCTCCTCGCCCTCGAACTGGCAAAGCCACAGCTGCCGAGTGGAACTCTCGTCCAGCACGCGCTCGAAGGCGATCTTGTCCACTGCGAGGCGTCTCGTGGCCAGATTCGCGTCGTGGTGCAGCGCGTGGAAGATCTCGTCCCTCTGCGTCGTGTCCAGCGCAAAATCCGCCATGGTCGACGCCGTCAAACTGCGACTGCTGCACATGCTGCGAGCGGAGTTGAGCGTGCGTCCACTGCCGCTGAGCCAGACGTTCTTGGTCGAGTTGTCGTGGTCCTTGAAGGACGAGAAGGACGCCATGGGGTCCGTGGGGGACACCACGGTCGGCCCCGACTCCGCCTGTGCAGAGGAAGCCCTATTGGCTCTACGGCTCTCGATAATTGGCGGCGTGTCGAGCACCTGGAAGCTCTCGGAGCTCTTGCGTCGGCGTCGAGGACGGCGACACAGCAGCCATAGCACCAGTACAACGAGGGCGAGCGCTCCGAGGATGATGGGGATCAAATACAGCAGGTCGAAGCCGTCGCCAGCGTCTGAGGATTCCTCCAGCGCGCGCGGCCTGAGCCCACGCAGCGCGCGCATTGCTGCGAGGACCACCGGCGTGTCGCCCACGATTGGCAGGCGCGCGGAGGGGGCCATGCACTGCCCGAAATGCACCGGTCGGTCGAGTGGGCAAAGGGATAATGAAGACACGCCAGCAGATCGGCGATATATCGAACCCACATTGCATTCTAGGATTGAAGTGCTGGACATACCGATCTGCTCTATGAAGGAATGTATATTGGAAAAGAGTGTAAATGCTGGGTGAGATGAGACGGTGGTACCTCGAGGTATTAACATAGTAAAACCAAGCTATAATAAATGTGATATATATGCTCTTGTGCTGTCCAAGTGTATGTTTGCACGGGCTCTACCCACAATTTGCGTGCAGCCCGCATCTTGACTGTTTTTTCAAGGTGGGATTTGTGTGGATTTTGGGCCTGATGCCAGTCACGGGCGTTGGGTTCAGCTTCAGCCGAGCGGGGTGACGATACCATTGTATATAGCGGTTCTCTTCCCGTCGGCACGAGCCACCAGATCGCTACACGTACGAAAGGCAATCGAGCGCTTTGCCCCGCACACGCAGCGCGCGAGGGTTTCGGACGCCGCAGAGCCGCGCTTTCCTGCTCTAACGCCCCACCGTCGCAATCGCCGGCGTCTGTCTGCCGGGCCGACGCCACGAAATAAACTACCGATCGCTCGCTCGCTGTTTAGTATCGTTATGTTGTTAGCTGGTAACCGAGGAGTTGTAGTAGAGTACATTTTGCTACATTGTTGGTTGTTGTTGCTGTTGCGGCGACTTACGCCACCCGACCGACTCTTTGAAGCTGGCATGACATGTTGAAGTTGTCGCGAAAGTATCTATGAGGTTTGGCACAGCTGGCGGAAAACGGCTGGCCATGGGACGCTGCACGGCTGCAGGCAGATCGCCACGTTGGCCTTCACATGGTGCCGATGCGGCCGACGAGCTCAGACCGGCGGTCCTTGCTTGCTCGGCGTACGACTAAGCTTGGGGTCGGCACTCTGCAGCAGCTTGTGCAGCTCGGCCGACACCAGAGCGGCCGACGGGCGCTCGACGGGGTCCAGCGCCACGCACGCCTTGCCCAGACGCACGACCGTGGCGGTAAGGCGGGCGTCCACCACTTCTGCGGGCGACGATGACCCCCGTCGGCCGTGCCTACCGCGTCCAGAGCTGGCGAAGTGCACGCGGACATGCCCCATGGCGACTTTCTCCAGGAACTCGGCGCTGTCGCCGTGCTCGCCGAACCGGCCACAATAGCCATAGGGCGCCGACAGCGAGTCAAGCTCCGCCAGCACGACTCCGAGGGAGAAAACGTCAGTTTGAGCACTCGTGCGCTCGCCACGGAGCACCTCAGGCGCGCTCCACAGAGCTCCGAGCCGGGAGCGCTCTCGTCGTATCCTCTCCGTCACTGCTATCGGCACGGACGCAGTCAACAGCTTTGGTGGTACTGGCGTGACTGCAGCGGCATCATGGCTCGATCTTCTACGATTGACTGCCGGCTGGACGCTGCTGCCTTGGAAACCTGTCAACTTGGCGTTGAGCTTTCCATCCAGAAGCACGTTTGGGGAGCGTATCGCTCCGTGCACCAGTCCCTGTGAGTGCAGGAAGCTCAGCGCGCTCGCGATCTGGGATGCGAGGTATACTTTCTGACGGCAAAACCCTCGGCGAGCGAAGTCATCGCGTGCGCCACACACTTGGTGTTGTCGTCGACTCAAGAACGAACGGAGGTCTCCTCCCGCCATAAACTCAGACACCATACACACGTACACGAGCGATCTCCACGACACACAGAGGAACGACACGATGCCAGGGTGCGTCAACGCCGGAGACGTCAACATCCGCACTCGCTCGAAGAAGGCGTCGACATTTGTGCGGTCTCCGAGCCACTGCGGGAGCGGCTTCTTGATCGCCACCACCTGGTCACGATACTGCCCGCGATACACCTCGCTATTGGTGCCACGCGCGACGAGTTCGTCCAGGGAAATCTCATTCACGGAGACGCGAACCGCCAGCACCACGGGGTGGTTCCAAGACTCGCAATCCTCTGACTCTGCCTGCAGGAAGCAGGACGCCCTAGAGCCGAACGAAATCGACGACGACAGGTACGAATTGTTGTCCAAGGCGTACATCCCCTGGGCGTTGTTGGCTGGAGATCGCCGGGTTGATGCCTCAAGTGTGGCGGGTGAAGGTTCCAGCGCGGCCTCCTTCTTCATCCGTCGCCGCCGCCGGTGGCCGACAAAGAGGATGCTGATCATGACCAGGACCATCAGACTGCCACCGACAATGATACCGAGTTCATCACCCGTGACTGAAGATCCGTCCGAAGATGAAGCCGGCTGTGTGGGTGACGGAGCTTGTACCGTTCGTTCCGGTAGTGAGCTGGAGGTGTCGTTGCCGGCATCAACCGTGGAGCTTCCTGCGACTCCAGACCCAGCTGAGAGAATGACAAGCTTCACGGGTTCTCGCTGCCCCATTGTCGATCAAGAGAGTGGCAGCGTCGGGCAGTTGACGAGGTGTGTGTGTGCTGCTGCTGCCGCGGGCTTCCCTCCGCCTCACCGCAACGACCGACTCTCCTCACCAATTCGCACAACACCCGCGTTGCGTACCAGCCTGCCGGTTGGTTAGTGCTGCGAAGCCGACGCCCGCACGTCTGTCGTCTCTTTTGCTCCGCCGTGCGATGCCGCAATGACCACGTTTTGCATCTTCAGACAGCGGCGCAGCTCGAGTGCACTTTGACTGGCTCGACCCGTCAGCAACGGCCTCTGCTGAACGCCCTTGAGCGCTCCTGTCCCCCAGCGCAGCAGCGATGCTGCCTCGACGCTCGGCTGCAGTCGTTACCTTCACTGTACGCAAGAAGCAGCGCCGCTCGTTCCAAGTCGCAGCAATGGGCGCGAACGAGACCTCGCCGAGTATTTTTGCCGCGGCGATGGCTGTATCGTCACTGCGGTAGCCGCGCGAGGCCTTCGACTACAGCAAGTGTAGACGAGTTGCCGTTGACGCCGAGGCGCAACAATACACAGCAGCGTAGTACGCGCACACGATGCCGGTGCATGTAGCCATCTCGGGTGGATCTGACTACCAGATCTCTTCAACTTGAAGCCGTCAAGTAGCCGGTGGCACGGCAGGCAGATACGAACATGAAAAAGAATTGCGATGCCATTTGTAGCTTAAAATGGATAGAGTAGCCCCCCTATGCGGGCGGTGTGGAAACAATAGAATTTACAGCGTGGGCGGGATCTTGGACCGCAGCATGTACACTATCTGCATGGCGGGCGGGCGCTTGCTCGGGTCCTGGTCGAGACACTGAGCCGCGAGGTCGCGGATCGCGCGCGGGCAGTCAGGCCGGAACGGAGGTGACGCGCGCCCGCTGGCGATGAGCGGCACCCAGTCCATGTCGTTCTTGCCCTTGTTCTTGCGCCCGCCCTGGCTGTAGGCGTACGGGGGCATGCACGTGTCCAGTTCGGCCAGCACGACACCGAACGAGTAGATGTCGGCCTTCTCCGAGTACCGCTCTCCGCGCAGCACCTCGGGCGCAGTCCAGAGCAGCGTGCCGACGCCGCTAGTCATGGTCTCGTCGAAGCTCGTCTCCCGACTGAGGCCGAAGTCGCTCACCTTGGCCTGCAGGTCTTCCGTCAGCAGCACGTTCAGCGACTTGAGGTCACGGTGCAGCACAATGGGCGACAACGAGTGCAGGTACACGAGTGCGTTCGAGATGTCCGCGGCGATTGGCAGCTTGTCCTCCCTCCAGGTCAAATTCTTGCTGTCCGGTTGAGCCAGGAAGTGCGCGAGGTCACCGAGGGCAACGTACTCCGACACCATGCACAGGTCGGGCAGAGTGCGCCATGACAGACCCACAAACCGCACGATGTTCGGGTGGTCCAGGAACGCAGCCATGCGGATCTCCTTGGTGAAGTCCACCAGCGCCTTGAGCTCCTTGTCATTGACCAGAGCTGAGGCGTTCATTGCATTGGAGCCGCGACTGGCGTTGGCAGCAGCGGCGGCGCTTGCGACTGCAGCCGCAACTGTGCACTTGATGGCCACCTGCTGGCCCTCGTACTCTCCACGCCACACCTCTCCGTTCGGTCCGCTTGACATCTGCTCCCTGTAGATGATACCGGCGAACGCGATGCGCTTGAGCATGAGCTCCTGGTCGTCGCAGAAGGCCGCGAGTTCGGGCGAGCGCATACGGAAGCTCTCATTCACCGCCTCGATCTGCATGGCGTTTTCGTACGACGGGTGCGGCCCATTGTTAGAAATGTATTGGCCCGAAATGTTGCCACCACCCTGCGGCTGGTTGCCACGGAACGACTGCGCCTGCATGAAGAAGGTGTTCTGGTCGTTGTCGTGCAGTCCGTCCTTGTGCCAGTTCTTGGAGCGGCGCCACATGACGAAGAAGACGATACACCCGACCACGAAGATTCCAAGTAGAACACCAAGAATGATGGCAACAGTGGACGAAACCTTGGACGACGAGTCCGAGCCCCCGCCACTGGACGCCAGATTGGCCGCGTACTCCTCCACCAGCCAGCGCTGCACCCCGAGGTCGATCTCTGGCTCGCACCACGTCTTCTCCTGCGCGTCCTCCTCGACAGTACTGGAATCCACACTGATGCAAGGCTCGATAAACGTCGCGCTGTTGGGGCACGAGTCGTCGCTCATGCTCCACGAGCTCTTCTGAGCCAACATGTAGAGCTTGGTGCTGTTCGTGCTCCCCTCGTACGTGTAGATCTGCGGGTCGAAGCTGTCGGCGTCGATCTGTCCGTCCAGGGACCACATGGGCCCGTCGTGCGATGTGGGCGTCACCGTAATGCCCGCGCTCAGCGCACACAGCGCCTTCTCCGCCACAAAGTCGACGGCGCAGCTCGACTCGGTGTACGTGATGACGTTGCTCTTGCAGTTCTTGATGGGGCACGCCGTGTCGTTGTCGAAGGCGGAGGTGGACTGGAACACGTCGGCCATGGTGCGGCCGCACAGCACGTACACCTGCACGTAGTCGCTCGACACGTCGCTGGACGCCGAGCTGGAGCTGGCGGAGTCTGGGATAGCGCGCACCCAGCCGGCGCTCCACAGCAGCGCGCGCTGCAAGTTGTTGGAGAAGGACGTGAAGTTGGTCACGGTGTTGACGAGGTCGGAGAGCGCCGTGGGGAGCTCCGAGGGGGTCGTGGGCTTGGAGTACGCCGTGTTCCCATACAACTGAGCCGGGATGTCGGTGGACGCATCGACCAGCGTGCTGAGCGCCGCCACCAGCGCTGCAGCGCGCAGGATCGCCATGGTGCCTGCCCAGCCGGCGCCAATGTCGGAATGGGGTCGGAGACCTTTCGGCTGTGTGAACTGAATACCCAACGGCTGGTTGGGTTCACGGCAGAGGATTGGCGGAAAACCGCAGCTGAGATCGGCTCTGATTGGGCGGACCAGGCGTCAATACTCATCTCAAGTCAAATCGGTGTAACGGCTAAAAGGCATTTCGTGGCGGATTCGTTATGGCGCCTGCTGCAGGCACGACTGAGTGAGTGACTGACTGGCTGTGGTGACGGGGTCTATGCCCGAGCCGATGGGATCCCCGTGCGTGAATGCCGTGAGGACGGAGGCGATGGAACTATGCCAAGATGGCCTGAGGCTGCAGCCTGCCTGCGGGCGGGACTCAGATCTCGGATATCACACGGTGAACCCATTTTGCAGCTCACGTCAGCATAGCGGTGCATAGGATAGGATAGCTCCCGATAGTGACCGGCGATCACAAGGACAGGGGCCGAGAAGCACTTCGTGATGAAGGAGCTCGAGTTGATGGGGACGACTGAAGGCTCTGCGTGGATGTCGTTTACCTTTCGAGGAAGTGCCTGAACACGAGCTAATGGTCGTTGGATTGCGCGGGCTTGAAGCGACTGGCGAGATTGCGTATGACGGTTGTCGGTTTGTCGTTGGTGGAATCGCGGTTCTGCGGAGGCTACAGCAAGCTGCGAGTGCTTCCAAGTAAGCGTTTGGTCTTTGCCGCACGCCACGCTGCGTGGTGAAACGCGGATGGAAATGTTTGTGAAGTGGTGCATCTAGCGACAGTGTGCTCGGCAATGGCGAAGAACCTGCTGTTGCTGTGCGAACGAGCTCCATCCTACGACTGGAAGGGACTTTGAGGAACTGAAGCCCGGAGTGACTTTCGTAGATTGGTTTGGTTCGGGGAAAATCGACACTTGCAAAGCTGGGCATCTCGTGCCGTGACTGGGCCAGGAGGATTGTTGCATACTCGGAAGCACGGCGCCGGGTGTCGATTTTGTCGCTGTCAAAACTTTGGAGTGTGGTTTCTCCGCGGGTGTTGAAGCCTATTTGACCACGGTTCCGATTTAACTTGCGTTGTTATGTCCTGTTATGACCTGTTGGACCATCAAGACCGCCCCTGGTAGCATAACATATCCGAGTGCATGTACTCCACGAAACCTTTTGTGAATGGAAGTCGTTGTCCAAGCTTTCCTTTCCGCGGTGAGTGCGGTCATGGCGCTGAGGTGGGCGACCACGCCGTTGTTGTTGATACCCACTCAGCAATATGCCACTTTCAACGCACTCATTTCCCTTTAGGCTCCTCAGCCCAAGCCAACTCTGGAAGGCCAACCCCCAAAGATGGAGATCCGCTGCAGTGATCTATCGGTGGTTGTTGAGACTAGAGTCACCGACATGACACCATCAAACATCTCCTCGCCCAAACTGCCGTCCTTGCTCAACAGCATCAAAGACGAAGTGGGCAAATTCACCTGTGCGAAAGATACCAAGTCGACGTTCATTTTGAGCCGCGTGAGCGCTGTTTTTGAACCGGGGACTCTCACTCTCGTTCTCGGCCAGCCTGGATCGGGCAAGTCGACGCTTCTGAAGGTGCTGAGTGGACAACTCGCGATGAACAAGCACGTTACCGTCGAAGGGGGAAGCACCTCGTACAATGGACTGGAGTGGAAGAATCTTCTCCCAAAGTTGCCGCAGCTTGCCGCCTACGTGCCACAAAGTGACCAGCACTTTTCATCGCTGACAGTGCAAGAGACCTTGGAATTCGCTCACGCGTGCTGTGGTGAGCCAGCATCAACTCAACTTGAACAAGACTTGACGTTTCCTGCGCCAAATGATCACTCCACGGACGTGGTCATTGAACAACTTGGACTAAAGACCTGCCGGGATACGAAGATCGGCAACGACTTGAGTCGTGGGGTATCTGGTGGCGAGCTCAGACGCGTGACAACCGGTGAGATGGGGTTTGGCACGAAGTTCGCGACCTTCATGGACGAGATCACCACCGGCGCTACTGCGTTCGACATTGTGTATAGGCAGCGGGAGATTACCAAGAAACAGCAGAAGACGGGGGTCATGGCCCTCCTCCAGTCCACTCCAGAAGTATTCGATCTCTTCGACAACATTCTGCTACTTAACAATGGCGAGGTGATCTGCCACGGACCTCGGGGTCAAATACTTTCCTATTTTCGAATTCTCGGCTTTGAGTGTCCCTCGGATCGGAACATCGCCGACTTTTTCCTGGATCTCGCCACCGATCAGCAACAACAGTACGAAGTCATTCAGCGCGGAAGCCTCTTGTTCTCTTGGCCGCGAGCTCCCAGCGAGTTTGCGATTCGTTTCCAGCAATCCGAAATGCACCAGAAACTCTTACTCGCGCTGGCTGCACCAGTGGACAGTGACCTGGTCCAAGTCGCGGAACAATGGTTGTCAAAGGTACCGGAGTTCCACCGGTCCTTCTGGAGCAGCGCGTGGTTGGCGATCCGCTGGCAAACGCGGTGTTCATGGCCGTGGGCCAAGCATCGGAGATACCGACGTTCATGGAGGCTCGGGAGGTTTACTACACTGCGCGACAAAAGGTTTGGGACAGCGACACTTTGTACAATATCTCAGCTTCTAGAAGGAGTTGTCGGATGAGACTTAGATATGTTCCTCCAATCAGATTGCTTTAAACGCGACATATGACGCGAGCTCGGATTTCCCATTGGGTAGGGTGGCTCCCATACAAATATGTCGAATTGGCACCGCGACAAAACTTTGGGACAAATGTTTATCTTGATTAAAGTATAGGTGCATGTGATGGTGAGGTCCACCGAGGCCAACTATTTGCAGTTTTGGGCATAAGAAGCAGCATGAAGCGCGCATTACGGGCGTCAAGCAACACTTGAGGATCCGCTGTGGTAACTAGGACTACAGAGGTGAAGTATAAAATGACAGACAGAAAGATGAGCTGTCTCGAGTATGTATCTGGGCCCTCACGACACAATACGGACATGATATTACCGTTAATGCGTATTTTAATACAAATCCTATTGGTTAGTGCCCTTCGTATTTTGAGGAGCTCCTGAAGGCCTCTAGAGCGCAATAGGAGAGTAAGGAGGCACTCAAAGTTGATAAACTATAAGTACACATTGTGTTGGCTCGATTTGGGCACCAGGGATGCACCCCCTCATGCTCACTACCCACTTAAGGGCGACTGGCGACCTTGTTTTACTTGATCCTGATAGTTAACGTGACCTCACCATCACAGGCACCTATACTTTAATCAAGATAAACATTTGTCCCAAAGTTTTGTCGCGGTGCCAATTCGACATATTTGTATGGGAGCCACCCTACCCAATGGGAAATCCGAGCTCGCGTCATATGTCGCGTTTAAAGCAATCTGATTGGAGGAACATATCTAAGTCTCATCCGACAACTCCTTCTAGAAGCTGAGATATTGTACAAAGTGTCGCTGTCCCAAACCTTTTGTCGCGCAGTGTACAAGCACCGTCGAGCCAACTTCTACCGCTCTTCGTCCTTTGTGATCGCATACCTGGCGGCCCTCCTTCCGGATATTGTACTCGAGTGCGTCGTGTTTATGTCGATCGTGTACTGGCCTGTGGCTTAGTCCCAGAAATTGGGCTCTATCTTCTTCTCCTGCTCAGCTTGGTACTGGTCAGCACCGCCGTGACCGGGTCGTGCTTGGCGATGTCAGCGCTGTTGCCTAACCTGAACATGGCTGAACCCCTATCCATGTTCTCCATTAGTTTCTACAGCGTGTTTGCGGGTTGGTATTTCTCCTGGTTGTACTGGATGGACCCGCTCGCGTGGTGTCTGAGGTCAGTGGCTGTGAGTCAGCACCGCTCACCGAAGTTTAGCGTGTGCGTCTATGGCGGACACGACTACTGCGAGCAGCTCAACATGACCATAGGCGAGTTCTTGCTCTTCACGTACGACGTCCCGTCCGACGCTGCGTGGATCTGGGCTGGCGTGCTCTACCTCGTCCTCGCCAACACGTTCTTCATCTTAGTAACGAGTATGATTCAGAAGTTCTATCGCCACGACGGACCCAAATCCAGCAGTACCGGTATGGTTGATGACAAACTCAAGCTCAAGCTCAGCAGTAACAAGACACCAACGGAAATTCACTATGCCACGATCTCATCACCACGCGTTGCTGCTGCTTCGAGCTTACCTGAGACGTCGTGGTGAGCATACACGAGCGAGAATCATTTGTGCCGATCACTCTGGCGTTCAAAAATCTTTGGTATTCGGTGAGCATCAAGTACGAATCGATAGACTTACTCGAGGACGTGAGTGGCTACGCGCTTCCAGGCTCTCATCGGCTCATCCGGTGCTGGCAAAACAACTCTACTAGATGTGATCGCTGGACGCAAGACGGAAGGCCGCATTCGTGGTGAGATTTTGCTCAATGGCTACAGCGCTACCGAGCGAGCGATACGACGCTGCAGCGGGTACTGCGAGCAACAAGCCATTCACTCGGAAACATCCACGATCCGTGAAGCTCTCACGTTCAGGGGTGTGGTGGCTCGATCCGAGCCAAACTCGCTGCTGTAGAGGAATGTTTGGACCTCCTCCACTTGCGCTCAGTTGCTGACCAGATCATCCGCGGTCGGACGCAAGAGTAAATGAAGCGGTTAAGCATCGGCGTTGAGCTCGCAGCTCAGTCGAGCGCACTCTTCCTCGATGAACCGACCAGGGGGCTCGACGCCCACGCAGCCAAAACCGTCATGGACACGGTGCGGAAGGTGGCCGACAGTTGTCTGCACCATTCACCAGCCGTCTTCCGACATTTTCTGTCTCTTCGACACTGTACTACTGCTGCAACAGGGCAGCAAAATGGTGTTCTTTGGCACTCTACACGACGCATTATCAAGTAGACGGGCAGGTGAACGCCTGATCGACTACTTTAAATCCGTCCCTGGCGTTCCTCGTCTATCTCAAGGTCGACATTCAGCGACCTGGATGCTCGAGTGTATCGGTGCAGGTATGGAAGCATACTCGGAACATTGATTTTTTTTGTGCATTACTTTCGAAAAAGCGAGGAGCACGCCGCTCTCTTGCGTGAACTCAATCGGCCAGGTGTCGCCGAACCTGCACCGGGCCTTTCTCGGAGATTGTATTCAACCACAGGCGAGCTGCCAGCTCTTGGACGCAGTTGAGTTTACTAACTCGACGCTTCTTGGCGGTATATTGGCGGACTCCGTCGTACAACATCAACCGTCTCGGGATAGCGCTGGGTCTGGGCTCAATCTTAGGGCTGCTCCTTGTGGAGGAAGACTTCACGACGTATCAAGGGATGAATTCAGCCGTGGGCGTGATCTCGATGACGCCGATGTACCAAGGCAACATCTCGTTCGTAGGCGTACTGCCGTTTACAGCCCAAGAGCGCGCGTCGTACTACCGCGAGCAGAGTTCACATACGTCCAGTGTACTCTGGTACTTCGTGGGGTCCACCGTGGTCGAGATCCCGTACGCATTCGCAAGTGGATTGATCTTCTCCGTCGTATTCTATCCGATGCTGGGCTTCACCTCGATTGCCACCGCTCTGCTGTACTAGGCGACCGCGTCACTGTTTGTGCTAGTGGAGACGTACCTGGGCCAGTTCCTTGTGTACGCCCTCCCGACTGTCGAGTTGGCCGCGATCGTGGGCGTCCTCCTCAATGCCTTCTTCCTGCTGTTCTCCGGCTTCAATCCCCCCGCGGCTTCGATCCCGGACATGTACAGGTGGTGCTACTACATCTCCCCGCACCACTACGCACTGTCCATCCTTGTTTCACTCGCGTTTGGCGACCGTCCGGACGAGATCACGTACGATAACGAGACGAATCTGTATGCGTTTCCGGCATATCCAGCGTTACCGAGGAGGTCGCAGACTCTGTACATGTATGGCCGGGACGCAGATTGGCTCTCAACTGCTTGGAACTCGCCGTTGTCGGTCGGTTTTGTCACTGTTAAAGAGTACATTGGCCAAGCTTACAACATCCAGTATGAAGAGATTTGGAGTCACTTTGGTTGTATCCTCGCCTCTATTGCTCTTCTCTGGGTGCTTTCGCTGCTGGCTTTGACGTATTTCAATCACCAGAGAAGGTGAAGTACATGTACATGTACTTTGTACTCGCAGTCTTACAGATACTTGGCATCCACCCACCACTCCGACGTGTACTTCTCGCCGAAAATGTCCGTGATGAGCACGGGTTTCTCCAGCTTCCCGCTGAAAGTCACTCGTTTGTCGGTGGCCGCTCCGAGACCGGTGTTGTTGAACTCCTTGTAGAAAATGTTGGCCGTGTTGGTGTCGTTGTTCCACATCTTCCACCCGTCCGGACGCACGATGTCGCTGAGCTCGCTGTTCTCGAACACAACGCGGGAGTAGGGACGCCACGGGCGACCCAGGTACGTCGAATTGAAGCCGCTGGGGCCGTACACGCGCGCGTTGTTGAAGACGTACCAGGATGGATTCTCCTCACTGTAGCGGCCGTTTGCAGTGATGTATCCCTTCCCGACCGACTCGATGTCGCAGTCCTCGAACCACGCCTGAGCTTGCATACCGAAGATGAAGTCGACGGCGCCTCCGATGTACGAGCGGGCGTACAACTGCTTGCCGTTCATCGCACAGAGCGTGTCCTGGTACGAACTGAAGTTGCAGGCGTAGAAGCCGTAGTCCGTCCCGTTCCCCACGTACGCAGCCACCGCCTGACCGACTTTACCGCCGATCTTGCCGGCTGTGTTGGCGACGTTGAGGTTGTACATTTTCACGTTGCTCGCCGCGAGCCCCATGGTGCTGGTCGGATAGTTGCGGTCTCCGATGTAGTCCATTGGGATGTCGCGCTGAGCCTTGGCCTGGGTGATGGTCACTTGGTTCGCAGAGTACGACATGGTGTCGCACGTGTAGCCTTGCAGCACCAAGGGGCCATTCAACGGATCGATGAACACTTGCTCACTGTACACGCCGGGAAACACGAAGAGCGTGTGCTCGTCCGTCGTATTGGGTATGTTTGCTACGCCTTCTGCCACGGTGCGGAAACTGCCGTTGCAGTTGCCGGTAGAGTCGACGACAATGGCTCCAGCAGGAGGCTGGGTACGCGCGTTCGGTCCATTGCAGATATTGTCGGTGGTGGCGAGTGTTCCTGTCGCCAAAGTGGCAAGGACGAGGAGAGGTAGAGCGCTCGTGAGCATTTGTGCTTCGAGCGTGTGCTGGGTTGAGTGGCTGGTGTGAAGACAAATGAGAAGTGGGGGATTGTTTCACGCTTACCCACGCTATGACAATGGCCAAAGGGTGGCGTCGTGCTGTTGAGCGTTTGGCTATTACGGTACATGTATTAATACATGTAGTTTAGTTTTTGGTGAGGTACATTACAGTCGTTTAGTCTTGCTAACAACTCAGCCAATGTCCGTCCAACAGAAGCCTACACGTCTTCTGCCAGCTTGCTAACTACTTCTGGGTGCTATTAATACATGTAGTTGTAAGCATGAACAAACCGTATGCTCATCTTTCGGAATGGCAGGCATGTCCGGAGGGGGCAGTGTGGTAAAAAAAAAACGAAATACCCCTTTTAAAGTTGCCAAGATCTTAACTAAGGAAATCCTGGTGATGAAGGGAAGATGCTGTACCTTACGTCACATTTTTGACCTGGTACCTTGTGTTAGGACTACAGGACATGCCTGCAGTAGCAAATAGGTAACCAGAACTGGCATGGTGTCACTACCTCGCTCATAACATTGATCTACTTCGGATTAGTATCTGAAATGATCTGCCAGCCATACAAACCTTCCTACAATATTAGTTGTTTTCCTTAAGCTACTTGAATCAACGCTCACAGCGCGAAGCAAGGTTCGCAAACACAATACTCACTCTGGATGAGTTTGCGAGAACGATGCAGTCTAAACACGAGAGGAACACGGAAGACGGTTCTATGAATGTGAACACGATCAAAACGGCCAACCACCGTAAGTGCTCATCAATTCGTAAGTGCTATTTAACAGCATGGACGCCGGAATGAGACCACCACACAGGACCGTTGCCATAAGATATGCTTAGCACGTTCTTACCGGTTACCTTCCAGTCGACTAACTTTTGATGGTGAATAACAGGCATCTTTCCCTTTATCAGTGACGTGAGGATGATAGCCTTGCTGCCTCCTGGAGAATGTCAGTATCGGTTGACGTAGGTTACTGAAGTCACAGCGTTGGGTGTAAGGAACCTAGAGCACGTCCCAAAATCACTTGTGGAGGTTGTGTACGCATGCCGCGTACGACGGACTTAGCAACGACGCGATGGAAGGTAAATAGCGATCTTGACAATACGTTGAGCCCATGCGTTTGACAGACGAGCTGTCCAGGCAGGTAGCTGTCTAGTGCTCGATAGAAGGGGACTTCTACCGTAGGTACGGACACGCCAGCTGAGCGCGATCCTGGGAGTAGATAGCCATCTAAACCGCATCAAATTCAAATTAAAATGTCTAGTGCTCATTGGCCTCCAAGCCGAGCACTCTAGCTCACCACCTATACATTCTTTTACATATTCGTAGTGCCTCGTTCGGGTTTTAATATACAAACATACAACACTAATCGGGCTACCCCTTTGAAAAGTCCCAGGTGTACCCCGTACAGTAGTAGTTGCAAAAGGGGCATGATTTGCAAAATGCATTACCAGTTGATTATTCTGCATCGGCATACGACTCTACTGTAACGTGGTTTACCAATTCATGGACTTTTACGAGATCATGAGCTAATCGGTGTTTTGTCCAGTCATATCCTTCTATTTTTAGGAAATAGACTTTGATTGGTTCGCTCCTTTATTTACCAGATCATGGACCCGGAATTCCTTGCATTCAACTCGGTAAGATACCGGCCCCCCTCACTGAAAGACATTTGTGACTGAAGCTAAGAGCTTCTGCATAGAGAAATAAGTGAAAGGAAGCCCCATTAAGGGTCTATACCATCATGGGCCGTCTCTAGCGTCACTATATGCGCTACGATGCAACGCCACAAAAAGAGCCGTCGAGAACGTGCTGCTGGACCCACCATGCACTTTAAGCTTTGGGAACCACTACTCACTTCTTCCTGCTGAACTGGTAAGCGATAGCGCCTACCAAGCGCTACAGTTGGCGCTGCAGTGTGAGGGCTTGTGCTTTATATGGAAATTTGTATAGGGAGGAGGGGGTCCATCAACTGGTCAGAGGGAAAGAAAAAAATAGTCAGAGGGAAAGAAAAAATAGATTACGGTCCGATTGCCTGGTGCATTGCTCATTCAAATTTGATTCAAAAAGGGCGGGAAGGCTTTCAAAAATAAGAACTCTGGCTTCTGATTGGATGGATAGCTTGTTTGTATTCATTACTCAAATATTGATGACAATAGCGACGATTTCGCATGAGGTCCTCCTGGAGGTCCATGAATTGGTAAACCACGTTAGACTCAAAATACTGCTGCTACGCTTTGAACGCCAGTACTTACCGTACTGTACAATTGTATTGTGTACTTTGTAACGCGTAACTCTTACGTCAAGCTTAGCTTGAAAACTGCGTCACGTACATTTTAGCCCTGGCAGAATCTGTCCTTTTGTATTCGTATATCTCGAGCAGTTGAGTGAGGAAGGTCTACGAACCATTATCCTTTTTTTCAAGTTAACTACTGACGAACGTTCGAATAGCTGACTGCCTGGCGAGCAGGGCTAACAAACAACAAATAATGACCCCCCCCACAACGAATCTCTGCGCGCGTAGTTCACTGTGGTGCGTGAAATTGCACTATCCGACTTGAAATTTGAAGCAGAACGGTAAAAGTCGCTAAAAGTCGATCCAATATCCCCGACCCGACGCCGTTCCCTCGCGTCAACAACGAGAAAGTTTCCTACCGCACAATGGCCCATTGGTACACGTACGGGGGGGGGGTAATAAAAAACGAAAGTTGCGGGTGATGCTCGCGCACTCACGTCAAACCTAGTTTCGTCGGTTTCGCGCTTCTTCCGTATTCGCCTCCAACAAGGAATCGGCTTGCTTGATACTGTCTACAACAGCCCATATTATTGTTCTCAGTTGCAAGCGTGGCAGTAAGTCAGAAATCAAATACAACATTAATGCTGAATTATTCAAAGTTCTGATCGCTCATTACCATGAATTCACCACGGCTCATTGCATGCTGAGACTTACAAGAAGTTAGCATCGACCCACCATTCGGACTTGTAGCCCTCGCCGAGGATTTCAGTGATGTCCACAGGCTCAGTCAGCTGTCCGCTGAAGTCCACTCGCTTGTCGGTAGCAGCGCCGAGGCCGCTGTTGTTGAACTCCTTGAAGTAGACGTTCTCAACACTGGAAACGTTATCCCAGCGCTTCCACCCCTCCGGCTTGACCACATCGCTCAGCTCGCTGTTTTGCCACACAACACGGGCGTACGGACGCCACGGGCGGCCAAGGTACGTCGAATTGGTGCCGTTCGTACCGAACACGAGCGCGCGGTTAAACACGTACTCGGACAGATTGGAGCTGTTGGTGTTGCCATTGGCAGTGATGTAGCCTTTCCCGACCGACTCGATGTCGCAGGACTCGAACCACGCCTTCGCTAGCATACCGAAGACAAAGTCGACGGCGCCGCTGATGAACGACCGGGCGTAGAGCTGCCTACCCGTGTGGGCGCACAACGAGTCCTGGTACCCTGAAACGTTGCAGGCGTAACAACCGAAGGTGGTCGAGTTGACGAACACGGCCACCGCCTGACCATTCTTCGCGATTTTGCCGGCCGAGTTGGCGACGTTGAGGTTGTACATCTTCACGCGGCTCGTCTTGAACCCCAGTGTGCTTGTCTGGTAGTTGCGTTGGTCTGCTGCCACGTCAGGACCGAGGTCTCTTTGCGCCTTGGTTTGGGTTATGGTCACTTGGTTCGCAGCGTACGACGTGGTGTCGCACGTGTAGCCTTGCAGCACCAGTGGACCATTCAGCGGCAAGACGGACACTTGCTCACGGTACACACCCGGGAATAGGAAGAGTGTGTGCTCCTCGGTCGTGTTGGGGATGTGAGCCACGCCCTCCGCCACGGTGCGAAAGCTGCCGCTGTATGCGCCGGTAGAGTCGACGACGATAGCTCCCGCGGGAGGTTGGGTACGCGCGTTGGGTCCGATACACACATTAGTGCTTTGAACGGTGGGCTCGTTCCACGAGATTGGTACTGCGGCACTTGCACTTGCCACGAGGCAGGTAGAGAGCACGAAAGGCAGCGCTAACGTGTGCATCTTGGATGTTGAGGTTGACCAAAGGGGAGACGAAACGAAAGTGAGCTGTGAAGCCGAACGCCACTGTAAGGTTCCGACTGCGGCTTGAATCCGTGGTCGTGTTGTCGTTTTATTCAGCGGCAGTACAGACATCTGCTTCAATAAAGAACACTATAAAACCTATAACTCTCGATATTGTATAGAAGCTGATTGGCTACAATATACAAATTGTACTATTGTAGGATTCTCCCGGGTCTATCCCCAGCCCGGTCGTCTCCTGCCACAGGCACACCATTTCAAGGCCAAATTGAGAGAAGTCAAAATCAAAACAAAAACGACCAAAATCAAAACAAGAGAGATCAAGAAAAAGGGCACTGTCCCGGCCAAAATTTTCAGGAGGGAATTTTCTGATCGACATAGAGTGGGCAAGTCAGTTGCTCTGTACAATATGTTTGGTCTTGAAGGTGATTACGTACACCGTTGTCGTCGTCACGTCCACGCCTTGGTAGGCCAGTATAGCGCCGACTGCCAGCAGGTGCGAGGGAGTACAATGATCGACCAGACAGGTACATGGCCCCTTCACCAGGCGTGTCGGGGATAGGGACGGCTGGGAGGGGAATACAATCGTCCTGGGCTCCGGCAAGTCACAGGCGACCCTATTTTTTTGGCAGAGCTCGTAGCCACGTTCATTGTTCTTTTCAGTCATCCTCTCTGTCGATAGGGGGCGGGCCAACTACAGTATGAAATCTAGATTATAGCATTTCCATGGCTAGAGTGTGACGTGGAGGGTTCAACAGGAGAAGCTAAATCTGAAAACTAACGACTGCTACGAGCGGCTTGGACTGCCCCAGAGAGCTCTAGCCTTGCTTTCATCTCTACTACAGTACTACTGTACGTCGACCCAAAACCTACTACAGTATTACAGACCTGGCCAAAAGGTTGGCACACCCCCTAACTTTCCATCTATCTCGGTCCCTCCTGCGAGTTTTCCCGTCAAACTTGGACCAATTAAAGCGTTTTTCGCGCCTGGTCTACCAATCAAATCTAAGCGTAATCCAGCCAGTTTTGAGAGACTTTCTATACAATGATTGCTCTGCGTGATTGGCCAAAAGGTTGGCACACTATTATTTACTTGATTTCAGTATGTGAATT
The DNA here is from genome assembly GCA_016169955.1 of Phytophthora vignae f. sp. vignae. Taxonomy (NCBI): domain Eukaryota; phylum Oomycota; class Peronosporomycetes; order Peronosporales; family Peronosporaceae; genus Phytophthora; species Phytophthora vignae. The sequence continues at coordinate 445,042 of JABJUM010000009.1, read as the reverse complement.
ATGTACGCGTTGTGTACAGATCAGGGATTTATCCTTGAACGATTGAGTAGCGGCGTTTGTTGCCCTCGCTAAAATATTGCAGCGGCCGAAGCGGGTCCGTAGCGCTGTCTAATGCAAATACAACGCAGTTGACAGCGCGCTGCCTCGTTGTCGCTTATCATGAACCCTTGGTAGCTGGGCCAATATCTAGGGTGGCCATTCATATAGAAATGCATAGAAAATACCTTGCCTGTGGAATCTCGTTCGTGCAGAGGACAGTAGAGCAGGCCAACACAACGGGAGCTGGAGATGGGTAGTCCAACCGCACTAGAACGCTTAGGGCGAAGAGGGGTCAGCTCTGCAGGTGCGTATGAGTCGTTAGTGATCGAAAACCCGGCGGTAAGTCAATCGTCCATACAAATCACATTGACCTACCTGATCTGTACACAAATCATACATAATATGCATACTAAAATCAAGTAAATAATAGTGTGCCAACCTTTTGGCCAGCCTCATTTCCGAGTGCTTGTATTGAAAGTTCCTCAATATTGCGCTAATTAGGCTATAATTTGATTGGCAGATCAAACGCACTGAGCACGCTAATTGGTCCAAGTTTGAGCACCAAGCTTAACGTTTTGACCAAGTTAGGGGGAGAAACAGGATGTGTGCCAACCTTTTGGCCAGGTCTGTAGTGAACCGCGTCCGATCTCAACGATGGACGTACAGTTTGCTCATCTTTCTTCATTCTTCAGTAAACATCCCGTATGACGGGACCCGTAATCGAACAGGTGTCTACGAATGAACGCAACGCGAGCGTTTTAAGCGTACTGTATACGAACTCAGCTCTCCATTCTCCAGTTGTCTTCTCAACAAAGTACATGAAGTGCTCTACCCTGCTGCTTTCCATCGACAACGCCTGCAGTGGGTACCCAACCTTCAAAATGCGCTATTGTCGTCGATTCACTGGTGTGTACAGCGACAGCGTCCGTGGCAACGTAAACACAGAGAGCGAAAAGTTGCATTGTTGAAACCGAAAACTTCGCCTGTTGCATTCTTGTGGTGTGGAATCGTTGTGGAGCTTCGACAGCGATGAAATCTTAAGGCTCACAACATTGACGAGGTGATCCACGCCTAATCCTACTACGGTTGCGGCTTAATCTCAAGTAAATCCCGGTGGTGCTGCGAGTATTTTGAAAATCGCCGGCACCTAGAGTAAGACAGACATTATTCGAGTTGTAAGCACAAACAGTATACACAACGCGTCAAATTGCTTCTAACGTATGGGCAGGTGCTGGGCGAGTTGCAAAAGCAATCTAACGGCTTGCTGCATTATTGGGCAAAAGAAGCATCAACAACACATTTTTGTCTGCATCTTACAGCAAGTTAGACATTTCATAAGGCGGAGGGAGATCTTTTGCATGTTGTGCGTTCGCTGAACGCATCCTGCGTTGTACTAGACATTAGCGAGCGAACCCAGCTCGCTGAACGTATTCGTGATGCTTTGTCATTGAGAAAAATATTTTTAGCTGGTCTTACTACCATTTGAACTATTACAATAGTAACCAGCACTAAACGCCTACATGTACGTGGTTTCCTCTCAACGCTCACGTGGAAGTGGTTCTGGGGAAGACACGCCATCTTTACGTTTCTGAAAGTTTCGTCACCTAAAACCTATAAAGGCGTACAAGCGAGCCCTGAGCTGGCTGCTGTCTCAGGACAGCAGCTAGCTTATGAATTATTGATACTCATCTATCTATGGCGCAGATACGGCCTGGACAGTGTGTAGCGCTTCTGCAAACCAGGGATCCTAGAAATAGTAGGCTAGAATGCAATATGAAAGGCTACGGGCGTATCTCGCTGATTGCACCGACCATGGTCCACCGTAAAGCATGTTTTATTGATTCAGCGTTACTTCAGCTGTAGCCTATTGTCATCATACTCTCAAATTGTCTGTTTACCTGGAAGATTACTCCAGATTAATCCATTTCTGGACTTACTCTCACTAACGCCGGTTTTACTCGAGCTTCAGCTCGTTCGTCCTACTACTGTACTGGTATGTATTTTCAACATGCATGGAGAGTCTGGCTCTCAGCAACAGCACGATGACTGCGGCAAGATTCAAGAGATTACTTCCGATCCAAGCTTCTCGCCAATTCATTGGACGGAATTCATCGCCACTCCCTCACACGTCGATCCCCGTGAAGCGCGCGAGAGAACCTACCGAATAGCCTGATCCATCACTGCTTGGATTGCAAAGACTGTGGCAGTGAGCTGCTTTACCAAAGGCTGCATTAAAGTAAATTTTAATGCCGAAGCCAAGTTGCCCACGTAAGTTCTCATTCCATTCGAGTTGAAGACTAGTGAAGAGTAGTGGATGATAAAATAAAGCATACGATAACATTGCTGTTTACTACTAGTACTTCCATTTTCTTCGAGCAGCTAAGATCTCGGTTTAACCTACCTACCAACTCTTGAATAGTCACCTACAAGCCCTATAATTTCTGCAAGCTGTGGAAGTGCGACTGTAGTACGCTTGGTGGAACGAAAATCCGCACGGTCAAGAGAGAAAATCGCATATCGTTTCCATCCCTATATCAAAGTTGAAGGTACAGTTTACACGTTACACGACTCGTTGCCGTGTCCAATAAATTGTTATCGTTCTACGACATGAACCAGCAGCATGGACGATTGGCATTCTGCGGGTAAACTTGAGATAGGTCTCATGAACATTTTTCCGCCTCTTCGGCCACCCAACCAAGCGGGCCTACCCCCCCCCCCCGCTCGCTAGTCTTGCTTGCAAGTACCACCGGCTCGAGCGGGTCACCGTATGTACAGTTGTAGACGATTTTCGCTTATATACATACTTCTCCGGTCCGCTAAAGAATTAACAGTTCTCTGATCAGACTGCAACTTGCGTTCTACTGCTCCAACAGAGCTGTGGGTGCCCTTAAATTAGAGCGCTTGATCCGCGGTATCACCCAGTATTTTTCATGAATGCATATTCCCGCCATTTAAGGCTGTTATCAGTCGGTTTAAACAATCGGTTTTCACAGGTGTGAGGTTTAAATTCGCTGCACCATCAAAAATGATCAGATTAAAATTTGGAGATACACTCCAGAAAGCGGAAAGAGAGCTTATCTCTGTGATATAATGCTGTTAGCCAACGAGTATTCAAACGCCAGAAAAACAGCCAATCGTGTTTCATACAAATCACTGATGTTGGAGTTTTGTCCAATGAAATGTGGCTTAGCCGGGTAATTCGACCAATCAAACATCGAGGTTTTTCATGAAAAACCTAACTGTTAATTCTTTTCCGGACCGGAGAAGTACGGTGTTTAGAGAATCCGATTTTTTTGTTCATTCCAATGTAACATCGACTTCAGTATGTCTGTTGTTAACGAAAAGAACGCACCAGCATCAATGCAAGCCTATGTATTACCTCGTTATTGCCCCCCCCCCCCCCCCTCCCCAACGGATAATTTGCTAGCATTTGTCGTACCATTTCTCAACAGGGTCATGGCGCGCTTACAGAAAGTTAGCATCAACCCACCACTCCGACTCGTAATTCTCGCTGAAGATGTCCGTAATCAACACCCGATTATCCAACTGCCCGCTAAACGCCACTCGCTTGTCTGTAGCGGCACCGGGGCCACTATTGTTGAACTCTTTGTAAAAATGTTGGCCGTATTCGGGTCGTTGTTCCACATTTGCCACCCTTCCGGCTTCACAATGTCGCTAAGCTCGCTGTTTTGGAAGACAACGGGAGAGTAGGGACGCCACGGACGACCCAGGAACGCCGTGGTTGACGCCAAACACTCGTGCACGGTTGAACACGTACCAACACGGGTTGGACTCATTGTAGCGGCCGTTTGCAGTGATGTATCCCTTCCCGACCGACTCGATGTCGCAGTCCTCGAACCACGCCTGAGCTTGCATACCGAAGATGAAGTAGACGGCGCCTCCGATGTACGAGCGAGCGTACAACTGCTTGCCGTTCATCGCACAGAGCGTGTCCTGGTACGAACTGAAGTTGCAGGCGTAGAAGCCGTAGTCCGTCCCGTTCCCCACGTACGCAGCCACCGCCTGACCCACTTTACCGCCGATCTTGCCGGCCGTGTTGGCGACGTTGAGGTTGTACATTTTCACGTTGCTCGCCGCGAGCCCCATGGTGCTGGTCGGATAGTTGCGGTCTCCGATGTAGTCCATTGGATGTCACGCTGAGCCATTTGGCCTGGGTGATGGTCACTTGGTTCGCAGCGTACGACAGTAGCCTTGCAGCACCAAGGGACCAATCAACGGATCGATGAACACTTGCTCACGGTACACGCCGGGAAACACGAAGAGCGTGTGCTCGTCCGTCGTATTGGGTATGTTTGCTACGCCTTCTGCCACGGTGCGGAAACTGCCGTTGTAGTTGCCGGTAGAGTCGACGACAATGGCTCCAGCAGGAGGTTGGGTACGCGCGTTCGGTCCATTGCAAATATTGTCGGCGGTGGCGAGTGTTCCTGTCGCCAAACTGGCAAAGATGAGAAAGGTAGAGCACTGGACGTCGAGTCGAGTTTCAGTTTGTGTTGAGTCGAGTAGTTGGCGCGTTGAAAATTGGAGAATGAAGAGCAGAGTTCGTGCCCGCTTAACGTGCTATTACGTCCAAACTGCGCAGGGTTTCGTACATGTATGTACCGTAATCGTATCAAAGGGGGGGGGGTGAAAAAATCCTACATTTCAAGTAGACTCGAGCTGCTACAACCAGGGTGGCTACAACACTCTAGTTGCTCTGGTACTTGTCGAGCCTGATCCTATATAACGTCGTGGCGACGACTTCGCATCAAACTCATAGAGATCGACTGGCTGCCGGGGCGCACCATAGCAAACGTACAATTTGGTCACCATAGTTCATCCCTTGCAGCTATCCCCACGCCAAGGGTTCCAACATGGTGTAGGGCGGGATTCAAAATACTGCAGAGGCCGAAAACAATTAATTAGTTAAGGCCACCTCCTCGTTTCAATTACTGGAAGAAATCCATGGTGTTCAAGCTTGATCAAGAAAATGACACGATCTTCGGTAAAAGAAAAACTTGTTAAATCACTCAAAAGGGTCGGTGTGTCCCTGCCTTCCATTCCAACCGACCAAGTCTCGCTTCCAGCTACTTGTTCATCTTGGACGGAGGCGAACTGCGCGGGTCGCGCTCAGGAGAAACGTGCTTGGCGTGATCACGCTTCGACGCCATGTACCAAGCGGCAGCTCCCACGCCAGCGGCAACAAGAAGTGGGGTCCTGCCAAAAGAACACACATCACTACCTATCCTCATCCTCCACAACATCGGATACCAAAGCCACTTACGTCCACTTGCCGCTCTTGACGTTGTTGGCAATCTTGCTGGGGTTCTCGAACGGCGTCGTCATCTCGCCAACGAATCGTGCTTTTGTCTGCGTGCCTGCAAGTTGAATTGTGTGCTGCTTCAGGAGTCTACAGTGGTGCCTCTGGGACCCGGCACAAAAGAAAGAAGGGGGAAGAAGGAGAGAAAAACGATGAGACACAGCGATAAACGGCCGTTGCATTCACTCATTGGCTTATTCCTCGTCGCCCTTCTTCTTGGACTTGCTGGGCTTCTGCGGGTGCATGCGCAGGATGGCCTCGTTCCACTGGCTGGCGTCCTGCTGCGAGAACTGGCGCTCCTTCCACTCATCGTACTTGTACCAGGCGGCGAACAGGCCGGCCGCCATCACCCACGACGCGATGCTGCGGCGAGCAGTACGTAGGCAGAGACTGTCAATAATACAGCAGGGAACGGAAAGAGGAGAGAGGGCGTGACGTACCGCACATTGCGCGGGTTCCGCTCGAATAGCTTGGCCATCTTTTCGACGAATGTGGACCGCAAGTTTTGTATGGAGGGGTGTTATTGACATGCGCCAGCTGTCAAAAATAGTTGGTGTCGAACATTTTATGTTCTTGACACCATGAACACTTCAACATGTCGAAAACGTCGTTTTTGACAGTATTTGCGCTTCAATATGCAGCTCGTCCCAGAGCGCTTTTCAGAGAACTCACGAGGTGTTTGGCCTTGTGATAGATGGATATGCGGGTTTTTGCAACTTGCCAAGATGTTTTGCTACGATTGCGATTCTGGGACTCCAAGGGCACTGCGAGTTCGAGTGGCCTTCGCTTCAAGAAGAACCGGGGGTCGAGGGTGCGGATTTAGTTCGAGTAGCGAATGGTCGATATGCAAGTAAGAATGTGAAATGATGGAAGTCCAAGTAACATTTTTCATTTCGGATATCAAGACAAAATAATAGGCGCATGTGTGGATCCTAAATGTGTCATGGCGGGCTTATGTTTTTGTCCATCCGTGATACAGACAAAAAGATAAGTTATTCAGTGATGAGAGGCTCATACAAGGAGCGATCGAGCAAGCGCCATGGTATATAAGGACGTATATCAACACCAGTACGTAGCGCTACCATCATATATCAATGATGGTACCATCCGATCAATGTGCATCCAAACAATTTATTCAGCGTCATCAATGCGCTAAGATTATGCTCCTCCTGCTCAAATAAAAGCTATGCCAGCTACGACGCAGCACTCCCTGAGTTCGTGCCAAAATAGTTTCGTAGCCACATGGTGGGCCACGCTTCAGAAGTTGGTGGAATAGATACATTTACATGTATCCGACATCTACGCAGTGTTATTATTTATTTGTATTCTTCGAGACGAGTCTAGTGTATGAAAGTGCACCATGATTTTCCGATAATAGAAAGCTACAGTTTGACTAGTGTCTTCGGACATATATTGCCATTGATATAAAATATATACAAGTAGTGTGTTATACTACTGCATCGAGATCGGAGTTGTACGGCATTCTTAGTAAGGTGCTTTCCGTGAAATTCATCCACACTCGCACAGTATCCATTGTTTGTCCCTATTGCTACCAATGGTATCGTTTGTGTCCTAGAAAAGCTTCGATGCTAACAAGTATTTCTCTTACTCGTAGTTTAACCTACACTACTTGTCCAACATCCTTGTAGCTGCATCTTACTCGATTTGCCACCATATGTGCAACTTACTTGCAAGTCCCCCGAACATTACTCTAAATAAAGCTTTTCCCGGGGGTTGAAATCGCATGGGTACTGCCGGTACCACGAGAAACTAGACCCGGACGCCGAATCTGCCACTGCCTGCTGGGGCTATGAGCCGTACGGCCCACGATCTCGATGCCGCGGGATTATGGCTTCGACAGGGGAGCGGTGCGGCAAGGGCTGGAAGCTCCAACCGAACGGATACTGCGAGTTCTACCAGAAGCAGGCACCCGGAGGTGGCATGAAGGATGAAGACCGTGATAGCGGGGCGATCGAAGCAGACCCAACCGGCTGGCTGTGACTGGTGAGTACGAAAGCTTGCCGAACCATCGCTGGTGCAGAAACTACCGTTGATTTTGTATTGTTTGGTTTGCTACTGCAGCTATCCTGGTGCTGGCAAAAATCGTGAGTGCGGGGCCCGCTGAATAGCACGCCCAAGGCTCATTGAAGGTCAGCGGAATTTTGCATGCGTTGCGTATTGTAGTGCGATGTATAGTGTATTGAGTGAATGAAAAGGGATAACGTCCATTACGATTGTGGAAGGCACCCAGTTTATTGTCGTTGCATAAGCCTTGGTGCTTTATGAAAAACCGATTTTCGGGAGAGTCCCTGTCGTCTCGTATTCCCTTTCATTGGATTTTTGGTACTTTGGCTTCGGGATGAAATTCATCCTGCTGGTAAGGCTCACTGCCCGCTGAAGTCAAGACAATTAATTTTCAAGATGACCTGCCGCGGTACCAACAATGCCGGATAGAGGTGCCGTACCCGATATGGCCTTGACGATGAAGGCTACTGTGGCTGGCACAATCCAAACGCCGTGTTTATCAGGGCGTCGCCAAGCACAGCGGAAAGCGGTACAAGATCACTGTTGGGTTGAATTTTCGCGGCTATTGCAAGTACCATAAGCATCAAGACTCTCACCATGCCCGGCGGTGGCATCGTCCACCAGAAGGCGCTGACTCAAAGACTGGGAGATCTGCCTGAACGGCTACTGAATTTACCACCAAAACCAAGCACCGCTGCGTTTCAAGCCTTCCCAAAAGAGTCAAGCATCTCTCAAGTATATGGAAAGAGTGCGCGCTGGATTCACCGCTCGGGATGAACATCGCACGGCACACCGCGGTTTTCACTGTCTCTAACATGCGTAAGGGGTTAGGCGTTCGACTTGGTCAGGGGCCAAGTCAGGCCCGATATTTCGAATAAGCTTACAATAGTAATGGGATGCAGTGGGGCTGCCGTAGCTTTAGCGTCAGAGGAAGACGTAACAGAGTCTCAGCTTAAGAAGGTCCGTTTTAATACCAGAACGCACGAGTCTGTACACCTTACGAACTCCAAGAGTCAACCCTGAACTCTTACCTGTGTGAATCTCAAACTGAATGTATTGCCTTTTAGCGCGGCCAAGCCGCCTATGGTGTAAATGTATCCGGTTCACTATCTAGCATAGTACACTCCGCGCCAAGTTAATATGAACACCCACGTTTTGCACTCTAGCTCAGCCATTTTTACGAGTTTTGTCATGCTGTTTAGATATGTTGTTTGTGTCGCTCAAACAGACACGAGACTTGTTTTAACGTCCCCAATAGTAAAGTTTAAGATGGAGCTGCCATACAAGTGACCGTTTTGGACATTGCGACAAATATATGAACACCCCATCCCATATACAAAAATCAAGTGAAAAGGAATGATGGTGAACGGATGGCTACATTAGTAGTGGGTCTTGTTACCGTGCTTCTTGATGTACTCCTTGCAGCGGCGAGGCATTGACTCGATCAGCGTCCGAAGTACCGACATGTCGATGGCATCCCAGGCCTCATAGAGTGCCGCCGTTAATTCGCTGACGCTGGTGAACTGCCTGCCGTTAGCGTACACGTGGCGGCTCATGATCGACCAGAGATTTTCGATCGGATTGAGGTCGGGCGAGCGCGCCGGCCATGGCAGCACCCGAACCTCTTGCTCCGCGAAGAACTCCTGCGTGCGCTTGGAGCGGTGGATCGAAGCGCCGTCCTGCTGGAAGGTAAAGTCCGTCCCGTAGTGCTGGTGGGCGTACGGCAGCATGAACTCGGACACAGTGTACACGTAGTCGTCCGAGTTCTGCTTGCCGTGCAGCACCGCCAGCTTCGTCTTGCCAGCAGCACTAAAGCCAGCCCACACCATCACGGAGCCTCCCCCCGCCTGACGACGCTTCGTTTGCCTGGCGGGACGGCGTAGATCACACCAGTAGGTCTGGAATCCGTCAGGCCCGTCGAGATTCCACTTCTTCTCATCGGAGAAGATGATGGTGTCCCAGGACCTGACGGGATCCTTGTTCATCAGCGTCTCCCACGCCCAGGCCTCTCTCGCGCGCTTGTCCTCTGCCGACAGGGGCAGCGTGTTGTCCATCTTGGTATACACAAGCCAGTCGACACCGGCGAGCACTCGTTGGATTGTGCGCACCGATGTCGACAGCTTCAGCTCTTCCTTGAGCTGCTTGGCCGACAGCTGCCCCTTCGCGGCAGCGCGGACGAGGTAGCGCGTCTCGCGCTCCGACAGCGAGGTTGTGGGGCCCGGTGGCTTGCGCTCCGTCGGCGTCACGAACAGCACGCGGTTGATAGCGCCAACCGAGCGCTTCACTTGGCGCGAAATCTGCCGTAGGCCTAACCCGGCCTCGTGGAGCCCTTGGATCCGCCCTCGCTCGATGTCCGTCAGTGGTGCGCCCCTCCCCATCAAATGTAGAATGAGATCAGCTAGTTGGGAACCGCGGTGTGTGCTTGGCAAGATCGTTGGCTGCGGCAAGCTGCCTCCACACCTTGGACTAGTGGCTGTTATAAGTGTAGCCATCCGTTCACCATCATTCCTTTTCACTTGATTTTTGTATATGGGATGGGGTGTTCATATATTTGTCGCAATGTCCAAAACGGTCACTTGTATGGCAGCTCCATCTTAAACTTTACTATTGGGGACGTTAAAACAAGTCTCGTGTCTGTTTGAGCGACACAAACAACATATCTAAACAGCATGACAAAACTCGTAAAAATGGCTGAGCTAGAGGGCAAAACGTGGGTGTTCATATTAACTTGGCGCGGAGTGTAACCCCCTAGTATTATGCATAATCAGTGGCTCGCAAGCCATGTACTGATCCTCTTACTGAAATAGGTTAGCGAGTGTGTACCCACAAGGCCTGTGTGTCCCACACTTCGTAACCCTTCGGGTAACTCTCGTGTAACCCCGTTACACCCTTCCCCACTAAACCGTGGACACGTGTGTTCACGCTTAACGGTCAACTACCGGGTCTTGTTCCGTCAAGCCTTCTTCTCGAACGAGTCAATCCACATCGTGTGGACTTCTCTGAGAACTCCTCGGTGCAACGCGCCCTCACATGACTTCAAGTCACAAAGCGTTTTGGTCTTTCGACCGCAGACAGCCTCTCGCGAGATCCGCCTCGGAGCCTCGCTCCTCTCGTGCAGCAGCACTACGTACCCCCGCACCTCCGCGAACGCCAGCGCCCGCGCACACACCATCAACGCTTCTCAGACTCTCGGTGTCTGAGTATTTCACGGCTCAACGCCTGAAGCGCAGCTCGCAACGCGCAAGCCCCAGCTCCCCTCGAGCATCAACACGCCAGATCATGGATCCTAGGGAACTCTTCGGCGAAGAGGGCGAAGTGGACGAGTCCATGGATGGTTCTCCAAACCGAGGAGATGCGTCCCCATCCACGCGACGCTCCCCGAGCCGCGGCGACGTTTCGCCCACGCCGTCAACACACCGTGAAGACGGCTCGCCGGCCCCAGTTGGCTCTCCGAGCCGTCGCGTCCAAGAGTGCCCCGCGCACACGTCTCCTGTGCGCGCGCCGAGCCGTCCACCTGCTGAGCGCGCTGTGCCGTCGAGGGAGGAGCCGCGGCCAACGCCGCGAACTCCAAACCTGTTCCCTGAACGATCCTCCGGTCTCCGCGAGCTGCGCGACCACGATACTCACCGCTCCGCGCGGAAGATGTGCCCCTGGGTCCCGTCATCTCCAACCCGTTGGACGAAGCTCGAGTCGGAGCAGGTCGCGACGCAAATAGCTCCCGTGCGCTCCCAGCGCCCCGAGCTGCGGCCTCTGCTGAACCCCAGCATCACCGAGTACGGCTTCCGACCTCGCGATCCCGCGGAGGCATGACGCCAGGCGTTCCAGCAGTCTCTCGCGCTGCACATCATTGGGCCCGCGACCCGTACTCCGGAGGTGTTCGTGCTGCGTACGTCTCTGCGAGAGCGATTCCTGACCCCACAGTCCACGACTGTCGCTGAGTACCGCGAGCGGTTGCGGCTGCAAACCCAGCATAAGTCGGTGCCCGCCATGCGGACGTACCCGGTGGTACTCAGTCCGGGGGAAGATTCAATTGAGTACGACGCTCAGGTCGAGTCCTGGGCCGAGCACAGCCGGAAGCTTAGCTCCATGGATGCTCTTCGAGCCAGCTTCAGCGAGGTGGATGTTCGCATTGAGCGCAAGCTCCGCTTCGACTTTGCGAAGATCCGAGCCAAGCGCAGCCTCTCGGCCGTCGCCCAGCCGCAGATCCAGTCTAGCGGTGTGCGCTTCGCTCGTTTGAGCACTCCATCCGCTCCTTCCCGCGAGGGAGTGATCAGGGTAGCCCCGGAGCAATGTGGCTGACCCAGCAGCTCCCCAGCCTATTGCCGGGAAGCGCGGGACGGCCGGCGTGCCGGCCTTGAGCCCTCGGGGCGCTGGTGATCAAGTTGATCAAAAGCGTCCACGACGTCTTGGCGGAGGGGCACTTCAAACTCCCACGAGTTCTCGGAGTGCTCGCCATTTCACCAGATACTGGGTTTGACCCCGGCACCGCCGCTTCGCCAGCAGGCGCTCCACGTGGTAGTGAAGGATCCCTTGCTCATCGAGCAGAGCCGGTGGTGGCCGCTGTGGAGCCCGTTGTGAGTCAGAGTGAGCTCCTTCAGGTACAGTGGCAGTCGGACCGCATTCGGGACCACGTCCATGACGTTGATGTGCGTCTTGCTCGTACTGCCACGGAGCTCGAGGAGCTTGCCCACGACTTGGGCTGGGTTCAAGTGCCTCGCGAGGTCTGGGACCGGCTCGGAGACTTGGAGAACTGGATGCAGTATTATCGCGGTCGCGAAGAGCGCCATGTCCAGGAGCTCTCCGAGCTTTGACGCCAGCAGGCTGTGTTGCAGGGTCAGTTTGACCTTCTGGCCCGCATGCAGGGCCCGCCCGCTGTGCATCCTGTGCCTGCGGCACTTCCGGCGCTGACTATGCCGCCTGGGCTTGCAGCACCGCCGATGCTGAGCCTTCCGCCTGTGCCCGCAGTACCTGCGTAACCAGTTGAGGGAATTCATCCTCCCGGAAAGTGGCATATCTGATGTATATAATGCGATTCGCTTTGGTGTCAAGGTGACTGTATCTTCTTTTGTTGGATGGGAGTCGCAGGTACATGCACTTGCGCGCTCTGGCCTCGAGTTTGTTTCGGTAAAGTTCCGGAATGTGGGCCTAAGTCGTGCAGCCGAACACTTTAGTGTAGTGGCTGTTTCTTAAACCATTTTTCATGAGGTGTGATATTGTCAGTCACAGAGCTAGGTGTGATATTGAGGAGGTTAGCAACGTGTTTGATGCATCCCCCATAGTACCTGCGGTAAGTTGCCGTCAATGAGGAAAGCTCGTGTGTGCTCAAGTAGAGTGCGCAGGCGCCTCTCTGCTACTCCAGTTTTTGTGGAGTGTAGGCGTTTATGAACTGCGCATGGGTGTTATATTTTTTAAAGATGATACGACCCAGTTTCTCGTATTCTCGGGCATTGTCACTTTGCAAGTATTTGATTTCGTCGTCGTGCAGGTTCTCGTGGTAGTGGATCTCACCCACTTCAGCACGGAAAATGTTCTGGGCTTTCTTTCTAAAGTCCTCCTAGGATTTGTACAGATCTGACTTTCGTTTAATGATGTAAATGAACATGTAACGAGTGTAGTCGTCAATAAAGGTCAGGAAGTATTAGCATCCTGAGAGGGTTAAAACCGGGAGTGGTCCTGCCATGTCAGTGTGAACCTTTTCAAAAGGGATTTTTGCCCTTTCAACTGTACGTTTATTGAATGGGTTATGGTGGGACTTAGCGTAGGTGCAGGACGAGCAGAAGTAGTCTTGCTTTGGGTCGAAGTTCAACAGTCCCATGTCAGTGACGGTGTTTGTCTTAACCAGATCCTGTATAATGCGGAAGTTAGAATGACCCATTTGTTTGTGCCATAACAGAACATTACCAGACTTACCTGAGGTGGCCACTTGAGCTTCTTCGTCAGGGTTCGTTGGAACTGGTAGAGGGATTTGCCGTCTCCAGTCTTCGCTTCAAATTTGATGCGGTGGGCGAAGAACAACGCGCACTTCTTGGCGTTGGGGAAGTTGATCTTGAAGTCCTCTCCAACCGCTTGGCGGACAGAGAGCGAATTAAACTTCAGTTCAGGTCCATAGAGCACGTTGTTGAGAATGATGATTCGCTCCTTTCTCTTGGTATCCTTGATCTTCAGCTCCACATCACCGATTGGATTTTGGTGGTTCCACCGACCGTGATGGGTTTTCCCGCCATTGGCTTGAGTGTCTTGAACCACTTCGAGCTCGAGGTTACATGACGGGTGCAGCCAGAGTCGACAGTCCACATGGTCAGACTCAATAGCAGTGAGGCTCATAGCTTCGGTTTCTTGGCTGAGGTCCAGCGTCGTGATGGCAATGATGCCGTAGTCGCTGTTGTCATCATCATCACGGTTGCGGCGGCCATGGTACTTGTTGCGCCCTTGGGACCTGCCGTTGTCGTTGCGGTTTTCATTGCGCGGACCGCGATTGTTGTTGCGAGACAGGTTCCCGCTGCCGCCATTGTAGTTGCCCTTGTAGTTGCCCTTGTAGTGGTGGTGGCGCTGACGACTGTTGCTGCCGCTGTTGCTGATGTTGCTGCGACCGCGGCTGCTGGAGTGGCTTCAGCTTAAAGTTGGTTGGTAGTACCGTGCCGGCCTTGACATGCCCGTTGTGGAGGTGTCGTTGCAGCACAAAGCACTCCACAGTGTCGTGGTTGGCACGGTGGCAGTAGGTGCACTGGAGCGATGCCGCCAGCGCCGTATCCTCCTTGGGTGGAGCTGCCACATGTGCTTGCTCAGGTGCTGAGGCTTGCATCGCCTTTTCAGCGCGTGTCTCTGGAGATTCTGGGTCCCTTATTCGAGAATGTAGCGGTTGCGCGCTAGTTCGTTCTGGTCCTTGATCTCGATGTTGCGCTTGAGGTCTGCGTACGGGATGTACTTCTTGTTGCCCTTCCATACTGCGAGGTCAGGCTTCCAGTCCGTCGGCAGCGAGTGGTACAGGTAACGCGATTTCTGCTCGTCGCTAAGCACACTGTTGGTGGATTCAGCTGCTGCCTTCATGGCGTCTTCCAGGTCGTAGATGAAAGACCCGAGGCCACTTCCCTCATCGTAGTTCAGTGCCATGAGGTACGACTGGATGAAGTACGGGTCGCCATGAACGGCTGCATCCTCCTACTTTCTACAGAGCGTTTGATAGATCTCATACGCTGTAGTATTTTTCTTTACCACGAGGATGTGTGTGTCGTCGATGGTCTTGATCAGGAACGCCTTGGCTTTTGCTTCCATGAGGCGTAGCTTCTTGGAGCTCAGCTGTTGGCTCTTGGCCTTCAGCTGCTCAGCTCGGTCCAACTCCTGCTTCTTTTGGGCAGCGAAGGACAGTACAACGGGAGATTTTTCCTTCTCCATGTTCACATCGCCGTCGTCACCGGCGGAGTCATTCGAGCTGCCATCAGAGGACTCACTCGAAGAGGAGCCTTGAGGCGAGTCAGGCTTGGCCACGTCGTGGAGTGTCGGGTGTCGAGCCGCGTTGATGTCTTTGTCCGGTCCGAGGTCGACATCTGAGTCTCCAGCATAATCAGCTTGAGTGACGAAGCTGAGGAGGTTCTTGCCGTCAAGGGCAGCGGTGACGCGGGTCTTCCAGATGATGAAGTTCCTGCCGGTCACGCGAGGAAAGTCGCGGTCGTTGGCGGGAGAGGCTTGCGTTGAACTCATAACCTGTTGCGGGGGGGGGGGGGGGCTTCTTGAAGGCGGAGAAGATGGAGACTTGAGGTAGAGAAGGTAAAAGAATTGTGTTAAATTTAAAGAAAGGTGTCGGACACCAGGGGCGGCACCGGAGCAAGGCTGCGGTGCCAACCATTGTTGTCCTCTTAAACATGATCAAACAGAACTTGCAGAGTTTATGTGGTTGTACACATACTTACAGTGATAGTACACAGTTTGTGATTTTAGCCGTATTGTGATAAGTTGGGTACTCATGCCACTATTTGAGATACTAACTTTAACACGCAAATATATCTCTGACCAGCACAAGACGGGAGGGGCGACGGAAGTGAGCGGTTGTGAGGAGCGTAACCGCAGCAAACTCGCGCGGGGTGCCCGCGAAGCAGGGCCGCGCGGTATTTGCGGAGGCGGGAACAGAGACGAGCATTCCAGCGAGCCATGACAGATGAAGCTGTACTCCAAAATGGCCTTCACTCCGGGTGCGATGGCCTCGATTCCACGTACCCACGAATGCCCAACACAGTTTGTGTACCACCTATCAAGACGACTGGTACCTTACAAGTCGCCGTTGATGCTATAATGGAATGTGTGGTTGCGGATCTGGAACCCTCGAATGGCATCCGGGCGCTGGTCTTCGTAAATATCCTTTTGTAGTACGTCTACAGGTTCGTGACTAGCTAACCACCCAGTCAGCTCGTGAGCACCCTCATTGCGATTTTCAGTCATAGAGTTCCTGTCAAACTCGAGTGCGAGAACACAGTTGAAATCACCGTCAGCTACGAGTACAGCGCCTCCTGGTATCTCCAGTACCGGGAAGTTGGTCAAGAATCGGTGTATGTGCTCCGGATTTGAAGGCACACAGAAGTTCAGGATGACAATTTATGTTGCAGTGGAGTGCAAATTTCATGGCAATTACGTGTGGAATCTAAGATCCGATCGTAAAGGTTTCGCCTTAGAAATAGTTTCGTCACAATATCCGTGTAGAAGAATTGCTAGCCCCCCACCCCCCCCCCGCCACCGCTTTTCCCCTGGCAGGCGACTAAAATGATTGAGCCCTGGTTACGGCGCTCTGCTTAAAGCCCCAAGTTCTTTTGTAGTATCGGCTAAGTTTATCCCCAGTAGAACGGTCTTGATGGATTTCCTGTAGCAGAAGACGTACTCTTCAGATAATGCCACCATAACATCCCCGTGCGACATGTATGATACTTGACATTTGTATAGGGTTTGTGCTGTGCATGCGTAATACAAATATATTACTCCGATCCAGATCACTTGTCCGGTTCAACTTTTCGCTGGTTTCAAAACACTTCTCCCCTTATTAGACTTGATTTTAGTATTGACGACATTAGAAAAAGGCCAAATAATTTGTCGATGCCTCTTTTATTGTAGAAACTGTGCTTTTCGCACAAAAAAGTAGGCACGTAATCGCCCTAAATAGTCTGTTTTGCAACATATAACGATGGCTATGCTGAAGTTGCTAGAAGATGCGCGCACCATTCGAAAGTTGGTCTTTGTTTTTTCAGACCAATCATCTCGTCATCCTATAAATATTGACCAATCCCGGAACGCCTCAGACAAAGGGGACAAGTGATCTGAGTACTACTGTAGTAGTATTTGTAGTGCTAATCACACCTTTGCCGAGGCGGCAAAAAACCTGCGGAGCGCCACATATCAACCGAGATCCCAAGAAGTCATCCGAGTTCAAGTCGATCTGGATGTCATTCAACCTATTAGCCCCGTTCCTGAGGCCATCCAAGCATTTTGGGGCACATTCACGTGGGCCGACAACCCGTGGATACCAGACAGCAATGCGCCGTCGGTCCAACGCCGCAAATAAAACCGTATTGAGGTAACATCGATTGCAAACCTAGGCATCGTCAGGGCTGCGAGTGACGTCTATGAGGCGAGAGTACCCACTGCGGAAGGGGTCCAAGTCGGTCACTCCATCGCGAAGCTGGAGCGATGGCTCATTGCCATCCTCCTCTGTTCTCCCACACCCGTAGTGACCATGCGGTCTATTAGGGGCATTGCGTGTTCAAACTAAACTTGGTGTATTGCCAACTGGCAAGCCAGTGTACAGTCACCGGAATCGTGTGCCAGCGTGTGTCAGTGTGTCAGCGGAACTTAGTGTCGGGTGACTGTAACTTGAGTCACCGAAATGCAAATCAACAACGAGCTCGATTTTCCTCCGTGCCACATGCCGCCATCCTAGTCTTGCATGACAGGGCCAAGTTGGTTGACCGCCGATTCAAAATGATCTTGCACCTTTACGCCGTCGCCACCTCCGATTGACTCGGATTTCCTCCTCGCCATCTGTGCAGCCCACTGCATGCGTTTATCATCGCCGTGATGAAAGGTTCTGCATTGCCGGGCATCCCGAGCTCACCAGGACGTACTAGAACTTACAACTACCATCTCGGTATTCTCAATAATGCTGCATGATAGTCTTGCTCAGAGGAGATAAGGTGAATCCCACAGACGAGATAGGGAAATCCACAGATGTGAGTCGGTGAAATCCACAGATCAAATCCTAACCTCGCATCACAAGCTGCTGCCATTGCGTCACTGTTTGGGGCAGATGACGTAGTGCGTAGGTGGTCAGACGTGTGGCCTACGCGCTGTAGCCCCACTTCCACATTCGACTCTCGAGCGCCGGCCGCACCCCCAGCAGCAGCAGCAGCGAGCCCGCGAGCGCCGGCCGCACCCCCAGCAGCAGCAGCAGCAGCGAGCCCGTGAGCGCCGGCCGCACCCCCAGTAGCAGCAGCAGCAGCGAGCCCGTGAGCGCCGGCCGCACCCCAGCAGCAGCAGCGAGCCCGTGAGCGCCGGCCGCACCCCCAGCAGCAGCAGCAGCGAGCCCCCGAGCGCCGGCCGCACCCCCAGCAGCAGCAGCAGCAGCGAGCCCGTGAGCGCCGGCCGCACCCCCAGCAGCAGCAGCAGCAGCGAGCCCGTGAGCGCCGGCCGCACCCCCAGCAGCAGCAGCAGCAGCAGCGAGCCCGTGAGCGCCGGCCGCACCCCAGCAGCAGCAGCAGCGAGTCCGTGAGCGCCGGCCGCACCCCCAGCAGCAGCAGCAGCAGCGAGCCCGTGAGCGCCGGCCGCACCCCCAGCAGCAGCAGCAGCAGCGAGTCCGTGAGCGCCGGCCGCACCCCAGCAGCAGCAGCAGCAGCAGCGACCCCGTGAGCGCCGGCCGCACCCCCAGCAGCAGCAGCAGCAGCGACCCCGTGAGCGCCGGCCGCACCCCCAGCAGCAGCAGCGAGCCCGTGAGCACCGGCCGCACCCCCAGCAGCAGCAGCAGCGAGCCCGCGAGCGCCGGTCGCACCCCAGCAGCAGCAGCGAGCCCGCGAGCGCCGGCCGCACCCCCAGCAGCAGCAGTGTGACAAAGAGCACGGAAAGGGTCTAAGCAAATGAAGGAGTTTACGAGGCGTGAAATTTCGTTTTTTTGGAACGCTGGCTATTTGGTAGCTAAGCGGATGATTGATGAGCGCGTGTGCAAGAGAGCACTAAGGGAGGTTAAGCGACTCGAGTTCAAGCCCATTTTCCGCAGGGTCTTTTCGCGAAAGATGGACAAATACCGCCGCCAAGCAAATATTGATGAGCTTGGTGACGGTATGCAATACATCGATGAGACGATCAAAGCAAACGTCGAGGATGCTAACGAGGACTGGGAAGTTCGTGATGGTGCATGGCACGCATTGCAATCCCGTGCTGGCGGGCCCGATCAAGACCCACACCAGGACTTTCCCGCGTTTGAAACTGCGAAGGCGTTACTCAACCGCGGGATCGTCCAGGGATCTGTGATCGTAGTCTTAATGGATGAGACGAAGTTTATCGTCTACCCAGGATGCATGGGAGGGAGGGTCAGTATGCAAAAACGCAAGACGATTGTACTGCAGCGCGGTGACGTGTTATTTTTTCGCGGGGACCTCGCCCACAGCGGAGCCGCGCATGAGAAAGAAAACTACCGCGTGCACTGTTACGTTTGTGTTCGTGGTGTCCGGCAAAAGGCCAATGCCACCGAGGCGGTCGTTTATGACACGTTTCGATGTCCACTATGCCTCGTGGCGGTAGACTCACGCCGCGACCTCGCTGAGCACAAGCGCGAGTGTGAGGAGGAGGGCGACTACATTTGCGAGGACTGTGGTCGGAGGTTTCATAACCGAAACACGAGGAACAAGCATCGGTCGCGCGACTGCCAGCGACACTTGGTGGCGGATAGTGATGCCGAACAGGGAGAAGAGGACTCCGTAAGCAGCAATGGATCACGTATGGACGTTGATGGAGAGGAGAGCGGTTCGGCGTCGAGCGACAATGAGGAGGAGAGCAGCGAGGAGGAGAGCAGCGAAGAGGACAGCAGCGAGGAGGAAAGCAGCGAGGAGGACAGCGAAGAGGAGGACAGCGAAGAGTGGGCCAGCGAGGCGGAAAACGACGACGAAGCGAGCAGTCAAGGCGAGGGAGATGACGAGAGCGAGGAGAGCGACATGGGCATTGATTTTGGTTTGTCGTAGCTGGGTAACATCTAATTCAATGTATACATTGGAATCGGTGACTGTTTGAAATGCGGTGACGGTGACCAATAGAAAAGCGGTGACCGATAGAAAAGCGGTGACCGATGAAAAAGCGGTGAACGATAGAAAAGCGGTGACCGATAGAAAAGCGGTGACCGATGAAAAAGCGGTGACCGATGAAAAAGCGGTGACCGATGAAAAAGCGGTGACCGATAGAAAAGCGGTGACCGATAGAAAAGCGGTGACCGATGACAAAGCGGTGACGGTGACCAACAAAATAGCGATGCAAAATTGAAAAAGGGGTGACGGTGACCGACAACATAGCGGTGACACATTGAAATTTAGCGAGATAGCCCTTATAGACATCAGGATGACACTGTGGTGTAGTAGCACGCACAAAATCGTCAGATGTGGCACTCTAGCTACAAACACAACACAGCCGAGCTAGTCGGCCCTTGTTGGCCTGCGCTGAGATGTCCCCCAGCGGTTCGGCCCTTCCGGGACAGTGGTGGCTCGTTCTCGCCGAGACCAAGTACCCCAAGCCAGTCAATCTCGGCAGCCAGCTGAGTTACCTGACTCCGGAATTAGAAATCCCGTGCCCTCCACCAAAGGATGGACGACGGCGCACGGAGCGCTTTTACGGGTCGCCGAGAGCAAAGGCTTCTCGACTCAGCAATCAGTGCCCGGGACGTACGGGAACACCGGCTCGCAGCGGTGGCGAGACTTTTCCTTCGCGCTTGGCGAGACACACGCCCAACCCGGGCCGACCTTATCTCTTGGCGCTACCAGCCGAGTACCCTACAAGCTATGCCTCTCAGGTACCGGCGGCAGACATAATCCGGCCCCGTGCAGGGACTTACCGGAACGTGTACACGTGTTGTGGGCCTAGAAAATTCTGCTCTGTTGTTGGTTATATCTGTCGGGTGCCCTGAAGGGGCGCCTCCACTATTCCTAAGCTCCTATACAAATATCTGATGAAAGTGGGCGGTTTTGGATCTCGGCCGACCCTTCGCTGAGCTCGGCGACGCTTGAGCTCGGTCGATCCGGATAAGCTGTCCGGATAATCCTTCGAACTCGGCTGAGCCGGATAAAGTGTCCGGATAACACAGCGAACTCGGCGGAGCGACCCTTGGACTCGACTGGGCGACTCCCGGACTCCATCGGACCCGGTTACTGTATCGGGACGGTACGCGGTACCGTTTAGCCGAGCTCGGCGGCTTGAACTCCCCATGATCTCGGCTGAGCGTGTCCAGGGTCTTCCTGAACTCGGCTCGGTCTTCACCACTGGGCCTGCCCCGTGTCACCATATCGGGGCCAGTGTGTCTGAGTCTCCGACGCCATCAGCCGAGTTCAATCCGTCAGCACATTCTTGTCCGCTGAGCTCGGCGGATGGTCATCCCGCCGAGTAGTACGTGGCTTCTGGTACGTTGTTCCACTGCAGCCTTGGAGTGTGACACAAAACTTGATGTTCCCTACACCACAACTGCCCCGGTCATGCTACGAGCCGGAGTGGTGAGTGGCCTGGCCAACTGGATGTGTCACACGCTTGATTTCGTCCAATCAGATCTGTCGTATTCACTCTGAGTTCGCATTTCCCGAATTCGAGCGGCCAGAAGCGGCCGCAACGCCAGCTCGAGGACCTCGTTCCGTGAAGGTGAGACCTGCTTGAACCTTGATCTTTGGTGTAGCCCTTGTCTGATATGTGGACTCCGCGCCCCATGGGTCTGTGCACATGTAGATGCCCCTGTCGCTCGCGCCAAGCCTCACCGTCGGATCACTTCAACAGCGAATCAGCGTGGATGGTCGTCTCAACGTGGCAGGCGGTAGCCTGAACTGGGTCATACGGAGTTGGCTGCTGCCCCTGTCGAAGCTCAGAGTACTAGCGGTGCTGTTGGGCCTGCCGCAACCAAGCAAGTAGGCGATGCCGGTGTCTGGGAAGTGCTCGATTCATGTTGACGGAGACAGTGATGCTCGGCTTCGTCGGTATTACTCCAGAGTAGCCATGGATGCTACCAGCAACTCGGCTGATCAGGCAAGCATCTGCCTCTCGTTGCGGTGCGTCGAGTGCAGCCTGATAGTTGTCTTGGCAGGATACAAGCCACCGCGAACTCGGCGTGTCAAGGAACGCTTCCCCGATCGGGCCGCGCTGAGCTCGAAATCCAACTCAGCTGAGCTTATTGACGAGAAGTGCAGCAGCAAGTTGAACTCAGCCGTGCCCGAACTCGGCTGTCCTGCTATCCGCTGCCCTTCTTGAACTCGGCTGGACTTGAACACAGCATCCGCTTGATGGACTCGACTAGCCTGGTAAGTGTTTGTCCCACTCGCCTTGGTGTGTTGAGCTAACTCTCACTGTTGTTGTATCATGGCGTAGGAGAACAAGGCGATCCTGATGAGATTGATGCTCCAGTCGAGTTGTCCTGAACCGGTCGAGCTGGGCTCAGTGGTCCATGGACTTTGACTTCAGCATCTCTCCAGCTCTGTTAGACCAGCTTACCCCGACTGGGATCGACTTGGTGGTGGGCAAACTCGACTGGGGCAGCACTTCATTCGGTCACATTCCAATCTGCCTCGCCGCGAACTCGGCTGCGTTCAAGCTCAGTTCAAATTCGGTATCTTCGGTTCAGCTGTGAAGTATGTTCAGACTCAGCTCGGCTGTACCTCCTCGAACTCGGCATGAACGCGCTCCAATCGAAACTCGGTGCGTTTACCAGCGCTCATCTCGGCGAACTTCCGAAGATGTGATCTCACTGGAGCTTGGCGCACCGCAACTCAGCCCAGTGTTTCCTTCCGTTGAAGTGAGTACACTGATTGGCGCCATCCAACACGCGGCACTGCTGCAACTTGACATCCCATTCCAGCGTGATCGTACTCCAATGTTCTCGGCTTCGCAGCAACCCAATGCGAACGCGACATTCGGACGCAGCGCGATCTCGGTCTCGCTTTAGATCAGCTCAGCTCTGCTCGGACTCGGCTGCGCATAACGTCGGCGCGACCTACTTCGTCTCGGCTGAATCCAACGAGAACCGGGCACTAGACCGAGATGCATGCGCTCCCACTGGAACTGGACGCGAGGTGGACCAACTTGATGGTAGCTCTGCTTCAGCAAGGTTGCCCTTCAATCGGCTCCAATCAAATGACCAGCGCTTCTTCGAAGCGTTACTCGAACTCGGCTCCGTTCCGGCTTGGTTGAACTCGGCTTCACGACATCTCGGTGTCAAACAACTTCCACCCCGAGAGCATTGTCTCGCTTCAACTCGGCTATGCTCGAACGCATCTCGACTTCAGCTTGACTGTGGGTCAACTCAGTTGGTGCTGACCTCGGCTGCACTTGTACCTGATCCCGATTCAGCTCGGATTCGAGACAATCACGTGCTGCAATTCGACTAGGCGCCACTGGATCCCCATGTTCTGTGGCTCTGCCACGAATCAACCCCGGCCAAACTCGACTTCATGTTCACCTGGACTGGGTTCCGCTTCAACTTAGCCCAGTTCAGCAAGGTGATAGGCAAGATCGGCTGAGCGAACGACACAGCTGGCTGCCTTACCAGCTCAGTCCCTTCGCGGAGGTATCAGCGCTTTGAAGGGGTGTTTCGACTCGGCTATGATCGATCCCTGACCCAAGCTCTGCTCATGCTGGCTCAATGCGAATAAGACCGCGACCGCGTGGAATCCATTCCTCTTCAGTCCAGCTTTGGGTGTTGGATACACTTTTGCGACGCCGTGACTCGGCGGTTTCACCGATTCGGCTTCAGGCTGACCGCAGTTGAACTCGGCGGTAGCCCTACGTCGGATCGATTGAAGTCAGAGTCCATCTTCAAACCAGGTATCTGCTTCTGCGCAGCTACGGATCAACTCGGCTTCCTTCGAGATCGCTGGTACACTGACATTCTCGGCTATGCGCCTGCCCAGCCTGCCTCCGCTGAGCTCTGCTCAAGTCCAGCTTTGCTTGCAACTTCGGTTTGTTCACCTCGACCGCGCATCGACCGACTCGGCTAGTCGCCTCTCGGCAAACTTGGTGCGATTACGGCCTCACTGGAAAATCGTGCGAGCTCGACTTCGCTTCGGCTTTCCTGCTTGAGCGTGGCCCCATGCCCGCACAGCTTCGCGTCAGCACACCTGCGTTCCAACTCAGCTTGAGCGCACAACGGGAAGATCGTTCACCGACTTGGTCGGAGGCCTTGGCGGTCGAACCCAAGGGTGTCAATCGTACCGCCGCAAATTATACACAGTGCCCCAGTTCGTAGCGTGTTCACGGACCCAGTGATGAGTCGACACAGCTTCGGCATCGACGGCGGACTCGCTCAATCTGTGCAGACGCACCGTCACCTCCCTCAACGTCTTCACTGGGTCATCATCAACCCGCTGGGCTCAATCGCTTAGCTCGGCAACTCGGCTGAGACTCGATCCGAGATGCGAATTCCATCGGCTTGGTGGCTGTGGCGACCGCGCCGACTCCAACGCTACCCGGCGAATGGGCTTCTTGCTTTCCAGCTCCATCTTCGCTCACTCCATTTCGATATCATGTAATTCATATAATCCATACAGTTGACGCTGTATCATTCTTCGACTCGACCCAGCCTGCTGTCTTCACTGAGTCGGCGGGTCATCATTTTGGTGCAATAGCCTTAGACCTCATCTGCAACTTGCACCATTTGCAGACGGGTTTCCAATTCCTTCGATTGCCCCTAGTCGTGTGGAAAGGTTTCCCACGAGACGTTCGGCATCGAATCCAAACTCGGGCATTTCGCGCTTGATGCCCCCGTCGCTCGTTGTATCAGGGGCGGGCGGTCCCCTGGAGCGACGTCTTGACTGTCGTCGTCCGCATCGTCACCGAGCTCGGCTGCGAGGTTTTGTTGGGCTCGTCGAGGTTCCTCCATGCGCCCCACATGCAGTGAGAACTCAGCTATCCCGCTGAGCAACTCGGCTTTCTTCAATTCTTCTTCACAATCTCCAATACCCCCATCTCTTCCTCGGTCTTGGGTACTGTCGTCGCCAAACCGAACGGTTGGGACCACTTCCATCGTCATTTCGGCGATCCTTCCGCCAGCTGAGTTCAGCTTCGTGAGCAGCGAACCCCCAGCCGTCGCTGGGCTGGCCCAGCTTGGCGACAATCTTCCCTTGACCATCTTGCTCAGTACTCGAAACTTGGTTGACTTGGTACCAACGAAAACGAACCACCCTGCTCCCGGGTCGCGGCACCAGTTGTGGTGTAGTAGCACGCACAAAATCGTCAGATGTGGCACTCTAGCTACAAACACAACACAGCCGAGCTAGTCGGCCCTTGTTGGCCTGCGCTGAGATGTCCCCCAGCGGTTCGGCCCTTCCGGGACAGTGGTGGCTCGTTCTCGCCGAGACCAAGTACCCCAAGCCAGTCAATCTCGGCAGCCAGCTGAGTTACCTGACTCCGGAATTAGAAATCCCGTGCCCTCCACCAAAGGATGGACGACGGCGCACGGAGCGCTATTACGGGTCGCCGAGAGCAAAGGCTTCTCGACTCAGCAATCAGTGCCCGGGACGTACGGGAACACCGGCTCGCAGCGGTGGCGAGACTTTTCCTTCGCGCTTGGCGAGACACACGCCCAACCCGGGCCGACCTTATCTCTTGGCGCTACCAGCCGAGTACCCTACAAGCTATGCCTCTCAGGTACCGGCGGCAGACATAATCCGGCCCCGTGCAGGGACTTACCGGAACGTGTACACGTGTTGTGGGCCTAGAAAATTCTGCTCTGTTGTTGGTTATCTCTGTCGGGTGCCCTGAAGGGGCGCCTCCACTATTCCTAAGCTCCTATACAAATATCTGATGAAAGTGGGCGGTTTTGGATCTCGGCCGACCCTTCGCTGAGCTCGGCGACGCTTGAGCTCGGTCGATCCGGATAAGCTGTCCGGATAATCCTTCGAACTCGGCTGAGCCGGATAAAGTGTCCGGATAACACAGCGAACTCGGCGGAGCGACCCTTGGACTCGACTGGGCGACTCCCGGACTCCATCGGACCCGGTTACTGTATCGGGACGGTACGCGGTACCGTTTAGCCGAGCTCGGCGGCTTGAACTCCCCATGATCTCGGCTGAGCGTGTCCAGGGTCTTCCTGAACTCGGCTCGGTCTTCACCACTGGGCCTGCCCCGTGTCACCATATCGGGGCCAGTGTGTCTGAGTCTCCGACGCCATCAGCCGAGTTCAATCCGTCAGCACATTCTTGTCCGCTGAGCTCGGCGGATGGTCATCCCGCCGAGTAGTACGTGGCTTCTGGTACGTTGTTCCACTGCAGCCTTGGAGTGTGACACAAAACTTGATGTTCCCTACACCACAACACAGTATCAAGGAATTGATTTACGAAGTTGTATTTAAAGCACAGCAATCACAGTATTAGAGGTAACGGTGACAGATTAAAAGGCGGTGACACATTGAAAACTGGAAAGATACAGAAACTACATTGTTAGAGAGCTGTTCACGTGTCGGAGCACAAGATGTACTGCATGTCAAGAGCCCTAGACGCTAACAGTGGGCGTCCATCACTGGTATCTTCAAGCGGCAACTGCTTCTCTGCGGCGACAGTGGCAACCACTCTATCTTGTGTTTTCCTGCGCTTTCCGGCCGCGCAACTTTTAGTCTTGCGAACTTGCCGGTTGAACAACTTCTCGGATTTGTCTTTTACCCCAGGGCGCCCTAAACGCTTTGCCTTACGCGCGATGATGATGTGGCAGCAGGTTTTGAACTTATTGTAGAATTTGCAGCCACACACACACTTTTCCACGTCAACAATCCAGCCATCCTCTGGCATACCGTTGGCGTGGGCATACCAAAGCGACCACGTCACAACATTGTTGTAAAGTCTAGCGGCCCGAGCTCTCTGCTCTCTCACAAGTAGTGCCGGGCCGACTAAGAGCTCATCTCCACATGTTTCAGGATTGTCCGCAGCTCCCGAAAATGGACCATCGATTGCTGCGCGCAGTTCTTCCATGTCTTGAACATCTCCACTTGACTCTTTACGAAGCTGCTTCACACGACATAGCGTGGGGGGTTGAGCTGCGTATGCGACTATACGTTCTTTAGCGATCATTGCTGCTGCTGCTTTACTGGTTGCTGTTGTCGGGGGGGGGGGGGATTTTAGTATCAGGCGTAGGAGATTGCGGCAACGAATCGTGAATAACTGTCATGGCGACTGTGAGAAGCCGCTGCATGAACAACCTGCGTCTTCCTGTGTACTTCTTGAGGATCGCGTTGAAAGTCTCACACGGGTTATTGGTAGTTGCATATCCGATTGGTGTGTGGAACACTTGCCAGCGCCAGTATCGGCTATCGAGCCACTGTTCCGAGAAATACTTGGTGAACTCTCTCAACTGCGGCACGGCCTTCCAGTCAGCCAGAACCTCGTCTTTCAGCTTGTAGTACACGTTCATGTTTTCAGCGTAGTGCATCTTGATAATACCGTCCATGACAGTTCTGCGATCTTTCAGTTGTAAGTGTCGCGTGCGCTTTCGAACATTGTACAGCACATGAAAGAAACACATCAAATACGTTTCGGAGTCGAACGGTGCAACCTGCTGAAATCCGTTGAGCTGGGCGTCTTCAGCGTCTCCCATGACCGCATCAATGTGTAGTTGAGCCGAAGGTCTCACTTGTTTGATCATCCGGACGAGCGAGCTCAGACACATAGCGTATTCCTTGGCCGTTCGCCGACTAACCACAAATATGGCTGAAAGCTGATAGGCCCGGGAGGCATCGGAGAAGCCGCATGTGATGACGGGATAACCGAGGTCACTGAGCTTGAACGTTGCATCGGCGTGGAAGAGTGTGAAACGGCTTGGCGACGCAAACTCGATTGCAGCGGTGACCAATGCAAGACTGGTGACACCAATCACGAAGGAGTCGTCGTCAGTCCCTTTACCCGCGTACGGATGACCACCTTCATCGTCACGATACCCAAAGCAAAACGCTCGATCCCTCTCCCCAGTGGGATCGAATGCGTGTTGTCGAATGAGGTGGCGCACAGCGGATTTTGAATTTTTGGTTCCTTGAAGACGGCGCAAATATTTGGCACAATTTGAGACTTGTGACAGGGAAGGGTATCCGCGCGTGGGTTCGAGAATATCTGTCGAGCGACGCATGCTGCTCAGAATTTGCTGTGGCGGGACGGCACATTCATCTTGTTGCAAGATAAACTTCTTCATTTGCGCGGTTATCACGGCTTTGTGTGGGCCTTCGCAATCCACCGCCGCTGGGCGCACGTGGTCAATTCTATTGTGGTACACGTGGTATCGATTTGAGTCCTCACACAACCACAACTTCCACACAAACTTGCAGCGATCATACAGCTTGCACGTCTGACTCCCACAACGCATTCTTCGCTCGACCATATTGTGCTCAGCACCATCACAGATTTGACATGGGCGGGCCGGGTCAGTGTGGCCGACTCGCGCGCAGCAGAACTCCAAGTCTTGAAACTCCTGCAGCTCCTCCTCTGATGTAAGTGTGCATACCAACTCCCAGTTGTAAGTTATGCGTGTCATATCTGCGATTCGAATAGCGCTCACTCCAGTTTTCCAAGTCACCACAGTCTCACCAGTCTCCACAGTCTCCACAGCCCTCGCCTCAGTCACTGCAGTCCAGACAGTCACCACCAGCACCTCAGTCACCGCAAACTCAGCTGTCACCGCAGTCTTAGCTGTCACCACAGTCTCACCAGTCTCCACAGTCTCCACAGTCTCCACAGCCCTCGCCTCTGTCACTGCAGTCCAGACAGTCACCACCAGCACCTCAGTCACCGCAAACTCAGCTGTCACCGCAGTCTCAGCAGTCACCGCCAGCGCCTCAGTCACCGCAGTCTTAGCTGTCACCACCACCAGCGTCTCAGTCTCCACCGCCCTTACCTCAATCACTGCAGTCTCACCAGTCCCCGCCAGCAACTCCGTCTCCACAGCCCTCGCCTCACTCTATACAGTCTCACCAGTCACCGTAGTCTCAGCAGCCACAATCTCCTCAGCCCTTGCCGCGAATACTGCCGGCACTTCCTTTAGACCTACGCTATGACTAGCAGTCCACACTGCTTGGATTTCGCCCCCCCCCCCCTGCCTTGCCTCAGGTCACTACTTTAGGACTACTTCAGGAATCTGTTCGAATACGATGTTGTCCACATTATATTAGTTCGCGATCTGTGCTTTTCACCCTTATGTCTGTGGATTTACACCAGGTGACATGTTTTTCTGTGCGTTTCCCCGTATGTCTGTGGGTTTATCATTTTGTCTGTGGGATTTGCCTGTCTTGTCTGTGCGATTCTACCGTTCTCTGCTCAGAGGTATAGTTTAGTAAACAGCAACCCACCACCTCGAATGTACTTCGAATTGCACAAACAGAAATATATTACGTAAAATCCTTCCCAACGACTAGTACTAGACTATTCTCCGCCGAGGCCTGTACAAATTCCTAAGGATGCCGCGCTGCACATTAACAGCACTCATTTCCAATTTAACCACCTGAGTGACGCAGTACCATGGCCCCTCGCCAACGCAACCCCAAACGCACCTCCCGTGAGCCGACTCTGGCTGAGTTCCGAGCCTCCTCCGCTGCTCTTTTCCAGCAAGACGATCTCCGCAAGGCCTCCACCCTTCCCCACAGGTTGTCGAACTCTTGAGGGGTGAAATTCGTGTACCGAAGGACTCCATTGGAGCCTTCGGCACGAAGGCACAAGTCGTAGCGGGGGGAGGGCGTGGTGGGCTCGTCGTCCGAGTCGTTCGGAAGCGACGTGCGGGCAACCTTGGACTTTGTGGGGGGTGTGCGCCGACAAATGGCGATGGGATGAGAAGTCCTACGACTTGTTCTTCCGCACGTGCGCCGCTCTCACCAACGCGCACGTGCGCCTACGCCCCCTCCACGCCGAAGAGGGCGACGACTACCAGCGGTACGAGGCGCGACTCCATGGGATCGGTCTATCCATCAAGGAGCGCCAAGCCGCGAAGTGCAGGGAGTACCGGGAGAACCGAGAAGTCCGCCTCACAGCGAGCCGTCGCAACCATGGCGATGGGTTAAGTGATTCTGACATTGAAACCCAGATGTAGGAGTTATTGGTCCAAGCCAAGTGCGAACACTAGGCACCTGCGCAGTTAAGCAGTCTTTTTGCGCGTTGAGGCTACATTAGGAATGAGAGGAGAGGATAACTAATGTAAGCTGCACGGTTGAGTTGCATCGCCTTTGTAAGGAAATACTTGATGTTCTAGTAAGTTAGTGCCCTTCGATCGCAAATACTGAGTATTCGAGATCATAGTTCGATACTGAATTTGAGCCCTACTGGTACGCACTAACTGCTCCCGAACGATCCCTGCTCCATGCAGTGATTGGAAAAAATATATTGGCAGCGAGTTGCGCGATTTGTCGTCATTGCAGTCTTGCATTGCAGTGTTTGCTGTCTTGCAATTGGGTATTGCAATCAAAGGCTTCACTGCAATTTACACTGCAATACTCTGTCATGTTGCAATATGTTACTGCACATAAGATATTGCAATATACAGATGGCTAATAGCTCTTTCTTATGTACACAAAACAGAATTTTCAAGAGTCCTCTATGTTCGATATCAGGGTGCTGGAAATTAACAGCAGACAATCGCTAGGGGCGTGCTGGAGAAGCCAAGGTGACAGAACTGATGAGGAACCGCCTGAGTGACCACAGTTGAGTATTTTGAGTTTCGCTGCAATATTGTATTGCAATATGCGCGGCACATGCAATTGGGTATTTTGTATTGCTACCGCACTGCAGTCTTACATTTTGCTTGCAATATTTATCCGGCGTATAGACCAATATATTTTTTCCAATCACTGGCTCCATGTAGTATACTACTTGTAGCAGCACGTCTGCATGGTGAACGTTGCTGTTCCTTGTTCCTTGCGGACCTTTAAATCTCGCAGCATTGCAGCGGTGGGTCACTTAACATTTTGCAGTCTCATTCCCGAATCATTCACATGAAGGTCCTCGCCCTCCTCGCTTGCGGCGCCATCGTGCTGCCCTCCGTTCCGTCGGTGCTGGGTCACGGCTACATCGTCGATCCGGCCGCGACTTGGAAGGACGGCTACGCCGTGAACGGCTGGGGCAGCTCCATCGACAGCAACATGTGGGGCGCCATCGACAACTCCGTCTACGGCTACGGCACCGCCGCCACGGTGGCCTTCTTCGAGACGCAGTTCAACTCGTCGGGCTACGACTCACTGGGCCAGTTCATCGAGACGAACCAGGTCCTGTACAGCGACGACATCGACGAGCAGTGCGGCTACACTGTGTACGACGCCAGCGCGCGCCAGACGATGCCCTCGACCAACCTCACGTACACGGGCTTCACCCACCCGGGCCCCTGCGAGATCTGGTGCGACAACACCAAGGTGCTCTTCGACTACAATTGCCAGGCGAGCTACCCGGACACGCCCACGGGGATCCCGTACGACGAATCGCTGTGCGCCGACGCCAACCGCCTCACCGTCTACTGGCTCGCTGTCCACGGAGCTCCGTGGCAGGTCTACACAGACTGCGTGTGGCTTGACGGCGGCTCGGGCAGCGGCTCAGCTCCTTCGTCGGTGACTGAGGCGGTCTCCTCTAGCGTCGCCACGGCTCCGCCCACGACGAGCAGCGGATCAACAGCGACAGCGACAACGGCCTACCCAGACACAACGTCGTCGTCGACAACCAGTACCAGCACCTCGACGATTTCAACTACGACGACTGCCCCAACTGCTACGACGGCCGCTCTATCTTCGACCAGTAGCAGCAGCAATGTGGCGGCATCTTCCGCTTCCGCTTCGACAGCCACTGAGGCGTCCACTGCCGACGGAGCTTCCACTGCCGCTGAGGCCGAAACCACGGCGAGCTCGTCCGAGTCGGCTGCAACGGCGTCCAGCACCAGCACAGAGACGACGACCGACTCGACAACTGCCACCACCTCGACCAGCTCCAAGTGCAGTCGCCGCGTGCGCCGCGACTAAGAGAGAAGATGGCAATGTGTGTAGAACTGTTCTAAGCGTCCCAAACAAGTTGCGAATGCAGATCTATCACCACAGCCTGTGGTCCACAGGTAAGAATCTTACCTGTGGTGGATCTTACTAAGATTGGCTGCTTGCTGCGTGCGCATGACCGACCAGATCGATGTCGCATTGCGACCAGGTAAAAGAGCGGGGGAAGCCGATCCCGTGCTTGCTCGGGCCTTCAAGCAAGTTTGGCACGCGTGCCTTGGGGCGAGCTCCATCATGCGCCATGGAGCTCGCCCACTCACCCTTGTCACTCTTGGCAGCGTTACGATACCACCGTCACCTTGATACCGTTACATGTGTACGTAGTGTACCGGTGCTCGCTGCTCTTCTACATCCGACCTCCGAGCTGCAAATGCTTCACACTAGAGCAGTACGATTCGTACTGCTCTCTCTCGTGGCTTTCGATGTTTCCAGGCAGTTGAGCTGGCTCGGTTGCGTGGATCCGGCTGGCAAAACGCAGAGACCGAACCAACTCGCTGTGAGACTTGCCAACAGGGCCAAAACGATGACCTCCAGCTGTTGCGAATGCAGCCAACTCATCCCACACCGTCATGCTTCAGAAGCTGGTCGCTCTCGGAAGCTTTGCGTTTTGCATCCAAGGTGGCCCGACTTTTGTCGAGATTTCGGTCCTTTACGCGCTTCAATCACTTGTGTCGAGCATTCGTAAGACAGTTTGACGACAAATCAAATCTAGTGATGTGATTGGCGAATAATACTTATGACTTGCCGACTCTGTTGGTACTGCCAGGCGCAGAGTGCTCGAGTCTCTGCTAGGAAGGCCCGCGTCGTTGCATTCGTATCCTGACTCATAGTAGTGATAGTAATGATTGGCGGTTCGATAGAACTGCGCGGAGGAGCGCTGCGGCACCAACAAACTCCCTCTACACATTTAGATGAAAACCACGGCGAGCTTAGATTGTTTGGGTTTCAGAGAATTACAGTAGCAGGCCGAGCAAACTGGTAAGCGCATTCAGCCGGGCTGATCAATTATATTGGCTTTAGCATTTTTCATGTATTCCCGAGGAGTTTCGCCACTCATTTGACCCTTAGGGGCCGTCACGCCGTTTTGTAGTTATTGGTTTGCGGCACCAACCAACAGCTTGCCCACGCGTGGCTGCGGGTGAGGTCGGTGGTGTCCACTACCGACGTAGGCGGAGCTGCAGCAGTGCGCGCATCCGCGAGTAAGGTAGCCAAGCAACCTGCAACAAATACAAATACAAATACAAAATACCAAGACGCCTTGTTGCTACTACAAAACAGTTCATTTCATGACTCTGGTAAGATCCCATGGTGTATTGAATGTCTACTCCCTCGCGTCCTCTGACAACGCCTCGGTGCGGAGCATGTGCGCGCGCTCGTCGTGCACTGTTTCGCTCGGAGGCGCCCTCAGAGGACACGAAAGGGTTTGTGGGCCGCACTACCGGAGGAAGAGGGGCTCTATTTGGCTATGCATTAACTAGAATTCTCTATAAAGCCCTGAACGTTTTGTTTGTTAAGCTGGGCCGGTGGTTCGGGTGCATGTATTTCTTAACCATTCTCCAAGAAGCGTGTACATTGGAGTCGGCAGTAGGGCCGCACTACCCACTACATGTTCGTGCTTGTGAGCGCTTTATTTCGTCGGCTCGACTGTGGGTGGTATGAGCAATTCACAAACGGCAAAGCTGTTGTCCTCGGGTTTCTACATGCTCAACGGAGGAACGCACGTAACGATACCACCCTCCCTCTTTCGTGCAGAAAGTTTTGGCCAATCGTATGGTGCAAATTGTTGTCCGACAAACTGTCTTACGTTTTGACAGACAAAATACAATGTAGCCACTGGTATACTAAAACCAAGATGTAGCCAAAATGCGTTGATTGCAAAACGTAACACTTTGTCTTACGGTGGCTCTCTGGGGCAAAGTATCGTCTTACGAAAGAGCATGAATCAATGATGATGATGAGCCGGCTGGCTGGCTGGGACTCACCCTAGTCAGGGATCGCTGCTGCACCGACTTAGTCGGAGGGAGCTAAGCTTAGGTTGCTGTCCGAACTGCAGAGCTCATTCCAATCTTCACTCTCGAATTCGCAGCCTTACCGGTCAGCAGCATCAGCAGCAGTTGCGGCAACAACAGCATGCAGGTCCTCGCCCTCATCGCCGCCGGAGCCGCCGTCTTGGCGTCGATTCCCTCCGTTCAGGGCCACGGCTACATCGTCGAGCCCGCGGCGCAGTGGGCCGCCGGATACCCGACCAACGGCTATGGCAGCACCGTGGACAACGAGATCTGGGGGGTCTACGACAACTCCAAGTACGGCTACGGTGTGAACGGCACGCTCAACTTCTTCAAGGCCACGTTTCCCTCCAAGGGCTACGACTCGCTGGGCGAGTTCATCGCCAAGAACCAGGAGCTCGTGGACAGCAAGACGGACGCCGACTGCGGCCTCACCGTCTACAAGGAATCGGCTCGCTCCGAGCTGCCGGCGTCCAAGCTCACGCACACGGGCTTCACGCACACTGGTCCATGCGAGGTCTGGTGCGACGACACCAAGGTGCTGTTCGACTACGACTGCCAGACCAAGTACCCGGCCATCCCGGCCACGCTGCCCTACGACAAGTCCAAGTGCTCGGGCGCCAATCGCCTCACGATCTACTGGCTCGCGTTGCACGGCGACCCGTGGCAGGTGTACACGGACTGCGTGTGGCTCGAGGGTGGCTCTGGAGAGGGTTCTCCTCCTTCGGCTGTGGGCGCTGGCGCGTCCACGGTGGGCGACTCTAGTTCGACGTCTACCGGCACTACGTCGACAACTAGCACGACGGCCCCGTCAGCGAGCACGACGCCGACGACGACTGCTCCTTCCGTCTCGACGACTGAGGGATCTGACGATGAGACTGCCAACGAGGCATCCAGTTCTGTCGGCGCGGCTTCCGAGGCGGACGACTACTCGAGTCCTTCCTCGGGCTCTAGCAGTATCGACGCCATCACGGTGACTGCGTCGCCTACCTCCGTCTCGACGGACGCTCCCTCCACGCCTTCCACGGAGGTCCCGAGCGCGCCCTCCAGCGGCACCAAGTGCGCCCGTCGTCGTAATTAGAGCTACATGTATTGAGTGTGAGCACCGTCAACTGCAGTGCATGTTCGTCTAAGTGAGTCCCTTAAGTGTCGTCAAGTATACCGGTAAGCCCCGGAAGCAGTGCCTTCCCATCGGTGCGCTGTCCGAATGTCCGTGCATGTTGCATCCAACCTCTTTGCAGGAAGGAAGAAGGGAACGCGGCCTCTACTCTATCAACTCGACTTCGACTTGGCGAGGGGATCCCTTCGTTGCAGCTTTTGCACTCTCCATCTGCTTTTTACACTTTCGCGATGTGGATTCTACTGTATGGGATTGAGAACTCTTCTGTAGCTACCCATACGGATACGTAGTACAGAATGATTGGAAACTAGAATGTAAGTATGTTTTTCTGCTGCAAGTTTAGCATGTTGTTTCTTCTCGCTGTGGGTTTTACAGCGCGGTGCTGGTATAGGTGGGATCCCTTAGCAAAGTTCGTGGTGCTACATGTACCAGTACATGTAGTGCACACGGACCTTTACCCTTGAGGCAGATCGCGGTTCCATCACGCGCTGGGACTTCAAAAACCGTAGTTTGTACTGCAGATGCCGATGAGCACGGCGCCTTTACCTGCGAGAACTCATGGATGTGTTATCTTCGAACTTGCTTTCGGACCCCCGCACGTTGTTGATTAGAAATGCCAGGAAGCTACGAAACTACGTTTCCAAGTGATACACAAAACATGTCGAAGAACTATTATAATCGGCATTTGGTCGTCCGACAAACCTCGATCATAAAAGAATACCCCATGATAGCAAAATGACAAATGACAAAATGAAAGATTTTGCAGAGAACAACACTCGCTTTCAACCAGTGGTTTGAAATCGCTTCAATCGTACAAACTGTGATAGTCAACAAAGTGAGCAGTGAGATCGAAGCCGTAATCGGCACATACCGCAAAGCCGGTGTCTTTCTGCCGGGAAGCGGATCACTGCATTCTGCAGCCCAACATTGTACTTGTACAGGAGCCTCCTGTCAGGAGGTGCCAACACTGCATAAAGGTGAAGACAGCGCCGAAATGCTTGACATCCCTCTTTAACACGAGCACGCTTTTGGAAACACAGAGAGTACAGCATTCAATTTGTCCGAGCGCTGTAGGTTAGTTTGATTTGGTGATCGGGGCAGACAGAGACAGCCCCGATCTCGTGGCAATCCCGTC
The DNA here is from genome assembly GCA_016169955.1 of Phytophthora vignae f. sp. vignae. Taxonomy (NCBI): domain Eukaryota; phylum Oomycota; class Peronosporomycetes; order Peronosporales; family Peronosporaceae; genus Phytophthora; species Phytophthora vignae. The sequence continues at coordinate 409,201 of JABJUM010000009.1, read as the reverse complement.
GACAATGATCACAACTGATCGGGATCGCCGCGACAGCTTTGCACCCCTCCATCTTCTTACCGTCCTTTACGTCCCGCCACCCTTCCAGCTGGATGGATGCCCTTCATCCATACTTACGGTAAGTATAAAACAACAAGAAGAAACCCTTGCTGTTCGTACTGAAGGCACGCAGAGTTCAACTGTGTCGTCATTCCCCAATTTGCAGCACACCAACACCAGCCTTCATCCAGACAGCAACCAGGTCGGCAGCATGCAGGTCGTCGCTCTCATCGCCGCAGGAGCCGCCGTTCTGGCATCCATTTCCTCAGTGCAAGGCCACGGCTACATCGTGGACCCCGCAGCGCAATGGACCCAGGGATACGCGTCCAACGGATACGGCAGCACCATCGACAACCAAATATGGGGCGAAATCGACGGCGGGAAGTACGGCTACGGCCCCACCGGAGCGATCAGCTTCTTCAAGGCCAACTTCCCCAAGAAGGGGGGGCGGCTCTCTCGGCGCGTTCATCGCCAAGAACCAGGAGCTTTACAGCAACGAAGTCGACCCCAACTGCGGCCTGACGACCTACAAGGAATCGGCCCGTTCCAAGGTGCCGTCGTCGCAGCTCGAGTACACGGGCTTCACGCACCCCAGTCCGTGCGAGGTCTGGTGCGACGACACCAAGGTGCTGTTCGACTACGACTGCCAGACGAAATTTTCGGGTAGTCCGGCCAAGATGGCCTACGACGAGTCCAAGTGCGCCAACGCCAACCGACTGACGATCTACTGGGTCGCGATGCACGGTGAACCGTGGCAGGTGTACACCGACTGCGTGTGGCTCGAGGGTGGATCGGGCGAGGGTTCCCCGCCCTCCGCTGTGGGTAGCGGCGCATCCACTGTTGCCGGCGGCTCGGCCTCGAACTCGACGACGACGACGACGAGTGGAGCAACTCCGAGCACCAGTACGACGACTACGGCTCAGTCCGTCTCGACCACGTCGAGCTCGGAAGAGACTGGCAACGAGGCCTCCAGCTCTGTCGGCGCGTCTCCGTCGACGGATGATTACTCGAGTTCTTCGTCGGGCTCGAGCGGTATCAACGCCATGACGGTGACTGCGTCCCCGTCGACTACCACGTCGGACACCCCCTCGACTCCTGCCACGGAGGCTCCGAGCGCGCCTGCCAGCGGCACCAAGTGCGCCCGCCGTCGTCATTAGACTGTAGAAGAGATCCGTGCGTTCTTGCTGTAAATGTTCACCTATAATCCATAAGTGTTGTCAAGTCAGGTACAAACAACTCGTTGGCTGTTCGTGGTTAGATGGTTTCGACCTCTCCACCTCATTTGCTGCAAGGCGCCACTCGAGCCGCGTCCTGGTGGTCTCCTCGACAACTGTGTCCTTTGCCATTTGCCACGCCACCGTCCAGCTGCTTTCGTACACTGTAGATCTCATCACGTCGACTGGCGATCTGCTACACTACACGTAGCGCAAGGAGGCCGAGCGGCGAAGCGTGCGGTACACTCAAAGATAGAGTTACCGGTATCTGTCGCAGAGTTCACGGTTGACTCCCTGCATGGAAAAATGGCATTTGTCTCGGCAATCTCCAAGCTCAGCCCCAATCCAATTCCGTTCGCAAATCCCGTCCTTATTCATCGCCCAGTGGTTGATGCCACAAATTGCAGCATCATGTTACTATTATAACCAGTCAATCGTATGGAATCCTCGAAGCGTGAACATACAGCGAGGAAACCATCGCATGGAGCACCAAGATGGCCAAAAGCCAAAAGTTCACATTTTGCGAAATTGCCAGCGGTTGATCCGGCCCGCGGCCAAAGCTCGCGACACGGAGGAAATTGATCTGTCGGGCATGGGGGCAATCGCCATAAAACCAACGAGACCCGGGAACTGGCGACTCGCGGTGGCATCGAGTTTGGCGCCGCTCGCTAAGCGTACCCGGTACGTACGACGCGAGAGTCCATGGCAGTGAATAGCACTCTTGCATTGGATTATCGTGACAAGCATGCATCTCTTCACCGACATTAACCAGAGTGCACATGCATTTCACTCAGCCTTCGACGTTCATGAGACGAGGATACATGTACAGCGGAATCGCTGGCAATTCCTTGCCTTCTGCTCCCACTTGTCGTTCCACCCTGTTGCGATATTTCGACTAGCCCATACAAACCCCAAGTGTAATTCCGCAAAAATCGCAAATCGCGACCCCAAATCAAGCCCTTTGGCGAGCTGATCCCGGGTGCAAGGATGCACACCGGTCACGCCAGACCAGAAGCACCGCCACCCGCTGCCTCGTTCCCCTTTGCGAGTGGCATTTCCGCGCTGGCCTCTTCACATCGAGACGCGTGGGGCGGAAACGTGCTGAGGGCTCCGGAGAGTGGCGTCCGCGATGTCGACGAACGGCGAGGTGAGCGAAGATTCCGTGGCGGACACCCGGCGCCAATCGCGCCGATGGCTGTGGAGACGCCCTGAGCTAACCGTTCCTGCTGCCTTTGCGTGGATGTGTCTGTTAGAATGGCGCCTACACGGCGAGCAACCAGGACACGACGACTTATACCAGCAACGCTCAAACGACCACCACCACTACGACCACTAACGGCCAAACGACCACTACGGACGGCAACGCGCAGGTCACCAGCTCGCCGGCAGCGACGTCGGCCGCGTCGAACAACAATAACAACAATCAGAACTCGAACGGGGACAACGGGGGACAGTCGAACAACAACGGCGGACAAGATGGTGGAGGCCTGGGGAGTGAGTCGTAGCTGCGTGGTGTAGAGGCTCGAAAAATAATGGTGTTGCTGACTTGTGTCTATGCTTTTGTATCGCAGTTCCTGTGATCGTTGGCATCGTGGTGGGCTCCGTGGCGGTGGTGCTCATGATCGCAGCGTTCATCATTTGGTACAGGCGGACGAAACGATATCCAGGCAGTTCTCGCTACGATACGGGTGACAACTACACCGGCACCACGAGCAGTCGGAAGGAGTACGGTGACCGCGTGTACAGCCATGCGGTGCCCGTGGCCGTGCCCATTTCAGGCGACGAATACTTTGAGGAGATCACGAGCACGGAGATCTTGGGAAGACGCAGTCAGATGGACGACAACGTGGTGGCCGGCTCGTGGAACGACCCCGAGATTCTCGACGCTCGGATTCCGAGTGACAAGCTGCGCGTTCAGCAGCTAATTAACCGTGGAGGCTTCGGCGAGGTCTTCCTGGGTACGTACAGAGGTCGAGCTGTGGCGGTCAAGCGGCTGCTGCCCGACCGGCGCAGGAATATGAGAGAAGTCGAAGCGTTCATCGTGGAGATCAAGATCATGCTGTCCATGGACCACCCGCGTATCGTCGGGTGTCTTGGCGTGGCTTGGGAGTCGTGGACGGACATCTCAGCCGTCACTGAATACATGGAAGGCGGCGATCTCCGCACAGCAGTGATTGGAAAAAATATATTGGCAGCGAGTTGCGTGATTTGTCGTCATTGCAGTCTTGCATTGCAGTGTTTGCTGTCTTGCAATTGGGTATTGCAATCAAAGGCTTCACTGCAATTTACACTGCAATACTCTGTCATGTTGCAATATGTTACTGCACATAAGATATTGCATTATACAGATGGCTAATACTCCTTTATTATGTACACAAAACCGAATTTTCAAGAGTCCTCTATGTTCGATATCAGGGTGCTGGAAATTAACAGCAGACAATCGCAAGGGGCGTGCTGGAGAAGCCAACTGAGTGACAGTTGAGTATTTTGAGTTTCGCTGCAATATTGTATTGCAATATGCGCGGCACATGCAATTGGGTATTTTTTTTTGCTACCGCACTGCAGTCTTGCATTTTGCTTGCAGTATTTATCCGGCGTATAGACCAATATATTTTTTCCAATCACTGCCGCACAGTGTTGGAGCGATTTGAGCAGGAAGAGCACCGGCCTCACGGCTTCGATGACGACAAGCTCAAGATCGCTCTCCACATCGCCGAAGGGCTCACATATCTGCACGGAATGGACCCCACCGTGCTTCATCGCGACCTCAAGTCGAAGAATATTCTGCTGAACAAGACACTCGACGCCAAGCTGACCGACTTTGGCGTGTCTCGAGAGAGCGCCGACATCACCATGACTGCCGGTGTCGGAACGTCGCTGTGGATGGCGCCCGAGGTCATGATCGGCGACAGATATAACGAGAAGGCCGACATGTTCTCGTTCGGCGTTGTACTCGGAGAACTCGACTGCCAGCAGCTGCCGTACTCGCACGCGAAGGAGGAGGGCACTGGCCGGAAGCTGCCGGGCACAGCGATCCTGCAGATGGTGGCGGCCGGTCAATTGCGGCTTGAGGTCTCCCAGTCGACACCGAGCGGCATCTACGACTTGATCATGGCCTGCACGTCATTGACGCCTTCGGACCGGCCGACAGCAGAGGAAGCGTTCGAGCGGTTGCAGTCCATCGCCCGGGAAACGCTCACGATCTCCTCGCGTGGCGGCGTCGGTGTCGAAGAAGAGGAGTTCGCGCTGTAGATCCGGTAGGTATATTTTTTCGTTGCGACGCCGCAGAGACAGCAGATACATCCAGGGGCACTGCCTTCGATGTTGAGTATGCCGCCGGCCACGCATTGCCCGAAGCAATGCAAGTGTACGCTGCGTGCTTGGTGCATGGTCAAGGCATGTGGACTCTTGCGATGGGGTTGCATGTCCGCAAACTTTGACGAAACCTTGCAGCGGAAAATTCGGCGCCGGGAAGCGTCAAGGGCTCGTCGTTTGTTCTACAGAACACTTGCAGTCCCTCCCCCGAAAAGGAGGGCTCGGCCAACGTAGCGGATCGTCGATGTGTGTACACTTTTATTGAGGCGTAGTAATTTAAGCATGACCATTGATTGGCATGTGAGTTACTTTGGTTTCCTCCAGCTAAAGTGGATTCTAATACCAGCGTTGCAGCAGCGACCGCGGCCGGTGAGAGCTGGAGCCGCGCACTTCGTCGAGCGCACACAGATGGTGGAACTGGCAAAGTTCCGTGATCGAGCTCGAGTTGACGATAAACTGCAATAGCGCGGGCAGGTGTCCGCTCTATCCATGCGGCAATCTGCCTCGATGGGCTTTCTTGTCGCTTTTGCAAGGCGAGGTTGGACGATGCCGGCGCTCTGCGCGTGACAGCCTGTTTTCAGGATGGACTAAAGCGAGCTGCAGCGTGCTAAAGTGAGGGCTTTCGCGCATTAGACAACACGGAGGTGGGTTCTCGCGCTGTCCGTACGGCCGAGGCGTCCATTCGGTGGGGCACTCACGCCTTGGGGTCTGTCCCAGTCTCGCTTCTTCCGTCCGACCGCCACCATGAGAGAGTACTCGCTCGAGTCCTTGAAAAATGACACGGACGACGGGGTGGGCACCGTGAAGGACCCCTTCACCAGCGACGATGCTTCCGACAGCTCGGAGGCGTCGGAAACGCCGGTACCCAACCATGGAACGCCAATTGCGACGCCCACGCAGCTCCCGGGGAAGCACGACATCGTTCACAACAACGCGCAGGGCAACGCCCCAAGCAATTTGGAGAAGGGTGTCGGCATGGAGACCGGCCCCAAGGACGCAGCAGACTCGTACATTTACGATTATTCCGGCACTTCCGACCAACACGCAACGATAGCGCCAAGGGGAGACGACGTCATTTTGGGCTCGTCGGGCTTGACGACAGCGACGCCGACACTGGCGCCGACCCCCAAGCCGACGAGCAACGCGTCCGCTTTCGACACGGTGCAGCAGATCAGGACGTCCGACAAGTCGGCCTCGTTGTCGGGAGGGGCCATCGCCGGCATCGTTGTGGCCGCGGCCTGCGTGATGTTGATGGTGGCCATGTTCGTGACGACCAAGAAACGTAGAACCGAAGAGGACACGCTGGGCGCGATCAGGAAGGACGCTTCGTCGCTCGGAGACTCGGGCGCAGTGCCGCTCGCCTCGTCCAGACTCGCGCCGTTGGGCGTCTTTGGAACGCTGGCCAGCGGAACGAACAGGAGGGAAGAGCCCAACATGTCGGCCACCGGCATCTTCACTATCGACCGCAACGACCCGTTTGTCGGCCACAAGCAGGAGACGCAGGCCTCCACGCGAGGCTCTAGCTTCTTCGTCGACGGCGTCACTGTCCGCGGCAAGAACGACAAGAAGGAGACGAAGGAATCGAGCCGCGGCTCCACTTTCTTCGTTGACGGCGTGACGGTCCGCGGCAAGAACGACAAGAAGGAGACGAAGGAATCGAGCCGCGGCTCCACTTTCTTCGTTGACGGCGTGACGGTCCGCGGCAAGAACGACAAGAAGGAGACGAAGGACTCGAGCCGGGGTTCCGGCTTCTTCGTTATCGACCACGAAGACCCGACCGTCCGCGGCAAGCAGCAGCAGAAGAAGAGCAAAGAAGGCAGCACAGCCTCCAGCTTCTTCGCTGTGGACCGGAACGACCCGTTCTCGAAGAAGCACATGCGTAAGGGTGGCATTTGGGACGACCCAGTGCTTCAGAATGCTCGTATCCCTCTCGACAAGATCCGCATCCAGGAGCTCCTCGCGCGCGGAGGCTTCGGCCAGGTGTTCCTGGGCTCGTACAACGGTGAGACCGTGGCCGTGAAGACGCTGCTGCCCGAGACCGCCCAGGACATGACCGAGATCAACGCGCTCTTCGCCGAGACCAAGGTCATGGCCAAGCTGGAGCACCCGTGCATCGTGCGCTTCATCGGCATCGGCTGGGAGACGCTCAGCTCCATCTGCTGTGTGACCGAGTACCTCGTCGGCGGTGACCTGCGCGCGCTGCTCAACCACTTCTTGACCAACGACACGCGGCCCCGAGGCTACGACCACGACAAGGTCAAGATCGCTCTGGACGTGGCCCACGGCCTCGCGTACCTCCACTCGATGCAGCCCAACATCCTGCACCGCGACCTCAAGTCCCGCAACGTGCTGCTCAACTCGCAGCTGAACGCCAAGCTCACGGACTTTGGCGTCTCGCGCGAGCAGTCCGAGGACCAGATGACCAACGCCGTGGGCACGTCGCTCTGGATGGCGCCTGAGGTCATGATGGGCGGCCACTACGACTGCAAGGCCGACGTGTACTCGTTCGGCATCATGCTGAGCGAGCTGGACACGCACCTCATGCCGTACGCCAACGCCAAGAACGAGAACGGCCGCAAGCTCACCGACACCATGATCATGCGCAAGGTGGCGGCCGGAGAGCTGCAGGTCGAGTTCTCGCGCCAGTGCCCCGTGGACATCCTGACGCTCGCGCACGCGTGTATCTCCTTGGACCCCAAGCAGCGCCCGACGGCCATCGACGCCATGCGCAAGCTGCGCGTCGCGCTCGAGGCCTTCGAGGCGGAAGAAGTGTCGCTGTAGACGACTCTGCTGCAGCCCATTTAGATACCAACCGTAGACGTTTAACGATATGAAGTGATGCGTACAGAACCAACCGAGCTAGTTCAGACCGGAGGAAGAGAGAGAGAGAGAGAGAGAGAGAGAGAGAGAGAGAGAGAGAGAGAGAGAGAGAGAGAGAGAGAGAGAGAGAGAGAGAGAGAGAGAGAGAGATCAACACAGTTGCGATTGAAAATTAAAAGACTCTGAACACCGTTTACTCCGTCCTAGGCCCTTATATCTTAGACTCGGGTGCCGGCCAAGTCGATGACTTTGTACGGTGCGTCGTTGACTCCGAGTTTGCCGTTGGCCAGGTCCAATTGAGCTTGCGCCTTCTGCTTGCGGTAGTACTGGAAGCGGTAGACGACGATCGGGGTGAAGAGAGCGAGGCACAGGGCGAGGATGATCCAGCCGACCCACGCTGTGGACTTGGAAGTGGTGGCTGGGCACTGGTCGAGGATGTCCGACGTGAGCGTCGTGGAGCCGAAGACGATGCAGTCGCCCAGGTCCATCGACCGCAGCTCGTCCATGGCCGCCATGCAGTCCGCGTCGTCGCACAAGCTGCTGGTGAAGTTGACGGGCATGGACTGATCCAGGACGTTGTACAGGTCGACGCAGCCAGGGTAGTAGGCGTTGGCCACGTCGATGACGGCCGTGAAGTTGCAGCGAGTCGCATCGGCGCGAACAGCAGCGAGAATGGTCACGAAGGACACGACGAACTGGAGAAGACGCTGCATGGGGCTGCTAGCTGTGCTTCGGACACCTCGACTTCGGGAATGTGGTGACTTGAGCGTCGAGCGTCGAGCGGTGTAGAGTTTCCCGCGCTGCAGCTGGACAACGGGTGACGTCGAGCGAGCGCCATCCCCATTGGTCGAGGGAGTTGAAGTTGTCGGGTCTCCTCCTCCCTGTATTCTTTGACGGAGCCAACTCTCTCTTTCTGTTCGAATCGGTCGTGACGGAGATGGTTACAGCGGCGGTGATGCTCCTTCATAGTTCCTTCATAGAGGGTAGATGCATGATATGCCTCATTCTACCTAGGGAGGAATTGCTCTCAACGTCAGGCCACAGGCCCTGGCCATGTGATATCTCTCCCTACTTAAGCTGACATCGCACAAGCCAGATCATGGCTTTTGATTTAGGCTACACGCACTGAGTGGCGCAGTGCGTTTGGGGTAAGTCAACACCTACTACATACTACTCAGCTCGACCGACCGATGACACGCTTTGCCTGGCTCTCGATCGCCGCTGCGTCTTTCGCAATTGCTACGGCCGCTGACATCCTTTGTACCGATGTGTACTCGACGAGTGACTGCAGCGGCGTGCCCGACCACTTCCGTATCATCCAGCGCAGGCCGTGCGCACTGAGCGACTCAACGTGCGAACCCTAAGACGCATGCTGCAGAGATCTTCGGGGACGTGCCTTACATGCTTACGAACGCCTTCAACGACAACAACTGCGACGAGTACACGGGGTAATTTGCCTACCGCGCGGACGGCTCGTGCCTCAGGATCGATGAGCTGAGCTGTCAATTGCTCATACTGAACGCGAACGGGTCGGTGACGTGGAAGAAGTGCGCGGGTGTTGTTTGCGAAGACGAGGACGTCTCCAGCGACTTGTTGTATGTGGTGGACGGCAACTACACCTCCAACAGAGGGGGATTCATCTACTTCAACAACGAATACTCTGGAACAAACACCGGTAAGGTTAACGGGGGCGTTCATGCATTCGAGTAGGGGGTGTTTGACGCAACATTGCCCAGGAAGCTAACGAAAAAATAGTGCAGTGTTATCAGTTTGGCAGCGAGATAAAACTGTTGACTATAGAGTATTCACGTTCCATGAATCAAGTACGCTTCGCATATAACCTTGTGATATCTTTCACGTAGTGGGTACTGCCCACGCGTGTGGTTGAAGCTGCCTGCAGTCGCACTTACTTTGTAGCATTATTGCGATGGAGGGTGGCACCATTCGTCTGCACTTCTCAATCCACCCAAACGATTGCCATGCCTCAATCCATCCACTACATTTCCGCTATCGCCTTGGCGATAATGGTCACTCATCTTGCAGCAGCTTCGGTGATCCGCTCAATCGGCTTCTACTCGACCAGCGATTGCAAGGAAGCCCCCGACGTTCTGTACATGACGCCGCAAGCTGTCAGGACGACGGCGGAACCTGTGAAGACGCAGGTTTTGACAACCAGGACGACGGCGGAACCTGTGAAGACGCAGGTTTTGACAACCAAACGGAGTACAAGATCGTCGACTGCGTTTCGGACCAATACGTGCACGCCGCAGAAAGATTTGGCGAGGTTCCGTACGTTCTCACAGACGTCTTCGAGGACAGCAACTGTGACGTGTACAAGGGCTCAATGGCTCACCGCGCGAATGGCGACTGCCTGGTACTGAACGGAGAGGCCTCAGAGATTGTAGTGATGAACACGAATGGATCCGCGACGCTGAAGACCTTTATGCCTGGTGAAGGTTGTGACGACCAAGATCTCGTGAGCGAAGTCCTCATCGACACGAACTACTTCGAAAAACCCGTTTGTCAGATGGGAAGCTTCATCTTCTACAACAACGCGTACCCTGGTACGGAGAGCAGCTCGAGTGGTTTTACAAGGCAGGCTCCTTCCATGCAGTGACGCTCCATATGGAATAACAGGTTTTCAAACAGCTTTATGAAAAATGGTAGCTGGCACTTCCGTTTTCGTCCCTGCCGCAAAGGCAAACAACGAGATACTGGGGAAACTGCATGATCAAGAACCGGGTCGGTGACAAGGATGGCCAGCTCTGTGTCAAGAATTGGAGAAATAATGAGCGATTGTTTTGAATTCCCCGCGAATAAGCATGAATATCAGTACTTATTACCAAATATAGGAAAACGATCATGGTAGAAACTTTTCACTTCATTGTCAAACAAAAAATACGGCCATGAGATCTGCGGCTTCACTGCACTTGAAACGCCTAGCGGAAAAAGTGGTCCTGAATGAAAACTAGCCTCATTGGTACGTGGGCCTTGAATGAAAACTAGCCTCATTGGTACGTAGTGAAATTGGTTGCTACGACGAACATACACACTATCAAAAGAAAAAAAAAACTTGCGAGTATTGACGTTGGTAAATTGCTACCAATGCCAGTGGAGGTCGGGAATAATATTCCAGGGGATTCAACATATACCTTCAGTTCATCTTAAGCAACCAAAAATTCACAGCGCTCGGTTTCTTAAGGATGACGCTAGTTTTCAGACAAGGTCGCAGCTACCGTTAGGCGTTTCCAAGTGGAATGGGTTCTGAAGCTGTAGATCTCATGGTCGTTTTTGTAAAATCAAGTGAATGCTATCTTATCTTGAACGCTTTCCGGCGGTTTGGATTGATTTCCATGCTTATTCTCGGGGAGCCCAAAGGACCTGCGCTCATTCTCCAACTCGACACAGAGCTAGCAGCAGCAACAACCTTTCACGGACCCGCTACTAGAGACAATGCAGCTTACCCAGTACCCCCCGTTTGCCGCCCCGTAATGCTGGGCTTGGGCGTCCTCAGCCAGACTGGCGAAGCTGGCGTCACTTCGCGCATCTACTACACAACCAATGGCTGCGGTGGAACTCCGGACTTCCTGGAAACGCGGCAAACCGCGACGTGCCTTGAAGCTTCCTGTGGAGCAGCAGTGGCTTACAACCTACCGGTTATAAGCAGCCTCAGCTGTAGCACGGACCAGTACACGCACGCTGCCTTCCTCTTTGGAAGCGGGTAACCGATAAATTAGGTCAAATGGCATATTTGGTCACGGCCAAATGTTGTGATTAGGTCACGTGACCAAAGTACCTAGGTCACGTATGCAATGAATGAGCTGTATTAATTGCTGTTGGAGTCACTGCTCTCTACAGCCTGCGCGGTTATCTCCGTGTTGTATCTGTCTGAGTCGTTCTACGAGTCGCCGTCGTAGTCAAACGAGTGATCTGGCTCAATGAACTCGATTTCCTCATCGTCTTCTACGTTCTCGCCATCGGTTGAGGGCACCGCGCTGCTGCATAGCTCAGAGTTCGCGTCAGAATCGACAATTTCACGCTCATCGCCGCTGCTGGTTGGTGAGTCGACGATGTCACCCAGCTCTGGCAGCTTCGGTTGCCTTGGCAGCACGAACCCTGCGCGCTCAGGTGGCTTGGCTAAGCCTGAGATGACAGTCGTCCGCTGCGCCACGTACTCACGCGCAAGGCTCTCAAGCGTGGTCACAAATGTTTTTATGGGCGGGTGGGCATTGAATCGCTTGTTTAACTCCCGATGAAATCGCTCCAAGGGATTGTTCGTCCGGCTGATGATGTCGCGCCTCATGCCGAACACATTCCAGTATTCAGGCGGGTACGTCTCCAACCAGGTCCGCTGAAAGTAGCGCTGAAACTGTTGCCACTTGCTACGGGAGTACGCCAGACCTTTTGTCTCACACACGCGGCGTATCTTGGCCTTTACCCAAGCTATTCCTTGCACAGCAATTTTGGTCGGCTCGATGACGGTGAGTATGTCAAAGACATTACGTGACATAGAAACCTTGATTTCGTTTTGTGGTAGCCCGATACTATTCATCTTGCGTCGGCATGCCTGCTTAAAATGAAACAGGCAGCCGATAATGGTGACGTCGGGGAAGAACTGTCGAAGTGCACCAATGAGAGAGCTCTCAAAGTCACACACCACGTCTTTCGGAACCAGCTTGCTCCCCACTGCATCTTGTACACACTGTAGCAGTCGGAGGTAGGATTTCGTCGTCATAGATGTAGTTGCCGCATGCAGGACCGGTAGAAACAGTTTGCTTGAAAGATCATAGATCATAATCGTGACACACTGCTTGTAGTCGACAGGGGCGCATCGAAATGTGCCATCGATAAACCACGACAAATTTTCGAAGCACAGCAAATTTAGAAGCGTAGGATGAGCCCACGCAGTTATCTGATCGATGTCATTCGCATCCTTTGGTGGCTTCTTCAGCGCCTTGACGTCATCGTGCCAGGCGTACTGAAACTGGAAGAAACCTTGGTGCGATTCTTTAATCTTGGTCAACCGGGGGTTCGTCATGATGCTGGCTCGGCCGTGACTGGAGTCCTGTCCCCGAGCAGCTTGCACACGGTTTTTGACGGTCTTTTCGGGCACGCCTCGAACTGGAGCTCCGACGTTCATGTAGAACTTTTTCACAATAGCCATCCATATTTGCTTCTGAGTGAGATTCGTCTGAGTAGCGAGTTTGTCGACCTCCTCCATGATGTCGCTCGAAGCGTCGATAGCGTGGTCACCTGCGTTCACCGAGGCTCCACTGAGAGCAGGACCAGTACGGCATGTATGAGCCTCCATGCCGCTGAAGTCGAACATCATGGTACTCGCACAGAATACAAACCGGGCGGGGCAGGGGGTACGATACGAGCTGCAGCGATATGATATCTTGTTTGAGGTTCTGTTGGCTCGCGCAAAGGAATACCCCTGGTAGTACAGCTTTGTACGTCCATCCCGGGGCTGGGACGCTTGTTGCGATCTCGACAAACTGGTTGTGGTCTGGGTGTCATCATTGGGCAATGGTGTGGACAGCACTTGGCGTAGCTGTGGAGCGCCTCCCAGCGCAGACACGACTGGATCCGTAGCGCATGTCCCCAACCGAAGGCCGTGGGTAGTCACCATGGCTTCGCACTCCTCGCTCTCAGGGACGTCACTCGCTGCGCGATTGGCTCGACGAGTCGGACGTGATGTCGGTGCTGGAGCACCCGTACGTAGATCTTGGGAGGTCGCGATGGCTTCGGACACCTCGCGCTCAAGAACATCACTTGTTGCTCGATTACTTCGGCGGGTCGGACGTGAAGTCGGGGCAAATCGAGATCGCCCACGTCGTCCAGGAGAACGAGATGGGGCATGGTCTGGAGAAGACGTGGAGGATCCTCCACGACCGCCTCGGTGCCGAGCCATCTTGTGTTCGTTTGCGGTGGGCGACAACGGGAAGGCTGCTTGTGACGGGAGAAGTCGCACTGGCCCACAGGTCGCATGCTTTATATTGAACACGTTGGTTTCAAACCCCCCAGCTTAGAACAGGTACACGAGTCAGGAATAGCTGTTGTGCTTTACCGTGGTAGTGAGCGTACGAAGGGGCGCTAAATGCTGGTGCTAGCAGCTACGCGTGACCTGGTGATTTAGGTCATGTGACCTAAGTGCCGTATGCGTGACCTATCCGTGACCTAATCACAACATTTGGCCGTGACCAAGTTTGCCATTTGACCTAATTTAGTCGTTCCCTTGGAAGCGTGCCATACGTGCTGGCGGACCAGTATGCTGACGAAAACTGCCAGGTATACTCGGGCTTCTCCTCTGCTATCCGAGCGAATGGAGACTGCATTCCAACCAGTGCCGCCACCTCGAGAACGATGCTGCTGAACGCCAACGGGACGGTGACGTCAACGGTGTATTTGAGGAGCAACAACTGTGACAAGCGAAGCGCGTATATTGAAACGCTTTACGACCCCAACTACTTCGAGGACTCGATCTGCGAGAAGGGAAAACTCGGCAACTTCGTCTACTACAACAACGCGTACCCCTCCCCACGCCTCGTGTAGAGCAAGTTCCGTAGCTTCATCCAACACCAACTGAACGCGAATTCAAGTCAATAACACTACGATAACATGGCCAACCTTTTCAGGAGCATGAACTGAGTTCGTCCAAAGGTACTGTACTTCTCGACAATGACAGTCGAAGATTTATCGACACTGTTCACTTCGAAGTATGATCATCATTCAAATAGTGAGGATTTGGCGGCCAGGCGAGTAAATAGGATACTACTACTGTAGAAGTAGTACCAATAGGCTGATGTTGCTTGGTTCTCGCCGTCCACACATGCTTTCATCGAAGTTATAACGATTGCAGCAAAACAAAACTTGGTTGTCATTCGCCGAAGCACCGTGGGAGGAGTCTTTAGTGGCCATGGGCACCGTGGCCATCTTTCGTCGAATTTCGTGTGTTCGCGAGTCCACTTGTCCAGCATAGGGTAACAGGAAGGGGTGCACTACCGTCGTGGCCTGAATCTCGCGTAAGCTTCTTCCAGCAGCTCAGCACCACAAAACACAGTGGATCGAAGTCAAATGCTTTCAAAATCCCCATTGAGAGGTGCGCAAGATATCCTAGCGTTCAGTCCACCCTATTTATTGTCGAAGTTATCATTCTCCTCCGATTCCTCCGACCGCAGTCATCGCCATGCAGTTCCTCTCTTTACGGCACAGTGCACCCCTGGCGTTCATGCTCGCTGTGATGGCTGCTTTGCCTGTGCTGATTGCTGCGGACTCCATGGCCAACACCCTTATCTACGAAGGCCGCAACTGCTCCGGGACTCCGTTAGTCGTGTCCGTGGTTAGATCCTCCGACTGCGAAGCGCTGGACTGCGTCTTCTTTATGTCGAACAACGTCGTCTACTCCTCCGTCACGACCTGAGTAGTAACATTCCGGTACATCGTAGGGTCCTTTTTTTTCTCCCCGTAATTTACCAACGAGCACTGCTCTGCACCTTCCTGACCCCCAGCTGCTGAAAACGTCGACACCACCGCTAGGTAGCGTCTGGTGCGAAGGAGGTCTCCTCCACACCTCCGAGCACCGCACACAGCAACAATGGGATCACGTACAAAGGGGGTCAGAACATGCCTCTCAGCCAGTTTTTTCTTACCGCAAAAAATAGTTCACCCTCACCGCCATTGGTTGGAAGACAATGTGACACGCCGTCATCACATCTTCATTTCCGTTTAAGTACGATAGCGAATTCTCTCCCTCCCTTCTTCCTCATTCCAGAATCCGCCGCCTCGAGGGAAGATGGTGAAGCTCGTCTGCGCTGTCGTTGGTGTGGCGGGAAGCGCTTTCCCTGTGGACGTTGACGCGAGCCAGCTGGTGGGAGACTTGAAGGACGCGATCAAGGCGAAGAAGCCAGACACGATCAAGGGCGAGGCCGACAAGCTGCAGCTCTTCCTGGCGAAGACGGAGGGCGGCGCGTGGCTGAAGTCGACGGACCCTGATGTGATTTCTATGCGAAGTGGAGGCATTCCTGAACAAGTGAAGACACTGCTGAACGGGGAAATGGACCCAGCAGACGAGATTGGCGACGTGTTTGGAGGTGCTCCGACGAAGAAGACGATTCACGTGCTGGTGGTTGCAGATCGGGAGTGCCTTGAAGTCCGGGACGCTGAAACTGCACCGCATCCGAGTCGCAAGAGACGGTGGGACAAGTTGAACGAGGTTCTCGATAAAAACAAGAAAGCGAAGAAGGCTGCCGGTTCCACGGTTTTCTCATACGTCTCGTTTCCGGAGATTGACAGCATCATGCCAGCGACTAAGTATCGACCAACATCAAAGCCTATCCCTGACGAAAAGCTTGATGCGCTGCATGGATACTTTCCTATTTTGATCAAGGCTTTTGGAGATATCATTACTGGCAAAGAAGCAAAGCGACTGCACTTCATCGTGCCCGTGCTTGCAAGTGTCTGTGCGCTGTTTGATGGAGGCGTCCAAATCCTGGCTGAAGAAACCGTTGTTGGGAAACGTGTTCACGGAGACGGAGCCTTTGAGTTCGTGCTTAAGCGCGGCGAGAAACGTGTTTGCATTGTGGAGGCGAAACGTGACGATATCCAGCAGGGTCTTGCTCAAGCTTACGTGGGAAGTGAAGCACTTGCGGATGTAGAAGGACTGCCGAAAGTGTACAGCATTGTCACGAACTTCTTGGAATGGGTCTTCTCGAGAAGTCTGGATGACAAAATTGAGCGTGCGACACCCGTGATGATGGTGATGGAGAATGACGTTCCTGCACCTGAATCAGTGAAGCAGATTGCGGGCATGATTTACTCCATCCTGTCGGAAGACAACTAGCTACTTGTGTGCTTGGACCCAGCAGTGATAGCTTCATTTTGACGTGACGGTCCGCCGACACTACTTTAAATTTATAATACACGATTCTGCCAGTTCTCTGCTTCACCATTAATAGTTGGTTTAGCTGGCAAGGAACATCGGCGTTGTCACAAGGGGCAGTGACATTTTTTCATCCTGATAAATATAAAGTTAGTAATATACAACGATGGCGTACTCTCCTGAGCAATACCAAGCTAGCAAGGAACGTATCAAAGCAGCACAGAAGCGCTACTACCAGCGCACACGCGAAGCTCGTTTATCTTATCAAAAAGACAACGACGACAAGAACAGAGAGCAGATTCGAGCTCGAAAGCGAAAGCCCAAAAGCGAATTTAACGAATGCGAAAACGTACTTACCGAGGAAACCGAACTTAGCTAATTAATTAATTTTTTTTGAGATGAAAAAAGTCGCCAGTGATATAAAGTCGATCCTGATACAAGATCTCAATATTATAAAGTCAAACCACAAAGAATAATATAGGTTGATATATATAGCGATGTTTGCTCACGAACTCGAAGGACTACGAAGATTAAATATTAAACCCATCAAGTGGGGCTCGAGCTACCGCCTTAAGGTGCGCGGTCGTACGGGCAAAATGGTTTTCATCGGAAAGCCGTCCAACCCAAAGAATTTACCTTTGGTGGCGAAGCAGTACAAGATTAGCCTCGATAAGTTGAAGACACACTTGTCTTCAGACTACAAGGCTGACCCGCACTATCGTTTTTACAAGGGCAACCATATGGAGTCGCACCTATACGAGGGAGTCCAGCCCTCTGAGTTCTACGATAAGCTTGCGAACGTTCTTCAGAGTCAGAAAAGTGCCTATAAGGTAAACATTGCTCTCGGTTACGATCTTGTAAGCAAAACCGATGATTCGGAGACGCGATACTTCCATCCAAACTTGGGCAATACCTATGTGTTCGACAAACCCGTCGCTATTAACAGTAGGGGTGATGTTCGGAAGGTAATTTCTGAGATTAGATCGATGGAGCTGGTGGATAAACTCAACTACCCCAGCTCTGGATACCAGCTTAAGGCTATCACCGGATTTAAGATATACCTTTATCAGCGAGAGCACGCACTTGGCGACAGTGACGTTGTTATTCCTAAGATCATTCGTGATAACAAGAGTGTTATCAACTTCCCTAAGACCAACAACAAGTGTGTGTTCCACTGCATTGCCTATCACAAGCGGGAGGACCCTAAGAAGGACCCACGCAAAATTCAAGCGTTGGTGAAGCAAGCGTTCAAGCAATACTGTGCATTTAAGGATACCAGCTTCACGCTGTCGCTTTACCGCAACTTCAAGCCCATGGACATTCTTGAGTTCGACGAGCTTGAAGACTGCTTCAAACTCAGTATCAATGTCTACACTATGGATATTGAGTCTGGAAACGTTGAATGTATCCGTCGCTCTGAGAAAGAGTACGACTCAATCAACATTCTCTCCCATGATAATCACGCGCTGTACATCAAGAACATTGACATGCTGCAACGCAAGTATCAATGCAAGAAATGTGATATGGTGTTTGGCAGCTCTGACAAGCTCCGCAACCACACCAAAAATCAATGCGAACTCGTCAATATTGAGTCATTCCCAGCTCAGCCGACGATCTACCGTCCTGCTCAGAATACTATCCGCTCGATGCTGACTAAGTACTCAATCAGGAATGTCGACCATTACATCGATCACTTCATCGTATATGACTTCGAGGCTATCCTCAAGCCTACCGCTACTCAACACGGAGAAAATACTATCTTCACGAACGAGCACATTCCTGTCTCTGTCTCTGTAGCGGACAGCTTGACCGAAGAGGTGCGTTGTTTTGTCAGCGATGATCCTAAGGAGTTGCTCAAGGATATGTTTCATTACATAGCGACTGTAGGGGAAAAGATTCTACGATACAATGTATCCAAGTATGGGGCCTTGCTTCGCAAGATCATCAACGCGCATGGCTTGACAGGAATGGTGATTCCAGATGCTCCACCCGGTAAGAAGTACAACACCGAGGATATTGATGCTTGGATTAAAGCCGGTAATTTCGCAAGCTTCTTTGATTTCCACAAGAAGTTAGGCTACGGTAAGCAGCGCTCAGACTATGGTCAGCTCAAGCAAACAATTGATCAGGTCCCAGTCCTTGGTTTCAATAGTGGGCGATATGATATCAACTTGATCAAGAAAGACTTGTTTGCCGTGATCGGTACTGACAACATCAAGTCCGTCATAAAGAACCCAAGCTACATGTGCATTGCCACATTGGACATGAAGATGCTCGACATTAGCAACTATGTACCGGCTGGCACCAGCTATGACAAGTATCTGACGACTTATCTTGGTGGATGCAAATGTGATGACAAGATTCGATGTGTCTGCGGCCTTGGTAAGGGTATTTTCCCGTACGAGCACATCACTGCTTTCAATGTGCTAAACCATACTGCTATTCCACCTAAGTCAGCTTTTGACAGCAAGCTTCGTGGAACAAGCATCACCGACGACGACTACAAGCGAGTCCAGTTTGTCTGGGAACACTATGGAATGAAGTCGATCAAAGACCTGCTCATCTGGTACAATAACCTTGACGTTGTTCCATTTATCAAGGCTATTAAGGCCCAACGTGAGCTATTCAAACGGTTTGACCTGGACATGTTTACAGATGGTGTATCACTACCAGGTCTGTCGGAGAAGGTGATGTACCAGACGTGCTTCAATAACCTCCAGTATCCAAGCAAGAAGCCTGCTAAGGCCTTCAGCTTCCCGCCTAAGCGTATGAGCGGATACAAGAGCCAGGATGCTGAAGCTAATCGCGAGTTCAACGTGACTTTAAAGCACCTCGATCAGTTACTTAGGCAGCAAAAGTACCTTTGCGGTCTATGCTACAAACAACTGACTGCTGATACCGCTTCGGCCGATCGCATTAACAACAAGCTCGGACATATTGATGGCAACATCCTAATTAGTTGTATCGAGTGCAACGTTGCTCGAAAGGATATGTCGCTTAAGGGGTTTCGATACAAGAAGCTCCTTGAGTTCAACTCGGATCGACTTGTATATAGCATTGACAAGGAGGAGAAGGGCATTTACGGCAAGATGAAAGCCAACATCGCCGGAGGACCTTCGATTATTTTCAACCGGTATGCTAAGCGCAACGAAACAAAGATTCGTGGAGGCAAGATCTGTAAAAAGATCATTGGATATGATGCCAATGCCCTGTATCTGTGGGCGCTCGGTAATGAGATGCCTTGTGGGCGCTTGACCACCATCGAAGCATATCCAGATATCGTCGATGACATCATTAATGACAAGATCTTCGGCTTTCTCGAGTGCGACATCCGTACACCCGATCACTTGAAGGACTACTTCTGCGAGATGACGCCTGTTTTCAAGAATATCCTTATTGACTGCAGCGATGAGAGTGTTATTGGCAAGCACATGTTCGATTACAATGAGAAGCGCAAGCAAAGCCGAGCGAAGTCGGCTCGCAAACTAATTGGGAGCTATTTTGGAGAGAAGATTCTGATCTACACACCTTTGCTGAAGTGGTACCTCGCTCATGGAATGGAGATCACCCAGACCTATAGCTTTATCAAGGCCAGCTCTCACAAGGCATTTGCTCCATTCATGGAAGCTGTGTCAAATGCTCGACGGGAAGGCGATACTGATAAGTCTAAAGCTATGATTGCTGAGACGATGAAACTTGTAGGTAACAGTGCGTTTGGTCGATCCGGTATGGATATGAGCAAGCACAAGGAGATCAAATACGAATCAGATGATAAGGCAGTCAAGGCTAAGATTGAACACTTCACATTCCACGGATTGGAAGAACTCAATGATTCTTGCGAGATCACGATGAAAAAACGTCGTTTCAAAAATAAGAATCCCATTCATCTTAGTATTGCGATCTATCAGCTCGCCAAACTTCGTATGCTCCAGTTCTATTACGATTGTATCGACTTCTACTTTGACAGGTCCGACTTTCAATACCAAGAGATGGATACTGACAGTGCTTACATAGCTTTCAGCTGTGAGAATCCCTTTCAGAGCTGCATCAAACCTGAGCTGCGCGAGCACTTCAATCAACACAAGTATGAGTGGTTCCCACGCGACTACAACGATGAGGTTGCCAAATTTGACCGACGTACACCGGGGCTATTCAAGGACGAATGGTCAGGTGATGCTATGGTCTCATTATCGTCGAAGAATTACATCTGCTACCTACCTGACGAATCGTACAAAGTTAAGGTTTCTGCTAAGGGAATCCAACAGGGGCGCGGGCGAAATAACGATGTTTTAAACCCAGATGGCTTTGAGACTGTCGTTCGGGACCGCATCACTCTACAAGGTACAAACAAGGGGTTTAGACTTAGTAAGGAGACGAAGTCAATTATTACGTATAGTCAGACGAAGACAGCTCTGTCGTACTTTTACGACAAACGTCGAGTGCTTGAGGATGGGATCAGTACAGTTCCGCTCGATATATAGTTCGTATGCTTCTGGGAGGAAAGCATTTTTTTATGATGGCATATATATAAGGGATATGGATCAACTTCTGCATACGCTATATTATGATCCTAAAACTGGTTATGTAGGTGCTCAGGCACTATATCATAAGGCAAAAGAACTGAACCATAAAATAACGTTCAAGAACGTTAAAGACTGGTATCAAAGTCAGACTGATATACAGCGCTTCCACGATCAGAAGAAGAGGTTTGATGGATTTAAAATTGCTTCGTACAGCCCCAATTCATGGCAGATAGATCTTGCATTTTGGGATAAGAAACCAATTTTGACGGCTATCAATATTAACTCGAGGCTTGGCTACGCAAAGCTTTTATCAAACAAGACCGCTCCAACAGTTTTAACTGCTCTCAAAGCATTTGCACGGCTCCATAAAGTAGACATTATCACGAGTGATAACGGATCTGAATTTATGAATGTGCAAACTCAAGCATTTTTTAAACTCAAAAACATTGAGCACTTCAATAACGAACCTGGTGATCATGGGACGATGGGTAAAATCGAGCGTTTTAATAGGACTATCAAGCAGCGGCTAACTAAGATTTCACCAAAGCGTATTACCCAAAAGATGATAGCTGATGTCATTGCTAACTATAATTCAACGTTCCATAGATCAATCGGTATGACCCCAAACGAAGCTAAAGGTAAGGTAATGGAGACGGATCTGAATCATAATCAGGCAGAAACCGAAAAGGTTGAGAAAGAGTTTGAGGTTGGATCAAACGTGTTGTATCGCCTCAAAAAGAAAACATTTGATAAGGAAGCTGCTCATTGGAGCAAGGCTATTTACAGCGTGATCGGTATTGATGGTTATCGAGTTGAGATCCGTTCCAAAAATGGGCATACGCTTTACAAAGCCCCAAATGACTTAAAGATAGTGAAAGCGGACACCACCGATGCAACCATCAATCGTGGCGACATTCTCGAAGCCGAGAAGATCTTAGAGCACAAAAAAATGAAGAATGGTAAATATAAATACCTCATCCGATGGGTAGGTAATGAGCCAGACTCGTGGGAGCCGCAAGATAATCTGAGATTAATCAACAAGAATAGGCGAAGCGCTTTAGAAAATAAATACTTTAATACGCTAAATGTCAAGTGATTTAAAGTCGAGCAAACCTTGTTTGCGAATCGACAACTCCGTTGTCTCGAAAAGCTTTCCGGATCTTGATTTCTGGGCAAGGCCGACAGGAGTCTTAGTTTGTATGGATCTTAACTTTTGTTTCTTAACCATCTTCTTTCTCAGCATCTCAGCTTCTTCAGGATCTCTGGTGTTGTCGTAAACGCACTTGCATGTTGGATCGTAATCGATATACTCAACCTCCATGATTATATCGAAAATTTGGGGCGCCAGCCTCGAAATTAAGATTGGCCGGACGTAGTCCGCACGGGGAGGCCAGTATTTCTGACCGATCGAGCAATCTATGATTGCTCTCCCACGATGTGTCTTTTCTAAGCTCGTTTATTTCTCTCTTATACATATAGATACAAACTCACCATGAGCTGCGAAGCTGTCGCTTCGCAAGAGAGCCCTGAAAGGGCTCGATCGACCAACGAAGTTGGTCTCTTGTGCGTAGCGACTGTGCCCCCACGCCCGTCGTGCAATGCAATTACTAAAATGGACAAGGCATGTTCGAGAGATGCTCTTGGATGCGGATACTGCTCCCAGCATAGCAAAGACTACAAAATAGATATGTTCAAGAAGGAATTGAGACGCATGCACGAGCGGATGCGTCTATATAGCCAGAAGCTGAGCAAGCTACATTCGATGATTTCCGACATACAGCGCCTTGATTTCATCAAATATCGGCTCAACGCGCTCGATCCAAATCGACCATACCGTTTCATTTGTAATGATGTCCAGCATCGAGATGACCTTGAGAAAATATTCAACTTGCCGTTCGATGAATGTCAGGCTGCGTATGTCAATCTCCTCGATAGGCGTAATCGGATCGTTCATAAGCATACTATGCAGCTATGGGGCGGAGAGGAGGAAATAGAACCTATTCAATATAAATCGCGATTTCATAAATAATTTATCGAAACCCTTATATAACATCGAGACAACGAAGTTGTCGATTCGCAAATAAAGTTTGCTCGAATATGTTTCCATCATTTACAAGCCTTGCCGATAGAGAGCGAAAACGCATCGATTTACTGGATCGCGTTAAGCTGCGAGTCAAGCAAAATGAGTTGAAAAGGGGCATGTATGCAGAGACATCATGGGCGAGCGATGTCAATTCAACCATCTCCCTTGCGAAGCGCCCTACTCAGGATGCTTCAACCCAAGTCGGAGATGGTGATTTAAAAAACTCTGAAGTAGATGCTGCGATTCAATCCCCATCATCTGTGGACGAGAAGCCCATCTCGACTAACTCCCAGGAAATCCCTGAAGTTAAAACGAGTGAATCGAGCGAGCTACGCTCGATAGGAAACACATCTCAAAAGCAATCGGTGGAAACAAGTACTGATGGGCTATACCCGAGGTCGACAGACCCTCAGGAGGAACCTACCGAAGAAGCCTTTGAATCAAAGCCAAACAAAACTGAAGAATTCATTGCGAAAAGATGGATAGAGAAACTCTATCATTCTAATCCAAACTGGATTTCTCTAAAATTTAATCCAATAAAAATCAATAAAACTCGTGATATGAAAAGATATATTGGAAAGAATGGGAAACTGTACAACGTCTCAACGAACAAACCATCTAAATCTAAATCTAAATATATTGATTGGGTACTAACGGCTGAAGAACTGATGAATATCCGATCAGATGGTGAATCGAATAGCATTGACGAAGTCAGCTTGATGCGGATGGAGGATGGCAATACCCCGTATCAGAATATTACTGGCAATAAGAGGCGCGAAGAATTTCCTAATCAAACAATAGGGAAGGTCCACATCCGCCCCACTTGGTTCCATGATAGTTCATCATCGACTACAATCGATGAGAAACAAGCTAAAGCAAAGCTCCTATTCATGTTGAAGGCTTACAAGAAGAAATTGATTGGCTCTAATCTTGTCATTAGGCCAGTTTTAAAGGATGGGGAAGTATTAAGCAAATATGAACTAATCATCGACTCTAAGGGCGATCTCAATGTTAGAAACCAAGAAACGAAGAGGAATAAGCAATCTCGACTATCTGAGATCTCATGGGTGTTGACACTGAAATTGTTTATCGAGACGACTAAATCGAGAGAATTGACATTTGAATTTGAACCATCACCAGACACTGTTTTAGATAGTGATCCTGACCAATTTCAACCCACTCAAGGCATTTGGTATAAAGGAAAGCTGTCAGGCACAGATGTTATCGACGATTTATCTATTCCAGATGCCGAAGCAAAATCGATCATAACTGACTATTTCGGTGAGGCAGCTAAAACAGATAGCATCTTCCCAATTCATTTGCTTCCGATCGTAATTGGGGAGCCAAATAAAAATAAATACTTTAGCGTTGTTGATAGCAATCTACGAGTTCGAAAACTAGACTCTAAGGCAAATGCACCCTTATCTGGTAAAGCTCATACCAGCTTTTTCAAGCGTATTCAATGGGCAGCAACTCTAGATCTATTAATTGACTACCTTGGAGAGATGGAAACGTTTCTGAACTCAAGCCCGCTTGATAATGCAACCAAAGAGCCAATAATGAATGCTCTCAAGCTGTATATGTACGTTTTGAAGGCACATGGGGTTAAGATTAAAGAGCCAACCGTTGGCGGTAAGCTCAAGGGGCGTGGCCTACGCGGCGCTGGCCACATGCCGTTGGAAGGCGTCTCGCGCAACAGAGGTCAAACATACAATCTGAATGATATTCAAGGTAAAACAACTCCTTCCGCTTACATATATAGGAAGCTTGGCAGTAAATACATCCGATTACCTGATCTTGACAAACGAACTCTCACGATTGTTCAACCAAACAGACGCAAAGTGGGTCCAATGCGAGAAATTAGTGATGCCCTACAGACCATGATAAAGGATTTGGTATTTAGAAACGATATCAGTCAGGAAAAGTATGATAAGTTATCTATTGATGATAAGAAGCTATTCAAAGAGATACTTGAGATGACCCATCTTCAATACAATTTTGACAAGCATTTGGAGGATCCACTCGAATCGCTTCGTATGGAATATGATAAGCTTAAGGGTGAACTGATGCTTGGCAATACCAATCCATCGATTCTAAAGCAACTGAAGGTGGTGTGCGTAGATATGTACTCGAATCGATTGATTTCTGATTCTGAATTCAAATCTATTATCACCCGACTATTATAACCAAGCTTAGAAAAGAATACATCGTGGGAGAGCAATCATAGATTGCTCGATCGGTCAGAAATGCTGGCCTCCCCGAGCTGACTACGTCTGGCCAACCCCTCCGTTTCAATCTTCGCCGACAGAGACGGCTCGATTTAATAAAGATGCTGATTCTCGATCCAAGATTAATTTCTAAAAGCACTGGTCTATATCAGCTCAATGCAGATAAGAACCTAGCCGAACTCAAGCACCTAATGAAGGATCTGATTATCAAAGAGACTCCTCGTGTAGAGCGCCCTACGGTATGGGCAAGCGATGGCTGGTCGAAGACCGCTCGGGAGGGGCTACGCCCGCTCCAATCAAAACCATTCTCTACGAGGTCTGTAGCTACTCAAACTGAGGCAGCGGATGGAGGACGAATGTGGGCATACCAGCCAAAGCGAAAAAAACAAGTGAACACCTTCGCTCTGTAGAGGCAGATGGATTGCATTAGCCCTCCCTTCGTAAGGCTATTTCTAGCTCGCTAATTTTTTTCTCTTGCCTTAGAATCAGCTTATGTAATAAACATACCATTTTGCTATAATCAACGCTATACTGATACCTAGGAATATCAGTCTCTTCATCCTCAATAGTCATATCAGGATTCTCGGTGATGTTGATCACTTGAGTAAGGCCGGCTCTGAGCAGATCCTGTGCCTTATAGCCCAAATGGAATTTTCCAGAATCGCCATCAGATCTATAGCGAAACATTAAAGGTGAGCACCTGAGAAGGCTATCGCATACGTAATCGGCTACTGGTCTAAAATCTTTTTTGATTCTAGCATCACTAGTGGTGAAATAACTACCAGCTGTGATCAAAATGCTGTTTGAAGACCTTATTGTGACAGCTTGACTCGACAGAGGGCCTAGACCAGTCGTATAAGCCGTTTTAGATCCTTGACCATATCCACTACCACCAACATCGATCGTTGTTGTTACAGACCCTGAAACATCCAAAATATACGATGGGGATGAAGTACCGATGCCAACACGGCCAGCATTCGTGCCTCCTAATATAGTCATACGAGTACTGTCGTTAGTTCCGAGCCGTAGATCATTATTAGTCATTGTACCGATGAACATTGAATTGCTACTCGTTCCACTCGATCCATTATGAATTTGAATAGCGCCCCTTAGAGGAGTTGCATTTGATCCATAGAAGTCCTGGCAAATCGTAAACGACCCATCAAGCCAATTAACTCCATCCCCAGTTGTCGTTTGCCAGGCAGACTGGGAAGCAGCTGGAGTATTAACGAGAACCCCGCTAACAGCTGAAAATAGGTTAGCATAGCAATCTCCTCCTATTCCAACTCCTCCTCCCACTATCAGTGTACCAGTGCTCTGAGAAGTGGATGATATAGCTCCTGACATATAGGTTGATCCATTATTAATCCAGAGAGCATGTTTATTAGTCAGAGTCATGTTGGTTCCAGCTGTTGGTGCATCATTAATATATACAGTGGCAGCACGAGTGCATGTAACGCCAGCATTACTGGCTGCAATTGAACAAGAAGAAAAGCTATCAATCACCGCGGATGCTGTAGTACCACTAGCAGCTGTTGAATTATTAATATAATTATTCGCGATAGTGGCTAGTTGGCAACCCGTCGTGGTCCAACTCGGAAGCGACATTGATTTCCCAAGAGTTATATTTGTCGCCCCTATTGAACCAGAAACGACTAACGCTCCTCCTGTTGTCGACTGACTAAAAGTGTTATCATCTAAAAATACTGATCCATTATCAATCCAAAGAGAATGACTATTTGTGAGTGTCATATTTGTACCAGCTACCGGAGCTCCAGAAATATAGATAGTTGCTGCTCTAGTAGTAGTAACGCTTGTATTAGTAGCCGCAATCACTGGTTGTCCATAAGATGTTATAACAGCACTAGAAGCCGTCCCACTGGCAGCCGTACTTGAATTTGTATAAGTTTGACTGATTGAGCGATATTGGATACCAGAAGTAGTCCATGATGCTGCTGAAAAAGCAGTACCACCAATTGTAATGTTTTTACCAATTCCTACTCCTCCCGAAACGACTAAGGCTCCATTAGTTGCTAAGGTCGATTGAGTAGTATTTGATAAAGTCATAACTCCAGAACTACTAAAAGTCGTACATCCAGATATTCCACCCGATAGGCCAAGCGATGTTAGAGTTCCAAGCGATGTGATGTTAGGCTGCGAAGCAGTAGATAATGTTCCTGAAATCGAGCCAGAGCAACTGATGCCTGTTAAAGTACCAAGGCTAGTGATATTAGGCTGCGAAGCAGTAGATAGAGTACCGGAAATATTTCCTGAGCAATTAATTGCAGTTAAAGTACCTAGAGATGTGATATTGGGCTGTGCTGCTGTCTGTACTGTTCCTCTCAAGCTCGAAGCCGAGATAGAATTAATGCCAGAGATGTTGCTCGATGAGTCAAGTACCAAGGCCTTGCTTGCTGCTGCCGTACCAGCTACTACATCAATGTAGTTTATCTCAGAAGCTGATGCTGTTATCAATACACCCCCAAGCGACAAACCGGTAGTAGAACCGTTGTGATTAGCAATGTTCAATGCATTTACTGAGTTAACATTAGGCTGAGCTGCGGTCTGTAGAGCGCCAGTGAGACTCGTAGCCGATAAAGAGTTAATTCCACTAATGTTGCTCGAGGAGTCAAGTACCAATGCCTTGCTTGCTGATGCTGTACCAGGTGTAATACCGAGCACATAGGTTGGAGGGGGTGATACCGCCGATCCATTAACAGTCAGCGATGAACAACTCAGAGCTCCTAATCCGCTGAGGGATCCGTCAGAAGCAACGACAAGGGAAATGCCTGGGGTCGCAGTACCCGGAGTTATTCCTGTAATGTATGATAGTCGATAGTCGTTTATACCAAGATAGAGCGTCTGAGCATAAGCATATGTCAAGTATCCAGTCTGATCTAATGAGAGATAGAATGCTGGGTTGTAGCATGATGAAACGAATGTTGGTTGGGGATAACTAAATCCACTCATGTTTCTTCAATCATATATAACTCCAACTATTTTAGCAATGGCGACAATTCCTGATTATGGAGGAGCTCTGCCAAAGAAGTATCGAGCCGATTCAGTTGGGAACATCTCAGAATTAGGTATCAAGAAGCTTTTTCGAATGGTTATCCTTGGACCCTCCTTCAGCGGTAAGAACAATCTATGCTACCACATCCTTAAATCATCACCACATGTGTTCTCTCATCTCCATATAATAGCGCGCAATCCTAATCAGGAATTGTATGACTATCTTCGGGATAAGCTTGAAGGATTCATCAGCTTCTATCCGCCTGATCAACCGCCACATGTCGACGCAATTAGGCGTACTCCTGGTGATAAACCTGAGCTTGTCATCATAGATGATTACAGCAATGATAAGGGGCTACAGAAGAATGTGTTCAGTCATTATTTCACTCGTGGAAGACATTTCAAATTGAGTACCATTTTTCTTAGTCATAGCTGGTTTGCCACTGACAAGATGATTAGACTGAATGTAGAATACGTCGCGGTCTTAAGAGCCAATTCGAAGCGGGATTTGAAGCTGCTCGTGTCTGACTTTAATATTCCCGGTTTGACGGAAGAAGGCATCATTCATTATTATAATCGAGCAATAGCAAGGGGAAAAGGACAAATGCTATTTTTCGATAGTGTTAAAGGGCAAATTCGATTTAACTTCAATCAACCGATTAATATTGGAGAAAACTATTAGTCGTCTCATATATAACAGATATTAGAACGAAATTCGAAAAGACGAAGACTTTGAGATCAAGTTCTCTTCAGTCTCCTGAATGTCTAGCTTCGTGAAGATCGATAACACATGCTTGGTTCAAGATGGGTTCAACAGCCGATGGATATACACTTTTCCTGGATCAGCTTGTAATTTCCAAGACATCGAAGCATCGATTCAGTCGATTAGCTTGTATAATTCTGAGTTTAATGTTGATTCAAGCCAATTTGGAAATACTAGCTTCCAAATCGAAGTTCCGACAGCTACAACAACGTCTGTAATTAGCATTAACCTTCAAGACGGCTATTATCTCTACACCGATATTAACCGCAATATTCAAACGGCTCTTGTCAATGCTGGAGCCTATCTAATTGATTCCAATGGAAACAATGTGTTTTATATTCAAATTGAGGAAAACAGTACTTATTACGCATGCCAGCTCGATTGCTCACCAACTCCGACAGCGCTACCCACCGGTTATACGAGACCTACCACAGGATTATATTCTACTGGTGGAACTGGATTGCCTACTACAACGCGTGTGCCTCGTCTAATCATCAATAATGCTGCGTTTGGATCACTCCTCGGATTCACAGCTGGAACTTATCCATCCGCTTCGACTACTACTGCTACAAGTTTGCTTTCGAATACTATTCCACAGATCTCCCCAACGTCTTCATACGTTGTTAGGTGCGATTTGATCAAAAATGATTTTGTTCAGTCAGGGGATATCATGTCTGTCTTCGACAAGGGGGATAGCACTATTGGTAAGCAGATTCAATATTTTCCAAGCCACGAAACGTGGTGTCGTACGCATGATGGCGCGAGAAATACGGTATCCATTTCGATTTGGAACCAGAACGACCAGAGAGTCAAATTTCGTGATAACTCTGTTAACATTATGCTGCTGCTTCGCAAGCGCCCTTCGTTGAAGTAAAAAAATGACACAATTTTTTTACACTAAAATAGGGGTCCTTTACATTGTGAAGGATCCACCATGCTTATTCTTACGCATGGCACGAAGTTTGGCCATATGAGCTTTGGCTTCTGCTGAACCCTTAGCAAATTTAGCCTTTCGCTTGCTTACTACGCCTACTCCGAATCGGGATTTAATACCCTTTCTAACGCTGTGGATCATTTCGTGGTGCTCAGGACGGTCCGACTTGCTGATGAGGTACTTCTCGCCTTCGTCGATGAGATCAGTGATGATTCCTCTCTTTTTAGCATATCGTAGAGCGTTGCCTGCATGCTTCTTGACATCAGCGAAACTGATACGTCCACCTTCCTCCTCGCTGTCATACCCGTCTAGACCGACTCCTGTAAGTGTCTTAAGTCCAGCTCTGGCGGCGACTCCTGCTTCGGGAGCTCCAACCGCTGTTGCAATCGCTGGAATGGCGACATCTGCGGCCTTCGATAGTAATCCTGAGTCTTTCGCGAATTTGAATCCAGATTTGATACCATGCCAAATTTTACTCCAGATACTGCCTCCAAGAGCCTTCTTATACCCCTTCTTGATTTCGTGCTTCGTAATATGAAGCCTAACGCCTCGACCCGCCTTCTTGGCTTTTAGTGCCTTTTCATGTGATTCGGGATGGATATGTAATTTGGCTCCTGATCCTTGTAGTTCAGCAGCTGTTAGCGATAGTTTGCCAGTCTTGACTGCCTTGCGAAGCTTGTGCGCGGGAACGCCACTTGAGATTACCAATTCGCGATACATGATCAACAACTCCGTTGTCTCGATGATAGGTAGTATATATTTCAGAATATTAATAGGCAACTATAATATTTAAATCCTTGAATTTTTTGAAGAGATCCATTCGATTATGCTGCTTAGCGTATAACCAAAGCAGAGCCCACACTCCGCAATAAGATCCATGAGCTGACTGGGTTTGAATTTCGTTGTATTTGCTGATACCATATTCCTTAGGCGGACCTTCGCCCATACTGTCATAGTATTCATGGTTATAGACTGCACTCCAATGGCCAACATCTTGATTCGGTTTGCGCAGCAAGATCAAGAATGATCCTTTCTTTGGTAGAGGTGCTTTGATTTCGTTTGACTCGAATATATGATCGAGATGGACATTCAGCTTCTTTGCGAGCTTGATCAAATCATGATCTGATGTAATAGACTTTATGAGATCCATAGTTAATTATTTTTCGTGAGCTATATGATTCGTACGATATAACTGCTAACGATGTCAGATACTCAACTAGCCGATCAATTTTTATATCAGTCTTCGCTAAAGAGCGACCCAGCTGTTAAGGTCAGCTCTCGAAAGCGTGTGCCGTACGTAATCGATCTCAACCAGGGTTCGTATGCCAATGGTATTATCACGATCGATGCTACTGCTCAGCTTAATGGTGCTGAGGGATTTGCATGCCTTCGAGATTCGTACGTAGTAATTCCATACAAGGTATCGATGAAGAACACCCATGCGAGTACTGATCTTGCAGCGGCTGCTAACCGTCTATCAGTTGGTCTCAAATGCGGCGTTTGGAATGTCATTGATGGCATGTCGCTCGAGCTCAATGGTAAATCTGTTATCAGCATGAGTGAGTACAAGCTATTTGCGAATAACCTTCGCGCTCAGGCTGAAACATCGCTCGACTATGTGAATAAGCACGGTGCTGAAGACTTCCTTTTCCCCGACAGCTCTGGCTCGGTGCTATTCTCAACCGCTGGAACCAGTTTGTATGGTGATGGGTACAGTGCTACTGCTGCGGATATTACACCAGCACTTGGGACAGCTGCTACTGGTGCTGGCGCTCTTCCTACTAATGATGGGTTTGTTAAGCGTCTGCTCTCTAACCCACCGACTGCCGGCGGTCAAAATACAAATGGATGGGCTACTATCGCATCGGGTGCTGCTAATACGATCGCTAACCAGTTTGGACGTGGTGCTTTCGTTCCTGGTACGGCCACACATGGAACGATCGCGGGTACTTGGAATTACATGCTCAAGATCAAGCTTGTTGATCTCCATCCGATCTTCAAAGAGCTCGACCTAATGGCTAATCCCCAGATCAAGCTTCGTTTTCGAGTGAATCAGGGCTCGTCCGTCATCACACTTGGTTCGACCAAATCGATGACGCTTGCATCTACTACGCTGGTATCAGGACAGACTTGTCCTATTATGGTTTCGTCTGCAGCTGGTTCTGCTCCTAATTCTGGTGTGTTTAACGCGACTACAGCTGGTCAGATTTCTGTTGCTTGGGGCGCGATTACGAACTCGCTCGAGCCTACTATTGATTCTACCTACTTCCCATTCACGACTACCCGCCTCTATGTACCGTTCCTTGATCTCGAAAACCCTCAAGCACTGATCAGCAAGCCCAATAAGACTGTTCGATACATGGACTACTATGCTCAGTGGTTCTACCAGCGTGCTGGTACCGGAGTATCTACTACTCAATTGAATACAGCCTTTGATCTACAGCTATCGGCATCTCTTAAGAATGCAAAGGTAGTTGCTCTCCTTCCGTTTGCAGAAACCTCGAGTGGCAACTTTAACTCCTCCACCGTCCAACAATTCCAGAGTTGTTTTGATAGTGCCCCTTGGACCGTTCAGCCAGGTTCCTCGATCCGAAACTTCAATGTTCGCATCGGTTCTCAGCAGGTGTTCGACATTTCGTATGACTATGATTTCATGGACTTCTGCAATGAGTTCGCCAAACTGGGATCGATCAACGGTGATGTATCCAAGGAATTGTCGAACGGCCTAATCGACTACCAGACCTGGCAGCAGTCCAACCGTGTTCTTGTAGCTGATGTTTCTCGCTTGACCGAAAAGGACGTACCCCAGAGCATCCAGATTATGGGAACGAACGCGTCGACACAGGGCTGCAACATGTTGGTTCTTGTTGGATTTGAGAACGAGATGACGTTTAATCGCTTAACCGGAGAGATTTTAGAATACACCGCTAACTAGGCTCTTGTTAGTGTTTCGTGAAGAGGAAAAAAAAAATATGATCTACTTATACGATCGGACGATGATGTAATCTCCTTTCTTGGCCTTGATTCTATAATCATTACTTTTGACTAAGAGGAGCGTCTTACCTATTCCGCAAGCGATTTGCTTAACTTTTATATCTATCCCATTCTGGAATATGAGTAAGTGTAAGACTCCTCTACGAGTTACACTATTCATAGAGATGCTAATGACTGAATTACTTTTTCGAAGATCGTAAATACTCATAATTAATTAATATATTTTTTAATATTCCTTGATGGAGTCTATATAGATAGATACTAAAATAATTATGAGTTCGGTACTGAGTTTTGGTAAACACAAGTCGAAGACGATTGAAGAGGTATATGCTTCAGATCCTGGCTATTGCCGTTGGCTTTTGAATCAAAACATTCTAATTGGTTCTAACCCTGCGATCGCTGAATTTCTTAAGGGTAAATTTAACAATGATGATGGATCGTTCCTCATGACCTGGGGACGCCATAAAGGAAAGACGATCAAACAGATCTATTCGTTTGATTGTGGATATATCGATTGGTTGAAGAAGAATGACTTCGTTAATGAGAAGATGCCTAAGCTAAAGGAGGCTCTCAATGAGTTTGCTTAAGTTTTGATGAATCGGAGACAACTTATTTCATCAAAGTGATGACTTCAGTGATCACTATTGCGTATATCGAAAGGTTATGAAAGATGTGCGACGCTGTAGTCGCGTCTATTTTTTTTGATAAAAAAATATTGTCATCTAATTAGATTGTGATGATTCCCAGTTACGATGCTTCTGGGTATAACAATGTCTTGATCGTGCTGTAGCTGAATATACAGTTCCACACCCACATGTAATCTTCTGCTTTGCCTTTTGCTGGACTCTTGCTTTAAATAAAGCTTTCATTCCTTGTCGATGAATATCAGTTTTAGTGTGGATCAATCTGTCTTTCAACGTATAGCTGCTGCCACAGTCACATTGCATTTCCTCATTTATCTTACAAGGATCTTCTTCCCAGATCCGGTGTTGCTTTGTTTTCTTATGACTGTCTTGGTTTCTACGTTGAACGCTGACACCACATTCACAGTCAATTACCTCTTTCATGAATGGACTATCCATATAGTTGTAAAAGTCGGCACCATCTCCAACATACTACATGATTGATTATGTGTATCTATATACTTTATATTATTGCTTAAGATGGCTTGGCTTTATACCATTTCTCTTCTACACCCATTGTTGCTGTGTGCGGTGCTCGGAGGTGTGGAGGAGGCCTCCTTCGCACCAGGCGCTACCTTGCGGTGGTGTCGACGTTTTCAGCAGCTGGGGGTCAGGAAGGTGCAGAGCAGTGCTCGTTGGTAAATTACGGGGAGAAAAAAAAGGACCCTACGATGTACCGGAATGTTACTACTGACCTGTGGGGACGAGAACCCCGAGACGCTCGTAGCCGACGCGTTCGCCGGTTCAACTTACCTGTTGATCGAGACGTTCACCACCAACTGTAGCCTGATCCTGGGCGCTAAAGCGTACTTGGCTTCGGTGGAGTGCCTATTATACGACGACTCCAGCGACTACGGGGTCGTTGCGGCGCTGCACGACGACGGAACCGCAAGCCTCGCCATCTACAACGACAGCTCGTGTACCGGCACTCCGTTCATGGGGTTCGCGCCGAATAGTTCAGTGCTGTCGAGTCACTCGTGCTACAAGAACTACAGCGTCTTCTACTCCAGTACAAACCCCGGTCTTGACGCTTCCAGCTCCAGTTCAAGTACCAGAGTAAGTATCGCCACTGACAGCAGCGTGCCCAGTGCCGGAAGCGATATCGGCAACGACATGGTCGGCAGCTCAAATTGTGACCATGACGAAGGCTCCAAAGCTGGTAGGAACGCTACGGTCTCGATCACACCGTCTGAGAGCAAAGGGGGGATCAACACTGGAGCCATTGGCGGCGTTCTCGTCGCCTACGTCTTGCTCTGCATGGCTGCGTGCATCTTGTGCATGGAGAGAATGGAGCGCCTGGGTCGCAGACTTCGGCTCGTACGATGACAACTCAAGACAAGACAAGACAGGAGAGTACAACTACATCAGGTGTTATTCAATGGGGTGTATATAAGCCACCAGCCCTGAGAGGAGTGGCAAGCTCGGCAGCAGCCCTACCGAGACCGTACGAACGTATTGTTTGTTGCCTACCATAGCCATAGCCAAAGCCATAGATACATACATACGCTGCGTAAGAGCGAGCCTTCATAACGCGGAAGCGGATCTATCGCCCCGCACACGCTTCGGTGGCGGAGCTCTTGTGTGTCCCTCTTCTTATAGGTTCATTTCGCGTTGACTGCTTTCTTTGCCTCTTGTGCCAGAATCGTCTGGAGCTTCCGGAACGCCTCGGCCGCGGACGGCCGCTCCGTCGGGTCGATCGACGTACACGCCGTGCCGATCTGCACCACCCCCTTGAGCGCGCCGGGGGAGAATTCTACGCGCAGTTTGCCCATAGCGACCAGCTGTAGAATGGCCGTCTCGGGCATCTTGCGTCCGGCCGGGTTGTTCTCCTTGGCGTGCGCGTACGGGTTCTGCTGTGAGTCCAGCTCGGACAGCACGATGCCGAACGAGAACATGTCGGCCTTGTCGTCGTACCGCTCGCCCATCATGACCTCGGGCGCGATCCACAGCGACGTGCCGACCCCTGCGGTCATGGTGCGGTCCACGCGTTCCCGAGACGCGCCAAAGTCCGCGAGCTTGGCGTCTTGGTTCTCGCTCAGCAGAATGTTCCTACTCTTCAAGTCTCGGTGAATCACCGACGGGGTCAGCGAGTGCAGGTACGCGAGCGCGTGCGCCACGTGGGTCGCGATCTTGACCTTGGTGTAGTCAAAGCCCACGGGGGAGTTGTTGTCCGCGCAGTCGCTGAGCCACGCGCGCAGGTCGCCTCCCGCCATGAACTCGGTGACCACACAGAGATCCATCAAGTTGTTCCAGGACACGCCGACGAATTCCACCACGCGCGGGTGGTTCATGACCGTCATCATCTTGACTTCCATCAGGAACTCGGTCACGTGACGCGTGCTCTTGCGCGTCTCCGGGAACAGCATCTTGACGGCCACCGCTCGTCCTTCATACGTGCCCTTGTAAACTTCTCCATAGCCCCCACGCCCGATCAAGTCCTCCACAAACACGTCGTCGCGCGGGATGCGGGACGACAGAATGGCGTCGTCTTCGCACACGCTGTCGGCGGTGACGGGGCCGCGCAGTCTCTCAGCGTGAACCGGTGGTCGTTCATTAGCTCTATCACTCCGAACCAAGTCACTGGGTGCGCGGTCGCTACGCAGCTCCATGCTGCGCATTCGGTCGCTGCGTACGGGGTCACTAGGCATGCGGTCGGTACGTTGTCGGTCGCTGCGGCCACTGCGCGGTTCATCCCCGCGCGCTCGGTCCTTCCGTTGCCGCTCCTTACGCAGACGTTCGTTCTTCAGTCGATCGCTGCGCACCGGGTCGCTGTGAATCGTGTTGTTGCTCAAGTCCTCGCGTTGCAGTTTGTTACCGCGCACTGGAGTCGTGCGCAGCTCGTCCGTGTGGAGGCGACCGCTCCGTCCGATGGAGTCACCGCGGGTGAACCTCTCGCTCCTCAGCCTGCCGCCAGTACGCAGCTCCTCGCTGCGCGGTTTCCTGCTGCGCTTGTCGTGTCTGTCACTATTGAACGGCACGCCTCGCAACTCGTCACTGCGTAGTGGGTCGCAACGCAGCTCGTTACTGCGCAGAGCGGGCGTGGACCCTCCTGTGTGCGAGCTGAGCGTGCTGCGCTGGTCGCTCCGGGGCGACATCTCGGGCGCGTACCGCTCCTCGTTGTCGTGCTTGTCACTCACCGCCAACGCGACGTCGGGGGAGCGTCCGCGACTGCCGCGCTTCTCCTTCCGCTTATTGCGGCGCATCTTCCAGTAGATCAGCAGCGCAGGGAGGATGACGATGGCCAGACACGCCACGACGATGCCGAACAGCGCGCCCGCGCTCATCTTGGAGTCGTGGGAGCTGGTGGCACTGGCCGTCGAGTTGGAGCCGCTGCCGCTCGCGCTGCTACTACCGCTGCCCGATAGGATTCCTGTGTGGTCCGACGTGTAGAACTTGTTGTAGCCCAAGTAGCACGAGTGCTCCCGAATGACGGACGCGTTGAGGTCGAACGTCTGCGCCTTGGTGGCGCACGCCGAGTCGTTGTAGATGGTCATGTAGGCCGAGCCGTCGTTGAAGAGCGTGGCGATCTCGCTGCGCGCGCCCACGTAAGACGCGAGCTGACACGTGCCCGCGGCCAGGAAGATGTTGGAGCGCGCGTACGACTGGCAGTCCTGCTCCTGGAAGCCGTCGATCATGAGGTACTTGGCCCCGCTGAAGAGCTGCGACGTGTACTCGAAGCGGTCCGTGGCGCAGCGCTCGGCGTAGTAGTAGGACGAGTTGCTGATCTCGATGGCGCTGCACGAGTCCGTGGGCGTGCACGTCTCGTTCGTGAGCTCGAGCGTCACGACCAGCGGCACCGAGTCGCAGTTGGCGTCCGAGTAGATTTCCACCGACGAGTAGTCCGCGAGCACCGACAGCCCGCCGCTTGTCGCCAGGGCGAGCGCCCCGAGCCATGGCGCGCGTAGCATCAGGGGATCGCTCGCTTGCCACTGAAAGGGGAACGGAGCGGAGACCGTGAGAGGGTCGATTCGGTCTGACTATATGAACGAGGACTGTCTATTCAATACGTGTGTGCGCGCGCGCCCTCGGGGCTCCGAATCGGACCATCATGGTCCTCCCTTCTCTCAACGCGAGCTGAACTTTCAAGAGCTCCTGCTGGACGGGTCGGGTTCCAATGCCACAGATGGCACTCGTGCCGCGAGGAATTGCTCGCTCGCTTGAAAGCCAAACCCAAAGCCAAAGCAAAGCAAAGATGGACCCGCGGCTATGGGCGCCTCGCTGTGAAGGTGCACCATCGCAACCCGGTGCGGAACAGATCGACTTGGCTCGTCGACTGCGGCTTGAGCGGCCGCAGCATTGAACCAAACGCGCTCCATGGCAAACTGGGGTGGTGAGCTCTGTCATGCTGGCTGGAAGATGACAGCAGTGCCAAGGGATCACTTGCAACTCCACCCTACAGCCGAGCCAGGGAGCGCCATGGTGCGACGAGAGCTGCATGCATGGACGTGTCTGTTGTGAGGAAACTCCAAAACCCGCACACTTGAGTTTCAAAACAACAAAACCCGCATACTTCTACAAAACCCGCATACTGGCAACAGATGTCCGTAGAATCAGAAACACATCGGTTGGGAGCTGTAAAAAAATATAATATAAACGTATGCAAGTTCTCCTTCCTCTCTCTCAGCTGGAGCTGCGTTCGTGTTCAAGTCAAACGGGTCCGTCAAGAGGTCGTCGTGCTGGTTCGTGGAGTGGAGCCGGTCCTTGCAGCCATGGGACTTGTGTGAGCAGTCGATCTGGTGGTAGTCAGAGGCGAACTGGTACTCGCACTACAGGAAGTGCTGGTAGTCGGGGTAGTGCCGCTGGTCGAGTTCGTGCTGGTAGTGCATGTAGTCGAGATAGTCGGGGTAGTGCCGCTATTCGAGTTCGTGCTGGTAGTGCAGGTAGTCGAGGAAGTCGGGGTAGTGCAGGTTAGTGCTCCTGGTGGTGTTTACAGCAACCGCGACCACAATCTGAGGCGGCTTCTTGCATGTTTTGCGATTGTGGTTGGATTCCCCGCAGTTTGTGCAGCGTTGAGCACGAGTCGGTCTGCTTTCACCAGCACTAGGGATTCGTTTGACGCGCTTTCTTCCACGGGAAGTTTCCTTTCGCTGGGCAGGTAGGAGCGGGGCGCTAGTAAGCTCGGTGGAAGCGGGGATCAGTACGGATGCTTCGGCAAACGCCTTTGAGTAGCTTTCAACCATGTAAGAAGATCCGAAGCGAGAATAAGCCGACTCCAGCTCACCTACGGCATTTAGTATGGCAAGCATGTGCTTGCATGGAATCTGGTACTGATCCATGTATGTGCAAGTGCAGCGATTGCCATCTAAGTCCACAGTACGCCGGAACGGAGGGAACTTGCCGACGCGCGAGACAGATCCTTTTCTTGGCGTTAGCATCACAACTGCGTAGTTCCCCAGGTTACTCAGTTGCTCGTAGTACAATTTTTCTGCCCCCGGGGTTACCTCCCTCTTTTGTTTCACCCAGTCATCGGATTGCTGTCGACGCTTGTAGAGATCTTTAGCCATGGACTCCATCACGCCATCCAGAAAGCCGTAGGGGTGTTTATCACGCAGACCTTCCACTAGCGTCTTGGCGTTCACACTCTCGACAAAGTTAGTCGATCGCCATCCATACAGAGGACACTCACCTAATGTTGTATACAGGATCCATTTCTCCGGAGGGATGGTACGGAGGGCTTGTTCCACTTTTTCACCGCACGTTTTGTCGATAATGATCAGCAGGCTCTCGTATTGCTCTTTGTACTTGCAAGCTTGTAGCTCCCATACCAAATTCTTGTGTGATTGATTGAAAGTACTGTGGAGCATCATGTTTCTGATGATGTGGAGCGAGCAGTACCTGCCAACATCTTTGGTATCAATGCCAATTATCTGATCAAAGCATACAACGGTATGACCTACCGGACGTTGATGCTATACGTAGCGGCGACAGAGCGGAACGCGTCGCATCGGTCACAGAAGACAGGGTACTGTGTAAGATTTAGTCCAGCCTGACGAAGTGACTCAACAAACCACGTGTAGTTGACGATGTCCTCAGCATCGACCAGTGCCATTGCAATAGTGATGTTGTTGCAATTGCCGTCGCGACCGACAAGCAGTATTTGTTGCCCGCTGAAGCTTCGGTTTTTGGAATGGGTGCAATCAATCCCTAATATCTGCTGGTTGTACGGCATACTGCGCACCAGAGGACCCGACACTACAACAGCACGCTTGAATCGGCCGGTTGAATCAGTCTGGAAATCGGTGAAGGAGCCGGGATTGTTGGAAGCAAATTTCTCGAGAAGAGACGGAATTTTTTTGTATAACTCGGCTTGCTCACCAGCGGTGCCTTCCGGAATGAAATCCTTTCCGCGGTATACTGCTGTCGCGTTTGGGAGAAGGATTCCCTCTGAGCGCTGAACTTGATCGATGAGAGCTCGAGCCGAAAGAGAACTGTCCGACAAAACTGGGTTTCGAAACACGGCAGACTCTCTTAGTTGACGCCCAGTCATTTTAGGAACTGAAGTGCAGTTGATATGCTCCAGTTCTAACGAGCTGATTCGCCAAGTGCTAATGGCTTCCCCGTCAACTTTAAGCTGGTACAGCTGCACGAAAAAGAGCAGGTTTTGGACGAGCAGACGAACTTCTTGTGACCCCCACCGCTCCTTTGGACCTTGACTCTCTTGCCCACTGATAGAGCGTAGTCTTGGATGGCGTACTTGGCCTCCTCTCCATTCTTGAAGGTCTGCCCACGCTCCAGAGACACCATGCCTTCGGGACACGAGGAGAGTTACTTTTTGCTACAGATAAGCTGAGAGACCTTCGCATGCTTATTTATTTATAGCTATTCCTGCTTTGTCTGATTCTACGGACACCTGTTGCCAGTATGCGGGTTTTGTAGAAGTATGCGGGTTTTGTTGTTTTGAAACTCAAGTATGCGGGTTTTGGAGTTTCCTCGTCTGTTGTCGCCTTGTTGAGCTCCAGCTGCTGCCGCCTGAAGGGCCCGTGGCAGCAGACGCTTTCCAAGCTCAAAGTCCCAACTGGCAAGCCCGACGCTGCCGAGACAATCGCTGTGTGAGTGAGTGACAGAGATTCGGTGGAGCTGTCTTGCTGTCGTGCCAAGGCCTCGGATGGACGACTGGCGGCGATTTTCAACAGCATTGACAGCCTCGCGCGGCAAGGCATGACTGGGTCAGCGCTTATCGTTGAAGGCGCGCATTGCTGTATCACGGGCATTCCTCGTGATCATGATGGAAACGACCGCTCCGCTGCTGCTGCACAATGGCACGACTGTCCTTGGAAAGCTTTCGGTGGTACAGTACAGTGTACAGTACTGCACACGAATAGGATACATACCCTAGTTGCATTGAAATCCGTGAATTCAAGAGCGTACAGTAAGTGTATCTTGCATTGGGATACATGGGAGCCCTCGCGTCCTCTACGCTTCATGCGCGCAGCGAAACAACGACCATGGCATTGATCAGATGGGGCTTTTGATCCGCCCACCGAGACGGCAAGAAATGCCGCTCAGCTCTTCCATGCTTGGGCTCTCGCTCGGCAGTAATCTGCAATGTGAAGGCGGAAGATCTTCGAGCAAAGCCACTTAGCATGGACTGACCCAAGCAAAAAAAATCGAGAGGAAAGGGCAAATGCTTACATGCCAAGGGTACGACGGTAATGCTGCGGCCTGGACAGCCTTCCCTCGGCTGTAAGGTGTACAATTGGCGCTCTCACTTCCGACACCGTTGATCTCCTGATTATTTTTCAAAATTAGTATATCTAGAAGTACAAATTTGTATAGGACGCATGGGCTCCAATAACGACTAGAAGTATTAATATAAATTTGTATAGGTCGGTAGACGACGCGTGATGCCGGCCTGTGCTACGCTCCAGTGCCGCTGGAGTAAGACCTAGCAGCCAGACTCCTGACCGTTTTCTAGATTGTCGCAGCAGCTCGGTCGTACTCGAGTCACTCTCGTCCTCCACCATGTCGGCTGAGATGGACACGTTCTTGAAGCGCACCTCCCTCTTCGCCGTGGTGCAGCCTGGCGCGTTCTCGAAGCGCGTGGGCACGTAGTTCTACACTTCACACTGCAGCACCTTCGGCCCTGTTCCATGAGCTCTATGCATGACTGGTCTTCTACCACCAAAACTTATTGACTTTTATTTAATTTAGCACTCTGACAAAATTAAAGGTGGACCACGGTGTCGGAAGTGGAAGCGACCAATTGTAGGATTCGCTGGGTGGCGA
The DNA here is from genome assembly GCA_016169955.1 of Phytophthora vignae f. sp. vignae. Lineage (NCBI taxonomy): Eukaryota > Oomycota > Peronosporomycetes > Peronosporales > Peronosporaceae > Phytophthora > Phytophthora vignae. Next base: position 367,486 of record JABJUM010000009.1, on the reverse strand, counting down.
TGATAAAGCTGGTCAGGCTCATGATGAGAGAGACCTCAGGGTTGCATTCAGAAATGTTGAGCACCGGCGCAACTCACGTGTCGAAAGCTAGGAGTGAAAGGGTTACCCTTACGTAAAGGGCCAACAACATTTGACACCTTACCCATACACATCAGCATGGAAAAAGATTGGGTTCGACTGGTGCCGCGGCCTTCAACAGCAAGAAAGCAAGAGCCGACCCGAGATCGGCCACGATCGGCACTGTGCAGTACAGTAATGGAGAACTTCACACGCCCAAACGCACCCAAGAAAGTATCGGTTGTTTTTTGTCAAGCTTTTCAAGTTTGAAACCATTGGATACGCGCTTGAATGAATCCATGTACACATTACATGTAATAGTCCGCGGACCTTTGTGACAGCACCACAGGAAATCGATAGACGATGGAAATGTCATTGGAGGCCTTTACTCTTTACTCCAACGTCGAGTAATCGGCGAACGGCTGCTAAGGCTGACCAGATAGCTCGTCGGACAAGTATGACCTAGAAGTTTTGCTCGGGCAGCAGTACACGTATCGTTTTGTCTTACAACAAGGACAAACTCTCATTCGGGTGTTTCTGAGCGACAGCAAATTTGCACTTCGCCGACGAGCATACTAAGCATCGCTTTCAGGGCGACAGTAACCCACCGAAAGAAAAGTCTCATGGAAAGCCACGCTGCGTTTTGATTTCCACAAAAGCAACGCGAAATAATCACACCCTTTTTGAGAAGGAAAACGTTAAAAGATACCACAGGTTTTTTGTTGCTTATCTCTTCAAACGACAATGAAAAGCATGGCCCGATCTTCTATTTAAACGGCGCGAAACGACTCGACGGTCGCCTGCGTCTCTCCAGACTAGTCCAGCTTCGATCCAGCAAAAAAAAAAAAACAAAGGACTCGTTGCATTACCATGTCGTGCGCGTTGAATGAGCCCGCGGCGGACATGACGCTGGTTGATCTCGAGACCGGGGAGCGGAAGCAGTTGATGGACCTGATCGCAGCCAACGAGGGCAAGCACACGATCCTGACCTTCTACGCCACGTGGAGCAAGGCGTGCGAGCAGGAGGTGGAGCTCATGGAGCTCTTCAGCAAGGGCGACCACCACAAACTCCTCAACTTCGTGCTCGTGAACCTCGACCAGAACGTTGGCGCCACGCTCGCGTTTCTGGACACGATCGTCGAGATCAAGGGGGTCAAGAAGCCGCGTGTGCGCCGATTCTACGGCGACGGTGAGAAACCCACCGTGATGCACTTTGGTTTAGCCGACGCCGAGGTCCCCGGGCCCTACGGACTGCAGAGCGTCCCGCACACGGTGGTGATCAATCCGGACGGCATCGTGCTTCGCAACGGCGACAACTTCCACTGGGACGACATCGCCGGTCTGCTGCGCCACCGCCAAGAGGTGACGGACCCGGGCGTCTTGAACCAGCTCATCAGGTGGCTGCTTCCTCCGATTACTGTGTGATCGCCAGATCGATCTACGAGTCGCACACTCAAAAGAAACCAAAATTCGACGAGTTGGGCGGAAAACAACAAAATCAAAACACAAAAACTTTGATCGCTCGATGTCTTGACCATCATGGTCCAGGTCCACACGCCGCCTTCACTCAGTCTGCGGTGCGTTTTCGGTGTCTTCTTTCGTGATGAGGAACAGCTCGCACTCGCCAGTGTTCACGAGCTCCTGCAGGAACTTGTAGCACTCGCTCTCACTCTCAAACGGCTGCAAACACACCCAACAAAGCAAAAAGGGCAGGTTAATGCGGAGTCCTGGAATTATATCCATTGTGGTCAATCACAACGCACCACGGGGGCTGGCAACTTCGAGTCCAAGTTGTAGCAGACACCGCCAACTTTTCGAATCGCGAACCAGTGTCTCTGCAGCCACAAACTGCTGAGCATGGTGGTCATGACCACATTGCACAGCACCCCCTCGGCCTCGTCCAGCTTCACCAGCTTGTCGTCCACAAGGACGCGCTTGTCCAGCCACTGCATCACGTATCCTACAAAGCAAAATACTTTAGTGTTCAGACCAAGGTCTCCACTAAAACTTATTTGTCGCCCTAAGTTTTAGCGCTCCACCTCTTTGCTGCAGGGCGAATGTCAGCGCGTTGACGTCGTAATTGCCCAGTCCCAACGGGGATCTGTGCGGGTTCCACGCCCAATTCATGAGCCCATTGCCGGCGTCCGGGTCCGCTCTGGTCGCCAGCTCCTCGCACGTCTCGTCCAGCATGGCTTTAGTGAACACGGGGCCTAACTATCGGGGCGTTTTAGCTGACGAATCACGCTTTTATTACCCAAGTGTGCATCACAAAGTACGTCACCTTGGAGCACGTTGTTGAGCGCGTGCAGCCCGCAGCGGTAGAGCTGCTGGCGCTCGTGGTACAGCTTCTTGCGTTCGGCCATTTTTATCGCTTCTCCGATTTATGTGTGGTAGAGAATTAAAACATCAGTTTTAAGTGACGATTTACCGCTTCAACTTGCCATTTTTGATTGACGTGCGTGAGGTTTCGTAACGATCGAGATACATGCGACGATGTCTTCCTTCTTGTGGTGGTTTTTAATGCGCTCGTGCGCTCTGCAGTGGGAGCGTGCAATGTGTTGCGGCGCGACGCCAAGCATAGCATTGTCGTGTTTCCATCAGACCAGACAAGTCACCCGAGTCGACTGTACCAGTAGTTCCTACCCACTTCATTCACCCTTGGGGTAAAGCAGTTCCTCGACCATGGGGAACCGCGGCAGCAAGCGCAAAGACGACGGAGCTGACGACGTTCAAGAAGACCCGACGTGTAAAACCACTCGCACGACCAGCGAGTTAGCCAGCACGAACCCGTTCAGACCCAACAACCGCAAATGCACGGATATTCTGTGTCTGCTTTTCTTCGTCGTCTTCTGGATCGGCATGATCATCATCGCCGGCGTCGGGTACCAGCACGGTAAGCCACAGCGACTCATCTACGGCACGGACTGGATGGGGCGGACGTGCGGCGCCAAAGCGGAGAAGACCGACACCGTGCCGGCCTACGACTTGACCGACTACAAGTACATGATCTACCCTCGACTGTCGGAAGACCTCATGGCCTTGGCGGCCTCGGGTCTCAGCACCAAGCAGCTCGCGAGTCCGTCGACACTTCGGAAGCTGTTCGGCGTGTGCGTCTCGTCCTGCCCGCTGCTCACCGACTCGACCAACGATTTGTACGTGCACGCGTACCTCGACTACGAGATGCACAAAAATCCCGTGAACGAGGACGACGCCAGCGCCGGCTCCACCATGGAGTACGACAAGGCTGGGTCGCCCTGGAAGCTCATCACCAACTCCAGCAACGTGCTGTACCGCTGCGTGGAGCTCACCAAGATCGAGGTCACCGAGAGCGCTCGGTGCATCGACGACTGCACGGACGACGAGCTCAAGAACTACCAGGTCGGCACGCCCCTGACCTGCGGTACCGACGAGACGAAGAACCCGTTCCGAGACTGCGGCGACAAGACTTGCGCTGAGATGGTCACGGAGCTGCGGTCGAACTGCACGAGCTTGGAGTCGACGCGGCAGGAGCGACAGATCGGCTCCACCACCGAGGACCCCGTGACCAAGATGCTCAGTCGCAAATGGTACATGGTGGCGCGCTGGCTGGGCGACCTGCAGAAGGCGGCGTTCCCCATCTTGATCTGCGGCGGGCTGTTTGCGCTGGTGCTGGGCATGATCTGGCTCGTGCTGCTGCGCTACTGCGCCGGGCTCTTCGTGTGGCTCGTGATCGTGCTCGTGGTCATCATGCAGATCGTCGTCACCGTCTTCTGCGCGTACGAAGGCAACTTGATCGACAGCACGAGCATGCAGAGCAGTTTGACGGGCATGGGCGTGTCCTCCGAGAACGCACAAGCTGTTACGACCGCAACCACGACGTACATCACGTCTGCCGGCATCACAGCAGCCGAGGACCAGGCTCGCTACTGGGCCATCGCCTGCTACGTCCTCACTGCGGTCGACGTGCTGCTGCTCCTGCTGCTGATCTTCATGTGCGGCCGCATCCGCATCGCCATCGGCATCATCCGGGAGGCTTCCAAGGCGCTGCAGTCCATGCCCATGCTGACGCTGTACCCGATCGTGCCGACGTTCTTCGCAGTGGGGCTGGTGGCCTACTGGTTAGTGGCGGCCGCGTTCATCGCGACGTCCGGCAAGGTTTCACTCAACGACGTGGCCAGCACAGCGTCCGGGGCTACAGGAGCAAACGTTGGGTCGGTAGTGCCCGTGCAGATGAAGGAGGACGACACCATGCACTACCTGATGATCTACCACCTCTTCGGACTGCTCTGGACGAGTCAATTCATCCAGGCCGCAGCGTACGCCACCATCGCCGGCGCCTTCTGCGAGTACTACTGGACGCTGGACAAGCGCCAGGTGCCTGCTCGGCCCGTGCTGCGCTCGGTGTGGCGGACCATCCGCTATCACTTTGGGTCCGTGGCCTTCGGCAGCCTCGTCATCGCCATCGTGCAGTTCCTGCGCATTGCGCTCGAGTACGTGGACCAGAAGATGCGCGCGGCCAAGCAGGGCAACGCCGTCGTCAAGGTGGCCATGATGTGCTTCAAGTGCTTCCTCTGGTGCTTCGAGAAGTGCCTCAAGTTTCTCAACAAGAACGCCTTCATCGTCATGGCCATGAAAGGCCGAGCCTTCTGCCCGTCCATGAAGGACTCGTTCTCGCTGCTGCTGGCCAACGCCGCGCGCGTCGCCACCGTCAGCATCATCGCGCGCTTCCTCATGATCCTCGGCAAGATCTTCATCACGGGCTTCTGCATGCTCTTCATGTTCGTCTTCATCCGGTACCCGCCGACGCACCTCCCGAGCTTCTTCATGGGCGACCTCGCCAGCGTGAGCAGCCCCATCTTCCCCATGCTGCTCACCGGCGTGCTGAGCTACGCGACGGCCTCGTTCTTCCTGGACGTCTACGGCACTGGAATCGACACCATCCTGCTCTGCTTCTGTGAAGACTGCTCTGTCAACAAGACCTCCGAGCAGTACTACATGAGCGACGAGCTGATCGCCTTCATCGAGGGACCTGCGAAGCATAACGCCTTCAACGTCTATCAGCGCAACCTCTCCAACACGCGCGACAGTGTAGCCGCCCCAGCCCCAGCAACAGCACAGCCCATCTACCACGCGCATACGGGTCCCATGACCAAGGTCAAATGAACGGAGCCCAGCGCTACACAGCACAACAGAAGTAGATAACTCCATAGTTGCAACGATTCGTGTTTGCATTTACCTGGCCGTGTCGGCTTCGTACCTGTCTATACCTTGCATTCTTCACGCCTGTACGGCGTGTGAGCTGTCGATCCCAGCAATCGCGTCGGAGAGCACGTGCACTTTGTAGTTAGCTCCCTCTGTTGGCAGCGACAGCGAAACGTGAACCTTGTGCTTCCACGCGACGTGCTTCAGATGGACGAGCTCCTCTCCAGCGCCCTCCTTCTTGGTCGTCAAGATGACGTAGAAGCCGTAGGGCTTCGGCTTCTGGAGCCGCGAGGTGAAGGCCAAGTTCCTTCCGCCTTCGTTGTTCAAACCAGTCAACTCCACGTCGACCACCTGCTGCTCCTGTTTCTTCTTCACCTGAGCACTCACTCGGAGCTGCGGGATTCCCTCGGCTACGCGAATCAGCTCGTTGACCTTGTGCTTTGTCAGACCGCTGGGACGCCCACGTTCCTGCTGACCCTGCTGGCTCTGCAGACGCTCAAAGATCTGCGTTTTCTTGCTCTTCACCGCCAGAGCTGCCTGAAGATCAGCAATACTCTCCACCTTGAACTGTTCACGCAGCAACTTCAAGACCGACTGTGACGCATGCGGCAACTGAGCCAGCACATCGTCATCGTCATTAGGCCACCGACCCTGGACAACAGCTTGGGACAGACGGATGCCAGCGAAAACCAGATCCGTGAGCTTCAGGTACGCGCAGAGATCGATCGCAGCGCTCAGCAGACGCGGCAAATGGTCGAGGAGCGTCCGCAGATCGTTCACAAAGTCGCTCGACGGCAGACGGATGCCCATCAGGTGCATCTGCAGCACGAGCAGAGCCTTCACCTCGCTGCCGTGGGTCTCCAGCAGTGCCTTCTGGCGCTTGGGCGAGTTGGCGAACAAGTGTTTGAGCGGTGAGTACTTCACCTTCGCGCACAGCTCCGTGATGAGGTTGCTCATGACCTCGTTGTGACGCAGCGGGATGTCCCGGAGCTCCATACTCGACTCGCAGATCACGCAGAGCAGCCGCAGCGTGTTGGCCCGAGCATCCGGTTCCTTCTTCCCATTAGCCACGACCTCAAGCGCTGAGAGCATGTTGGATATCGTGCGTACATCCACGTAGAGTGACGCAGCAAGCTTCCCAGCAAATGTCGGCTCGAAGGACGGCACACCACCCGCTTGAGACGTGGTGATGCATTGGCTGGTCTCTAGCTGCTGCATCGTCGTGGAGATCAGCTGCTGGAAGAAGGTCTCCAGCTCGTCTTGCTTGCTGGGCTTCTTCTGCTGCTTCCCCTGCTTGCTCTGCTTCCCAGGCTTGTCATGGAGAGACTCGGTGTCAGTGCCGACTCCATAGAAGCTTGGGTTCTTGAGTACCCGCTGGAAGAGCAAACTCCAGCTCAGGTAGTCCATGACGTCCTTGGTAGAGTGGATGAGTCCTGCAGCAATCTCGGCGTTCAAGTGGTTGGCCAAGATGTGCGGTGCGGCGTTCCCACCAAGGCACGACTCGACTGACAGTGGTTCATACAGGAATCGCTGCGTCATGTTCTTCTTGCTCTCTTCGACAAGTACGCACGCGACGCCCTTGTCATCCAGCAGCGGGCGGCCAGCACGCCCAATCATCTGCAACAAGTCGCTCAACGGGTACGAGCGGTACCGTCCATTTTGGAAGTACTCGGTGCCCTTGACCACCACGAGGTGGGCCGGAAGATTCACGCCCCACGCCAGCGTCGAAGTCGAGATGACAATCTGGATAAGACGATCCTTGTACAGCTTCTCCACCAGCTCGCGGTCTCTCCGCGCCAGGCCAGCGTGGTGAAGACCGATACCGAACGAGAGCGTGTGCTTCAGCGTTTCGTCCACGATCTGGTTCGACTGGCAGATCGAGTCCATGACGGCTTCGTCCATCTTCAAGAAGCGCTTGCTTCCATCCCCGCCCTCGTCAGACGCAACGCAGAACTGGATCAAGTCCAGCGCTGTAAGCTTCGTCTGAGCCTTGGACGACACGAAAATGAGCACTGGTTTGTCCGGCGAGTGCGCCTTGATGGCCATGAACGTCGGCTTGTTCATCGCAGCCATGCGAGCCACGTAATGCCGCTCCGGGAAGCCTTGAATGTGCACGTCCATAGGCACGGGACGCACGGACGCGCGGAAGTTGTAAACTTGTCCTCCGTCGGGGTTATTAGCGTGGCTCGACGTGATTCCACCCAACCACTGACCCACGTCACCAGCGTTTGCAAGAGCTGTCGACAGACCAATTACGCGGATGGGCGGGCCCGAGCGCTTGAATCGTCTCAACCGGCTGATCAGAACCTCCAGCACGGCACCGCGCGGAGCTTCCCCAACCAAATGAACCTCGTCCACGATCACCAGCGCCATTTGAGACATCAGCGCGCGACCAACCGAGCTGCTTCGCGTCAATAAGTCCCACTTCTCCGGAGTCGTGACCACGATATCAGCCTTGTTCAGGATAAAGTCGACGTTGACGAGTGTATCACCCGTCACTTCGACCACCTTCTTGCGCAGGTGCGCATTGTTCTCGAACCGCGCCTTCCACTCCGCCACTTTTTCGCGCGCGAGCGCCTTCATCGGCGCGATGTACACAATCAGCGACTGGGAGGTGCGTCGACCTCGGCGTGGCTGCACTGCAGTCGCCTCGGACGTTCCTTCAGCACCAGCTTGACCGTTTTCGTTGAGCTTCTGCTGCTTCCACACCCGCAGCATCGCCAGCTCGGCGCATACAGTCTTTCCACTGCCCGTCGGCGCGCAAAGCAGCACGTTGCCATTCTGGTGGTAAAGCTGATGGAACGCTTGAGTCTGGATCGGGTTAAAGTACTGGAACTTGCCCACGTACAGCGCCTGGTAAACCGGATCGTCCAGAGACTGCAGAGGCTGCGGGTGGAGTCGAAGCAGCTTCGTGTACATCTCGTCCTTCTGCTTCTTGGCTTCAGCCACAGAGCTTTCACTCGGCGTGTAGCTCACCTCGTAGAAGGACTCAATTCCAACGAAACGATCGGACAGAATGCGGATCACGTAGTTGGCATCCTTCTGCGTCTGCGAAACAAACACCGGGAGATAGCACTCCACCTCGAGCGTCTGCGTGCCCGCCTTCCACCCCATAAAGCGGGCCTGGTGGAGCGCGAAGCACTCCGAGTGGTAGATGTAGCCCGTGATGCCATCCTCCACCCAGAGCCACGACGCGAGCGTCTTACCCTGGAAGACGCCTTCTTTCCACTCGGGAAACAGCGGGTAGAGATCAAACGTCAGCTTGATCATGGTGCCTCCGAACGGCTGCGTCTGCACGTTGTCAATGTCGATGAACGGTACGCTCTGGACCCACTTCTTCACCTTGGCACTCAGGTTAAAGGCATCGGGGTCCGCAACTGCGTCGTACAGGGTCATGTTTTGGCGACGATCAACCTCTCCAATGATGTCGAGAGGGACGTTCGGAAGCTGCAGCATGGCGTTCTGGTCCCACCACATCTTCTGATCGATACACTTGGCAAGCTGCAGGAACTTCTCGGCCTTACGCGCACTGTTCTTCTTCAAACAGATCTCAAACAGCGCCCGGCAGACACGAGAACCGTTCTGGGCGACGTAATTTGTGTCGGAGATGAGCGTGAACGTGGACACGCGGGCGCGACCGATCAAACTTTGCAGGAGGATGTTCGTCTTGCCCGTGTAGGTGTCCATACCGCCGCCAAGGATGTCGTAGCGGCAGAACCTACGCTTGAGTTTCTCCAGCTCGGGCATTTCTTCTTCACGCGACTTGAGCTGCTCAAACTCGTTGCTGCTGCAGAGCACCAGCAGCACCTTCTCCCAGTCGAGGTCATCTTCATCGCCTTCCTTCTGGCCTGCCTTACTATCCAGCAGATCGTTGAACGTCTCGATCGACGTGTGCTGGATGTAGAAGTGGCTCGCCACACGCCCCATCGACGTCACGGCGAACGCGATCTTGCCTTCTTGGTCGGATCCCAGCTGAACCTTCTCACGCAAAATCTTGATCATCCGACACGCTGCCAGCTTCTCAGCAGCATCCATCAGCAGCTGTCTGCGTCGAGCGATCAGCATCGGGTCCTCGTTCACGTCGTCCAGCTTCATGCCGTAGGCCAGAGGGTTTTTCCGCATGCGCACGTACAAGTACGTGTAGCTGAGCCACGTGCACGCCTCCTCCAGGTTGGTCACGGTGCCGGACACGATCTCGGCATTCAAGTGGTCAGGCAGCGCCTTGATCAGCGCCGACTCCATTGGGATGCCCGTCGTAAGCAGCCGCAGGTAGTGAGGTAGCTGGTCTTGAGTCGTCACGAGCACAGCATCACCGCTTGTATCGTACTGCGGACGACCTGCACGACCAAAGATCTGCATAACGTCGAGCATACTCAACTGAGTCATGCCGCCCTTGTCAGCGTTATACACTTGGGTACCCTTGATGAGAACAGAGTGTGCAGGCAAGTTCACGCCCCAGGCCAGCGTTGCAGTACAGCAGAGGACGCGGATGTAGCCCATCTCGAAGAGCTGCTCCGTCAGATTTCGGTCACTGCGCAGCATACCAGCGTGATGGATACCCATGCCGTACCCCAGCAGCTCCTTGAGCTCCTTGTTGCGGCTCTTTTGGACGCGATCCTGCAGGTTGATGGGCATCTGCAGGTCTGGCGGTGGTAAAAACGCCTCCAGCGTGCCCGGTTCCTCCTCGTTTCCACGCGCGAGCTCCACGATGCTGTGCATGGTAGCTGCCGTCTCCTTCCGCGAGTGGACGAACACCATCACTTGCTCGTTGTGCTGGACCTGCTTCAGACAGTGCGCCAGAGTGAGTTTGTTCATCATCAGCTGGATCTGGCGTTGTTTACTCATCGTAGCGCCCGCTGCCTTCTTCTCCTTCTGAAGGTCCTCCTCACTCATCGTGACCGTAGAGAGCGCAGCGGCGCTTAAGCCAAGCGCCTCCTTCAAGTTTGCGTTGGTGCTCACTCCAATGAATGTTTGATCGAGGGGCACAGGTCGGTACGTCGAGTCGAAGAAGAACAACCCGCCCTTACCGCCATTCGTAGCTGCGTTTTGCATGCGCGCGTCTCCATTAGGCACATACACACGCAGGAATGACGCGACATCGACGTAGTTGGGCAGCGTAGCGGACAGACCGACGATACGGATCATGCTCTGCGTGCTCTCCACACGGCGCAGCGTACGCGCCACGATCGTCTCGATAACGGGGCCACGCTCGTCTGCCAGCAAGTGAACCTCATCGATAATAAGCAGCTTCACTTGGCTCAGAAGCGACTGCTGCGTGCCGGACTTGCGCGTAATGACGTCCCATTTCTCGGGCGTTGTCACGATCACATGGGTCTCCTCGATCTCCTTCTTCGTCAGCTGCATATCACCCGTCAGCTCGCGCACCTTGAGCTTCAGCGCCTGCAGTCTCTGCCCAAACTTCGTGACCACCTCCTGCGCCAGAGCCTTCATCGGAGCCACGTAGATAATCTTCATGTTGGCGAGGCCTTTGCTGACCGGCTCACCCTGGTGCCGATTCAGCTGCGACTTGACCTCCTGCAGGATCGTAAGCATAGCCACATTGGTCTTACCAGCACCGGTCGGGGCACACACCAGCAGATTCTGGTTCGAGTTGTACGCAGCTTCAAAGAGCTTCGACTGCAGACGGTTGAGCGTGGTGATGCCGTGGAACGCGGTCTGCGCGAAATCTTCCAGACTCGAGATAGCCACGAGCTTTTCCTCTCTGCCTAGCGCCTTCTTGGCGTGGGCGGGGATGAACACGTGCTCGTAGCCCTTGTAGTGCGTTCTCTTGGTGTTCGCGGGCAACGATAGAGCCCCAGCCGACATGAGTTGGCCGGCTGCCGCAGTGGAGTCGTATCCTCCTTGCAGCTCGCCAAACTCTCGCTGCACCAGCGACGACGACTGCAGTCTCCGTTCCTCCTCTGCGAACTCCCTCTGCAGCCTCAGCACTTCCGGGTCGTACCCCGCAGCTTCCAGCCAATTCACATCCTCCTCCTCCTCGCCACCATTCTGTCGGTTGGCTCGTCGCAGCGCCTTGCGTTGCTGTCTCTGAAACTGCTGCTCTGCTTCCGTCTGGATGCTGAAGCCCGTCGGTCGCGCGGCTGCAGCCCCGCTCTCCGCATACCTCTCGGCCATCTCGAGCATCTTCTGGGCGTCCTGCAGCTTCTGCTTGGTCACGCTCGAGTTGCTGAGCTCCTTCTGGTTCTGCACCGCGAATGCAATGAGGTCCATGCCCTCCACGCCCACGAGGCCGAAGAGCTGGGCCTGCACGGTGTCTGCGTCTCCCCGACTGTCCTGCACGGTCTGCAGCACCGACTCGGCCAGCTCCAGCGTCGTCAAGAAGCAGCTGTCACTGTTGGCCGACGTGTGCGTGCCACAAGCGGCCAGCAGCAGCTCCGCGACGTCCTTCTTGGGCTCCTTAGGCTTGTGCTTCTGCTCCTTGGTCTTGTGCCGTCTGGAGGTCACCACGGCACTTACAGAGCCCGCCGCGGCTTCCCGATCATTGGCTACACGAAGGGCATCGTGGTCCACTTGCAGAACCTTCAGCAAGTCGCGGCGGTGCGTGGGGGGCGACACTTCCCACAACTTCTCGGAGGACAGGAAAGGGTCGCGGAACGTCGAGCTTTGGCCCGTAGTAACTTTCCCCACAGGCGTCGTTCGGAGCTGCGGAGACTCGCTGAGCGTTGCATTTTGCCTGGCAAAGCTTCCTGAAGCGGAAGGAGCCGGGAACTCGGCGCGCAGCGCCGACAGGAACGACGTCATGGAGGTGTCGCCGACTGCCCAATGATCTTATTGTAAACTGACGCCGAGCTGACTGACGCAGGGTGCTGTATTGAGGAGGGATATGGTACGCAATTGACTTGGTCTTTATATGCGGGCTGACCGTAAGGAACATGCTACGATTGTTCGGGGACATGGCTACGTTGGTGAGTGTTGGTCGCAGATGTAGTCATTTCAAAAGTGGACAAACTTGGAGGACACCTTCTTGGTTCAATGCAGGGTTCAAGAGTGCTATTAGGCGCTGGATGCACTTGCGTTGGACTTACTGCTACCAGGCCGCGAGAGTGCGCGTTGCGCGTGCTTGCGGAAGCTGTCGGCGCGGTACGTTTTCCTTCTCGAAGGGATGGTCTTGCTGCTGTTCGCGTTGCCCATGCTGGTCGGGTTCTTGCTCGGCGTGAGCTGCTGGATACGCTGCTGCTGCTTCTCCTTCTCTTCGTACACGCGACGCTCGGCTCGCTGGCGCGCACGCAGCAGTGCCTCTTGGTCGTTGTAATGCACGATGTGCGCCTGGCTGCGGCTCGCGTTGATGCGCATGCTGTACTTGATGGTGCTCTTCATGCCCGAGTCGAGGCGGAACCCGGAGAACAGCGAGCGGATCGGCGGCACGTCGCGCGCGGCAGCGAACAGCGGGAAATCTTCAAGCATCTGCTCCAAATCTACCAAAAAGAGGTGCTTCTTGCTGCGACTGCTGACGGTGCTGGTGCTCACCGACGCCGTGTCATCAAACTCGCCGCCAACGTCCACTTCTGCTTGCTCTGGAGGCGACAATGACTCTGGCTGATAGAAAATAGCCACGAGCACCTCGGCGATCTCCGGCGCAAGCATCTCGAGCACGCCCTCTTCCGGCAGCGGGCTTAAGAGCTCCATACCCGTAGCCATTTCGTACAGAATCTGTCCGAACAGCAGCAGGTCGATGTCCATGTGCTGCTCCAGACTCACCGTCAGCTCGCGACTGTCCTTGTATCGGTCGATCGCCAGCAGCGGGGTGTAAATCTCGGCGAGTCGAGCGTTGCCACCATCAATAACAACATTCGTTGACCTCAAGTGGTCGCACACCAGGCCCTTGGACCTCAGACCATCCAGAGCTTCCAGGATCTGGCGCGAGTACTTGGCGATCTCGTTGAAAGGCAGCGGGTGGGCATTCTCCAGGCGATACTTGACGTCATAGGGCTTGGTTGGGCTGCCCACCTGGTAGATGCGGTCCTTGATGCTACCGGTGGCGACCAATGGCTGCACTACTACTAGCGCCTTCTTCTCTTTCGAGTAAAAAATGTCCCGCACTGGTAAAATATACGGGTGCTGCAGTATCAGAGAGACAAACAGAGATCAGAACTCGTTTGGTTGATATCTCGGCCATTGCTGAGCGTAGAACACCGCGGAGAGTCGTACCTTGAGCGTGACAAGCAGTGACTTGAGCTTGTATAGCGTGTTCTCCTTCTGGAAGTCCAGGAGGCTCAGCTGCGCCGGCATGAGCGCCAGCAGCATCTCGCCACAGCTCTCCTGCTGCAGGTTGAGCATGTCCACGCGGAAGCAGTACTTCTCGGCGCGGCGCCCCAAGGACGGGAGCGCCTCCTCGCGCCAGCGGAACAGCGGGTACTGGCGGCAGTACTTGGCGGCCAGCAGCACGGCCAGCGTGGCGTTGAATGACGAGGTCGACGCCATGGTCCGAGGTCGCTGTGCGCGAAGATGCTCGAAGCGTTGAAGAAGCTCTTTGAATAGAACGCTTCGCGAGTTGGTGTGCACTAACCTAAATATCGGATGATTTGCCGGGTCCACCAGGTGGTCCCGGCGGGAGATTTGTTAGATAGCTAGAAACGAATAACAGCGCGAAAAACCTGTTTGCACGGGAAACACCTGGGCTTTCACGGAATATCTATCTTCACGCGAATAACAGCTTAACCCGTGAAAGCCCAAGACTATCGGCGTAACGGCCACTCATCTCCCGAATAACTTAAGCTTTTCCGGTCTCACATACAAGACCAAGTCAAACAAGCAATCCGTGGATAGGATGTCTTGGCGCTCTTCATGTGACGAAAAGGGTGAAGTCTTTATAAACATCTTATGGGCGAAAACAACGACACGCCTCATTTTGCTGACGCTAGCTCAATCTGGGCGGGGGAATGCAACAAAGAGACTTTGAACGCAACTAATCACGCGTTTGATGCCTAGTCTGGCTTTGGTCACCAAAACTGTTTGGTGAATCGATGAGTGGCTTGCCACCTCCCCGCTCAAGCAGGTCCACCGATGACAAGCAGGTGGAGCTCGTGGCCGTGGAGAACCAGTAGAAATTCTTGCGCGTGCTCAATAAGTAAGCTGTACCTAGCCATGGTGCCGATAGACCGCGAGGTCATCGACGAGCGTGGGGTACGTCCGCGCGGAGTCCTACACCATTCCGCCAGGCTTCGCATGGAGCGCGATCGACCTGACGGGCGTCCAGAAGCTTAGGCGACCTGCGTCAAGGAGATAGGTTCGGTAACATATCACTTAGTCCCGAAACACACAGTATTTCCCGTGTGATGCTGTCTTTCTCGGACAAGTTACTCCTTCGTGAAAAAGTGCATGTACTCCCGAATTGCCTTTTCATTTGCTAAATACCAGATCTTCCATGTGTTATCGGTCTCTTTGCCTAGAAATCATGCAATTCGGAGAAGATGGGATATTTGCCGTGGTAACAACTAACTTGGAAAGTGACCTAATGTAACTTCTTTAATACCGGTATTCAGTGGGATACGGTATTATACCGACGCTGACATTGTTGATTTGCCTTGCCTCGTCGCAAGTCGCAAGTGTGACGAGGCAAGAATGCAAGAAGTGTGCAATGAAGCACTTAGTGTCGCCACTGTTTGCCGTCGTCGAGATCGTTGTTTGGCTTGGTACCAAGTGAGCCTCACTTGTTCACAGATTACTCGCCAAATTGTGAGCTCTAAAATGGACAGATGACCTGAGCTTTTCACGGTAGCGGAGGGAGAAAGGAGACATTCATTGATATTTTTTTCAAACACGGGAGAACCGGTAGCGGTGCCTGGATCAATGATCTGCGTCATTACACCCTCAGCGAAGTCAGGTACGTCGTTAGGTGAGACTTAAAACGGTGGCGGCCTTCGCTGTCAGCAACGGCTAAGCTGCCACTGCCGCTCGTCCCCGGGTACGCGTTGTTGTAGAACACGAACCCCTCGTCGGCGCAAATGTAGCTGTCGAACCAGCTCGCTTCAACGAGGTCGCCTTCGATGAGGTCTTGGGCAGTGCAGCTATCACCAGTGTACTCCTCCACCGTGGCAGACCCGTTGGTGTTCATGACGACCTTGACCGACGTTTGCCCGCGTACTATGCAGTCGCCATTCGCGCGCAGTGCAAACGAGCCCGAGTATACCCCACATTCGGTATCGTTGAACACGTCCACCAGCACGTAGGGCACGTCCCCAAAGACTTCTGCAGTATGGGCGTACGGATCCGAAACGCAGCTGGCGGCTTGGTACCCTTCTTCCGCTTCATCGCAGTATTCGCTGCTCCCGCTCTCCGTACAGTCCGTCGACGGCCACAGCACCAGCGCATCGGGCGCTCCCTCGCAACCAGCGCTTGAGTAGATATCGAGGGCAAGGATATCCGCAGCGGTCACAGCGCGATCAGCCATGTTCATGGACAAAGCCATAATAGCAACGGAGAGGAATTGCGCGAGCTGCATCTTGGTCTTCGTGAGCTGGTTGCTGGAGCTGGTGTTGTCTCGATCAGTCAAGTCGAATAATGGGCTTGGCGAACATGCTCCAGCTCGCGCGCAGCGATAACAACACCTGACATCTAGAAACCAGAACCCATGAGGCGAAGTGAGCCTGGTTCACAGATATCACACAGGATACTATTCACCCGTGTCAATCGGAATCCAGCATCAATCGCTGCCGCGACTCGCTGAGGAGGAGGGGGGGGGGGCAAGCCGAAGCTCCACACGCACACACTCACGAGGATCCAAGCATCTTCACCTAACGTTGATATACGGCCCCGTCGATACATGAAGTCTCCTTGCACCCCGATCGAGCGATCTATACACCAGGTATTCCAATCCGCCTGCACGAAGATATCAAGGACAGTCCGCATTGGCTCCAACTGGGACTCGAATCAAATGGCATCCCGACGGTGCTGACAGGAGGTCCTTGCGCTTCGGTGATTGCATCGCGGGCAAAGCTGAGAAATGTGCTGCTCCCTCGCGGGCCACCTCAGCCACATGAATACAATGTAGCTTTCCATCCCTCGACCTGTGAAGAGCTCCCGCGACGCTGCCTCGGCCTGCGATCTGCACACTGACGCCGTCCGCGAACGTCTAGCACAATGAGATCGTTGAGCTCATGACGCCACGCACGCGGCAGCAGATACCGACGATGCGGCGGCCAATCACCGGTTTCAGTCGGCGGTTTAACATTGTGTAGGTTTATGTACGCTTGAAGATGCGCCCCTCAGAGTTCAAGTATGAAGCGCAAGGTTTAGGGATCCCACTGGCGTGTTTCGTCCAAAATTGCCGAATTTCCGGCGGTTTTCGACCAATCCACGCTGCCTGCGTTTCGCCAACCGCGCCATCTCCGCAAAACATCACTCACCACCGCGGGGAAGCTTGTTGATAATAATCTACACACACGTACCGTGGCTGCGCCAAATTGAGCTCCCCGCGTTCTGTGGGGCCAAGAAGCGCCCGGTATCATTTCCCGAGCCGCCTTCAGCCACCCGCACGTCGTCGTCGCTAGAGTCTTCACCATGTTCGGCCGCGCGCTGCGTAACCCCAAGCTTATGTCGCTGCCTGCTCGCCAGAGCGCGCAGGTGCGCCGCCTCAACCTGCACGAATTCCAGTCGCTGGAGATCATGAAGGGCTTCGGCGTCGCCACGCCGCAGGGCATCCCCGCCGACACCCCGGCCGAGGCCAAGGCCGCCTTCAACAAGATCCGCGGCGACCGTGGTGCGTGCAACAGCAATATAGCAAATGAGGGGGAGGAAGGAGAGGGGATCTATATACTCCCCCAGTTAGCCAATGTGCATAGAGCCCTTGGTTTAACAAAAGATTCTGCTTTGGATATGACGCAACAGAGGGCGTGGACGTGGTGATCAAGGCGCAGGCGCTCACGGGTGGCCGTGGCCTGGGCACGTTCAAGAACGGCTTCAAGGGCGGCGTGCACATGTGCACCAAGCCGGAGCAGGCCGAGGACTTCGCCAAGAAGATGCTCGGCGAGACGCTCGTGACCAAGCAGACGGGCGCCAAGGGCATTGAGGTGGCCAAGGTCTTCCTCATGGAGCGCGTCTGGATGCGCCGCGAGATGTACTTCTCGATCCTCATGGATCGCGCGTCGCAGGGCCCCGTCATGGTGGCCTCGCCCGCCGGCGGAACCTCCATTGAGGACGTGGCCGAGGCCACGCCCGAGCTCATCTTCAAGGAGAGCGTCGACATCTCGACGGGCCCCACGGACGCGCAGGTGTCGCGCCTGGCCAAGGCTCTGGGCGGCGAGGGCGAGGTCCTCAAGAAGCTCGAGACGCAGATCAAGAACCTGTACAACATGTTCATCGGCGTGGACGCCACGCTCGTGGAGATCAACCCGCTGGCCGAGACCCGCGAGGGTGAGATCTTCGCTTGCGACGCCAAGCTCAACTACGACGACAACGCCGCCTTCCGCCACAAGGAGATCTTCGCCAAGCGCGACAAGACCCAGGAGGACCCGCGTGAGGTCGAGGCCAGCGCCTACGACCTGAACTACATCGGTCTGGACGGCAACATCGGCTGCCTCGTGAACGGCGCCGGTCTGGCCATGGCCACGATGGACATCATCTCGCTGTACGGCGGCTCGCCCGCCAACTTCCTGGACGTGGGCGGAGGTGCCACGGAGGAGCAGGTCAAGAAGGCCTTCGAGATCCTGGACGGCGACGACCAGGTCAAGTCGATCCTGGTGAACATTTTCGGCGGTATCATGCGCTGCGATGTGATCGCTGCCGGTATCGTGGCCGCTGCCAAGGACCTGGGTCTGAAGAAGCCGGTCATCATCCGTCTGCAGGGCACCAACGTGGAGCCTGCGCGTAAGATTATCGCCGAGTCGGGCATCAAGATGATTGTGGCCGACGACCTGGAGGACGCCGCCGAGAAGGCCGTCAAGATCGCCGACATCGTCGCACAGGCGGAGCAGGTCAAGATTGGCGTCGAGTTCGAGGCCTAAGCGAGTGCCTGCAATCGCACGTAGCACCAGGGTTTACTCAGGTGAAAGACACCGGAATGCTCGACACAGAAACAACCACTAATAAAAGAAGTCGTGGAGTGCGTTGGTGTGCACATGCCAAAAACCTAAAAGGAGGCGTTATCGTTCAAAGGCATTATTGATGATACCTTACAGATAGTCGCAGGGTGAGTGCGTGCAATAGCTGGCTGGTCGCTGATGCCTATCTGCAGCGAGTGAGTGAGTGTGAAGCGGGTTGTTGATATTGAAGACGGCGAAGCCGCGCACATTTGCACCGTTCCTTCCAACGGCCTGTGCTGCTCCATTGCGTCCCGAAGTGAGTCTTACTTGGCCTCCCGTCCGGTGCTCATTGTGTTGACTATCCACTCCATGCCTTCTTGCAGACCCTCGCCCGTCTTGGCCGAGCAGGCCTGGATGTGCCACGTGCGGTCGCGGATGGTGGCCAGGTTGAGCGCCGTGGAGATTTCGCCCGAGGGCAGCGCGTTCAGCAGGTCCTGCTTGTTGGCGAACACGAGGATGGGCACGTTCGAGAGCTTCTCCTCCTCGAGCAGCGTCACAAGCTCCATGCCCGTCTCCTCCAGGCGGCGGCGGTCCGCGCTGTCGATCACGTAGATCTAAGAACCACACATAACGACTAATTGTTAGTCGTACTCGCTAATTAATACTCCCAACGTTGAAGCGAGCCTCACCAGGGCGTCGGTCTGCTCGTAGTAGTTCCGCCAGTACGGGCGGATGGTCTTCTGGCCGCCGATGTCCCACATGTTGAGCTTGAAGCCGTCCACCTGCAGGCTCTTGACGTTGAAGCCCTGCGTGGGCATGATGTGGCTGATGTCCTCCTCCGAGAGCTTCTTGAGGATGGTGGTCTTGCCGCCGTTGTCCAGCCCCAGCACGAGGATGCGCGCCTCGCTGTCGTCCTTCTTGAGCTTGCGCAGCAGGTTCAGCAGGCCCATTCTTGCAGCGGGAGTTGGAAGAGGTTTGGACACGACGAGTCGCTTAGATCTTTTTCGAGAGTAAGCCCTGAGCGAGCTGGCGTTTGGCGTGCGTCCCATTATGATCCGTTATGAAACGACGCGCTTTTGGTTGAAGCATCGAAGTTAAGGTGCGAATAGTGTGGCAGCCTATTATAGGATTGTTGGGCCTATTATAGGGTTTGGTAACCTATTTTGGAATGGTGTGTTGTTATTTTAGGCAGATAAATTGATTGGCTGCAGTGTGTTGTTCCCGGACAAATGAGTTCGAGCTCATTCGTCAATCTTCTCGCGTTCGTCAACCGATAGATTTTGTTGTTACTTTTTGACCCGACGGCGGTCTTGAGGCTCAAATGATGTTCGCAAAAATACCAAGATCTGCTCTGAATCTTTGTGAGGAAATCCTCTCGGTAACTCGAGAGACGAATGCACTGATGAGCCTCGAACAATCACTTTGCTTAGTTGAGTCTACAGTACATGTAGACTTCTTACATGTGGATACAATTGTCGGAAGACGGCGCTTACATCTGCGCCGAAGTTAGAGTGTCTCGACACCTTCTCGCTAAACATTGTGAGATTGGAAATCCTTGGCTTCAAGATGCGTGGCAATCCGCAACACCCGTTAATTTTGACCCTGTGGGAAGCTTTCATCCGTGCAAGATAAGCCAATGCCGGCATGAACTTGCTTCAAACGTATCCCATCAACGTTGAACCAAGGCTCTTGTAGAGGGCTGTGACGGATTCGTACTACTAGTAGAACTCACGAATTGATGCGCGAAGCAGTGAACGCCAAACGTAACTAACCGTTATTGCAATGAGCTTACATGCGATTACTCCTGCAGACATCTGTGCTGTAGCTCGGCTTTGTTGGCTCGCTTGGCAACTTTAACTCAGTGTGGCTGAGTGCAACATCATGGCGTTTACTGTTTAAACTTCATGGACAACCGAGTGCGCCATTTTGCCCCCGCCTCAGGCAGGGAGGACCACGTCATGAGTCATGACTGTTGTCATGAGTCATGACAACAGTCGTCGAGTTGAGCAGTCGAGCCAACATTGTTGGCCCAACAACCCGGTCATCGAGCAAACGGCAGGATTAGTCGGATGAATTGTAGCTCTCGATGACAAACAAAATGTCGTTGGTGCTATCTCATCATTCAGCTGCTTGTATGGTAATGAGTCAAAAAGTAAGCTCCATCATGGAGCCAATCTCGCGGCAAGATCGCAGCCGCAGAGTCAGAAGCACACGCCATCGGCGGCGCCAACACAAACACAACAAAACTTAAGGCTCGCTTCCATTCTATCCTGGCTGGAAGCACACGAACAATCGCCAAAGGCTTCTCTTCAGTTCTATCCTCCTAGAAAGCACGAATAACTTCAAGAAATGGGGCTCACGAGTCTCGTGACACGAGATGGGTATCTTACGTGTAAATGCGACCATTTGCAACTTGCCAGCACTGTTGGCGAGTGTTTCGCAACAGCGCGACATACATGTACTGAAGCACGAAGCGTAAACGAACACGACCAGCGACACGAGCATTGCTATCCAAGCCCGAACTGTGGGCTGAGGCAGCACCAAAGGTTCCTGCACTACAACTCACTTTCTGTTTCTCTCCTCGCAGCTCAAGCCAAATCGACGGACAATGCGCTTCTTCGCCTCACTCGTGGTTCTCGGTACCTTCGCATCGGGTGCGCTGGCCGGATTTGGAGGCGGTGTCCCATGCAGCGGACCGAACGCGCGGGTCATGCCCCCGAAGGGTGCCATCGTCGTTGATGGCACTGGCAAGCACCCGGGCAGCTACAAAACTGTGTCTGAGGGTGTGGCCAACATTCCCAACACGACGGCGGAGCACACGCTCTTCGTGTACCCGGGCGTGTACCAGGAGCAAGTCGTGGTCCCGAAGTTCAACGGACCGGTCGTGCTGCAGGGCAACACGTGCAACACGCAGTCGTACGCCCACAACCAGGTCACCATTATCCAGGGCCTCCGAAAATAGCATTGTCAATAACATTATTTCAGGAAATAACAATAAATTACGCATTTCGGCGGGTTCAACCATCGACCATGATAATTTATTGCTGCTTTTGGTGATATTACATAATTTATGACAGTTACCTTTATATAATAATGTTTGCATTTTACCAGACATCTACTCGCTTCCAGTCGTTCAGGAGCGCTGGAATCACTGGCTGTCTGCATTGCGAGTTGCAGCACACTTGGCAGCTCTCACTTTTCAATTTTCACTTCTCAAGCCTCCAAGACCTCTTCCAGCATGGTTCGCGCTATCCGCCCCCCCTCGCCCTACCTACACGAACTCCCAAGTCTCGGGGTTTTACTTCCGCCCGTGCCGCGACGAGAACGACGAGGTGATTCTCGAGTATTTCCGTTGCCGTTGCGGCACGGTGCGGAAGCAAACCCATAGGAACGGGTACTCCAACCTGATGCAACACATCAGGCGGGAGCACCCTGACTACGAGACCGTCATGCTCGACGCTACGACGGCGGAGACAGGCTCCCTCGTCAACTTCGTCCGCCACTCGGCGCTCAACCTACACGGCTGGATGGCTTGGATTGTCATGTGCAACCTGCCACTCTCCTTTTGTGAGAGCCGAGAATCCCGACGGTACGTGTATACAGAAGTTCATTGTGTTTACATTACTACAGAAACTAACGGCTTTACTTTATGGATGTTATTCAGCTACTCCAATCTGGACCCCATCTCGGAGGAAACGCTGCGGGCTGGCATGGACGGGGTCGTCGTCGCCGTCGAGCGTTCGATTGCGTCGGAGCTGCCAGCACGCTTCGGCCTCATGCTCGACGGCTGGACACACGCATCTGAGCACTACATCGCCGTGTTCGCATGCTACGAGGTGAACGGCTGTCCCAAGACAACGCTACTCAGCATGGCCCCGCTGCTGGACGCGCTGGACGACGATCTCTCCGCGCAGGGCCACCTCGAGTTCCTAGCGACCATGCTGCCGCGCGATTAAGGCGTACAGCTGGCGCAGTGTCGCTTCCTCGTAGCTGACAACTGCGCCGTAAACCGGCGGCTGGCAACTCTTATGAGTGTGCCGCTTGTTGGTTGCGCAAGCCATCGCCTGAACCTTGCTGTTCAGGCGGACATGGCGTCGCATGAGGAGGACCTGGCTGCTGTGCAAGCGCTCATGGTAAAACTGCGTACTCTCACCCAATCTGCCAAACTACGGTAAGCGCTGATGTGTATGTGTGGTGTGTCAATATGTCTCTAACACAATTTTTGTATTATTGTAATTTTACAAAATAGGTTGAAAACGCCACTTCGACCTGTCATTCGCCAAGACACGCGCTGGAGCTCCACGTTCGAGATGATGCGGCGCTACCTCAAGCTCCTCGAGTTCCTTGACGCCGAAGACGACGACCTCATGGACCTGCTGCCGCCGCCGGCGATGAACAAGCGACTGCGGGCATTGTACCAGGAGCTGTGCGACATCGAGTCGGTCTCTAAGGCCCTTCAAGGCCACGACGTCGACCTGCTGGACGTTCGCGAGTGGTTCGACGAGCTGATCGCTGTCAAGCCACAATATGCACGCTACATTGGTAAGTTTATAACTGTGGAATTTGTCTTTATTATTTTACTAACAATTGTATAATGTTTTTTTATTTTGCAGGGCCTCGAGCCAACATTGTGCACAGCCCAGACTTTGAGGCTGGGTGTGTTCGCGTTCTCCGCGGGAAGGCGCAGCGGCTGACGCGTGCTGAAAAGGCCGCTATGCAGCCCTTCGAAGCTGCGGGGCCGGACGACGAGGCCGCGAGCGAGGAGGAGGAGGAGGCAGCCGCGTCATTCGTGGAGCGCCTGCGGAAGCGCCGGCGGCTTGCACAGGATTCGGTCAAGTACGAGCAGCTGAAGAGCATTCCACCCACGTCAAACGTGGTGGAACGCTTCTTTAGCACTGCTCGGGTGACCTTTGGCCATCAACGACACGGTCTGCTGCCGCGCACGCTTGAGACGATTTTGTTTCTCCGCCAGAATCGGTCGTACTGGGATGCAACGACTGTTGACAATTTGCGCTAGGTGGTAAGCTAATGTGTGTGTCGTTAATGAACTACATGCTTTCCATAATGGAGTTATTTATTGTTTAAGATGAGGTGCTGTCATAATTTACTGTGTTGTCAGGAGCGTGATGGGATAATTTATCTAGCCCCACATAGCGTACTAAATAACAATGCCATATTCGGAGCCCCTGCCATTATCCACTCGATGGCCCAAAAAGATCTCCCGGCCAACACGACGGGCTCGCGCAACCAACTGGTCAGCACCATGCTCTTCAAGTCGAAGAATGGCACCCGAGTATACAACCTGAACGTCGCCAACCCAGAGCCGAAGATCAATAACCTCGGCCAGGCTATCGCCGTCTACGTGGACGGCCCCAAGCACGGATTTTACGGAATGAACATGTCAGGATACCAGGACACTCTGTGTGCCAACAAGGGTCCTCAGCTCTACGCCAAGTCGTACATCAGCGGCGCTGTT
Organism: Phytophthora vignae f. sp. vignae; assembly: GCA_016169955.1. Lineage (NCBI taxonomy): Eukaryota > Oomycota > Peronosporomycetes > Peronosporales > Peronosporaceae > Phytophthora > Phytophthora vignae. The sequence goes on along the minus strand of JABJUM010000009.1, from coordinate 343,792 downwards.
GACTTCATCTTTGGACTGCAGTCTAAGTCTTGGTTTGAGTCCTGCGATCTCGAGTCGATCGGCAACGGTTCCATCACCGCGAACGGCAACGGCAACAGCTCCAACCTGTCCGAGTACGTCATCAACAACGCGCGCGTGTTCGGCCACTTCAACAAGTCGTCCGCTTACCTCGGACGTCCGTGGTACCCGTACGCCCGTGTCGTCTTCCAGAACAGCGAGATCGGCGACGTCGTTAGCCCGAAGGGATGGAACCAGTGGAACAAGGACAACAACACGGCCAATGTGTACTTCAAGGAGTACAACAACCGCGGTCCTGGTGCGGGCAAGGGCCAGCGCGTCGCGTTCAGCGGTCAGCTTGATGTTGCCGTGCCCATCACGAACATCTTGGGCGACGACTACGAGTTTCAGTGGTATGTCGACAAGAAGTTCCTGTAGAACTCTTGAGTTTTTTCGGCCAATGTACGCAGCTTCGATAAAGAAAATAAACCTAATGATGTTTTCTTTTTTTTTTGTAAAACTGCGGTCACCATAACTGGCCGAGTTAGACCTTGCGTTCATGTACGTTAACTATACTCGGAGGTCATTGCCACCGCTTCAATTATCAACCTCGTAGATGCCGCAATGCTGTTTGTGTGCAAATTGATCTGTGAGAAAAAAACTACACGTAGATGGTGTTCTGGACGGCCAACCACGTTTCCTGTTGTTGAAGTGTCAAGCGCTGGCGTACTCAAGGGCATGACATACCTACAAACAACAAAACTTTGGCTCTCAACCAGAAGTTGCAAACTCCCAAGGACGGGTGGACGTTCGACCGTACATATTCATTCTGTGTCAATATGATCAACTCTGGTTGACCTGGTCGCTCGAATATTACTTTTGGGTAACCGCGATTCGTGTCTTGAGTATTTGAATGAGTGAATATTGCATAGCTGGTGCCTTTCTTTCTTCGTAGGGAACGAACCAAGGCGGTGAAGTCATCTTTCAAGTTGAGCTTTCGACCGCGGGCGACATCGCAGCCGACATCACCACATATTTGTACGCTGCCATGCAAAGGACGATGCAACCTTGCCACGATTGTAATCACGCACTACAGAAAGTATATTTACAAGCCACGATGCTTCACTTCTTTGCCGATGGCTTCCAGCCTTATGCACCGAACGCCGTAGGTAGGAGCGCCCAGCACGCGCGTACTGGAAGTTCGTACAGGAGCGACCGGATGAGCGTACACCTATGAGCTCGACCGTTGCTGTAGCCGAAACCGCAGCGATCACTTGCTGCTGCGTCTATCCTCTCAGTCGTGCTCCCCGTCGCTCAGCTCCTCCAACGTCAGTGGCGAACGGGGCGACTTCATCTCGACGTTCTCCTCAGCCAGATTCCCCAGCGGCAACGGACCGAACGACACCGAGCGGCGCCGGCTGTCCTTGACCGACGAACTGGCCTGCGAGTCACTCTCGAAGGACCAGGCACTCACGCTCGAGAGCTCGCCGACCTCGTCCTTGTCGTCACTCTCGACCGGACACTCCTCGTCTGGCTGAGCAACGCGAAGTTTCGGGTAGTCTGCTGCCTCGGCGTCCTGCTGCGCCATGTCGACATCGTCCGCCTCCATGAAGTCCGACAGGTCGTAGTCGCTCTCGCCGGCGCTGCTGCACTGGGCGTCGGCGTCCTCGTCCTCGTCGTCCGCGTAGCCCTCCTCCTCGTAGCCGAGCTCGGAGGCCGACAGGAATGTCGTCTTGGCGCACGTGGCCACCATGGACTGGATGAGGTTGTGCTTGCAGTTAAAGACCACGGTGGCCTCGTCGGCCGCGCCCTTCTGCTGCAGCAGCGCCTTGTGCAGGCGCACGCGGGAGCGCAGCGTGCGCTTGAGGTTGCTCAGCAGCACGCGCTCACGCTGGTCCTCGCGACGCAGCAGCTTGAGCTCGTCCGCCAGATCCTTGAGCAGCTCGGCGTGGCCCAGCGTTTGCGCCTGCTCCAGGTCGTCGCGCAGCTCGGCCAGCTGCTCGGCGCGCTGGCGCTGGCTCAGTACGTTCTCCACGATGTGCGCGCGCAGCAGCTCCGTCTCGTCGGCCACGGCCTGCAGGCGGCGCGCCAGGCGCTCGCGGCGGCGACGCAGCATGTCGCCCACCTGTTTGCTGGAGAAGGCCACGCATTTCAGCGCCTTGAGCACCTGCTTGGAGTTCTCGGCCGGGTCGTCCGAGAGCTGCGGCAGCGGCGCCATGGGCGACATCCACGCGATGGCGGCGGTGGACATTTGTGGTAGTGGTGGCGGTGGTGGCGACTGGAGGAAGGAAATAAATTAGCGAGACGGAGGGCAGGCGAGCAGCGTCCAGGAACCCCAAACGGATCAGGAGGCAGCAGTGCGCGCTCTGTCTTCGAGTCAAAAAGCGGAAGTGCTGCTGGCGATTGATGTCTGTGTGCGGTCGAGAGGCGGCGTCCCGGTCATCCTGCGGCAGGCTGCAGGCTGCAATAAACGCGCGGGCCGAAGCGTCGTCTTTGCTGCAGGCCGAACGCAATAGCGCTTGACTTGCGTTTTGTATGGTGGCTGTTTAACGTGTTTTTTCTGCCTGTTTTTTTTTTTCTGGGCGATTTTGGGCCTATAATACTTGAAGTCTCTCCTGGTCAGCGTCGGCAACGGAGCTCTAGCCTGGAGCGCCACCACGGCAACAGCAATTGCATTGGCCGGCCACGACTTGCGTTATGCCGAGAAGAGAGTTAAGCTGCAAAGTACACCCACTGCCAGCAAGGGGGCGCTGGTCTTGGCGGTCGATGGTGTTCAATGCAAGCGACGGTCAAAAGGATCCTTCGTGACGACAGTACCGTCGCCTCACGGTGTGCTACCCAATCTTTGGTTTTCGTACAGTATGGAAAGATCGCGGCGATGTACTGGAGTTTTCGTAGCGAAAGGTCTTGGCGGCAACTCGTTTATTATGCTTTTTCAAGACTCAACCCGACAAATGTAAGATGTAATGCAGAGGAGGGGGGGGGGGACATGGGACTACTACCTGGTTGCTGTGGATTGAACAGCGCCAAACGGTCTGTCGTCAAAATCGATCGCGCCGACATATAGCGGCCGGAAGTTCCGGCCCGGAACTCCTGGTTTTCTGTCGGTGGACCTCAATGCGACAAGAGCGCCCAACAATTTGCCCCGCGTTTCTTTTGCGTCGACCTGAACTGTTGTCTGACTCAAGTCATTATTATTACTGTATTTATTACACAACAATTACACCATTTCAATCTCAAATTGAGAATCTGAACGATCAAAACGAGAAAATCTCCAATCAAAGCGAGAAGCTAACAAAATAGGATTTGCTGTCCTGGCTATTGCTTTCCAGAGGCACCGATCAGTGTCGCATAGAGTGTCCAAATGTGACATAACTAATATTTTATAGGATGCTACCGGGTATCGGTTTTGAGCTTCACGTAATCATAGAGGTTTTCTTGTTTTGATTGTACGGTTTCTCGTTTTGATTGTAGATTTTCTCAATTTGACCTTGAAATGGTGTAACATTTATCACAAGCAGTAATTCGAATACCGGTAATTCCCAATTTAAAAATTTTAAAATATTTTATACTGATTATTTGAAAATTAAATTAAGAAACTGACACAATTGAAGACTGATAACTGTTGTTTTGCAATATATCGTGAAAACCGGTCCGAATGTCCACGCGGACACCCTCGTTAAACAGGGATTTAAAGACTCCATGTGCTGGATAAAAGAAACTCCAGATACTACTCCGATCCACAACTATAGTCCGGTACCACTCTTTGCCAAAAACCATAATTGTTGTCGTTAAAATGACTTGCTTTTATTATGTGGTTACAAAGTCAAGCCATTCGCGGTTACAGCCGATTCAACAACATCACGTGCGCATCCGACGCGCACAGGAAGTCTTCCCGCCCGAGCAAGCTTGCGTTTGGACATGTGAGCTGGTCTAAAGTTGTTGCCGCCGCCATCCTTCATGCACGACTCCATCGCAGCTTGTAGCGACAGAAACGTGCTGTTCAGCGTTGAGCTCGGTAGCTCCCAGTACGCTTCCGCGACCGCCATCACCAGGTCCTCGAGCGTCTTGGTCGTCTTCTTCTTTTGACGCGCCTGAATTGCGTTGAACGCTCCCAAGTCGCAAACGTTCATGTCCGGACTGTTCGGCGCCTGGAAGGACAGCGCGATGTCCATGCCAGTCACGGCCGCAGCAGCCACAAACGCGGGGTCGGTGGGGTCAATGTGCGGGGACGCGTTGTCTTGCTGCACGACAACGCGCCGATTGCGGGGCCAACGTGCCACCAGTGCCGGCAGCAGCTCTGTGATGAGCTTCTCGCGGTACGTCACCTGCGTCACCGAGACGTTCTGCAGCACCAAGGTGCCGGCCGGTCGGTTGCGGCTGCTCCTTGCAGCCGGTGTGTACTCGATGAACGGCCAAATACCCAGCTTGCCATCGAAGTGACGCCCAGCCGCAGCGTCCCAGCGCGGGCGCGCCACAGCAGCCAGAAACATGACCTTGGCTATGTGGCGCTTGCTCTGCAACGTGCGCTCCGGGACAGGCTCGTCCGGCAGCAGAGCAAAGCGTATTGCCACCTCCGTCACGTAAAACAGCTTCTCGTCGACGTGTACGACGTCGTACATGTCGTCGAACAGGCATGAGTCTCTGTCGACGTGACGGAGGCAGTGGAGGAGACGCGCTTGCTTGTTGGCTTCGGTGAGTCGAGGCTTCGTCACACTGGTGGCGACACGGGCGTCCCCTTGGCGGATTCGTCGTCCGAGCGTCGTCGCAGGAATGCCGCATGCAGCAGCCGCCGAGCGGATCGTGGAGCGCTGGTTTAGAGGCACCGCACGTAGCCGCGCCAGCGCGTCCGTGTGGTCCACCGGGGGGGGGGCCTGCCTGTCAACGGCTTCAGCGAGTCGGCGGCGTAGATGCCAGTTGAGTCAGCGTTCTGCTTTGCGCGGCGCCAAACACGAGCAACGGTGCGTTCATGCACGCCGTGGCTCTTCGCAACCGCGGTAATCGCACCACGGTGCGGGTTGCCATTCGTGGAGCGCTTGAGCATGTCGGAGATGACACGACGTCTTCCGTCGTTGCTGAGCTCCTTTCGCGGGGCGCGGGAGTTCTTGGGCTTGGTGGTGGCGTTGGCGTTGGTGCGGGACATCGTGGAGGTTGGGTGGGTGCTGGAGGATGGGCGAAATCTAAGTGAGGAAGAGGTGGCGTGGTGTTTTGACGAAGCTGCACACCATTCGATTCGTCCTGTTCTACTGCATTCTTTTAGACCAATAAAATGCTTGCTGTGCAAGCCTTAGCAAGTAACGTTTGAGAAAAGGTATTTCCTGACAACTGTTGTGGATCGGAGTAATATAATAGTGTTTCTCACGGTTCGCAGGTATGTATCCTGCAGGTAAAACTAGCCAATCAGCGATACCTTTGGCTTTCCTTCTGATGCCCCTTTTATCCTGTTTTACCTACAGCGATTTCGGCTGAAGGTATCAAAAGGAGCTGCAGGTATTTTTTGACTGGCTGAAATTCAAAACTACAGCCCTTTTGATTGGAGAAAATGATTTTACCTGCAGGAGGAGTACGGTTTTTGCAGCAGCACCTTCGGACGACATTCATACCATAATACATGTGAGTTTAGAGGTAACTTTCATAACTGTTACATATCAAATTGACCAACAGGTACCCAAACTCGGCAACCTGACACACGCAGTATTGCGCCGATACGCATGCAACCGCCATGGATCGAAAGCCAAGCCAGCATGCAACAAGGTTTCTCGTGCACTTTTTGCTGAATAGGCCTAGTTTTTCGTGTAGACCGAAAAAACTGTCGATCTTCACAATCACATTTTTCTCTCCTGTAGTGAATTCTTGTTGCTTGACCTGCATTTTCGCTTCATGCCCTAGCGGTAGCCGAGAAAGGGAAATTGTTCTCGATAGAGGAGACAATTCTCTATCGATTGTTGCTTTCAGCGTTTGAATATGTGCAATATTGACTAAGCTACGGCCCATAAGTTGACAGGTTAAAAAATACTGGTGTCACGAACTATGAAGAGTACAATAACCCAGCCTTAAGACATACTAAGCGCCAACCAGTGGTTGTTCCGACTTTGGCAGCCATGTACGCAGCAGGGTTCCGCTGCCTGCTGTGGTCCTTCACTACGCGTACAGAATACCGTGTGCTCGAGCTGGCCGCAGTTTTGGTATCAGTGTACGAACCGTTATGCGTTGGTATCGGCAGTTCAGGGAGTCGGGTTATGTATTGTGAATTTCAGCCAAATTTGGACTTCTGGGGCGGTTCTTGCAATCGCCTCCCAATACAAAATACCTATGAAATGGTGATGTACCTTATCATTTCGTATAAGTACGGATGCAGAGCCTAAAATAGCTTAGGATAGTACCGGGGCGATTCGGGGGCGGTTGATTGAACCAATCGGCCACTCCAATTTTGAGTAGAACCCACAATAATGCCACGCAAACACAAGAACGTCTCTACCGGTGACAGTACTGCGCTTTATCAAGTCCTACGTAAAGGGCCATCCCTGCTTCTACGTTGAAGAGTTCCAATGTGGAGCCATTAGAGAACTTTAAAATAACATCTCTTGGACTTGGAACAAGGAAAAGCTAAAACATCTGGATAAAATCCAGATAGATTACGGATAGATTACCCAGTAGATGTTCCAATACTCAAGTCCAGTGGAACAACGCGACCCTACGTTGTTACACTGGAACTTATTTTTGGAGGGAAATGACCAAATCGGTATGAAATCAATTTTTAATGCCAAATCGGTATGTTATGCGACTGAATCAGTATGCTGAAAACATATGGGAATTTTCAATTTTGAGGCGTATGCTTTACAGAAAGTTAATGTTCAAACCGGTATGCAGGGGAAAATGTTGTACGTCGATCTCTGTTTGCCGACGTGTTCATGAGAAACGGCTTTGCTGCAAAGTGCTTTTTTGCTAAAGGATCCGTAACACGGTCATGTAAGAGGAGTAAGAACAGCACGCCTTCTGGGCCCCGTCATTACAGGACGTTCGAAATAATAATGCAGCCTGAAACACATAGTAACCAGTGTAGCGACCTTACTGCAAAACTCATTCCTATTACAAGAACGTGTTAGCTCTTAGCTGAGACATCCGTAAATATAAAACAAAGTGTACTGTAAAATTAAGCAGATTAGCTTCAGAATTGTATTTGGAAGATAATGCACATATTGGCAATCTTTAACAGCGTAGCCGTGCATCTACCGCTAGATCAAGATATAAACCCAGTTGGGGTGACGAGACCACCGCTTTCAACAGCGAAGCGCGGACGGCCACTGAAGAAAATAATGAGGAGCAAGGGAGAAGATGTTAACGAGTCGAGATATCGCTGCGGAGGTTGCAAGGAAGTCGGCCACAACCGACGGACTTGCAAGAAGCGCAGAATTGCCACGTAGATGAATATATATGCCGTGAGTGTCTCGACCGGTATACATGATTTTATAGTAGCACGTGTTTTCATGGACGGAGTAGCGATAGGCGACACCTACCGATGCAGCATTTAAAGGGCGATTTTATACCGATTTGGTCATTTTCCCTATTTTTGGATCAACCGGAATTCATACGTTTTTTGTCAATTCTTGTTCCAAAACGTCGAGTTAGTCCAGGTGCCAAAGTTCTCTATTCTGCTGTATCTGCCGCCTTACTCTTCCCAGTTCAAAGCTGTTGAGGTCATATTCGGGCAGCTTAAGCGCTGGCTTACCCGTTACGCCAATCTAGCATTCCCGCTATACCCTGAGTTGATACTGAAAGTTGCAACGCGCGCTTGCATTTGGACAGAAGAGATCGGTTTGAATCTGTTTCGCCACTGTGGATACGGAGATGGCGGACTTTAAGCTTTCGTGCTCGAACGAGTCCTGGAGGACAACGAAGTCCGAGGGAGAGGGCGGAAGGTGAGAATGTGGTGGGGTGGGTCGGAGGCGGTCCGAGCGTAGCAAGGAAAGGTTTGTGATATTCATGCATCTGATTTTTTAAAAATTAGATGTCCATCTCTCTCGATCTATTCATCCTGATGGCCAACGTTCTTGAAATCGTCGGTAGGCTCGGAGGGGGGGGGATTGAAGGTGGCGAAAATGCCTTGGGCGAGCATAATACAGTTGGGTAGACCGAGTAGCGCTCGTAGCGCTTGAACGTTGAAGGTCAGTTAAAGCTCTGATGACCCATTCAGCCGCACGGCTAGAGTCTGGTGTAAAGTCTCTTCATGGTCTTGTGCCGACATGGTGGCTGCTACCGCATCTAAATGCTGCATCTGGTTGAATGTGGCGCTTTCGGGTAGCGCGGCGGGGGCTCCAGCCGGTTGCCGCTCCTGATTCATGGTCCAGGGTGCGCGCGCTAATTTACCCATGTGCGCATCAGCGTGTTCGGCAAGAAAGTCGCTTATGGCCTCATCAGCTTGCTGGATACGCCCACGGGTAGCTCGACGTCTCGTGGCGTCGATTGCTCATGTTTTCTTTACTGCAAATACGATCACCTAACGCACAGAGGACCGTTAGCTTTGCGATGTCGAAGATGGTTTGCTCGCGCTTGGTCAAGCACGCTGTGTCAGTTGTCCCCTGCCAGCACTCTTTGCGTTGCTCCAGTACTTGGCTTGCCGTACAGGTTCATGTCTGGGCGAAGCGTACGAGCTTCATAAGCTGCTAGTACTGGCTCAACGATTCTCTCTACTTGTGTGCAGAACGCCACGTACAGCTCTTCTGGGTTGAACAGAAACTCAGGGTTGTCGATGCGCACCGTCGTTCTGCTGGTTTGGGCGACCCCACCTATCTTCACTGTGATGCGAGCGAGTGTGTCCACTGTGCTGGGTGTTTGGTGGCCTGCACATTTACATGTGGGCCGAAGCTCGAAATGTCGACAACGAAGTTGGCATTTTGGCTTATTAATAACTAATTCAGCGACTGGTCTCTATCTTTAGTATAAATCTATTTGGTGTGCAAGCGAGGGTAATATTTTTTAATTAGGAGTCAACTTAAAATAAACAAGACTATACAAGTCTAAATAAGGCTCTGAAACGGCTGTTTTAGAGTCAGATAAGACATTCCGACCGGTTTCACAATAATATCACAATTATTAATTAACTGCAACGTTTCCATTTATTTTAACATAACTTTTAATTTATTTTTTCTTACAAAGTATATAGCACTTCGCTAGCTTTGGGCGAGCCGTACAACAACAACCTGTACCCTGATGAAGAAAACAGTGATGAGTAAGAACATTTTATCACTAAAATAGAAAATCGGATCACCGGTGGAACTTCTTACGCATTTGACTCCAACATGATTTTTATGGATAAAATAACAGACCTTACTATTCATAGCTGACAATGCTGCGTGCTTTAAATGCTTGACCTATTAAAAATATGTTACGTGGTTTAAGTATGCATGAATGTCAGGTATGAATGGTATTTACTATATCCACACGAGGAGCAGCAGCATGTGGTCTTCGCTCTGCAGCTCAAGCAAATGGTCACTCGTAGCTTTCGTTTTTCAAGTTTATACCAGCCCAACATCTAAAGTGAAATTATACTTCTTCCGACAAAAATGTCAACACACATTCGATAAGATTATTAAGCCAGTTGATATTTCAATTTAACGCAACTACTGAAGAAAAAGAAAACATCTAGCTTTGTTTTTAGCAGTTGCTGCACCACTCGACTCTAGTATCGTTAAATCAACTCCCCCGACTTACATGAACTTGGAGTCGACCCACCACTGGGTCGCGTAGTTGTCGCCCAGAATCTGCGTGATAGGCACTGACTCGTTGAGCACTCCGCTGAAGGGCACACGCTTGTCGATAGCCGCACCGGCGCCGGTGTTGTTGTACTCCTTAAAGTAGACATTGGCCGTGTTGTTGTCGCCGTTCCACTTCTGCCAGCCGTCCGGGTTGATGACATCGCTGATGTTGCTGTTCTGGAACACGACGCTGGCGTACGGACGCCACGGGCGGCCCAGGTAGCCGATGCCCTTAGTGGAGCCGTACACGTTCGCCTTGTTGAAGACGTACTCGGACGGGTAGGAGTTGTTGGTGCGGCCGTTCGCGGTGATGCAGCCGTCGCCGATGACTTCGATGTCGCAGGACTCGAACCACGCCTTCGCGTAGAGGCCGAAGATGAAGTCGATAGCGCCGTTAATGTACGACTTGGCAATGAGCTCCGGGCCCTTGTTGGAGTAAAGCGTGTCCTGGTATCCGGTAAAGTTGCAGGCGTAGATGCCGTAGTTGGCGCCGTCGACCTTCGTGGCGATGGCCTGACCGACGTCGCCAGCCGTGTTAGCGACGTTGAGATTGTAGATCTTCACGTTGCTGGCCTTGAGCAGCAGCGTGCTGGTGGCATCGTTGCGATTCTTCGTCACGGTGGCGGGGACGTCCTTCTGGGCCATAGCGTGGGTGATGGTCACCTGATTGTCGGCGTACGACATCGTGTTACACGTGAAGCCCTGCACTACAAGGCGGCCCTTGCGCTTGGGGATCGTGACCTGCTCCTCGTACACGCCCGGGTAAATGAAGAGCGTGTGTTCCACCATAGCGGTTGTGTTGGGCAGGTGGGCCGCGGCCTCCGCGATGGTCTTGAAGCTGCCAGGGTGGGCACCCGTGGCGTCGACGACGGTGGCACCGATCGGAGGCTGGATACGCGCATCCGGTCCGCTGCACGAGGTGAAGGCTTGCACGCTTGACGCAAGGCCGGCAAGAGCAACGAGAGGGGCGAAAATCTGCATTTGTGTCCTTGATTCGAGTTGGGGGGTGAGGAGAAAAACTCAAAGTGTGCTGAACCAGCGTCGACACACTGGAGGTCAACATTACTTAGAGTTTTGTTGACATGCTCTTTTAGGTGTTCGTCTGCGAAGCCGCGTTACGCACGCAACGCGGTGTTGTGCGGCCAGCTATAAACTGAACGTCCATCATAGGATCGGACGGCTGCACAAGCGCCGCTTGAAGCACTACATGCAACTGGGACAGTTGCTATACGGTAACTACGGAATGACAGATGCAACCAGCTACAGTAGGGGCCACAAGCGGTCAATATGGCGGCGTTGATTTGTTCTCTATGCAAATAGGCTCGAGTACTGTGCACATGGAACTGTACTGTGCGCACCAGTGCAAGCTTGAAAGCGGCACCGACCGATTGAGTCCGACTGCAAAATTGTGTTGCATGTGTTCATGGAAATCGGTGTCCAGGGATATTGCTACATCTTTACGCTGCATCTACATGTAGATCACTCGCAGGCAAAACGTTGATGTATATGGTTGGTAATGTCGCGGTCTTCAATTTCTGTGACACCTCAATCAATTTTAATGTTATGTTAAAACCTAATACATATACAGTATTAGGTATACATACCGTATTTGAGATCTCCAACTTCAGACACCTGATTATTGAAGTTGTAGCGTTGTATAACGTTTTTGTTCATTTTCAGTCCCTTTCGTGCAAATTATGGCCATATTCTGGTCATTTTGCACCTGTTCTACGCTATGAATTAGGAGATCTGTCTGAAGTAGGAGATCTCAAATACGGTACTGTAGACTATAAGTTCACTTACACAAGCTCGCACCGCATACATGTGCATCTAACTGGAAACTTGGGCCCAACGCAACACAATGCGAACCCTTCGCGCGCCTTCAATGACGCCGCTGGCGCGCGAGCCAACAACAGAAACACCACATGCTTCAGCGGCAGTGGAGCCGCCTCGTCGATGAACCGTCAATTTGACAAGTCGCACCGGCTCACTGTGAGCCTCAGAGGCTGTTGTTCAAAAGAGAGAGGACTGCGAAGGTACCCAGATAATAAAGTCGCCCCCTTCATCCCCAGCGTCATCCCAAACGACTTTTGTCGACAACCTTTTGGCTAGTCAGACATCCAATATGCTCGCCTCAAAGCAAGCAGAACTACCATTAGCAGTGGTGTTTGTCAGGACGATATGGCAGCATGAGTAAACCAAGCAGGAGGAGGGTGCCCAAACATACAGATTTTTGGGTCAAAACATACAGGCATTTATCCTGGCAGTTTAGACCGCCAGTCTTTACAACCAGGTGCCAAAGCAGCAGTTATTACTCGACGATTCCGTAAAACAAGTTGTCTGGGGCCCTACTGCTTCAGGTTCCTGTTACGATTTCAAGCCGTTTTAGGGCAGTTACAGCACTGTACACTGTAAAACGCTCGGTGAGGATCCAGCATGTGCGTGACTCTCTCTCTCTCTCTTACACACACACACACACACACACACACAACTTACAGACTTGATTCGCTAAAACGATATATGCAAGCTTACACGACTTACAGAACATTCGAGCTAAATGGCGGAAGACATGGAATGGCATGCCCCAATGATTAATTTGGTCGTATCCGAACATTTCTACTCGAATATTATACTCAAGTGTTGGAAACACAAATTTAAGAAGAAAAAAATGATTCCATTTACGGCTGTGCCGGGCGGTACATGGAGCTGACCTGTCGGTGAGCTACAAAAGCATGTTAACGTTTTTGAGAGGATGGCGTGGCCTGGTTAACGGGCGCTTGCTTCCCTGTGTCGTGTCGTCGGCAAGGATTCAACTTCGCTGACGACTTGATTCCATCCACGCGATACTCTATCTAAAGAGTCAATCCTAAAGACGCGCTGTCCGTCCGTATCAAAATCGTCACGCTTATTCACTAAGTACGAATCCCACTAAGTACGATAAGCTGCCGAGCGCAGCGAAGGCGACCCCACCATACTTAGGATATTGCGGAGCCGCAGGACCCGCCCCGACCGCTGTATTACTAACCTGACATTGAGAGTAGTGCGGCGAGCCGACGAGGCGAGCGGAACGGGTCCACTACTGCCGTAGCGAAGCGTAGGCAGCCTGCCCCAATAGGGGAGCGAGCTTATCGAGCGCAGCGTCTACCAACTTAAATTCGCCGCCGCGTAGCGGCGGCGCTCGGCTAGTCTAAAGACCCAATCCTAAAGACGCGCTGTCCGTCCGTATCAAAATCGTCACGTTTATTCACTAAGTACGAATCTCACTAAGTACGATTAGCTGCCGAGCGCAGCGAAGGCAGCCCCGAAAACCTTACTCTGCATTGCGGGCCCCCATCAGGGCCTGCCTACCTTACATAACTAACCTAGCAGGGTGAGTAGTGCAGCGACCCGACGAGGCGAGCGGAACGGGTCCGTCGTTGCCGTAGCGAAGCGTAGGCAGCCTGCTCCAATAGCGGAGCGATTTTAGCGAGCGCAGCGTCTACCAACTTAAATTCCCCGCCGCGTTGCGGCGGCTCTCGGCTAGTGCAAACTAACATTAGATGAGAAAATGTTACAATCAGCGGTTAGGATCTGAAAAACACCTTGCCTGCGGGCATTACCCAGCACCATGACACAAAGACGAGGTTGGCGTGGTGAACAAGCGCGTGTAAGAAGTTCCTGGGGGACGACTTGTTATGAGGATCGTGGTGGGGACGACTTGTTGTGAGGACCGTGGGGGGGGGGGGGGACGACTTGTAATGAGGAAACCAGGAAAACCGACCGGGTTAAACTCCACTCTTGCTCAATAATACTATGCAAACAATGACATAAGCTATAATAAGCTTTCTTTTAGGGGGGATCGTGGTTTGCTAGCTTCTGTTTTAGCACATCGACCTGACCAATGCGAGTGCGTCATCGTCATCATCAGATACTTATGCAGCCGTTCAATGTAGCAGAATTATTAGCTCCTGTAGTTACAGACTTAAGCTGTGTTCGAACGTGTTCTACAGTGCTTCCATACAATAGTGCAAATTTACATTCACATAAGACTCAAAGCCAAAAGGAAGGAAACGATATATTCATACGTTTACGGCTAGTGTAGCTATATCCCTTTCGATCATGGACGTGATCGTCTCGCGAAAAGCCGTAGCTTTTGTTGCGTTAAACTTACCCGCAACGAGTTCATGAACATCACTAACCATAGACGATGGTTTCCTCTCTGCGACGTACCGGAAGAACTGATGCATGTAGTGAATCGTATAGTGAGCACAATCGTACTCATTCGTTTGGGACGGCTTTGTAGCGTACGAGAACTCCACATAGCTAGTCTTGGGGCTCAGTCCGGCAATTTTGCTGCGCTGAGAATCAAAATACTCTCGAAGTATCTTGATAACGCGAAGTGACGCGTGGTACTTCGGGAGCGAGTTGATATGGTAAAAAATCGTGGAGCCTGGTTGTAGTGGCCGTTCGATCACCACGAAACTCCAGTGATCCTCGCCGGAAATTGGCACAAGCACGAACTTGTAGGATGGTCAATCCACATCACCAGGCCCGCTGCTTTCCTCCCCAGCTTGCTCGACCATAGCGTGACGGTGCCGACAGCCGCCGACATCAATCTTATTGGCTAAAACATTCACTAGCATTGACACTGATTTGTTAATAGTCAAAAAAAATATCATTGGCTTAAAGAACTCGAGGACGACATGTCGCTCAGAACAGGCCACAGAGAGCACAACCAGCACGCAGACAGACAGCGGGAGCGGCGCCGGCGAGCAAGGGGCGTCCGCGCGTGGGGGGGGAGGCGGGTCCCCCCGCGGCAGCAGCAGCTCAGCACAGGCGCGCGGCCGGCATGCAGCCCAGGGGCCCGCAGTAGCCGCCCTCGCCCCAGTACCGCCTCGCCAACGAGCAGCAGCAGCGCCACCACCAGCAGCAGCAGCAGCAGCGGCGGCGGCAGCAGCGCGGCGCCCGTTGACGCAGACGGCTGCGAGCGTTGATCCCCGGGGCAGCGAGGGGCACGCTCGCTGCTGTCGAGAAAGGTAGGCGGAGGACATGGCCACACCGCAGTTACTGGTGGGATGGCGTTTTCTACCTGGTGCTGCGGTGGTCGGTGGTTCAGTGAACAACGTAGGCACTGTATTTATTTTCATTTAACATGAAAAGATTTAATTTTTGATACTTGCTGACTTAGTTCACGCTCCGCCTTGATATATCTTGTATAGAGTGACTTGCATGTGTCGCTGGCGACACCTCAGCTGCAGCGACAACAGTCCCATGAGCAACAACTTACCTGAAGCCGCTTTATGCCATGAACGCATGCGGGTAAGGCGTTGTCGAGAAAACTCGATTAAAATTGTGATGTAAGTGACGGCGCCATCCAAAATGCATCCAACAGGCATCCAGACGCAATACAAAGTCATAGTAATGTGTCGGCAGCGTGTAAAATATGTATATAATCCCCAAATTTCTTAACCTCACTATAGGTGGATAACATATCTCGACAGCCCGCCGACATTATACGTCGACAGGAGTGTCGGCGGATCGTTAACCTACCCCTAACGTTGACGATTGGATAAAATACGATCCATCGGCCTCCTCATTCGACAATAATCGCTTATCGCCATTTGATTGGACCATGGTCACCATACAGTGGATAAGTAGATAAACATATGTGTCGGCACTTTAACGATATTCATCCATGTCCTCGATCTCCGTGTAAATCGTCGTTCCGAGAGACAAAATGAAATTCGGGATCGCCGGAAGCTCCTTGCAGATGAAATAGTCGATAATTGACCCACTCACCCAGCTAAAAGGCTCCAAACTGTCCAAATCATCTTGGAAAACTGGAATTGAAATTTTCAACTGCTTCGACACCTGATGCATTAGGGAAATAAGAGGCACGTTTTCGTTCCGCACTTCGCGCTTCCGCAAGTTCGGTCGTGACCCCTCTGTCGTGGCGTCCACGTACCCGACAATTTCCCAGCTTTCGTCCGAGTCATCTTCATCAACCACGTTGTCGTCTTCCTCGTGACGCGTCGGTGCTGCGCTCCCGTCACTTTGATCTGCAGTAAATTCTTCGTCGTTGTCCTCCGATTTTTTATCTGATCCCCCGTGTTCACTTGCAGCCACAGGGGTTACACCGGTACAAATATGGTCAGACCTGGTGTCATCATTCGATTTGCTTTGTTCACCTCCGCCGCCTGCTTTTGGTTTGTATCGATCGATAAACCGGTACACCCAAGTCCACTGCGACTTCTCCTCCTTTTTTGCAAATTCAGGATTTGGAGGCAGTGCTTCCGTAGCTCAGGTGGTTGGATGGAGCCGTCCTCGCGAAGACATCTGTCGTAGTAGGTCAGCACTCGTTCTTCAAATGGTGCCATCCGATACTTGCGGCCGCCTCCGTCTGCACAATACCGATTTGCCTCTTCAGGATCATCCTCTGCGTCCAATTCATCACAGTAGCGCTTCTTCCAGTCGCTAAGAGTAGTCCTCGGAGTATCGAGCTCCTTGGCAGCTCTAGCAAGCCTCCAATCGGGGTTTGCCTTCCATTTCCGGAGCTTGGCCTTGATCTCAGCGACGGTCGTCTGCACACACACGCGCTTTGACATGGCGGAAACTAAGGGAATGAATGAATGGATAAGAGGCGTGTGATTGGTTACGTAATAAACGATAAATTAGTTTTGATTATTACGGAACTAAGCTAGCAATGCCCATACATACTGAGGAAGGATGGGTTATACTGAGGAAGGACGGGTTGTATTAAAGATAGGGCGAACTCACTGTGCTGAGATTCCGAAGGAGCCAACTTGCATCTTTGGTGGCGTTAAGCTTTGGTCGCGACGACTGACTTGGGACCTCACTCATACGATGGATGGGGTGCACGTGACCTCATAACAGGTCAAGTGATTTAGTTCGCGTCCTTTGAGTAGCGTAATATTGCGAGCCTCAGGCTACGCAGCGGATCACACGGTTTCGTGAGTGTTACCGGTCGTGTCTGATAGGTCTCGTCAACGCACGCTATTACGTCGCGACAAGGTATTCAAGGATTGACCGCTTCTTGCTGAAGCTAAAACGGTCAGGTTTGAGGAGATCGGGCTGAGATAAATACCAATGGGATATTACTTAGAGTTTTAAAGAGATGGCAATTGAAGTACGTACTAGGTAATAACCCGGCTGTCTACATAATCGCGCACTACATGTGTGTTATATGACTTTTAGCAGCAGGGGCTATGGATTCGGCGTGCATACAACGGTGGCTCGAGCCATAATGTTACCTTTCGTACCATGAAATGTAGAATCCGTTTGTATGATAATGATATATTCACAACCTGTACCAGACGAATGTGCCCCGAGAAGTGAAAAAGGGAAACAACGCGATATGTGAGTACGCAGATCTACATTAAGGACGATAGGTTGGGTGTGTCTAGGAGTTAGTACGCCATAGTCCTAGTAAGGTCACAAGCCATGGCGAGTAATCGAGAATAGCACACAGATAAATGACGTGCCGTTAAGAAAAACACAAGCACGATGATACTAGTGTTATCCATGATGACATAGTTAGACAGGGGATAGTACGCCAGCTACTAATCAAACAAACACAGTTCCGAGAGCTACTTCTCAAAACAGCTTAACTTGTGCCAGGTCCGTCCTACAATTTTCTTGTCCTCAAATTTCTTGACAGGACGGCGGGGTGAAGAAATCGCAGTGGTTCAGTAGCATCACTGCAACCATTCATGACAAACGCGAGATTCGCTCGATCTACGAATTCTCCAACACAAAGCAACCTCTAACGTCATTTAAAAGTAGCCGAGCCCTCCTGAAAGCCTCTCATGTCGGATGCTGGAAACCAAATTCTTACTCGGTCGGGATCATTCTCGATACTCACGTATGTTGTACAATCGAGCTCAATAAGCAACACGCATGTATTAAAGCTTTTGTGTAAACAACGACTCTAGGTAGGGATGAAAAGTATATGCAGTGTTCCGATCTCATTCACCTTTGAGACCATCAGAATGTCAGCGCTGGGCCTACCGACATGGCTCTCCCCACTTGGTTTTGTGTCGACGTCGCGCTTGGGGCGTCCTTCTTCCGTTTGCGACTTACAAGCAATTCACGTCCTGACGAGTCGACAGTATTAGTGACTCGTAATGCGTGAAGTACGT
The DNA here is from genome assembly GCA_016169955.1 of Phytophthora vignae f. sp. vignae. Taxonomy (NCBI): domain Eukaryota; phylum Oomycota; class Peronosporomycetes; order Peronosporales; family Peronosporaceae; genus Phytophthora; species Phytophthora vignae. The sequence goes on along the minus strand of JABJUM010000009.1, from coordinate 325,902 downwards.
GAACACAGGTTCCAAACGCATGCCAGTATCCACACGGACACCAACGCTGCCGTAGATGAACAGGCCAACCTGTCCACTTCCATTCGAGCGTAGTGATAGCCCATTTGTGCAGACACCGCAATTCCAACCTCGCTGCGCTTAGTTGGAGATACGTTCACCCGGGCAGCAGGCCACGATAGAACGTAGACAAGCATTTCTCCAGTCGGCGTAGGGACTACTGCGTTGCCCCATACTTGCAATAGATTGTGGCGTGCCATGTCATTCGCTCGGCGCGTTAGCGAAGTAGACGGAACAACGGTCATACGAAAAGGTCGACTCAAGGAAGAATTATGTCGGCAGCACTCCGACAGCTCGCGTAGAAGTGTCCCCATCTTCAAACCGCGTCGCATCGTGTAGTCTCGCTTTAGGACACTGTTAAATGTCTCGGCTGGGTTGTTTGTGCTTGCAAAGCCACTGGGAGTTGAGAAAACTTGCTAATTAGAAAATCTTCCAAAGAGCCATTGTCCGCGTAGATAGTCAACTAACGTCGACAGTTCAGGATTCTGAAGCCAACTGATCAAAAATCGATCCCGCATGCTGTTGAAATCTTGTTCACTTCTCTCAAAATGTAGGTCGTACAGATCTTGGACTATCGTGAAGGATACGTGGGAAGGGTAGCCCTTCAGAGCCTTGTAGACATTTTTCATCACGTGAAAAAACACATGAGAAACTGGAAATATCTATTTCCACCAAAAACAGTCTGCAGCGCGTTGAACTGGGCCTTGTCCGCGTCTCCCATGGCGTACCGAACCACTAGATCTTTGCCAGTGAGCCAAAAAATAGCCGGCGAAGTGAGAAAAGGACTGCCTCGAACACAGGCTGCGTTTCTTGGGAAACAGCAAATAGTGTGGCGACATGGAAACTTCTTGAGCGATCCGACACCCCCACAACGACAACAGGGTAGTCCAGTCGATTGAGCTTGTATGTTGCATCGATGTGTAGAATGAACGATTCAGGTGGTAGGAGGAGTCTCATGATCATTGACTTTGTTGCTACACCAACGATAAAGGGAAACTCGTCGGATCCATTACCGACCACAGGCTTTCCGTCAACTCCATTTTCCCACGAGAACGTAAAAGGTTGGTTCATGGCCTCTGTCCCGTCAAACGCCCTTGCGTGTAGCCATTCTTCAATTTCTTTCTTGCGATCGTGGTTATCCAGTTGGCTACGAGCATAGTTATTCACGAAATTTTGAACGGTTAGCAAGCTCGGAAGCTCATCAAGCGGTAGGCCGTACTTTCGTGACATTGCGTGGCGGATTCGCATGGGCTTCAGTCTCTCTTCAGTCAGCTCTCGGCAGAACGTCTTTTGTGACGTTGTAAGCTTCAACCGTTTCGGAGATGTCGCTGTTGACAAGTGCTCTTCGAGCTCGTAGATGTACACCGGCTTCGTTTTCACACACTCCAATATTTTCCGCGCCAGGAACATGAACTGCTTGACAGATCAGCGCAATTTTGCGAGCTGCATCTCAACAACTTATATCGCATCTTGTGCCGGTCAGTGTCCGTGAAAACTGTGCATACCGTGCACGGTACCGGTTCGCTCCTGGACGTGTAGAAGGACCTCAGTCTTCCCAATATCGACTCCGCCTCTAAAGCCGAGACACCAGTGGCAATCTCCCGCCACGGAAGGGGTGGCCCCATACTCGAGGAGGCCCGAATCGCGCAATGGCTCTGAACCAGCCAGCGCACCATCCTAGAATCACAACAACATGACAGTTCGTCAAATTAAGTCGTCACCCCAAGATCACTCCCAACACATCGCCTTCCACAGAATTATACTAAAAAATACAATGTCAGTGCATCAAGCGTAGAAAGAATATACCCTACGAAGGCAGTGGATTTCTGGTTCATTGATACACTTGTGTGCTTACCTCATCACGCCTTAGCTGCGTTTTAAATGTACCCGTCGATCCTCACAATTACCCGTCAATCCTCAGTATAAGCCGTCCTAAGTCGATCTTCACAATTACCCATCAATCCTCAGTATAAGCCGTCCTAAGTCGATCTTCACAATTACCCGTCAATCCTCAGTATAAGCCGTCCTAAGTCGATCTTCACAATTAACCGTCAATCCTTATAATAATCCGGCCTTCCTGATGTTCTGCCGGTCGTTTTAAATGAGATAGTACCTTCTCGTGCACAGCTATCCATTTTTTAGCCTTGTGAGCAGAGAACGTGTCATGTACAGAGGACGCACAATTACTGCACATCTTTCGGTGATATCACAACACCGTGGGGTGAATTTCGGATTCTACGGTGCTGACACATAATTACGGTGAAGCTACAGTACTGCATGGTGAAAGTCACGCGTACTCACGTTAGATCTCCTTAGTCTTCGTACATTTTTAGGCGCTGGTCCCACCAAGGCCCATACAGCAATATAACAAGTTCCTGGCTTGTACAGGACGACTGCAACCTTGCGGTCGGATAACGCAAAATACGGAGAGCCCCCTAACCCTAATACCACTTTTTGTCCTAGAATCTAGGATCAAAACTCACTTAAGTACGTCGTGTTTAGCAGAGTTTCGTCCTAGAACCAGCAAAAAGGACCAAAAGTGACTTGGGGGTTGTACGTAAGTATAGAAGGAAATAAGATCCAGTTAAGTACGAAGGTGTCTTGTATAACAAAGACAATAACTGTTCGAGCGGATGTAACGGCTGACGCCCCATACTGAACCCAAGTCTTTTTGAGGAGTTTGTCCTACAATCCAGGACATATGTTATTAATGACACTTTTCAATTGTAGCACTTGTCATTGATGACGATGGTGGACACTACGCATAGCGCAGTATTCAAAGGGCGAAGCAAAGGCTTCCTATCCATATCAGCAAGATGGCTTATCTCTTAAAAACAACGCCAGCGTAATCTTTTAATTTTTGGTCCTTTTTTGTCCTTGATTTGGCGGGTGTTGGGGCTAAGCTTTTGCCTTTAGCCAGGGTTCTTCATTCAACCAGTACTGTAGTGTATTCCCCCTTGATTAGGGGCAGGAACTGCGACGATGCTTTCACTTCTGCACCGCGGTTACACAAGGGCCGGCCTCTACATCTCTTCCGTTTATGTGCCTACGAATGAGGTGTATATGAGACCGCGTCAAACGAAAAAACTGCTTACGAACCGAAGTACGAATCGCGATTTAAGCACACCATTTAAAAAGCGGTGCGTCTCCTCTCTCTCGCGATGTCCTTAGTGCTCGAAGAAGTTGAAAATTGACCGAGCTGTGGTCGTCTAAAAAGTGTTGCTCTCAAAATCGAACATTTTCAAAACGTTTTTGTTACTTAATCCGGTACAGTATACTCTTCCAAATCGAATGAGTCAATTCCGGGGCGCTAATCCAACCTCCTTCACATTGAGATGTGGACTTAAGTATCGCGATCACGAAACATCAGGGGTATATTTTGGTCTGAAATGTCTACGTTTTGAAAAATACACGCAAGGATCATTATGATTTACTGCTGACATTCCGACGCTGGCCACACTTACTTCTCCTTCCGCGCACGCTTCCGACGCTGTTTGCCTGATTTTAGGGTCCGCGGTTGCCTGTTCCTGCCCTTCCACGCTGGCGCGGTTCGCCTCCCTTCCTCCTTGTTCCTGCACCGTCCTCGCTTCTTCAACGGTGTTGGCTGATCTTTTCTTTTTCGCTACGCTCTTTCGGTGTGCTTGTTTCGATTCGTTTGCTTTCTCCTCTTCTTCGTCATTCAGGGCGTCGTAGAGTGGATCTGAGCGGTACTCCTCCGGAACGTGACGAGTAGCGCTTTTTCACAACTCCGTCGATCGTCTCTAGTGCACACACGAGCAGGAACCACGTCTCCAAGCGTCGCTGCAAATGCTTGGAACCATTGAGCCAGCCAGCGAATCTTGATCTTGTTAGGGCTCAAATTCATCTTGCCTCTGTGCGGCTGGATGGAGAACGCGCCTGTCTGAATCTGGTATCAATAGCGCGTGACAGTAGCAGTAGAGATGCCATACACTTGGCACCACGCGTGATGGTAGACACGACCAACTAGCGGTAGGTAGAACGTGAAGGTTTGACGCTCAGCTGATCCTCGGCGACGAACAGCCGTGTCCACCTTCATCAGTAGCGCCAGTGCCGTGATGACGCTCTGCTTCTTCTCCTTGGAGCTCATGTGGTCGATAAAGCGAAGGAAATTCTGCGGTTCGGCTGCTCTTCCTCGAAGACAGCCTTCACTGCACCCGGCATCGCGAATCAAAGCTGTGACGCGTTCGAGAAGGTCTCCGTCGAACAAAATGATTCTTTCGTCCGAGCTGCGCGCATCGCTAGCAGAAAGCCCGTCGCCGGCGTCCGCGGAGTCATCCTCGATGGAAGATCAATCACTTCCGTCGGAGGAGGAGGGCTCCCACTCGCTGTCGTCAGAGTCAGCGGCAGTCTCAGCCTCCTCAGCGTTATTCGGTGCGCTCCGCAAAGATCCCAGTAATCGTCTCGGCTTGGGCATGACCTGGGTAATCGCTGGTAGACTGCTTGCTGCCGAGTGGTCGGTCTCCGGCTATACACTGTCGCCCGTATCGGTGCTAGCTGCAACAGCCACGCTGTCGTTGGCTTCCGTCTCTGTTTCAGGCCTGCAGGCCTCAGCCGCAGTGCCACCGCCACCACGGAGGGCGCTGGTGGTCTCACGGTGCTCATTGCTCGCGGGGGTGCTTATTTATCCTTAGGGGAGAAATAATTTTCTTAGAGCAGGTGTATCGCCCACTATCATTTAATGATAGTGGGCGATACACCTGCTCTAAATTTAGACTTTTAAAAAATAGCCTCTCCTCGACATTTTCGGTTAAGTGCGGCTTTGGTTGGCCAATCTTTAAAGCCGTTTTTCTCGAAAAAAAACAAATGGTGGCTTAGCAGCTTTTTGTTTGACGCGGTCTCATATGGTGTCTAGGCACGACGGCTGATTCAGCTGCACTGACTACGGTAAAAAGCCTGACTCAGACTAATTTATGTAATCACATTTATGGCGCTCTCACATGAAATATTGTAGTCTGATTTCATTCACATAGACGGGCCCTCCTTCAGCAACCTTGGAACTGAAACCTGGAAAAAAGTTCCAAGAGGCGCTTTTTCGAAGCACATCAGGTAAATTTACCTGGAACCCCAAACTTTCACAACATTCATTCTGTACATAAACTTTTGCTGTGTCCTCCCTCATTTTCATTTCCACTCCTTCCTACTGTGAAGAAGGTCGTGAACCTGGCTCCGCTCCAGCATGCCTGCACTATACAGTATACACATGGGACGACCAAGGTTGCCTTTGGTTGTGTGAATACGGGACGCGACTCCTTGAACCCGTTAGCGTATAGTTCTTTGCAGCTAACAGAGAGAGGGGTTGGCACCTTAGAGGTTTTCCCTCCCAGAGTTGTTCAGTGGGAAACACGTGTGTTGTTAGCGTCGTCTTCCTGCTCACTAAGCTCTTCCTCCTACCAACACTCGCCTGGGCATCGTGCCAGGTTATGACCCCAACGCTCTGGGGATTTGCGAGCAGTTCTCGTCTAGCTCTGAGTGTGACGGGGCACACAACACTATTTAACAGAGGGAGCAGGAGTATACAAACTCCAAGCGAACAGCCGTTCACGTGTCCCTGGTCTGAAGGGGGAGAGTTGACTTGAAAAGCGGTAGATCTAAGACTGAATGTATTTATAGGTTGGTAAAGATTTGACCTGCATACAAATCCTATGTTGCCTATAGTTTGTTCCATACAAAATGTATCTGTTGGCTCTGAGGCCACTTGGTCAATATCCAGGGAAGTGACCAATGTAGCCATCCCTGAATAGTGACAGGGTCACTATTCCTTGTAACCCCGTTACATCCTCCCCCACTGAGATTCGATCTTATCGACCAATCAGACCAATGTTACGTTGGTGACTCACATTTCACTCGCAAAGTCGAAATCCATCGACAACAGCGCGAGCTCTGGCGCCTCGGCTCTCGGGCCTCACACAGCAACTGGCGCATCGCCGAGCAAACCGCAGAGTCTCCACTTCGACCGGAAGCATGCCTCTAATGCGCGTGCAACCAAGGCCAAGGACGAGTCGTCCGCGCTGAAGGAAGCGACGGAGGCGGCCGAGGAGGCAGTGCGCTCTCGGAGCAGCTCGCCGGAGGGCGGGCGCCGGTCTCGGAGTCGGAGCAAGACTCCCGAGGCCGCGCCAAGTGATGAGGGGAGCTATCGACCCTAGTCGGGGCGGGCCAAGCCGGCCTTGGTCGGCCATCATAGAGAACTGCACGATGGTTGTGCATTCCGGTGAGAGCTCACCCGAGGGTAGCGACAGCGCTACCAAAGACGAAGCGCTGATGGTGAGCAGCGCGCCCAGCCCTCCGCTCGTCCCGAAGGCTCCGTCCGAGAAGGGGGCCAAGGACGTCGAGTCCAGCGCCGGCGACAGCAAGCAGGCGAAGGAAGACGACGACGTCATGGCCGACACGGAAGACATGTCCGAGAAGTCGCCGAGCGACGTGGGCTCCGAGCGCAAGGCGGTGTCGCCACCCAAGCGTCTGATGCTGGCACGACATGGGTATGAATCAGTACATACATTGGGCTGGGTACGGATGTAGTGAAGTAAAGAGAATGATTGAGGTGAACGTGTACATGGATTTTCTACCAGCTGTAAACAAATCTCAGCCAAGGTTCGCCTTCTTAATTTGTAAAGCACTGTCGGCTGATATCTTGTATCCTCAGTTTTAAGGCAATTTTCGGGCAAATGCTGTGGCTGCGAAGAAGCGCAGGAGATGACCGTAGCTAATAATAAAAATATAATAATTACCAAACTCTCCTATCCCAGCCTTCGTGGAGCCCTAGTTGAGCTAACAAACTGAGCAGGAGAAGTATAAACAATGCGTGTTAGATTGATGGCGCTGAATAAGTTGTTTGGTGGCACCGGAAGCACATTGATCGGATGGTACCATCATTGATACATGAGCGCTACGTACTGGTGTTGATATACGATAGGAAGCGACGAAGTGCTGATAGCCCAGCCCAAACAGGGTTAATCCGGGCGCTGCGCGCTGTCCCCCTTCAAACTGGTGACGAACCGAAATAACTTTTACGGTCAGTTTACATTGATGTCAATTGACCGAGAGTTCCCGACATCTCGTAAATGATGGAGGTGGCCGATTTTGACAAAGCGAGAAGAGTCTTTGCAGTCTGACGAGTCGCAGACAGATCTCACACTCGTGTTTCGATTTTGCGTTGAGAATTGGTCGTCCTTTTATCAATAGCGGTGCGTCCGGACAGATGCAAATGCTGCGAAGCAGGAGATTCCCGTAGGTCGTACGTATCGAAGTGCACGTATAATTGATTGTTTTGAACTATATCTTTCTATCAGTATCCAACGATCTTAATTGTATTCTTGGTCTGTGATATCCAAGTAGTAACTCTATTCAATTAGCGATCATTTTATTGTACGATCACCTGAATGCGCAATGGCGTAATTGAATAAATTCATGTTATTAGGAACGATGCATAGTGTCCAAGAGAATCAGTGTTGGTTTGAGGTGATTTTTCAGTTATTTTGTTTCGGCTACCGTCTAATAGTTTAAGTAAGCTGAGTACATACACCGGCTTTCCGAAAAACCAAAAGCTATCATTTACCTATCCCAGCCTTCGCGGAGCCCTATGATTCGAGTGGCCTTATATTAATTAGGATGTTTGTGTTTATCAATGGCGGTGAAAAGTTAGTTAACCATTCCTATCCAGTCTTCGCGAAGCCCTAGTATCATGGCGCCTACTCGATCGCTCCTTGTATCCCTCAATAACTTATCTTTTTGTCTGGATCACGGATGGACAAAAACATAAGACAGCCATGACACATTATTACGCAAGCCGTTTACTTTAGGATCCACCCACATGTGCCTATTAATTTGTCTTGATATCCGATTGAAAAACGTTAGTTGGACATCCATCATTTTACATTATTACTTTCGTATCGACCATTCGCTACTCGAACTAAATCCGCACCCACACTACCACCAGGGCTAGGACGGCGACGGCGGCGACGAGCGCAGCGGCTTGGTCTCAGGTAGGCGATGACCCGGGGGCCAGCAGCAGCAAAATCAGGCTGGATGTCGGCGGCGACTCGTACTGCTACTTGGCCTCGGGCGGGGTGATGCCCCCCGGGCCAGCGTTGGCAGCAACGACACGAGGGCCGACGCCAACGTGACGTGCGGGTTGGTCTCTGGCGGGGTGATAGCCAGCAGCCTCAGGAGCAGGTCAGCGACAGCGGAGACGTGCACTGCGGCATTGCGTTGCGCGGGGTAACGGTCGCCGAGACCAGTGGCAGCACGACGAGGCGGCAGCAGCAGCGGCGGCGACGCGGACTGCGGCTTGGTCTTCGAGCCAGCAAGACAAGGTAATTAATGATGCGCTATTGGTTGGGGAAATATCCACTTCTGACTTTATGATTTGTGCAGTGTTGTTTGTATTATAGTGTCAGTCAAGTGCGAGTAAATACACAAAATGATTCACCCATATTATGTTGTTGTCGTTCTCTATTTGATGGTGTTTACTTGCTTCATCAGTGTGCTGCGAGGCCACTTTACCTTTGCTTTTCTGGAGTCTTCTTATGTGGTATGATTAATCTTGCTTAGGTTTCAGTCAAATGAACGACGGCAATGCCGAAGGCGGCGTTGGATCGACAATTCGACAATGAAGCCAGAGCGGCTAGCGTTGGTAGTCGTGTGCCGTCCTTGGGCTTTCAGCCACTCAGGACGCGGGACACCTTTTGGTCGGCTTGGTTCGTACCAAGCATGTACCCGAAGAGCTTATTGACGCAGTCCAACTGCCAGCCGCCGCGCTTAATAATCCAGTTCTCGGCCAAGGTACCGTCGTTGGCATGCATGATTCCACCACGTCGAAAGGAATGAGAGTAAGCTCCGGCGTCATGCGAATGCCTCGCAAATCGGCGAGCTTCTTAACCCTTTTGCGATGGTTCCGTATAACACATGGCTAACTAGCATGTTTTACAAAATTGTTCCAATCAGAATTATGAATGATAATTTTAGCCAGTAAGGGTCGGGGCGGTAGCCGTAAAAACCATGGCAAAGTAGCATGTTTTACATTAGGTACGAATAAAACCCAGTCGTATGTCCGATTTTGGTTACGGCGTAAAACCATACATCTAGCCATGTTTTAGGGTATTGTATCGAGATGTATCCATACAAATTCCAAGTATAAAATTCATCACAAACGGGTTAACTCTAACCAGCAACCTGTTGACGTATGCTTGTGCACCAGGAACTGCACACTTTGTCGAAGGTGCTTCAGATTCCTCCATGGAAGGCTGGTCATCATCAACCTCCAGTAGTTCGATCAGTGTAAGCTCCTGTACATCACCAATATCATCTGATATGTGCGTTTTGGCGATGAACTGAGGGAACATGCGCTGGCTTGGTGCATTCTGCATAACCAGCGCCACAGCCAAAGCTTGCAGAGGACATGTCAAGACTTGTAGTGAAGCTGTTTTAATCCGCTTAAATCGAATAAATAAGACCCCGCCCAGCATAAATACACTCATTGTTAAAATAATTCTGCTAAGAACATGATAATTATTTACTTACCAGGTAAGATGGATAACTGGCTCTTCTCGACTGTTTCCGCGTCCGAGCTTCGACCGTAAACGTACCACATCATCACGACTAGTGCCGCGTCCAGGTATTCACTGTCCGTCGCCGCCGTTGAGTACAGTAGAGACATCATAGCTTCTAAGTCTTGTTTAGGGTACGGGGTGCTTTCTTCTCATCGCCGACCTCCTCTCGGTCACTGCAATACTTAGCCAGACCTGATACAATTTTTTGGAGCTGAGATTTAACCAAAACTCCTTGTAGCGGGTACTTATCTACTAGCCAATTCTTGACGTTGCCATAGTATGCTAGATACGTATTGGTTACCCTTACCTTAGCGGCTGACGTGGCTAACGAATATGCATACTTGTCTAGTATAATACGCAATACCTTACATGTCTTATCCCCGTCGATAAGTCTGTGGATAGCTTCGAGTGTCATGCTCTTCGCGACCAGGAACGTCGTGAACGAGTTGATCGACGTCGTCTTGGCCTTCTTGCTGTTGGCAGGAGCAAGCGATGCGATCGACATGCTAGCCTACCTGCTCTTTTCACTCTGAACAAAAAATATGCGGGTTGGAAATTAAAAGATATTTTTGCGAGATGCATTTATATAGACATTTGTACGGCATTAAAATATTCTGGCAACATTCCAACCAAATATGGTTGGAACGGTTGGAAAATGCCCTGGTTTAGAGGGGCTTCCAATTGGCTAAATTTCATCGAACTTAAAACACTCATTGGGTGAAACTCGTCGAGTACGAGCGATTTGGGATTACAAAAAAAAAAAGAGTAGCGGTTGGAATAGGCGACCCGGAGCGAACGCTCCGGGGGAGTACACAGGTCGAAAGATCGAAATGACAGAAGTAAATGAAAGTAATGGATTAGAGTACTACTAGCAAGTTAACAGGGGAGAAGCGCGTATGCCGCGAAGCTAGCTCCATCTTCGGCCGGAACGCCACGCGTACTCGAGATGAAAATCCAACAGTTTCCGTTTGTGTGTGCCGTGGGCTCAACCGTCTACAAAGTACAAGGTGAAACGCTGAACTCGATGGTGGTGGTGGACTGGAAATCAAGAGTTTCAGTGGCAAACAAGCCTCAGCAAAGCTATTTACTCGTCTCACGAGTTACGTCTCGATATGCATCTATGACCTTGAAACACTTTACCCCTGAGATCGCGGAATGGTCAAAGCCACCTCAGGACGCGCTGGATGAAGAAGATCGTCTAATAGCCTTGAGCGAAGCCACGATACGAGACTTTTTTCCAAGCGTTCAAACGAGTCAGACTAAAACCATAATATAACGCCTGCAGTGAATATAGTATATGAGTGTGTATTAACTACCTTGTTAAGTTTGTAGAAAAGCTCTGAGCAGGTTTTGCTCGATGATTGCGACGTTGCTGAAGAACAAGCAGTCTACACGGGGGGGGGGGGGGGTAGAAGAGTGTGTAGAAGGTGACGCCGCCGAGTATTTCGTAACTGCGGGACGAGCCGCCGAGCTCGTCCCGCAGTTACGAAATACTGCTGCAGCACGCAAGTCTGGCTTGTGGGCCACACAAGTTGTGGCGGGCGGCATAACCGCCAAATTTTAAACTCATTAAGTAATATGATTGGTGTATCATCTGTACTTAGATTGTGATAACCGACTAGAACGTCTTACTGGATTGCAAAATCCCGCCGCTGTTGTGACGTATTAAGATTGATGACCTCCGATTTGATAAATTCAACCTCACAATTAGACTGGAGCTCCTGAATTTAGCCTCAAGATTATCAGCAAGGGCGACTTACACCGAATACATCGAACTGCATCAACCCATTTTACCAAACCCTGCCACTTTGCTTGCTATTCATACAGCCGCTTTGCTTGCTATTCATACGGAATGTCCGATATTCGCTCCTTGTAGTCTAAAGCAGCGTAGACAACAATCATTGCGGTCGCTCTTGGCTAGGTAGTCAAGGCTGCAACACTAACAGCACAACTAAGCAGGAAAAGCCACATGCTATAATACATGTAATTAAGATTTGCAGGCAACGGTTTAAGCGTGGTGTCGCCGCTACACTTACCGAGGCTCGGGCCGAGGTGGGGTATGTTGATCAAAATTGCTAGGCTGCACATAATTTAACAGTCTCTAAATCCTCTTAGAGCGATGCTTTACCGGCCAATTCAGCAGGACAAACTCATCGGTTTTCACAATACAACACATGTTGCTTATCGACTAGATCGACTCGATTGCAGGAATATATGCTACGGTGCAAAAGGAAACTGTCCATTACAAGTCCTGGGGGGGGGGGGGGGGGGGCTAGGACATACCTACACATTCTCGAGTGCTATGGCTAGTGAGAGAAGTCGCAACACTTCAGATTAGCCATTAAGATATTCTCACCAGGTTGGGTTTGACGCTACTGCGTGCAACGTCATCGGGACCATGCACAATTCGTCCACCCGACTCCCTCACGAGCGCATAGGAAATACAGTCAGCTACCGTGTACTGCTAGTTCTACACCTTTGCCCAGACTTAGTTGTCTAATCCGCATCCAAAGTTGTCAGCCTTTATTTTGGGTGGGAGCGAGGTACCCTAATTAAGGGGTATCAGTCTCCTTAGTGTAAGCAAAGTCGTCTAATCCCCCTTAATTAGGGTACCTCGCTCCCACCAGAAATAAAGGCTGAAAACTTTGGATGCGGATTACTAGTAGACAACTAAGTCTGGGCAAAGGTGTTGTATTCTTGGAACGCCAACCGATAAAAACTTCTTATCTTAGTCACTAATCTGCAGTAATTGGTAGTTTACAGTTAGCAGCTGCGCTCGTGAGGTAATATAGTTCTACAGCAAGCAAAATAGTAAGCATTACCCCAAAAAGTAGATTATGGTTCGATGCTGAGCCAAAGGGAAGGATAAGTACATGTGATGATGTATTAATACAAGTTCTAGTATATCGAAAATATTGACTAGGCGTAGTTTAGTCATGAAATCCTTAGCAACCTTTCACGAAAGTAGTAATAACTCGTAATTTTTAGTCTTATCCTCGACTTGTGTTGTTCTTAGTGCTAAATTTAGCAAACAACCCAGAGTATTACATGTAGCCATTTGTAGCTTCCAGTGTAATTGGTTAGGTTATCCAGTAGTCTATTTCGGTTAGAAAGGTACCCGGTTTTGGTAAGTCACGAAATTTTTCTGCCGGCTCTTCGACCTGTGAACAGAGTGAATATTCATCCAAAATTTTTCTGCCGGCCAAGCACAGCTCTTCGACCTGTGAACAGAGTGAATATTCATCCATATTGATACATTGGTATTCATAACAGCAGGTCGGGTCGACGCAAAAGAAACGCGGGGAGCAGCATGTTGGGCGCTCTTGGCAATCCCTTTGACTCAAAGTTTGAGGCAGACGGTATCTATCGCCGCTCATCGACAGCTACCAGATAGCCACCATTGCCGCCATCATTAACCGACTTGGGCCACGAAAACATGTCATACTAAACATGGTGAGCTTCAGTTACCGCTTTCGATTGACAAGTTCCAGGAACGCCACTACCAGCGATCATATCCTTCTGTAGCAATCCTTTCAACCGTCACTTGCATTGAACACCATCGACCGCCAAGACCAGCGCCCCCTTGCTGGCAGTGGGTGTACTTTGCAGCTTAACTCTCTTCTCGGCATAACGCAAGTCGTGGCCGGCCAATGCAATTGCTGTTGCCGTGGTGGCGCTCCAGGCTAGAGCTCCGTTGCCGACGCTGACCAGGAGAGACTTCAAGTATTATAGGCCCAAAATCGCCCAGAAAAAAAAAAACAGGCAGAAAAAACACGTTAAACAGCCACCATACAAAACGCAAGTCAAGCGCTATTGCGTTCGGCCTGCAGCAAAGACGACGCTTCGGCCCGCGCGTTTATTGCAGCCTGCAGCCTGCCGCAGGATGACCGGGACGCCGCCTCTCGACCGCACACAGACATCAATCGCCAGCAGCACTTCCGCTTTTTGACTCGAAGACAGAGCGCGCACTGCTGCCTCCTGATCCGTTTGGGGTTCCTGGACGCTGCTCGCCTGCCCTCCGTCTCGCTAATTTATTTCCTTCCTCCAGTCGCCACCACCGCCACCACTACCACAAATGTCCACCGCCGCCATCGCGTGGATGTCGCCCATGGCGCCGCTGCCGCAGCTCTCGGACGACCCGGCCGAGAACTCCAAGCAGGTGCTCAAGGCGCTGAAATGCGTGGCCTTCTCCAGCAAACAGGTGGGCGACATGCTGCGTCGCCGCCGCGAGCGCCTGGCGCGCCGCCTGCAGGCCGTGGCCGACGAGACGGAGCTGCTGCGCGCGCACATCGTGGAGAACGTACTGAGCCAGCGCCAGCGCGCCGAGCAGCTGGCCGAGCTGCGCGACGACCTGGAGCAGGCGCAAACGCTGGGCCACGCCGAGCTGCTCAAGGATCTGGCGGACGAGCTCAAGCTGCTGCGCCGCGAGGACCAGCGTGAGCGCGTGCTGCTGAGCAACCTCAAGCGCACGCTGCGCTCCCGCGTGCGCCTGCACAAGGCGCTGCTGCAGCAGAAGGGCGCGGCCGACGAGGCCACCGTGGTCTTTAACTGCAAGCACAACCTCATCCAGTCCATGGTGGCCACGTGCGCCAAGACGACATTCCTGTCGGCCTCCGAGCTCGGCTACGAGGAGGAGGGCTACGCGGACGACGAGGACGAGGACGCCGACGCCCAGTGCAGCAGCGCCGGCGAGAGCGACTACGACCTGTCGGACTTCATGGAGGCGGACGATGTCGACATGGCGCAGCAGGACGCCGAGGCAGCAGACTACCCGAAACTTCGCGTTGCTCAGCCAGACGAGGAGTGTCCGGTCGAGAGTGACGACAAGGACGAGGTCGGCGAGCTCTCGAGCGTGAGTGCCTGGTCCTTCGAGAGTGACTCGCAGGCCAGTTCGTCGGTCAAGGACAGCCGGCGCCGCTCGGTGTCGTTCGGTCCGTTGCCGCTGGGGAATCTGGCTGAGGAGAACGTCGAGATGAAGTCGCCCCGTTCGCCACTGACGTTGGAGGAGCTGAGCGACGGGGAGCACGACTGAGAGGATAGACGCAGCAGCAAGTGATCGCTGCGGTTTCGGCTACAGCAACGGTCGAGCTCATAGGTGGACGCTCATCCGGTCACTCCTGTACGAACTTCCAGTACGCGCGTGCTGGGCGCTCCTACCTACGGCGTTCGGTGCATAAGGCTGGAAGCCATCGGCAAAGAAGTGAAGCATCGTGGCTTGTAAATATACTTTCTGTAGTGCGTGATTACAATCGTGGCAAGGTTGCATCGTCCTTTGCATGGCAGCGTACAAATATGTGGTGATGTCGGCTGCGATGTTGCCCGCGGTCGAAAGCTCAACTTGAAAGATGACTTCACCGCCTTGGTTTGTTCCCTACGAAGAAAGAAAGGCACCAGCTATGCAATATTCACTCATTCAAATACTCAAGACACGAATCGCGGTTACCCAAAAGTAATATTCGAGCGACCAGGTCAACCAGAGTTGATCATATTGACACAGAATGAATATGTACGGTCGAACGTCCACCCGTCCTTGGGAGTTTGCAACTTCTGGTTGAGAGCCAAAGTTTTGTTGTTTGTAGGTATGTCATGCCCTTGAGTACGCCAGCGCTTGACACTTCAACAACAGGAAACGTGGTTGGCCGTCCAGAACACCATCTACGTGTAGTTTTTTTTCTCACAGATCAATTTGCACACAAACAGCATTGCGGCATCTACGAGGTTGATAATTGAAGGGGTGGCAATGACCTCCGAGTATACATGTAGTTAACGTACATGAACGCAAGGTCTAACTCGGAGTTCGTTCAACCTCCAGTAATGGTGACCGCAGTTTTACAAAAAAAAGAGGTTTATTTTCTTTATCGAATGAGCGAATAGCAGACCAAGCTGCGTACATTGAAGATGCTATCACAAATGAATGGGTAGCATGGCGATCTATAGGGGCCGTAAAAACTCAAGAGTTCTACAGGAACTTCTTGTCGACATACCACTGAAACTCGTAGTCGTCGCCCAAGATGTCCGTGATGGGCACGGCAGCATCAAGCTGACCGCTGAACGCGACGCGCTGGCCCTTGCCCGCACCAGGACCGCGGTTGTTGTACTCCTTGAAGTACACATTGGCCGTGTTGTTGTCCTTGTTCCACTGGTTCCATCCCTTCGGGCTAACGACGTCGCCGAGCTCGCTGTTCTGGAAGACGACACGGGCGTACGGGCGCCACGGACGTCCGAGGTAAGCGGACGACTTGTTGAAGTGGCCGAACACTCGGGCGTTGTTGATGACGTACTCGGACAGGTTGGAGCTGTTGCCGTTGCCGTTTGCGGTGATGGAACCGTTGCCGATCGACTCGAGATCGCAGGACTCAAACCAAGACTTAGACTGCAGTCCAAAGATGAAGTCAACAGCGCCGTTGATGTACGACTTGGCGTAGAGCTGAGGGCCCTTGTTGGCACACAGAGTGTCCTGGTATCCTGACATGTTCATTCCGTAAAATCCGTGGTTGGGGGCGTTGACGAAGACGGCAGGGGCCTGGCCCCCGCTTTTGAGCTTCACCTGCGGGTTGGCGACGTTAAGGTTGCAGACAGGCATCCCGAAAAATAAATATCCCCAGAAATATACTGCAATTTAGTGTTCCAATACTTTATTTTGGCTTTTTTAGGATCAAATCCGAAATTTATGTTTAGCCACACTATTTTACAGTAACTTACTTTGCTGGGAAATTCCCGGCCATCCATAGCATCCAGCTTCTAGGAGCCATTCATCCAGCAACAACAGCTCAGACCGACCGCCATACTTCAGTTCTTAATAAGCACAACAACTAGCACACTCTGCTGCACGCAATCCGACTCTGCGATGGCCGACAACCTTCTCGCTCCCGCTCCGCCGCAACCGACCTTCACCAACAGGCAGATTGCGAGCTTTTACTTCAAGCCCTGTCTGGACGCTGAAGGGGACCTAACGGGTTACTACTCGTGCAAGTCTTGCGGCAAGCGCAGGAAGCACACACCCAGGACGTGTTACACCAATCTGGTGTCTCATGTCCGGACTGACCATCCTAGCTACGAGGGCGACATGCGCGACGCTAGCGTGGCGGCTACAGGCACTCTGCTCCCATGGGTGAGTCAGAAGGCCTCTATCCGCTACGCATGGCTCCGGTGGGTTGTGATGGGAAACCTCCCCCTCTCCTTCTGCGACTCCAAGGATACTCGCGAGTAAGTACATTGATTTGTTTTGGGGACTAAAATTGGTTACAAATTTGTCTCTAATGCTCCGTATTTCTGATTAGGCACACGAGACCGAACCCTATCTCAGTAGAGACGCTGACCGCGATCATGGAGGCTGTGGTCAAAGCAGTGGAGCAAGCCATCGGCGCAGACATGCCCGACAGCTTTGGTCTGGTCATCGACGGTTGGTCGCACGGCAGTGAGCATTACCTTGCCGTGTACGGCTGCTACGAAACGGACGCTGGACCGCGGTACCCGCTGTTGTCACTGGCTCCAGTGATCGAGGACGACGACGACCAGATGAACGCCGAAGGTCACCTCAGGGCCATCGCCAGGTTCTTGCCATTCTTTGGCAAGTCGATGTCCGGTTGTAAGTTCTTAGTCGGTGACAACTGCGCAGTCAACAAGCGGCTGACTAACTTGATTGGTGTGCCGCTAGTTGGCTGCGCAAGTCACCGCCTAAACTTGGCGGTGCGTGACTACCTGGCACCGTTCGACAGCGAACTGGAGGAAGTGCAGCAGCTCATGCGCAAGCTGCGTACGCTAAAGCAGGCCGCGAAGTTAAGGTAATTTGGGTATCTTTATTTTGTTTTTTGGTACTGGACTAATTTTATGTGTAACCATTTTTTTGTTTTAGGACCAAAACGGATTTGTTGCCAGTTCTGCGGCAGGACACCCGATGGTCCTCTACGTTCGCCATGCTCAAGCGCTTCTTCAGGCTTCGCGAGTTTATTTCGGCGGACGATGAAGACCTGGCCGACTACCTACCCTCGCGGACCGCACACCGGAAGCTGGCTTCGCTGCTGGACAGCTTGCGCGACGTTGAATCTGTTTCCAAGCGTCTGCAAGCTGATGGGCTGACGCTGCTCGACGCGCGCGATCTCTGCGACGGCCTCATCGAAATTCGACCTTCATTTGCGAAGTATCTGGGTACGTACATTTTTATATGTGAGAGGTTAATGTGGGGATGCGGATTTAACATATTGGTTATGTGTTGTGTATCACTGTTTACATTCAAGCATCGGATGCCGAAATTGTACACTCGCCCGATTTCGAACAGGCAGTGGTGAAGGTGCTTGGCGGCCAGGCAGCACTGTTGTCGGAGGAGGAAGAGGGGGTCCTAGACCCGTTCAAGCGCCGATCAGGCAACGTGTCTGTCGCTCAGCCGCAGCCGGAGGCAACGGAAGGGTTCGCCGAGCGAATTCTCAAGCGACGCAAGGTGAGGGATGCCCCTGTGGCGTACACGCTGTTGGGTGCAATTCCGCCCACCTCGAATATGGTTGAGAGACTGTTTAGTGTTGCTCGTGCGGTGCTCCGCCACGAGCGCCACCGCCTCTCGCCGATGATGCTCGAGATGATCCTGTTTTTGAAGACGAACACCGCCTTCTGGAACGTCGCCACCGTGGAGCAGTGCCTGTAGGTAGTGACCGCTAAACTGCAGTAATTCACTGTGTCATCTTCTTTTACGCCGTTATTTATTTGCTTCACTACCAGCAACTCAAAGCATTATTCATTAGATTCATCAGACATCAGTAGAGTTTTATGATATTTTCGGGATGCCTGGTTGTAGACCTTGGTGCCATTCTTCGACTTGAAGAGCATGGTGCTGACCAGTTGGTTGGCTGAGCCTGTGGCGTTGGCGGGGAGATCCTTTTGGGTCATGGAGTGGGTGATCGTCACTTGGTTGTCAGCGTACGACATCGCGTTGCACGTGTAGCCCTGCAGCACGATCGGGCCGTTGAGTTTGGGGACGATGACTTGTTCGCGGTACACACCTGGGAGCACGAAGATCGTGTGCTCCGCCGTGTCGTTCACCACATTCGCCACGCCCTCGGACACGGTCTTGAAACTGTCGGGTGCGCACCGGTGGCATCGACGACGACCGCTCCGGCCGTAGGTTGAGTCCGCGCGTTGGGTCCGCTGCAGGCAGCGTCAGCCAGGACTCCCGATACAAGGCTGGCGAGTACGACGAGGGGCGCGAAGAACTGCATTGTCCCTCTTGTTGATTTGTGCGGTGGAGAAGAAAACGCAAAGTGAATTGCTGTAGCTCGGCTATCGATGGACGAATTCGCAAAGCTGTACGTACATGATAAGACGTTACACAAACTCGTACAGACACCACGCCCATTTCCGACACATGGATACAGGCATTAATTTTTGAAGGCAAATGTATTAGCGCAAGTGATCAAATTCAAGGATCCTACACTTGCAGTGTCGAAAGTCGAATAATGACTTCACCTACGTTAACGTCTTGTCCGTAGCTGCAGCTCGTTCCACTTTTAGGTTTGTCCTTGGGGTCCAGGTAGCAGATTCCAGTATGGCGAAAACAGTTCTTGATCGTGTCCTTGCTTGTTAGCTCACGCCAAATCTCGTCGCTCCAGCGCATAGCTTGGAGCTGGTCGATAGCATAGGGGTCTTGCTTGATGGTGGTGGGCTCGCGCAACTTGTCGTAGACCCAGCGGAGTTGCTTCTTCTTGTAGGCCACCTTGAATGACGCGATGATGCCCGCATCCATCGGCTGAAGGTATGCTGTCGTGTTCGGCGGGAGGTGCTGCACGGTCACATTTGTTAGAGCGAGGTCGCCGACATTGTGGGAGGAAGCGTTATCGAGCAGTAGCAGGATAAAACGGCCGGCAGCGCGCATTTGCTGGTCGACACCGCGTAGCCATTCCTGGAAGATGACACGGGTCATCCAGGCCTTCTTGTTCGCCTTGTAGTTGAAGCCGAGATCTTCGGCAGAGTACTTGTTGAAACAGCGCGGTTTCTTGGCGTGGCCAAGATAGAGAATAGGTAGGGCGTCTGTACCGTCAGCATTTGCAGTCATCACAAGCGTGATCCTTGTCTTCTTTTTCTTCACACCGCGCATCTTCTTGGTGCAAATTGAGCGCGTCGGGGCCATAGCGTAGCATAAGCCTGTTTCATCCATATTATAAATATCATGGGGTGAAAACAACTCTGTTACCTTTTGTATCTCTTGCAGACCTTTTCGCACGGCGTCCATGTCGACGGATGCCGCTTCGCCATGTCGAACTCGGTGCCGCAGCTTGTGTCGGCGCATGAACGCTGTCAGCCAGCCGTTGGAGAAGTTCAGGTCCCAAGCGTCGCACACCTGTCCTTGCAGCTCTCGAGCCTTCATGGTAATCAGCTCCCGTGATAGACAAATATTGCGGCTCTCTAGATCGAATATCCATGCAGCAAGGCGCTTCTCCAGTTGAGGGGAGGTCACCTGCGTGGGCTTGCGCTGGTCGTCGTCGCCGTACGTGTTGTGCATGATGGTCTCCGCGTTCTTCAAGATGTCACTGATCGTGTTTCGGGCAGGTATGGAGCGCAGCTTGAACTTCTTGGCCACCCACGCAGCCAACGCGGCTTGTGTCATGGCCGGGCAGGCTTCGTGCATCTGTATGACAGCTCTCTTGTGGCCAATGGTGAGCCAGCGCCCCATGGCTGTGTTGCTTGCGGGGCGCGTTCTAAAGTGAGCGCCAAAAGCTGCAAGTACTACGCGAAGAGGCCTCAGAGCCTACCATTTTCCCGCGCTACGATACCTCTATGAAAATATTTTTAGCTTGGTATAAAACCCATACAGGTTATAGGCGGACACCCGTGTCGGAAGTGACCGTGCTGACTGTACACTTTGTGCTAACGTACAGCGCTCATCTCGAGATGCGGCGACACAATCATTGCTTTCGTGCGATTGTACTTGCTTTCGTGCCGGATGGAACGGAAGATGGCCTTCATTTCGACGTGACCGATGGAGGGGTTCGCATGTGCACGGCAACCTTGTTGTTCTGTCACTGCAGCTGCAAAATCATCGCGAGATTTGGCTAAGGGACTGCGGTGGATTCGCTCGAGTAAGCTTACTCGAGCGAACACAACCAGCTTTCCAACCACATGCACTGTGGCACTGTGACGGGCGCAGCTGTCCCGCACCAATTTGGCGTCAACAACCTAGTGTAAGCCTGTTACATTGTACATGTATGCTTGCAAGGCTGAGCCGGGCAGCGAAGAGGCGAAGCTGGATTAATGCAATCTGCTAGCTGTACAGCGTCCGATTGTTCCAGCACAGTAGAAAAGCGGTTTATGATCTTCACGAGTCCTTCAAATTGGCGAAATCAGTCGAGTCAGCAGTCTAGGAGTCTACAGGAGCCTCTGTATGTTCTGTACGTGTAGCATGTCTAGTGGCACCTGTAAGAGCTGCAATTTGGTATCATACATGCATGCTTTAGAGCAGCTTGAAGCATAACACCTCAGTCGTTGACTGTGTTTCGCTGCAACGATTATTTCGACGTTGGCACCAGACTACATGCACACTATTAATACAGATGCAGCTGGGTACCAGCACGCAGATCCTGGTCGACATCCGCTATCTGAGTCTCGCTTTCGGCCCGCTCTGTCGCTAATGCACGGGGTCTACTAACCTTGTCTTGCATCAAGTTGAAGCGCACACAACCTTGTTCTAAGAAAACAGTTTTAATCTCCTGTCCCCGTACGTACACAAACGCTACACTAGACCATACCATCTAAGGACTTGCACACAGATCCCCTCCAGCATGGAGGAGAAGCAGAAGCCCAAGACGAAGCCCGCGCCCGAGCACAAGGCGCTCGTGACCGACAGCAGCCACTCGCATGCCAACACCCATGTGACGTGGGACGAGGAGACCATCGCTCTGCACGACCTGGACCGCGGCACGCGCATGAAGATCGACGAGCCCAACACGCCCTACCACTACTACGCCGAGAGCGACGAGCACGGAGGCGTCTCGCCCGCCCGCAGCCTCTCGGGGCGCGAGGCGCAGCCGCCCATCCAGGTAATTTTCAATATGGAATTACTATAACTTTGGTAATTTATTTTACACATGGTAAACTAATTCTAACGACGTTTTTTGTTGAACTTTTGCAGTGGGACGAGCTGCAGTCCAAGCTGCAGGATGTCAAGGACAAGAAGAAGAGCGAGTGGGACAGCAGCGACGACGAGAGTTCGAGCGTGTCGTCGGCGTCCGGGGGACTGAACTTCGCTGCGCGTGATGCGGAGGGGAAGAAGCTGGTGAAGGACCCCAACTTCGCGCAGAAGCGCAAGCAGCACTACAACGAGTTCGAACGAGTTCGTGCCTGGAAGATGCAGCACGCGGCGGAGGATGAGGATGAAGAGGATGACGACGAGGAAGAAAAAAAGCCCGCCCCAAGTCAGTAAGGCGTTTTTTTTTTTTTTTCATTCCTCAAGTTGTGGTATTGTGATAAGCCGAGAACAAGAGCGAGATCTACGCATCTGGAGCGCGCGGTGGCATGTAAGGGGTGCGTAGATAGATAGATACATTATGGGGAGAATGCTGAGCTTGCCTCGTGTCTCGGTCCATCTGTTTTTTTGTGTTTTTTTCTGTTGTCTAGACTATGATGTTTGATGCCGTAGTGGTTCGATGATCAGGCTAGAAGTGGCTGCCGAACTTGGTCCGTCCAGACATGGAGCACTTGGGAGCCGTCCGGTACGTCGATTCGACCTGCTTGCCAACAGAGCTCTTGGCTTCGTACGAGTTCGGACCTGGGACGGAGTCGGCAGTCGAGCGGTTTGTCTTGGTACGCGACTCGGTGCCGAAGGAGTAAGCTGCTGCTGACGTGAGCGTCGACACTGCCTGCCGACCCACAGCCTCGACAACGACTGAGTATTGGCCAGGTCCAACGTCCGCTGTGCTTGATGTGCGTAGCGGCTTTCGTTCAACCTTTGGGAACGACGACATGGGGTTGGTCTTCTGCGTGGACAACACGGTGCGGCCGATTGTCGGAGTCGTCTCGTAGGCACCTGGACCGGGGAACTTCTTCTGTCCCGTCATCGGGGACCATTTCTTGCCTAGAGAATAGCTGGGGGCTGCTCGTTCGCGGGGATTGACGATGGCGGTGGTGTAGTCGCCGGGGCCCGGGAATTTCGCCGACAACTTGAGGTCAGAGGTGGAGCCGAACTTTTCACGCCCACTGATGGAGCACGCAGGAGCCTGCACCATTGTGGACAATACCGGCTTGCCGATGGATGACGGGATCTGGTACGCTCCGGGGCCTGGAGACTTGGAACCATTGGTCGTTCGGGGGCGAGTGCCGCTACCGAAGACTGTCACGGGCGCCGTGACCTTGCGCGAGTCCACTTGCTCACCGCAGGAGGATTTGATGTCCGTGAACGCCTGGTGTACAGGACTCCCTGGTGCCTTCGGCGGCGACTTGCCCGGGGACGTTTTCGCACGCGGAGGTGACGACGCCATGGCGTGGGCTGCTGGATGGGTAGTCGAGAGGAAGCGAGCGCTGGTCTCAAGACAATGCGTGACAAGCCGAGAGAACTCAAGCCCACGCTGCACGCTGGTGGTTGTTTTGCACAGAGCAGATCGGAATTTGATGGGCGTTGGGCGTGCCAACTACGGAGGCTCCCACGACTCCAATCACGTGCCTTGAAGTCTCATCCGAAGGGTGGGGTTGCCCCAAATAGGACAGACGGCCAATAGCGGCGAGGAAATTGGCAGCAACGCAGGCTCAGACCACCGGGGAGGAAGAATATGTAGATCACACCGAGCTTTGGTCATGTGGTGGGCCATGAATAGACTTGGGAATTCTTTTCTCTGTGCAAGTGGGGGGGACGAGCGCTCAAAATAGCAGCAGACGACCAAATTGCTGTTCATTCGGTCGAGTGTGTCTCGAGCTTGGAAGTGAGACCTTCGTTGGAGAGTGATACAAGCCCAAGCTGATGATGTAGCTGCGCACTGGAGTCTATTGGTAGTAACACGGAGCTGATACAGTCGCTGATTGCCTGACGAGTTCTAGAAGTCGGAAGCGCATTGTATTTCGCCGCTTTTTGTGAGCTTTGCTGCCTCCGATGCCAACTGACAGCAGTGCAGCTAGCTTCACCGAGGAGGGCCAGGACCACCGGAATGACGCCGAATGCTGCTGACGTACGCGATGAGCATTTCCTGGAATGATGGTTGTGACAATCGCAATCATTACGCTCCGTACCACGAGCGAGTCCCACGTTGCGTTTGACGTGGCAGCGGCAATGCTGGCTCCAGAGCGCACCTGCTGCGTCCAGCGACGCAGCAGATTCAGCGCGCGATGAGTGACGAAAAGTAAAGCCAGGAATCGCTGTACAGACAGAGACAGAGAAATACGTGGTCGCTGTGGACGAAGATTTTCGAGTTGAAGCGTCCGTTACAGTATCTTTGGTGTGTAACGACCTATTTCTAACCTCAGTTCTTTTTACTCAAGGTACGTTTCTAACACTAGCCTTACACAAATTGTACATTTTGCAGTGCAGCACTGCAATTGGCTCGACGCACGAGCAGCGCGTGGCAAGTGTGGCCCACATCCGTCAAGCATGAGCACAACCATTACCGATAAAGTGTCCAAACCCCCAACAAGGCAGTCCGGTGCTGCTCGACAAAATACGAAAAACACCAAAGAACGCACGCGAGCACCTTTCCTAAAGGGCTAGGTCGACCATATTAGAAGGCGGTAGTGAGCGGGTGTGAGGAGCGTTGCCATAGCAAGCCCGCGCGGGGTGCCCGCGAAGCAGGGCCGCGCGGTATTTGCGGAGGCGGGCCCAGCGACGAGCTCCTCTGCGAACGGACCCGTTGCCCTGTCCAGTAGTTAGTTTTTCTAATGCGGGGGTCTGGGGGTGCAACCCCCAGAATCACCCCAAATAGAAGGACGCGATTTGCTTGGGTGTTTTTGGTAGGTTGTCGTGCTGCTCTCTGGCGTTGGAATGATTCAAATCACCCTGGTCCTGTCTGCAGTGCGCTGCCAGCGCTCTGCGCACTCTGAATAAGCATCCAGGATTAGTAGCCCAGCCCAGCTGGCCACCTCCGCCAACGAGATCATCACAGAAGTGGAATGTGGCAGCAGACACTGTACACGTAGCCCACTTCTTATTCAGGTCCACCCTTTGTCGGTCAGGCATGGCCTCCAGTGCGGCGCTCTGCGCCACTGGTTTCTACCATGCTGCATACCGTCGACGAGCTGCATCGGGACAAGCCCTCGCTACAGCTCAACACCGGCACTGCACGGCTTGCTGACCTACGGTACTAGGGATTCCCGACGTAGCGCCCAAGAAAAAAAGCTACTGTAAATCCTACTGAACTCCCTCGAGGAGCGCGAACGGAAGACGGCGTTGGCAGACTGAGGCAGCAGCGAAAACTGTCTCGCTGCGTGTCGTCCAGCTGCTTCGCGCGCGGTCTCCTCACTGCGGTGAAATCCGGCACTTTGACCTGCTTCGCACACTTCTTGCACTGAATTAATCTCTGCCCTTTCTGTTTGCATTTCTATCGTTTCTAAATCCATTTGCAAAATAAAAAAAGCACTTTGTTCTTGTATTATAATAAAACATATCCTCTAGAGAGTAAGTTTTACTCTTATTTACCGTGCAAAGAGACACTCTTATTTATCCCGCACGTTGGATCGCAGCTCACTCTCGAATCTGCCTTCAAGCGCGCACACCAACCATCTAATCCGCGGTCCGAAGGCGATCTCGTCCCCATCCATCCACCCTCAGAGACCCCGCATCGCCTCTCTCTCAGTATGAGCTCCAACGGCAGCACGAGCAACAGCACCACCGGGATCAACAGCAACGGCTCGGGCCGCATGGACTACGGCAGCACGAGCTACAGCCAGGTGATGGTGGACGTCAAGAACGCGTACGGCCGCGGGGACGCCGAGCAGTCGCGCCTGCTGCACCAGCTCAAGATGGAGATGGGTAGCCACACGCACGCACAGGAGAACCACATGACAGGCGGCGAGCACATCAAGAGCGCCGTGTACGGCGGCCTGGATGGCATCATCACGACCTTCGCGACCGTCACGTCCGTGGCCGGCTCGGGCCTGCCGCACTCGGTCATCCTCATCATCGGCCTGGCCCACCTGGTGGCCGACGGGCTCAGCATGGGGCTCGGAGACATGCTCAGCAGCCAGGCCGAGGCCGACCTGGCCAACCACGAGCGCTCGCGCGAGCTCTGGGAGTTCGAGAACTACCCCGAAGGCGAGATCGAGGAGATGGTGGAACTCTACGAGAAGAAGGGCATCTCCACGGACGACGCGCTGCTCGTGGTGCACACGCTGGCCAAGTACAAGGAAGCCTTCATCGACATCATGATGGTCGAGGAGCTCAACCTCATGCCCGTGGACGAGGACGACTCGCCGCTCATGGGCGGCGTCATCACGTTCGTCTCCTTCATGTTCTTCGGCGTCATCCCGCTGCTCTCGTACCTCGTGAACCTCATCCCGGGCATCGACATGAGCCCGGACACGACGCTGTACCTGTCGTGCTTCCTCACGGTCGTCACGCTCTTCCTGCTGGGCGCCGTCAAGGGCAAGTTCGTGGGACAGAAGATGTGGAAGTCGGGCGGCTCCATGGCGATTAACGGCACGATCGCCGCGGCCTGCGGATGGATTATCGGCTACTTGCTGCAGCTCACAGGCATCCAGAACATCGGATAAGGCTGCAGAATCGTCGAGGGAGGGGAGAAAGGCCCGTTTCGCATAGAAGCCCCGCCCAAGCCCCTCTTCCAAGCGGCAGCCTTGGAGAGACACGCTCGGAAGGGTTGCTCCTGCAAAAGATCATGAACAAACAGCTCGGGTAGAAGAGCTGACCAGCTAGTAGCAGTTGTATTCACTATATTGATTGATCCATACATACACTTTTTTGCCCTTCATGGTATTGCACAGTCGGCCATTTCCTGGCTGGTGGGTGGGCGGACTGGAAAGTGTAGTCTGTGCCTGTAGATACGTAGCAGTACCGTTAGTGTGTACTCTAACGACGATCGTGTGGATAACCTGGACACCGTACCGTAGTGCGCGAGGAAGATCTACATCATGTAGAACA
The DNA here is from genome assembly GCA_016169955.1 of Phytophthora vignae f. sp. vignae. Classification (NCBI taxonomy): domain Eukaryota; phylum Oomycota; class Peronosporomycetes; order Peronosporales; family Peronosporaceae; genus Phytophthora; species Phytophthora vignae. The sequence continues at coordinate 299,220 of JABJUM010000009.1, read as the reverse complement.
CCCACAAAATGATCTCCGACTGGACGTGGGTCATGTACTTGTCCAGCACGAACGCGAGCTGGTGCAGCGTCGAGAAGCCAAGTCGCTTCTTGAGTCTCACGACGAAGGAGGTCGACGGAGGAGGCGAGCTCCACCAGACTGTACAGCAGAACGTTCACTACCAGCTTGGCCAGGTGGGTCAAATTCATTCTAACGATCTGCGAGTAATAGTAGTTGCGGTTGGGCATGTGAAAAACTAGGAACAAATACAGCGCTGAACGTGGCAGATAGTTAGGTAGTTAGGATTACAAGATTGGGTCGAAACACATATACTTCGAAGTATTCTACTGTACTTACAATACACAATGGGCGTGATGACTTCCGCGAAGGCTCTGAGGATCGAGAACTCGGACGCGTACATGAGTTTGCGTACGAGACTCGCGTACTTGCGCTCGAGTTCCTCGAGCTTTGAGAGTGTGGCTACAATACTGCTAGTCTTTGGACTAGTGTGAATTACCGGGCTGTTTGGGGTGCTACTTACATGTTGTTTGCGAGTACACCTCATTGACTTCCGAGTCATGTCACACAAGTCTTATGTGACTTAGAAAAGAGGCCACAGAAGGCATCGCCACGTTGAACGAGACCAGACGAAGGCGCACTATGAATGTATCTGGGGAAGTAACGCATCGAATCACTTGTGCGGACGCGAGCCCGCAAATAGAGAATTTAAGGGTTATCTAGAAAAAAAATCAAAAGAATAATTTTCCTTACGGGCTTGTAGCGCGTTATATATGTTCGTGAATGTCATCCCAACAAGCAACGCGTTTGGAGCGGAGTCAGTAGTAGCAAGTTGATGCAGTGCACGCGTTCAAATAAAGTTTATGTACTCGAAAGTCCGAGTACATTAGCCGTTACTCGAAAATCTTTGAAATGTACTCGAAAGTAAGGACAACCCGGTATTATCTGTTGCTGTGTACGAGTTGTTTGCTCACATCGTTCCCCTGGCTGATGATAAATCTCTGCCCTCGCTTGATGCCAGCCTTGACTGTCTCAAAGCTGTATCGCTGGAAGATGTCGGCGGCTCGAGGCAGCATCATCAAGGTGGCGACTCGAACTCCGGGCAGCTGCGAGTTGTACTTACCCGTTCCTCGCAACTGCATGATTTCCACTGCTGTATCGGCAATTTTGTTGCAAACACTACCAATGTCGCGAATAGCTAGGACCACTCGCAACGCGTTGGCAGCCATAAGAATAGCTGTCGTCGTCCACGAGGGCTGATACTGCATGCAGAAGTTGACAAACAGTGCACGACTTGAACACCACAACAATCGTGATGCGTCTGACCAACAGAAGTAGTAGAAAGTTACTCGGTACAGCGTCTCGAGCTGCTCAAGTTGAGCACAGGCAGCACCATGAGAACGCAGTGCTCTCGATGCCATCCATCTTCTGGAAGAAGTAGTAGAACAGCGGACACCCAATAATCACCAGTCCGTGGCAGACGCAGATCAAATGGCGTCTGCAATCTTCCACAATAGCCCCCAATTCTCACGAACATGGGGGTACCAGACGATAGCAAAGGCGGAAAACATAAGCGACGAGTACGGCACCGCCATCATGTGGATCGTATAAGGTACTGGGAAGCCGATCCACCACGCGTAGAGCAATTCGACACCTGTCGAAAAAGCTGCAACAGTGACTGCGCTGATGACGATTGCTGCTTGGACAATGAGAGCAGCGGCATCCACTCGTTGATCGTGTGCATCTGGAGCAGACACCACATCGTGTACGAGAGGAAGAAGCAGCCGAAGAAAGTTTTGTTTTGAGAGGTCGACCGTCTCGGGGAGGCAGATGTAAGTCAGACAGGGTAGCGGCGTCAAGATTATGGTGGCAACGATGCGCCACCATGGAGTCGAGTTGGTGTACTTACTCATTTAACGCCAGCACGCGAGCCGGCGATTGAGTCCGATCTGGGATGTGTCCCACGCGCTTCCGAACAAGCGATAAATTCCCATGATGCGTGTTAAACTTTTGTATCGTGCCCGCAGACAGCGGACGCAGTGATCTCAACACGCGTGCTCCCAAAAATAAATGCAGGGTGTCCATTAATGGTTATCTAGAAATTTTTGTCGAATAATGAGCTAGTGCTTTCATCAGAACTATTCCCCACAGCAAAAACAATGCTTATCCCGATAGTTGTAACTTTAGTATCTGAATATCGCTACGCGATTTCATTGTTGCGCTGCGTATGGAATCACTAGGAGCACTGTAGCTTCCGCATTTTGGAGACACAAATCTCAAGTATGCGGGTTTCTAAGCTGCCCCGTCTACCAGAAATGACCAGGTCAGATCGACCCCTAAGTAGTAGCAGTCGAGTTGGCATGGAGCCATGCAAACTTGAAGGTGTAGTCCGTGCCTATCGACACATACAGGCAGTATTAGAAAAAAAAAAAAAACGCGATTGTAGTACATTGCACCGTACTTACCGTAATGCTCGAGGGAGATCTGCGTTGTGTAGAACACCCATAGAATAATCGCCGTCTGGACGTGGATCATGTACTTATCCAGCACGAACGCAAGCTGGTGGAGCGTCGAGAAGTCGAGCCGCCTTTTCAACGTCTGCGTGAGTACGACGAACGACGTGAGCTCCACGAGACTGTAGAGCAGCACGTTCAGAACCGTCTTGGCCAGATGCGCTGAGTCCATGCTAGCGATCTGCGAGTAGTAGTCACGGTTGGGCATGTGGAAGACGATGAACAGGTACAGCGCTACAGTAAGAGCATCATTTTGACAGATAAACAGTGTTAGGACATGAACACAGTCGTTTTTAGTCGAGACGCAAAACTTACAGTACACAATGGGTGTGATGACTTCCGCGAACGCTGTGAGGATGGAGAACTCGGACGCGTACATGAGTTTGCGTACCAAGCTAGCGTACTTGCGCTCGAGCAGCTCCAACTCGGAGAGCGTGGCGTCCATGCTTCTAGTCTTTGGAACAGTCGGGACAGATGACTCGACAACTTCTTGCTCCGAGTTCTGTTCGATCGGTTGGATGGTGGCACTAGCCCTGGGTCCGAGTCGGACGGCCGTGATCTCTTCAGGCACCACGCCTTTGCAATGCCGAAGTGAGGTATTCACCTCGCTCGTCGGAGGGACTATATGCTGCTTGGGCTCAGCCTTGTCAGTGTCGAATTTGTATCTCTGGAAGATATCCGCCGCTCGAGGCAACATGCTGAAGGTAGCCACTTTTTCTCCTGGTAGTTCGGAAGAGTACTTGTCGCTCTTCCTCAACGCGACAATCTTCCTTGCAGTAGCCGCGATTCTCTTGCGGATAGTGTCGATATCGCGCACTATCAACACTACTTGCGCTGCGTTGGCAAACATGAGGGTGATCGTCGTCGTCCACGAAGGCTGGTACTGCATACAGAAGTTGACAAACAGTGCATTCACCAGGTCGGCGTTGAACACCACAACGATCGTAATGCGCTCGCCACTAGCCGACCGACAGAAGTAGTAGAACATGACCCGGTAGATGGTCTTCAACAGTGGCAATACCAGCGAAAACACCGTACTTTCAACCCCTTCCATCTTCTGGAAAAAGAAGTAGAACAGTGGGTACCCAATGATGACCAGTCCGTGGCAGACGCAGATCAATACAGCGTCTGCAATTCTCCATAGCAATCCCCAATTCTTACGCACGTGAGGGTACCAGATAATAGCGAAGGCGAAGAACATGAGCGACACGTAGGGCACCGCCATCATGTGAATAGTATACGGCACAGGGAAGCCGATCCACCACGCGTACAGCAGCTCGAACCCGGTCGAAAGTGCTGCCACAGTCACCGCACTTAACACGAGTTGCTTCTTGGAGAGCGAGAGCGATGGCATCCGCTCGCTGATCATGTGCATCTGCAGCAGACACCACATCGTGTACGAGAGGAAGAAGCGGCCGAAGAAGGTCTTGTTGCCGGCCATTCCGAGGTAGGGCGGGGAGAGGTTGACGGTCTCGGGTAGGCAGATGTAGGCGAGGCTGGGTAGCGGCGTGAGTACGATCAAGGCGACGATGCGCCACCAGGGGGTCGAGTTGGTGTAGTCATTTAACGCCAGCACGCGAGCCGGGGAGTACTCCCCCTTGAGCTCAACCTGAGCGGAGTTCCACGCTTGAACGAGTAGGTACAAAATTCTCATTAGGACCTCGCGTTGCGTCGCTCGTGAGTTTACTCGGCTTCCGGTAGCTTGAGGTGGTGGATGATAAGGACAACTGGCGCCGGTTCCTGAAGATGGCCCCGAAATAAGGAATTGCCAACAACTCGTTTCGTCCCAAAGATGGGTTTACAGTTACCTTTGCGTATGTATGAAAGGTTGATAGCTCGGCGAGGCCCTCCTGGATCAGCCTCGTGGACTCATCCTCTGTGTCTATTTTCGCAGCTCGTTCCATTGAAATCAACTCACGGTTTCGCACTTGTGCGTCAGAAAACCCACGCGTCCTGAGAGCATTTGCCGCGGTCACAAGTCAAATTTCTTCACATTGACATTCAATGCAGCCGTTGCAATAGAACTCTGGCATATCAAATACGTCGAAGTAAAAGCCGGCCCACTATTTGCCACGAGGTTTAGCTAACATTTAAATGAAATTCAAGTCTATACATTTGTTAAGTTTAATTTAAAAAATCGTGAATCTTCCCGCTCGTTGTAGTTCAGCCATGCGAGACCCTCAACTGGATCAAGCCGGCGTCGAGTTACCATGAAGCCACGTGAACTCGAAAGTGTAGTCCGTACCTATCGACACACAACTCAAGTTCCGTTAAACAACTATACCCAGACCAATGGTGGTGCAGCACGCCGTACCGTAGTGCTCGAGAGAAATCTGCGTCGTGTAGAACACCCACAGGATAATCGCCGTCTGGACGTGGATCATGTATTTGTCCAGCACGAACGCGAGCTGGTGCAGGGTCGAGAAGTCGAGTCGCCTCTTGAGCGTCTGAGTGAGAATGATGAAGGAGCAGAGCTCCACGAGGCTGTACAGCAGCACGTTGAGCACCGTCTTGGTCAAGTGCGCCGAGTCCATGCTAGCGATCTGTGAGTAGTAGTCGCGGTTGGGCATGTGGAAGACGATGAACAAGTACAGCGCTGCAGTAAGTACATCAAAATAATAAACAGTCAGCTAACAAGAACAATCCAAACATTCAGGTCAGACGCGTAGCTCTTACAGTACACGATGGGCGTGATGACTTCTGCGAAGGCTGTGAGGATGGAAAACTCGGACGCGTACATGAGTTTGCGCACCAGACTCGCGTACTTGCGCTCAAGTTGCTCGAGCTCCGACAGCGTCTTCACCATACTCTTGGTCCTAGGACCCGCTGGGTCGGCAGGCACAGGCTCTTCATGGTCTGAGATCGGTTCGACTATTGCGCTAGCCCTCGGACCGGTCTGGTCGATCGACACATCTTGTGGCGTCACCAATTGGCACGGCTGGAGTGAATTGCTCAAATCGCTCTGTATGGCGGCAGACTTCGGCATGCGCTTGGCCCCAACGTTGGCTGCGTCAAACGTGTATCGCTGGAAGATATCGACCGCTCGAGGCAACATTCTGGAGCTGGCGACCCGGTCTCCGGGGAGCTTGGACGAGTACTTGTCGTTGTTTCTCACGTCCACAATCTTCCTCGCCGTAGCTGCAATCTTCTTGCGAATATTGTCAATGTCCCAGACTACGACCAGCACTTGAACCGCATTCGCAATCATGAGAGGGACGGTTGTCGTCCAGGAAGGCTGGTACTGCATACAGAAGTTAACGAACAGCGCATTAACCAGGTCGGCGTTGAAGACGACGACGATCGTGATGCGCTCCCCACTAGCAGAGCGACAGAAGTAGTAGAACATGACCCGGTAGATGGTCTTCAACAGTGGCAATACCAGCGAAAACGCGGTACTTTCAACCCCTTCCATCTTCTGGAAAAAGAAGTAGAACAGTGGGTACCCAATGATGACCAGTCCGTGGCAGACGCAGATCAATACAGCGTCTGCAATTCTCCATAGCAATCCCCAATTCTTACGCACGTGAGGGTACCAGATAATAGCGAAGGCGAAGAACATGAGCGACACGTAGGGAACTGCCATCGCGTGGATCGTGTATGGCACAGGGAAGCCGATCCCCCACGCGTACAGCAACTCGACACCCGTAGATATGGCTGCGACCGTCACCGCACTTATGACGAGCTACTTCTTGGAGAGCGACAGTAGCGGCATCCACTCGCTGATCATGTGCATCTGAAGCAGGCACCACATCGTGTACGAGAGGAAGAAGCGGCCGAAGAAGGTCTTGTTGTTCGCCATCCGGAGGTAAGGTGGGGACAAGATGACCGTCTCTGGTAGGCAGATGTAGGCGAGGCTGGGCAGTGGAGTCAGGATAATGACGGCAACGATGCGCCACCAGGGCGTCGTATTGGAGTATTGGTTCAGTGCGAGCACGCGGGCCGGGGAGAACTCGCCCTTGAGCTCGACTTGGACGAAGTCCCACGCGTTGGCGAGGATTCGAGGAACGCCCATGGTGGGCCTCGATGTCTTTGGTTTGTTGCGTTTACACTTGGTTCTCAGGGGGTGAGGTGATGACAAAGCTGAAATGGCAAGCAATAGTTCGATTCGTGAAGGTGGGCTAGAAATAAGGTACGGACTGACAACTCCCTCGAAAGAACGGGATGAAAAGCGCCTCCAGGTCTGAGCAGCGCCCTATTTTCAACCCGCCAGTCCCCTTATTCATTTTACGCAAACCAAAATGGTCGTCAGAACACTGACGTTTCATGAGTGTGATCAGAACGCTGTTATTCCCCGCATATATCTGGCAGTTCTGGGCGGGTAAGTACACACGTGGACATTGTACGGCCTGAGCAAATGGTGTGTTGATTGGGACTTACGATGACTGGGGCACTTAGAATGGCACCTCATTGTCGCTATGCTTACGATGTTGTTTGAGGGGTTAGCTGATCTATTGAGCAACGCAGAGTCGGGCTTACCTCATGCGTACAATGGCAACGAAGTACTAAGAAGGATAAAGAATAATAATCATGTAGTAATCGAGTTGTTCTGAAGCCAAGCAAAACTGAAAGTGTAATCCGTGCCTACAGTACCCACACACAATTGCGGTTAGAGCACGCACTCCACTGGTACATGTAGTAGGGGGCGTCGTACCGTAGTGCTCGAGAGAAATCTGCGTCGTGTAGAACACCCACAAAATGATCGCTGTCTGGACGTGGATCATGTATTTGTCCAGCACGAACGCGAGCTGGTGCAGGGTCGAGAAGTCGAGTCGCCGCTTGAGCGTCTGAGTGAGAATGATGAAGGAGCAGAGCTCCACCAAGCTGTACAGTAGCACGTTGAGCACCGTCTTGGCCAGGTGCGTCGAGTCCATGCTAGCGATCTGCGAGTAGTAGTCGCGGTTGGGCATGTGGAAGACGATGAACAAGTACAGCGCTGCAGTAAGTACATCAAAATAACAAACAGTCAGCTAACAAGAACAATCCAAACATTCAGGTCAGACGCGTAGCTCTTACAGTACACGATGGGCGTGATGACTTCGGCGAAGGCTGTGAGGATGGAGAACTCGGACGCGTACATGAGTTTGCGCACCAGACTCGCGTACTTGCGCTCAAGTTGCTCGAGCTCCGACAGCGTCTCCATCATGCTGTTCGTTCTGGAGGCCGTTTTGTCGGCGGATTCGTCCACAGGCACCACCGTTTTGCTGTTGTGGCGCCGCTTGCTCAGATTGCTCGTTTGCTTGGCAACATACTGCTGGGCGCGCTTGACGCCAGCCTTGACTGTCTCGAAGCTGTATCTCTGGAAGATGTCGGCGGCTCGAGGCAGCATGCTAGTGGAGGCGACTCGAGCTTGGCGTTATTCCTCAAATGGACAATGTCGGCTCCAGTATCGGCGATTTTCTTGCGAATGCTGTCGATATCGCGGACGATCAACGCCACTTGCACCGCATTGGCGAGCATGAGGGTCACTGTCGTCATCAGCGATGGCTGGTACTGCATGCTGAAGTTCACGAACAGAGCGTTGACCAGGTCAGAAGGTCTTGTTCTCGCCCATTCCGTCCGACGGGGCCTAGAGGTTGACCGTCTCTGGTAGGCAGATGTAGATGAGGCACGGGAGCGGCGTGAAGACGACAAACGCGGCGATGCGCCACCATGGGGTCGAGTTGGTGTACTCGTTCAGCGCGAGCACGCGGGCCGGGGAGTATTCGCCCTTGAGTTCGATCTGGACGGCGTCCCACGCGCTCGTGAGTCGCTGGCAGATACCCATGCAGTCTCTTTCTCCTTGCAATAGAGTCTTCTGTCTTGACTAGGCGTGAGGTGCTGATAGTGAAAGTGATGAATCTCAAGTGTGCGCCTGGCAGGCAGACAGACAGGGACCCTTTATATATACACGAGAGAAGAAGTCACATAAGGTCCGTTATGGACCATGTACGACTGACTCATTCATGATCTCATCAACGTAAGCGCTATTTCGGCCTTCGTTGGCCTTCGTTATGTTGTTGGGCGCAACCGCGAGGTCTTGTGAGACTGTTATCGAAACGAACTTAAGTCCCACCCAGAATTACTTCTCTGAGTCACGGGAGGTGAGTATCGGTTGCCGTTTGTGTGCGGAACAACTTGTGGGCGGTAAGGCCCCAAGGGGTGGACGATGAAGTGTCCTGAATCAGGCGGCGGGATTTCGGCGCCGGGAGTCGTAACAGAGCAACAGAGAGACAAAGCTTCGTACAGAGGTATCAACGAAGATGCGGCGTTGTTATGGGCTGAACGATACGCCTAGAACAACTTTGGGGTAAATTCACATGAATATTTGCCGCCCGCACCACTGCATCATAACGTCAAATGGTTTGCTTACAACTCATAACCCTTCAACGAAGCCCGTCATAGCACGAATGACATCCAAGCACGACACCTGGAACTGCATGCTGATCACTAATAGCACGCCGACGACCATGAAGCCCATGGTGAACAGCATCGTCCAGGGAGCAATAGGCTTCAGAACCGCTGCGAAAGGAGAGTCCAGATCGAACAGCGAAGACCGCAGCGCCGAGCTGAGGATCATGAAGTTGTGCAGGCAGCCGTTGTGCGAGCTCACGCTCAAAATGCGTCCGTCGGGTGTCCACTGCAGGTCCTCAAAACACAGCGAGGGTGCCTGCATAGACCCGCTACCCGAGCTGTTCGGGCCAGAGAGATCCGCGAGCATAGACGATGACGACGTTGGGGGAGTTCCGCCGGTACCAGAGCCAGTGGCTGCAGTCCCTGCTGAAGACGGGGCGGTGGGCTCGCTGTCCAGGTACTCCACGGCAATTTCCTTCCAGTCGCTCATGCGCACCACCTTGATGCAGTTGTCTCCGCACGTCGCCACCGTCCCATTGGCCTCATTGTACACGATCTCACGCAGCGAGTGCTCGTGGAACTTCGCGCAGTACTGCTCCTGGCCGATCTCGTTCAGGTGAGTGGAGATAATCACGACGTAACCCGACGAAAAGCCCGCAATGATGTAGCCATTCCCGAACCATTGATACGACACGATATTGCCGTAGCGCGCTTGAAAGGCCAGCTCCAATGCGTTCTCCCGCTCATTCAGGTCATAGAGCAAAATCGTTTTCCCACCCATATTCACCGACAGTATCGCATCTTTATCCTCCGTTTTGCCCCCAAACTGAGCGGCATACGACAAAGTTGTCACGCCATTTTAGTTAATAAGCACGCATTGAGCAAGTGAAGTTGAATCCCCACGCACCGTGACGCTCTGAGGAGAGGCCTTGATCTTGACCTGGTCAAACGTGTGCCCCGACGGCAAGCAAATGGTAATCTGCCTATCTTCCGATCCAAAGGCAAATTTGTCCTCCAGGTTCCAGTCTCCGCATAAAATTCGACGCTTGTGCTTGCTGGCTACTTGGGTCTTGGTACCCGTAGCGTGGTCGTAAATGTACACTTGACCCCGGTTGGTACCAATGGCCAGCTTCGGAAAACAAAGTAAGTAAGTAAGTAAGTTCGCCTGACTACAGGCTAAACCACAAATTAAATAATTTACCCGTACCAGCAGTGAGTGAGGCGACTTGGACCACTTGATGAAGCTCACGTCCTTACAGGGCAAGTCTACCAACTGATGCTGCTGGATCTTCTTGGGCTCCCACAGTACCAGCGACGACGAATTGGCCTGCACAATGGCCAGAATGTCTCCATTTTCACTCCACTCCAGCAACGTACACATACTAAAAACACACAATAACATATAGAAAAATGCATTAACAAGCAACTCCCGCGTATTATTTTACCGGCCAAAAATGCAAAATATCTCCTCCACCTTGGCGAGGGCGGCACAATCTGATCCACGAGTTTCCCGCGCCGGCCGAAGATATGCGCGACGCGAGACGTTCCCGAGGACGCCACGTAGTCGCCGTGCGGGTCCCACGCGTACTTGACGGGCCCCACGCCGTGGTGCCGCGAGTCGACCGAGAAGATCATCAGCATGGTCGCCTCCGTTATTTATTCATGCAAGTTATGCTGGCTATATTTTATTTTGTACATGAAAACCTCATCAAATTTCCACCAATAGGAAGCGAGCAAGTACGTCAGCGGATCCTTTCGAGGACGAGGGGCAAGCGTTTCAAATATAGGCGACCAGACTGCTGGACTGCAATGGAGACTAAGTACACTCAACGTTATCTCGGCAGTAGTTGATTGATCGTCGAGCTGGCGGTGAAATTAATCGAGTCCAGGATGGCTCCGCTCCAGGTCAACCAGCAAGGGACCCCGAGGGGCCCCACCACGCAGTCGACGAATCCAATCTATGTCTACACCAAATTCGTGGTGGCCTCGGCACGCGCGACGTCGGCCATTGCTGCGGCCATGATGGCCACCAGCAACTCGACGGGGGTCAACGAGCTCAAGGCTTTGCACAGCTCGGCCAATGCACTCAGTTCCCCTCGCGAACGAAGCGGTCGCAACAGTCCTCGAGACGTAACTCACGCATACACGAGTCTAGTGGACATTGTGCGGCCGCGTACGGTTCCCGTGCTTTCCCCCAGACAATCATCAGCGGCGTCTCCACGCGGGGGTGTTATGCGTCGAGAGAGTAAGCTTCCACTGGTTCGAAAGCAGTCCGAGAGTAGCAGCGGCGCCAGCACCGGTAGAGAGCAGGAATCCCAGCAAGAGAGGCCGCGGACGTCGTCTTCCACTACCACGCCTGCACCGTTGACTGGAGATCGTGAGGTATTTCCGGCGTGGATCCGGGAGCGGAAAGACTTCCAGGTTTTCTTCCCTAGGTTTTCAGACCACGTTGTCACAGACGAAGAGATCCTACAGCAAGGAGTCCCAAAGGAGCCAAGCGAGCGCAACATTGTCGAGCTGCAGTGCATCGCGCGCTGGATCATGAAGATCCCGTCCATGTCGACGTTCTTGGACCTGAACCAGGCCACGGAGATCGCCAAGTTGGCCAAGTATCGCGCTTTCCGTCCTCATGAGTATGTTTTCCGGAAGGGAGACGTCGGTGATGCCTGCTACCTCGTCCTGAGTGGTGAGGTGTATATTCTCATCGACGGTCAGAAGGTGGCGTCCGTCACCAAGAACTCCGCGTTTGGCGACATTGCGCTTCAGCTCGAGAACGCCACTCGCGGAGCTGATGTACAGGCTGCTCCAGCGGGAAATGTGACGCCGTCACCGGGGACTTTGACGCCCAATTCGTCGTCACAGCCGATAGGGTGTGAAGTGCTCATGATCATGGCCGAAGACTACCACAAAACGCTAGCCAGGTGCCAGACTCGAAGGCGCAAGCATCTTGTCAACTGGCTGCACACGGAGGTGACACTGTTCCGCGACTGTGTGGAGAGCAAGCTCCACTTCTTCGAGCTCGTGTCAATCGACGTGCCTCTCAAGAGGGGGGAGGTTCTCTACACTCAAGGCGAGTCGGTTGGAGCCTTTTACGTGGTACGTTCCGGTCGTGTGAGGCTCGAGGTGGACATCCAGTACGAGCGTCGGCATCGGTGGCCGAGTGGCACACACTCGTGGAAGCAGCAGGTGCACGCGGTGCGCTCGCGTGTGCCATTCCACACCGAGGATAGCGCGGGTTTCTTCGGCTTTGAGATGTTCATTGAGGGCCAACAAACGCGCGCTTACACAGTCGTGGCGGACTCACCTACGGTCGAGTTGATCGCTCTAAACCGCGTCGACTGTTTCTCGCCCTACTTCTCTTTCACGCCACGGGCTTTGGATCGGATACACGACAAAAGCGACAAGTATCGAGACATGGCTCAACGGAAGGTGCAGCAGCAGCTTCGAGCGTTCCGGCGATCCCAGACGGCAGCAGCACACAAGAACATCCCTGAGACCCACCCGCCGGTCGTCGTCCAGCGCAAGTTTCCTCACTCACGCGAGACCCCCAAATTCCAGTTCCCGTGTCTCCGTCCTGCCAAATGGAAAGCCGATAATGAGGTTGTATCTGCACTACAACAAGCCTGTCAATGAGGAAAGAACCCATGTTTGCTGCTATTATCCTAGCCTTGATCTTTGGAGAAAACGTGCACGTGTAGTGTCGGATGAATCACTGCAAAGCGATGGCCATGGCCAGTGTCGCTGTGAGTGTTGCAGCTAGCAGGACGGATTCGCTGAATGATCGCGGCGCCGAGTGTGAAGTCGTCGTTGAGATGGTTTTGTCCGAGCCGGCCGTCGATGCTGTTGTTGCAGTCGCGGTTGCGGTTGTGGTGGCGTCGCTCGAGTAGAACTTGAGCGCTCCCTCTTGGCACGAGTGGCTGGTGAGGGCTGCTTTGGAGACTTGAGAGATTTTTACGGCTGTGCCGCTGCAGCTCACCCCGCGGTAGGTCTCGAAACTCGCAGAGCCGTCGGAGAACAGAGAGACCTTCATGCTGGAGACGCCGTTGTCGGTGGCCAGGCAACTCCCGTCGGCCAGGAAGGCCGCACCGGAGAGTAACTTGGAGCACTCGCCGCCGGACTGGTAGATCTCCAAGGTCACGTAGGGCTTGCTGCCGTAGAGAGACTCGGACAACACATCGTACTCTTTCGAAGCACAAGCGCGATCCCAGTACAGATCTTCGCCGTCGATCTTGACGCTGGAGCACGTGGTGATGGCCGAGCAGGACGGAGGTGGAGACTCCTGGAAGCCGATGATGGTCGGTGCGGACTTGCAGCTCGAATCGGTGTGCAGCTTGTACACCGCCGTCTCGGCGTACACGCAGCCCCCGAATAGCAGCAACGACGTAGCGGATGCCCAGGTAGCTCGACGCATAGCTATCGCGTCGTATTGTTTGGTGCGGAATCCCAATGAGGATACACCGCCCCTCAACGAGAGGTCACGACTGCCAAAGATCGCCGACCGGTGATCAAGTTCAATTCAATTCGTGTTGATCACAAACAAACCGTGTTTAGTTTTCTTGTCAGCGTTTTATCTTCCGGTACCTCGGCATGCACGTACCACGTGCTTGCAATGCTGCGATGTTCGCTTATTCGTACTCGAGGATGATCTCGTCCACCTTGAGCGAGTCGCCAGCCGCGCGCGCGATGCTCTTGATGACGCCTCTCTTCTCGGAGCGCAGCACGTTCTGCATCTTCATGGCCTCCACGACGGCCAGCTCCTGGCCTGGCTCCACATGCTCGCCAACCCCGACGGCAACTGAAATGAGCATACCGGGCATCGGGCAGAGCAGCAGGTTGGACGTGTCGACTTCAGGCTTAGGCTGCATGTGCTTGCCGTATGCGGCCTCCAACTCGTTGCGCACGACCACATCGTGCACGGCACCGTGGAACTGGAGCTTGAATCCCTCGGGCAGCGTCTGCAGCAACTGAGACGCCAGCGGAGCGTTCGACGCGCCGCTCTGCTTCGAGTATGATGCCTTGAACAGCGGGCTGTTAAGCGACCAGTCTACATCGCCCACGACGTGCCACTTGTTCTCCACAAACGCCAGCGTCACCGTCTCCGTGCGGCGCCGCTTGTTCTCCACTTCAAGCTCCACAACAACAACGGGCTCGGACGCTCCGAACGGGCCATCGATGCTAACCGATAGCTGAGCACCCAGATTCTTCAGGTCGTTGCGCTCCGCAAGCACAATCAGGTCCTCGGACGATAGACCGGGGGCGATAGCACGCAGGCGAGGAACAACACCCGCCTGGTCCGAGACGAACTCCAATTCGTCTGGGTTGAGGGAGTCGAACGCGGCAGCCCCTTCCGGATGCGATGAGGAATCAATACGGCCCGAGATCTGGCTGCTTGCGATGGTCTTCTTCAGGTGCATGATGGCGCCAACAACGCGGAGATCCTCGGTCTCCGCCGGCGTCAACTTCACGCCCTCGAAGCCCTCGGGGTACTCTTCCTCAATGAACTTGGTGGTGATCTTGCCGCTCACGAAACGAGGGTGTCGGTAGACGTCCTGCAGGAACGAAACGTTGTTGCCGGGGCCGCGAATGACGTAGTTGTCCAGCGCCGTCTTCATGCGATCCAGACACTCGGACCGGTCCTTGCCGTACGTGATGAGCTTCGAGATCATGGGGTCGTAGAACATGGAGATGTCGCTGCCTTCAGTCACGCCCGAGTCCACGCGCACGCCAGGGAGTCGCACAGGCTCCTCATACTGGAGCAAGCGGCCGATGGACGGCAAGAAGCCACGCAGCGGATCCTCAGCGTACACGCGGCTCTCCATGGCCCAGCCGTGGATCTTCACGGGTCCGCCCAGCAGCTCTTTGGGCAACTCGTGGCCCGCAGCCACACGGATCATCTGCTCGACGAGGTCCACTTTCGAGATGAGCTCCGTCACGGGGTGCTCGACCTGCAGGCGCGTGTTCATCTCGAGGAAGTAAAAGTTCTTGTGCTTGTCGCACAGGAACTCGACCGTGCCGGCACTCACGTAGCCCACCTTCCTGGCCAGCATGGCGGCCTGCTTGCCCATGGCCAGCCGCGTCTCGGGGTCCAGTAGCACACTGGGCGCCTCCTCGATGACCTTCTGGTTGCGCCGCTGGATGGAGCACTCTCTCTCGGGCAGGGTCACCACGTTGCCGTGTGAGTCGGCGATGAGCTGGATCTCAATGTGGCGCGGGTCCTCGATGAACTTCTCGAGGAACATGCGGTCGTCTCCGAAGCTGCTGGCCGCCTCCTCCTTCGAGAGGCGGTAGCCCATGCGCACCTCCTCGTCGTTGTAGGCCACGCGCATGCCCTTGCCGCCTCCGCCGGCGCTGGCCTTGATCATGACGGGGTAGCCGATCTCGCGGGCCACCTTGACGGCCTCGTCGGGCGTGTCGATCTCGCCCAGGAAGCCCGGGATCGTGTTGACGCCCGCGTCCATGGCCAGCTGCTTGGACTCGATCTTGTCGCCCATGGCCTGGATGGCCTCGTGGCCCGGGCCGATGAAGGCCACGCCGATGGCCTCCAGGGCCTCGCAGAAGTCCTTGTTCTCCGACAGGAAGCCGTAGCCCGGGTGCACGGCCTGCGCGCCTGTGGCCCGCACGGCCTCCACGATCTTGGGGATACTCAGGTAGCTCTGGCTGGAGGCCGCGGGCCCCACGCACACGGCCTCGTCAGCCATGCGCACAGCCACCGAGTTCACGTCGGGCTCCGAGTACACGGCCACCGTCTTGATGCCCAGCTTCTTGCACGTGCGCATGACGCGCACCGCGATCTCGCCGCGGTTGGCCACCAGGATCTTGTCGAAGAGCTTCTCTCGCGGGGCCGCGGCCTGCTGCAGACGGCGGACGGACACGGCCGCGCCACTGGCGCCGCGCGCGGCGGTGGACAGGAGCTGGCGGCGCAGCAGGCGGGCGGACAGCATCTAACTACTCGGGCCGGAGAGTGACGGTCGGAGGTTGAAGCGCGCGGATTGCGGAATGGTCTCGTCGAGTCCCGGTGAGCTGCGAGTTGATTGGATGCGGGGGTATAGTGAAAGCAAGTGTGAAGAGAAGGGTATTGAGAGCTGCCGAATAGTGGACCCCTTGGCGGTTGAAGTTGGAGACGCTGCAACTTGGTCGAGTATGCCGCATAGTTACTGCGAGTGTGGCGATGTGTGGCACCAACGCCGGACGCGCAAGGTCGTCATCGCTGCGACGGGAACATTGCTGCAAGTACATTAGCAACAGCAGCGCTTCACGTACAAGTGTCGCCTCGCGCAGCTTTGAGTGCTGGGCATGCGAGGACGGCGCCGTCGACACTAGCTCCATGTTGAAGCTGTCGTGGGGATTTGCTCTCGCCATGAGGTGAAGCGAGGAACAAGTGCGCGGACTGCAAGCACGAAAGTGCATTGGTGTCCATGAACTTGCGCGTCACTGGGAATCTGTCATTGTACTGTACGAGGGGCTGGCAACGCAGGGATCAGTGGTCCTTGCGTCATTTTGGTCATTGAGTGCCGTCCTGTGTTTCAGCTCTGGGATATGGTGGTAGGCCCGCTGTGCATTGACGATGGGCGTTTAACAATTCCGGGTACAAGTATACAGCAACTGTAAGTAGTTCATGCAGCGATCTCCTTTGGCTGCCTGGAATCAAATGTTTATTTAGCTTCGACTTCATAGATTGAAACGTGGCTGCTAGTAGATAGATCGTCGCAAGGTCAACCTTCTACTGTAGTTTGAGTTGAAAACACCGCCAATAGCGAGCTTCACCCAGCACGAGTCAATTCTAGACACAAAACATTCTCACAATTTGTCCACCACGGAGACGCAATCGATCGCATAGCCTCCACAACTACTGTAGACCATGTTGCCCTTCGTAGTAGTGGCCAATGATCTCCACGCTTCTGTTGTCTATCCCGACAGCATACCAACGTTGTTACGACTGAGGAGATCGTCACGCTGATGAATTCATATCCATTATTTCCCCACCACGCACGCCGAACTGGACGATTTCGCTGCGTGGGTATCAACAACCTCCTGCCCCGATGTTAGCGTCAGCATTAGCCACCAAACCAAGAGCCTCGCCATCCAGCCGCGATTGGAGGCTCTGGGGGATATTCTCGTAGGTTGTGATGACACCTTTCCAGCAGCGCTCGCGAAAATGCACCCGTAGCACAAACACATGTTCTGCGAGCGTGAATTCTACGGAGTGGTCCTGTAACAACTGCGTCGCTTGATCCATGGACCCAGAGCACATGTACGCTGTAGCAACATAGCGACACATCGCCGAAGTCCAATCGCCCTTCGCATCGCCAGCAAGAGCAATCACACCCGCATACTGCCTCCCTTCCAGCAGTGACCACATTGCGGTTTCGTACGGGAATCTAATGCCCTGTAGCTCGTACGCTTCCTTGAGCTTGTTGCAGATGTCAAGGGTGCGCTGCTGATCTTCTTCTCTTTCCGAGTGGGTGCGCGCCTTGATAACTCGCACCAACGCTTTCGACACAGCAGCAGTTGGGAATCGATCGGCATTCCATTGTACACATCGATTGCCTTGGTCCAGCGACTGTCCATGGCACAACGGATCAACACAAACTGGAAAGTGTCAATCGCCGGTACCACGCCCTCGTCTTTCATCGTTGTCAGCAGGTCCAGTACCAGATCCCATTCCTTTTCAATCGCGCAGGTCTTTATGATTGCATCGCAATCCTCTGAGACGATCGGCTATCGACCATGTTGCGTCATATTGCGCAAAAGCTTGACCACCAGTCCGTTCCTTTTTGCTCTCGTTCCTGCAGCCAGCGCTTTGCTGTAAATTTGCTCGTCAACGGGTAGCAGCGAGTCGTCGTCGACAATATCGTCAAGCACATCCGGCGCCTCATATCTGTCCATCAGCGCGACCAAAAACTCCCGATGCAGCTTGTCGTCGGGCAGTTGGCTCGCCAGTCGAAGCGCGTTGCTCCAGTTGGAGGGCAATAGCTTTTTGGTATGCTGCAGCATCTCCTTGTAAAGATGGCAGACCATGACGTCTATAGTCGTTTCGGCGCAGTGGACGTCGATGAGTTCGCGGTAGCACTCGACGCTGTTGCTCTGCAGGTGCGTGGAGTTTGCGCGCAGAAATTCTAGCGCTGTCATGGTGGAGCCGCTACGGATGTAGCCCAACGCCACAATTGTGTATGTGTGTGTGCGTTCCACATCTTCCCCTTCTGCTTCAGTCTGTAAGCGAGTCACGGTAATGCCACGCAGGCCAAGTGCGAGTCTGGAGCAGTGCATCCAGCACCGCGTTACACGAAAACGTACTCCATTTGGTGTCGTCCATGCCGAGAACGTTGAGTCCTTTCAGCTTCACATTATCACAGTCACTTTGAGCGCGTGCCATGATCACCTGGGCTTGAGCCACGCCCCTCAGTCGAGAACGGTAGCTCTCTGGCATCGCCTCGTACACCTCGATCAGATCTCCCCACCGTTGATTCAAGCCACACGCGGTAAACACCGCGCTGTGGTCAAGCACGCCACTACATGTCGTATACCGTAGTCCTTCCGTAGTGAACTACGTCAGCTCCCGCTAAGTGTTTGAAGGTGTCCGTCACGAGCTCGGGACGATCCAATTCCGTCGCGATGTACATCGCTCGGCCGTAGACCCACGGCGGCTGCTCGATGTCCCCCTTGGACAACGACACAAACACCTGGACCACCTGTATGAACTTCCCCTTATCACACAAGAGACTGAAAGCGGCGCTGCGTGACGCGCCATCCGGCGTTGTGCCTCGTTGCCGGTAGTAGTTGAGCAGCTCGACACTATCGTCGACCCACTTGTTCTTGGAAAAGGACCGGAGCAACGTGGAAGCCGCGCGGTCCATCATGTCATAGCCCCCACCATTGCGATGCCCGCGAAGATGCAGTCGGGTCCTTCCACACGGTTTTCAGCCGCTCAATCAGGGTTTCCTAAAATACTATTGCCATGATATGTGAAGCATAACAAGAAATAAATAATGGAAAATTGCCGAGAAAGAGGAGAAATACATTATTGCTTAGGACAGCAACCTGAAATCCATTATGCACGCAAGTGACCTCAAATCTGCTTACCGGCCGTTCGCACAGTCGACAGGTTCCAAAACCGGCGGTTTATCTTGAGAAACAGGATGTTCTCGAGCTGCGCCGGCGACATCGCTTGTCTAAGCGGCGACAAAACAATCCCCGCCTGGCTAAAAAATCGTTCAGCAACGTTGGAAGTCGGCGGAATGTAATGCACCAGCTCGTACCTGGAAATATTAACCAAAAAATACAAACTGTGAGAAGATGACTGAAATATAAAAAAACAAAAAGATATTTACCTCAGCAGAAGTTGAGCCGCCACCTTCCGCTTCTTGAGTGCTTGTTCGGCGAAACTCAGCTTCTTCTTGGCTTGATTACTTGAATTCACGGGCTGAGAGGTAACGGAGGGCTTCGTCACGAAGGGGGCTAACGCTTCGGCGCCATCCCTCGACAGGCAGCGCTCATCCCCATTCTGCACTTGAACGCACGCCTTCTCAAACGCTGCAAACTTGACGATAGGAGCTTGAGGGGCCAAGTAGCTGCCTAGCGACGGCTCTTTCTCCATCAAGCTGTCGAAAAGAGCGCGCACATCCGCCATGGTTAGGCCACCTTCCTCTTGTAGCTTCTTGCTTACCGATTCAAAGTCCTTCAACTCGTCCAACGCTGCCCGAAGCCGCATTTCCTCCAACGGCGATGGCATGTACGCAGCCAAGTCGTCGTCCGCGGGGTCCAGGAAGGGCTTGAGTTTGAAGAACCGCTCCACCATGGCGAATGTAGAAGACCAGCGCGTCGCCTGACGAGTGACTGGCCGCAGTGGGGTTTTCAGTCTGGGTTGACCACACAAACCTCAACATTAGCATAAACCTCCTACTAAGCATTAACCTAATACAATACGTACCGGAGCTTTGCCGACTGATTGAGACCCCGCAAGTACTTATGAGCTGGTTGATCTTGTCGAGAATATCCGCGTGGGTTTCCAGGTACATCTTCATGGCGAGATTCAGGCGGTGACTGGCGCAGCCCACCAAAGGTATCCCCAGCTTCCTGGCCACGCTTACATTGACAGCGCAGTTGTCGCCAACGAGAAAGCGGACACACTCAATGTGTCGCTTCAATGGCTTCAAAATAGACTTGAGGAATGCGATGTGTGCATCTGCATCATGCAGGGGATCACCTTCGCGTTCCTCGGCGCCCAGCAGAGGTGCCATTGCCAGCAACACGGTCTCTTGCTTGCCGTCATGACCAAACGCCGCAAAAACGGCGAGGTAGTGCTCACTTTTGAACGACCACCCGTCAAAGGCGATACCGAATACAGCAGGTAGGTAATCGCTGAGGGCTCGCAGCACCTCCAGACACACCGCGGCTAGGTACTGCACCAACGTGTCGTCGCAGACCGGATCCAGAGACGTGTAGCGACGCGTCAACGGATTCTCGCAGAACGAGAGGGGCAGGTTCGCGCACACAAGCCAGTCCAGCCAGCCGAAGACGTTCGAGCTCTTCTTGTCGATGAAGGACAAGAGAGTGCCGTTGTTTCCGCCGTGAAAATTGTCGAGGGTGTCGGCGTAGTCGGGGTGCTGGCTGACGACGTGGCTAATGAGGTTCGTATAGCCACGTTTGGCATCTTGCTTGCGCTGGACACCGCACCGGCACCGGTAGTAGCCCATGCACTCGTCATTCTCGTCGAGGATGGGATTGAAAAAGACGTCGCAGATCTGCTTCTTGGTGTAGCGCGATGCAGGGGAGCGCGTTGGAGATAGGAGGGAGTCCATACTTGGTGTTGCAAAACGAAGAATGAAAGTAGCATTGGCAATGGTGCTCCTGCAACCACAGTGCCGGAATGGATGGCTGCTGAGATTTTGTCAAAACCTTCCTGTTGATTGGCTAATAAATGGCTGACTAGAAGTGGTGATTGGTGGAGATTTACTGATTCTTCGAACATGAAATAGGTTATTGTATGGGGTGATAGTACCGAAATAAGTTATTGTCGGGCAAAGTTCGAAGACCAGAAATACATTATTGTATTGAAAAATATGGCAATAATTGTTATGGCCATATATTTTTAGGAAACCCTGTGCTCAATGACATCGGAGGAGTAACTTGGCCCTTGAGTGAAGGACTGAGCTCCCAACGGTGGTGTGAGCCATTGAGAGGACTCTATTGATGAAGGAGTCAGCGAGAGGCATCGAAGACTGGGACAAGCGCGGCGGGCGGGGCGACGCAGCACCGAAGACGCGACCCGGAGCTGACCGCATGTCGATTCGTAGTGATCTGATACCGGCCCGGCTTGACCACCAAGGTCACTAATGGCAGGATTATTACCGGGCTTTTGATTGTGGATACTGATGAGCACCTGTACTGTAGGCATATTCACTGCTTCATTTCGCTCGGACACGTGCGTTCAAGTGTTGTTGTACATTTTCTTCAGCTAATTATGCTAATGGCTATCTACCTTGTCAACGCGGACAAGCAGGCCAAACAGTGCTTTAGTTCTCGAGCACGACGCGGTAGCGCACCGTGCCGTTGCGCACCATCTGGATGCCCTCGTTCACCTTGCTCATGGGCATCTTCTGGATCACGGGGCGCACGTTCTTCTTGGACGCCACCTCGAGCATGTCCTTGATGTCCTGGATGCTGCCGATGGCGCTGCCCTTGAAGTTGGCGCCCTTGCCCACAAGTGGGAATGGCTTGAACTTGATCTCGTCGTTCGGCAGACCCACCATGATGACCGTGCCGTGCACGGCCAGGAAGCTCAGGAACAGCGTGTACGGCATGTTGTTGGCGTCGGCCGTGATGAGCAGGATGTCCACCGAGTTGGCCGCGTCCGCCGCCTGCTTCTCGTCCGTGTACACGACGAACTCGTCGGCGCCGAGGCGACGGATCTCCTGCTCCTTGTTGGCCGAGCGCGAGAAGGCCACCACGGCCGCGGCGCCCATGGCCTTGGCGAACTGGATACCCAGGTGGCCCAGGCCGCCGATGCCCACGATACCCACGCGGTCGCCGGGCTTGATGCCCACCTCCTTGAACGGCGTGAAGACCGTCGTGCCGGCGCACAGCAGCGGGGCCGCCACGTCGGACGGGATGTTGTCCGGGATCTTGAAGGCGTACTCGTGTGTGACGCGGATGTAGTCGGCGTAGCCGCCGTACGTGATGGCGCCGTCCGTCTTGCGGTACTTGGAGTTGTACGTGCCGACGCGGTGGCGGCAGTAGGCGTCCGTGCCGTTGGCGCACTCCTTGCACGGGTCCTCGGGGAACTTGTTGAGGCAGGCCCAGACCTGCGCGCCGACGCCCACGCGGTCACCCACCTTGAGCTCCTTGACCTGCTCGCCGGCCAGCGTCACCTCGCCCACGATCTCGTGGCCCACCACGCACGGGAACATGGTCTGGCTCCAGCCGCTGTCCATCGTGTGCAGGTCGGAGCCGCAGATGCCGCAGTGCGAGATCTTGATCTCGACGTCCTCGGGGCCCAGCGGCCGCGACTGGTACTCCCAGGGCTTAGCGTCCTCACCGTTGGCGAACGTAGCGTACGCGTGGATGGTCCTCGGGGCGGTCGACATGGCTTTCGGTTTAGGGGTTGGTTGCGAGCTTAGTGCTGGTTGCAGCTGCGTGGTCGACTTGTGTTGTGTCGATCGAAATGGAAAATGAGCTCCTCCATCGGACACTGCGCGGCCTCGAGCTGAGCAGCGCGGCCGCGTCTAGCTGCCAGGTTTGGGTGGGCATGTGCGTGGCTGGGCTCAGCGTCGCATAGCGGCGGCAAATCCGCTTTTGCTTGTCATGGCTGTCAAGGTTGAAGTGGCTATGGGCGACCCGGCTCTCGTCCGCTTCAGCTTGGGTAACCACACCGGTTTACAGCTGCGCAGCATACAAAGACCAAGTGTCGCCGCTTTGGGACACCTTCTGCCGGACGCGTCGCAGGTAAACCTCCCGGTGGTTGACGCGCCCACTGCGAACGAGAGACGCGGCGACGAGCTTGATTGGGATCAAGATCACGCACGCGGTTTGTTTACACTCGGGTCGGAGCAGCCCGCGGCCAACGAAGAAGGTGGCGCGTGCCACCCCATCCCGACGCTGCTGTAGACGGCGACACTTTGCGCTGTCTGTGTGTGTGTCCCATTGAGTGCTGGCGATCCAAGGTCGGCGCTCGGCCGACCCGGCGGACTCACTGTCTTAGGACCGTAAGGCGGCCGGCTCGTACCGTAATTGTTGAGGGTTCGAGTCCCCCAGGGGGCAGGACTTTCAGCCGGGGTAGAGCGGGGTCGATAGTGTAATGAACAGAACCCTACAGCACATCTTGACATGGCTTACACCATCCAAAAGGGACGGTTACCGAATATCTCGTACCGTAATTGGAAGGCCGAAGCCCCCAGCGACTTTCAGCGCCATCGACAATACATGCACTGTAGACCTCGCTTCCTATGCTGCCTAGCAATCAAAAAGAAGCTCAGCACCTGTTCAGTATCCGCGCGCTACGTGGCACGCGGCGTGTACTACTTGTCGTAGTACGTTCGAATGTGGACCGGCACCTCAGTGCTTGGTGTGCTTAGCCGAGCAGATACGTGTAGCGACAAGTAAAGCTTTGATAGAGGAAACTACACGTACAAGTCGGATTGGATGCATGCATTTGTATTCGTTGTGTCGAGGCTGTAAGTTGCGCCCCTCCCTATCTAAGCTTACCGTAGGTAGTCGGAACCTCCACGCGACGCCTAGTTCTCGAGCACCACGCGGTAGCGCACCGTGCCCTTGCGCACCATGTCGATGCCCTCGTTCACCTTGGCCATCGGCAGCTTCTGGATCACGGGGCGCACATTCTTCTTGGACGCCACCTCGAGCGTGTCCTTGATGTCCTGGATGCTGCCCACGTTGCTACCCACGAACTTGGCGCCCTTGCCCACGACCAGGAACGGGTTGAACTTGATGTCGTCGTTCGGCAGACCCACCATGATGCACGTGCCGCGCACGGCCAGGAAGCTCAGGAACAGCGAGTACGGCATGTTGTTCGCGTCGGCCGTGATGAGCAGGATGTCCACCGAGTTGGCCGCGTCCGCCGCCTGCTTCTCGTCCGTGTACACGACGAACTCGTCGGCGCCCAGGCCGCGCACCTCCGCCTCCTTGTTGTTGGAGCGCGAGAAGGCCGTCACCGAGACGGCGCCCATGGCCTTGGCGAACTGGATGGCCAGGTGGCCCAGACCGCCGATACCCACGATGCCCACGCGGTCGCCCTCCTTGATGCCGGCCTCCTTGAACGGCGTGAACACGGTCGTGCCGGCGCACATGAGCGGCGCGGCCACGTCCGACGGAATGTTGTCCGGGATCTTGATGGCGAACTCGTGCGGCACGCGCACGTAGTCGGCGTAGCCGCCGTACGTGATGGCGCCGTCGCTTTTGTACTTGTCGCTATACGTCCACACGCGGTGCGGGCAGTACGCGTCGTCGCCGCTGGCGCACACGGAGCACGGCGCTTTGGAGTCCTTGTTCAGGCAGGCCGACACGAGCGCGCCGACGCCCACGCGGTCGCCGACCTGCAGGCCCTTGACGTCGGGACCCGCCTGGGTGACCTCGCCGACGATCTCGTGGCCCACCACGCACGGGTACATGGTCTGGCCCCAGCCGCTGTCGAGCGTGTGCAGGTCAGAGCCGCAGATGCCGCAGTGCGAGATCTTGATCTCCACGTCTTCGGCGCCGAGCGCGCGCGACTGGTACTCCCAGGGCTTGATCTCCTCGCCCTTGCCGAATGAGGCGTAGGCGTGCACGGTTCTCGGGGAGGCGGACATCTTGGTCGAGGTTGGAAGGGAGCGCGTAGCTTGGACTTGCTGGCTGGAGAGCAAATTGCGGAATGGCTCTTGCTGTGGCGACTGAAGTCGGAGATTGACGGCAAAAATTCTTGGGCATCGAAAGTATGACGCTACGCGTTGCTGGAGTTGGAGCTGACGTAGTCCTGCTTTTTGACGCGAACATGGGCTTGCTGCGTCGATAAAGTTGGCGTCAAGGCATCCTCTGCATTGCGTGAGCTTCTCCTGTTTACAAATGCGTCAAACTGTGATCTTTTGGTGAGTCTCATTTAGCGGCGACCGCATGTCCCAAGTTGGGACTCCCAACCGTAAAATGGTCCATTTTACATTTTAAATGGAGCGATCCAGCAACGCTTTTTGAATTTGCTTTGATTATTTTTATTTCAGAAAGTACATGTATTATTAATAATACGTGTTCAAAATCAATGAACAGTACTGTATTAATATATGTAAGGTTAAAAGAACAATATTGCTCATGTTCATTCGATAGCAACGACGGAACACCCTAATTGACGGTCTCGCTCACCGTGAGCGCACCCGTGGTCGTGAACTTTACAATGCAGTGCTTGACCGACGAGTGCCTCGCTCCTATACCTAACCACTGCAGTGTGCTGAATCGTTCAAAATGTCGATGTTGTTGACAGCGACACTCGGTGCCTCCTCGAATACCTAGCTATCATCGAGAAGACTCTTGAATTTATCTTAGTGTTTGATTATCTGCCTAATGGCCAATCAAATTGCGAGCACTAAAAGATGTTTGCGATAATTTGCTCGTTTGCCAACACTTCGCGAAATTATACAGAAACTGACCTGAAGATCTATTGATGTTCAAAATTTGAAAGAGGGGGGGGGGTGTACTTGTACCCTCTTTCAGATTAGATTCCGAAAATAACTTCACAAGTGCGAAGAAAGGCAGGAATAAATCTTGGCGACCAATCACAGAAGGGTACCCCTATTTCAGATTTTGAACACATACTTTCTGGAATAATATGATTGGGGGTACCCGGACTGGTTGTCCGGGGGGTTCGCAGTTCTCGGGAGCAGCAAGATTCCTGCATTGGACTTCCGACAACAAGGACACAACAGCCAAAATTATACCGTACGCATTTTGAGCTCATCTGCATCATACTTTCAAACAAATATTGTGTTTACTTGACGGCTCCACCGGAAAGACCAGGATAACAGCATTTTTTTAAATAGAATTATTTATTATATCTGTGTTATTAGGAATCTCTTTTACTACATATCGGTAAGCATCTCCTGCGCCTGCCTCGCAGCCGCAGCATCTGCCCTGGTATCATACTTCAAATGATACACCGCTCCTTCGAAACTGCAAATTCGGGCCAGGCAAATATGCCGCCGAGGCGGTGGTTGTCGCGAGAATGTCGCTCGATGATACACAGGGGCCAGTGCTGGCCTGTGGTGGATGTCGCGAGAACGTCGCTTGATGAGACACTGGCCTGCATCGCCGAGGCGGTGGATGTCGCGAGAATGTCACTCGATGACAAACTCGCCTGGGCCGCCTAACGACAGCTGCGAATTCAAATCGCTGCGGGAATCGCAAGGGATACTCACCGCTAGGGTACGTCACCGCCTACCCTCCCGCCGTCCAATCTCCGACTTCAGTCGCCACAGCAAGAGCCATTCCGCAATTTGCTCTCCAGCCAGCAAGTCCAAGCTACGCGCTCCCTTCCAACCTCGACCAAGATGTCCGCCTCCCCGAGAACCGTGCACGCCTACGCCTCATTCGGCAAGGGCGAGGAGATCAAGCCCTGGGAGTACCAGTCGCGCGCGCTCGGCGCCGAAGACGTGGAGATCAAGATCTCGCACTGCGGCATCTGCGGCTCTGACCTGCACACGCTCGACAGCGGCTGGGGCCAGACCATGTACCCGTGCGTGGTGGGCCACGAGATCGTCGGCGAGGTCACCCAGGCGGGTCCCGACGTCAAGGGCCTGCAGGTCGGCGACCGCGTGGGCGTCGGCGCGCTCGTGTCGGCCTGCCTGAACAAGGACTCCAAAGCGCCGTGCTCCGTGTGCGCCAGCGGCGACGACGCGTACTGCCCGCACCGCGTGTGGACGTATAGCGACAAGTACAAAAGCGACGGCGCCATCACGTACGGCGGCTACGCCGACTACGTGCGCGTGCCGCACGAGTTCGCCATCAAGATCCCGGACAACATTCCGTCGGACGTGGCCGCGCCGCTCATGTGCGCCGGCACGACCGTGTTCACGCCGTTCAAGGAGGCCGGCATCAAGGAGGGCGACCGCGTGGGCATCGTGGGTATCGGCGGTCTGGGCCACCTGGCCATCCAGTTCGCCAAGGCCATGGGCGCCGTCTCGGTGACGGCCTTCTCGCGCTCCAACAACAAGGAGGCGGAGGTGCGCGGCCTGGGCGCCGACGAGTTCGTCGTGTACACGGACGAGAAGCAGGCGGCGGACGCGGCCAACTCGGTGGACATCCTGCTCATCACGGCCGACGCGAACAACATGCCGTACTCGCTGTTCCTGAGCTTCCTGGCCGTGCGCGGCACGTGCATCATGGTGGGTCTGCCGAACGACGACATCAAGTTCAACCCGTTCCTGGTCGTGGGCAAGGGCGCCAAGTTCGTGGGTAGCAACGTGGGCAGCATCCAGGACATCAAGGACACGCTCGAGGTGGCGTCCAAGAAGAATGTGCGCCCCGTGATCCAGAAGCTGCCGATGGCCAAGGTGAACGAGGGCATCGACATGGTGCGCAAGGGCACGGTGCGCTACCGCGTGGTGCTCGAGAACTAGGCGTCGCGTGGAGGTTCCGACTACCTACGGTAAGCTTAGATAGGGAGGGGCGCAACTTACAGCCTCGACACAACGAATACAAATGCATGCATCCAATCCGACTTGTACGTGTAGTTTCCTCTATCAAAGCTTTACTTGTCGCTACACGTATCTGCTCGACTAAGCACACCAAGCACTGAGGTGCCGGTCCACATTCGAACGTACTACGACAAGTAGTACACGCCGCGTGCCACGTAGCGCGCGGATACTGAACAGGTGCTGAGCTTCTTTTTGATTGCTAGGCAGCATAGGAAGCGAGGTCTACAGTGCATGTATTGTCGATGGCGCTGAAAGTCGCTGGGGGCTTCGGCCTTCCAATTACGGTACGAGATATTCGGTAACCGTCCCTTTTGGATGGTGTAAGCCATGTCAAGATGTGCTGTAGGGTTCTGTTCATTACACTATCGACCCCGCTCTACCCCGGCTGAAAGTCCTGCCCCCTGGGGGACTCGAACCCTCAACAATTACGGTACGAGCCGGCCGCCTTACGGTCCTAAGACAGTGAGTCCGCCGGGTCGGCCGAGCGCCGACCTTGGATCGCCAGCACTCAATGGGACACACACACAGACAGCGCAAAGTGTCGCCGTCTACAGCAGCGTCGGGATGGGGTGGCACGCGCCACCTTCTTCGTTGGCCGCGGGCTGCTCCGACCCGAGTGTAAACAAACCGCGTGCGTGATCTTGATCCCAATCAAGCTCGTCGCCGCGTCTCTCGTTCGCAGTGGGCGCGTCAACCACCGGGAGGTTTACCTGCGACGCGTCCGGCAGAAGGTGTCCCAAAGCGGCGACACTTGGTCTTTGTATGCTGCGCAGCTGTAAACCGGTGTGGTTACCCAAGCTGAAGCGGACGAGAGCCGGGTCGCCCATAGCCACTTCAACCTTGACAGCCATGACAAGCAAAAGCGGATTTGCCGCCGCTATGCGACGCTGAGCCCAGCCACGCACATGCCCACCCAAACCTGGCAGCTAGACGCGGCCGCGCTGCTCAGCTCGAGGCCGCGCAGTGTCCGATGGAGGAGCTCATTTTCCATTTCGATCGACACAACACAAGTCGACCACGCAGCTGCAACCAGCACTAAGCTCGCAACCAACCCCTAAACCGAAAGCCATGTCGACCGCCCCGAGGACCATCCACGCGTACGCTACGTTCGCCAACGGTGAGGACGCTAAGCCCTGGGAGTACCAGTCGCGGCCGCTGGGCCCCGAGGACGTCGAGATCAAGATCTCGCACTGCGGCATCTGCGGCTCCGACCTGCACACGATGGACAGCGGCTGGAGCCAGACCATGTTCCCGTGCGTGGTGGGCCACGAGATCGTGGGCGAGGTGACGCTGGCCGGCGAGCAGGTCAAGGAGCTCAAGGTGGGTGACCGCGTGGGCGTCGGCGCGCAGGTCTGGGCCTGCCTCAACAAGTTCCCCGAGGACCCGTGCAAGGAGTGCGCCAACGGCACGGACGCCTACTGCCGCCACCGCGTCGGCACGTACAACTCCAAGTACCGCAAGACGGACGGCGCCATCACGTACGGCGGCTACGCCGACTACATCCGCGTCACACACGAGTACGCCTTCAAGATCCCGGACAACATCCCGTCCGACGTGGCGGCCCCGCTGCTGTGCGCCGGCACGACGGTCTTCACGCCGTTCAAGGAGGTGGGCATCAAGCCCGGCGACCGCGTGGGTATCGTGGGCATCGGCGGCCTGGGCCACCTGGGTATCCAGTTCGCCAAGGCCATGGGCGCCGCGGCCGTGGTGGCCTTCTCGCGCTCGGCCAACAAGGAGCAGGAGATCCGTCGCCTCGGCGCCGACGAGTTCGTCGTGTACACGGACGAGAAGCAGGCGGCGGACGCGGCCAACTCGGTGGACATCCTGCTCATCACGGCCGACGCCAACAACATGCCGTACACGCTGTTCCTGAGCTTCCTGGCCGTGCACGGCACGGTCATCATGGTGGGTCTGCCGAACGACGAGATCAAGTTCAAGCCATTCCCACTTGTGGGCAAGGGCGCCAACTTCAAGGGCAGCGCCATCGGCAGCATCCAGGACATCAAGGACATGCTCGAGGTGGCGTCCAAGAAGAACGTGCGCCCCGTGATCCAGAAGATGCCCATGAGCAAGGTGAACGAGGGCATCCAGATGGTGCGCAACGGCACGGTGCGCTACCGCGTCGTGCTCGAGAACTAAAGCACTGTTTGGCCTGCTTGTCCGCGTGACAAGGTAGATAGCCATTAGCATAATTAGCTGAAGAAAATGTACAACAACACTTGAACGCACGTGTCCGAGCGAAATGAAGCAGTGAATATGCCTACAGTACAGGTGCTCATCAGTATCCACAATCAAAAGCCCGGTAATAATCCTGCCATTAGTGACCTTGGTGGTCAAGCCGGGCCGGTATCAGATCACTACGAATCGACATGCGGTCAGCTCCGGGTCGCGTCTTCGGTGCTGCGTCGCCCCGCCCGCCGCGCTTGTCCCAGTCTTCGATGCCTCTCGCTGACTCCTTCATCAATAGAGTCTTCTCAATGGCCGGCATTCCCATCGGGGACCCGATCCTTTTCTCAAGGACCTACCGGGATGCGGCGGACGAGAGGCTCCTCCGATCTCCTTGAGCGGCTGAAAACCATGCGGAACGGGGTATTCGCAGACATCCGCAGGGGTGGGGGCTCCAACATGACGGACCGCACGGCGTCCACGCTGCTCCGGTCCTTCTCCAAGCACAGGTGGGCCGACGACAGTCTCGAGTTGCTCAGCTACTGGCAGCAACGAGGCGTCTCGCCCGATGCGTCGTCACGCAGCGTTGCGTTCAGTATGTTGTGTGATAAGAACAAGTTTACTCGGGCTCTTCCGGAAGTCGCTGTTCGAGGAGCAAAGCGAGCTGCCGGCGTGGGTATACGGCCGCGCGATGCACGCTGCAACGGAGTTGCATCGCCCTGAGCTTGTGACCGACATCTTCGGCCACTTAGTGGGGTATAACGACCTAGTGCTCGAAACTTACGAACGTAAGGGAGGGGTGTACATGATCTGAGTCCACGCTCTTGGAGAGCGCCGGAGTCCGTGGAGGACCTCGACGTGCTCCGAAGGATGATAAAACGCAACTGAATGTATATTGAGCTTAATGGCACTACCCTGTTGAACTTGGGTGTTGATGCAGCACTGGTTTAAGAGTGCGTGACGCGTCGACGTCGCTGGTGGTGCCGTACGCTCTCTGGCCGAATGGCCACCGGCCAGATCAGTACACGATGCTCTGCGACGCGCGCGATCAAGGCGTGAAGCTTCGGAGGAGGCACTGCGGTCGCTGGTTGTCTTTGCCGATCGAGCGGAGCAGCCGGACGTTGCACTGGACGCCCTGGCCATGTTGAAGGAGGAAGGCCTCGAGCCGACGGCCGACGACTATAGCGCGGTGTTCGGCTTGGCTAAGCGGTGGGGGGATCTGATAGAAGTGTACGAGTCGATGCCCCAAAGTTATCGTACGCAGCTGAATCGCAACGCTCAATCGCACGTGGTCATGGCCCACGCTCAAAGCGAAAGCGAGGACGCGAAGATTAGAGGACTGGGCGTGTTTGGCGCGGACGAAAGCAAGTGGAACGCGGACGCGACGAACGCGGCACTGGACGCGCTGCTCCAGACCCGCCAGGTTGACGCGCTGTTCTCGCTTGCGAGCAGAAGGGGACGAAGTGGAGCTCGTACACGTACGGGATGGTAGCGCTGGGTTACATTCGCAGCGGATTCACGAAGAAAGCGCTCTAGTTCCTGCGCGCAAACTCCGCGCATATGAAGACGAGCAACATCCCATGCTACCGCGAACTCATCGAGTAGTACACAACGAAGAAGAGCGACCCCTACCGCGCGCGGATTGGTTGAATGCGCTTGAACTCGACAGGCAACTGCCCGGCCAAGCGATGCACTGGGAGTTCCGCAAGCAGATGTGGCTTCGAGATCTATCGTTTGCCTGACGAGCAGCAGCTAGGTGTGCCTCTCGACGCCAAGCCAGAGGCTTCAGATGTCACGTTGGCGCGGGAGATATTCGAGGACATTAAATTAAGCAAGGTGGCGGCGTGGGCCTGACAAAAGAGGTGGCCCCGAAGCTTCTGTTGACCATGGCAACTCACACCCGCACCGACGATTGCGTCGCGATGCTAGTAGGGCTGTTTCGTGCATCGATTGGGTTATGCCTATAATTTTAAGAGCTCTAATCATACCTAAGCCCCCGACAAAAAGCTTATCCTGTATTAGACACGTTAAGGATTTTACACCTCGTTTTTGTATGGGTTGATACAAACTTTAAGTCAATCGAGGGTAGGTTTAAGTCCCATCCTTTCCGGATCAGCCGCCTTATTGTACTCTTCATAAGTCCTGACACCAATTTTCGGCCACGCACAAAAGGGTCTTTCACTGCGAAAACCTATATCGATATTTAGATAAATAGGGGTTTCGCTGGCGCTGAATCCGAAAATGAGGTCAGATTTTGCTAATTCGTAGCCGTTTTTGCGCTGTAAGGGTCTAGAAAAAGTTATTCCAACGCCTCGAAATGCTCGTCGGGAAGAATGGACCTGTTTTGCAGAAATAGAGAGCTATCATTGGTCAGAAGGGCTATTCATCTGGTTTGCATGGGAAAGGCAATCGCTATTGCCTCGTGCTGCAGTTTGGCCATTAACATCTGGTCCGCATCTCATTGGCACACATGTATTTATGGAGGTTAAATTTGGATGCTTGTATAACAGTCCTCAACATGGACACATAATACATGTGATCTTAGATGTAACTTTCATAACTGTTACATATCAAATGGATCAACTGGCACCCCAAACTCGGCAACCTGACACACGCAGTATTGCGCCGATACGCATACAACCGCCATGGATCGAAAGCCAAACCAGCATGCAACAAGCTTTCTCGTGCAATTTTGCTGAATAGGCCTAGGTTTTCGTGTAGACCGATAAAACTGTCGATCGTCACAATCATATTTTTCTCTCCTGTAGTGAACTCTTGTTGCTTGACCTGCATTTTCGCTTCATGTCCTAGCGGTAGCCAAGAAAAGGACATTGTTCTTGTGACGGGGCACACAGCACTTCTTAACAGAGGAAGCTGGAGTATACAAACTCCAAGTGAACAGCCGTTCACGTGTCCCTGGTCTGAAGGGGACGACTTGACTTGCAAAAGAGGTAGATCTAAGACTGAATGTATTTATAGGTTGGTACAGATTTGGCCTGCATACAAATCCTAAGTTGCCTATAATTTGTTCCATACAAAATGTATCTGGTGGCTCTGAGGCCACTTGGTCACTATCCCGAGGAGTGACCGATGGCTACATGACTGATGTAGCCATCCCTGAATAGTGACAGGGCCACTATTCCATGTAACCCCGTTACATCCTCCCCCACTTAGATTCGATCTTATCGACCAATCAGAGCGAGGTTACGCCGGCGACTCACATTTCACTCGCAAAGTCGAAATCCATCGACAACGGCGCGAGCTCTGGCGCCTCGGCTCTCGGGCCTCAAAGAGCAACTGGCGCATCGCCGAGCAAGCCGCAGGGTCTCCACGTCGACCGGAAGCATGCCTCCAAAGCGCAGCGCGCGTGGTGCGAAAGCACCTTCAAAATCACGGGCCGCAGGGCCGAAGACCAGGTCGGCCAAGGCCAGGGACGCGTCGTCCGCGCTGATGGAGGCCACGGAGACGGCCGAGGAGGCGGTGCGCTCTCGTAGCAGCACGCCGGAGGGCGGGCGCCGGTCTCGGAGTCGGAGCAAGACTCCCGAGGCCGCGCCAAGTGGTGAGGGAAGCTCCCAGCCCCAGTCGGGGCGGGCCAAGTCGGCCTTCGACTGGTCGGCCAGCATCGAGAACTGCACGATGCTTGTGCATTCCGGTGAGAGCTCACCCGAGGGCAGCGAGAACGCCGCCAAAGACGAAGCGCTGGCGGCAAGCAGCACGCCCAGCTCTCCGCCCTTCCCGAAGGCTCCATCCACGAAGGAGGCCGAGGACGTCGAGTCCAGCGCCGGCGCCGGTGACGGCAAGCAGGCGAAGGAAGACGACGACGTCATGGCCGACACTGAAGACATGGCCGAGAAGTCGCTGAGCGACGCGGGCTCCGAGCCCAAGGCGGCGTCGCCACTCAAGCGTCTGACGCTGGCACAGGGTCGTGAACGTGCCCAAGCGTCGAACGACTGCCGCCACGAAGGCCAAACATGCCAGGGCGCAGAAGCGTTCCGCTTCCAGGTCGCCCAGCCCCGGACCAGGCACCCACTTGTTCAGCGACTCGGAGGACGAGGAGGGTGCCGTCCATGAGCCCAGAGAGCTCTCCAATGACCTCGACGAGCAGCAGGAGAACTACCGTACTGCTCGCTCGGGCGCGCAAGCCAGGCAGTCGTCTGCCGCGACTGCTGTTGAGTCATCTTCTGGCGGGAGTGCCACGCATCCGCCGGGCTACTTCCCGCCCGAGCCTAGCACCGGAGCGCCTGCGCTGTTGGAGAGGCTCTCGGCCCCTCGTGGCCTTGTCGGCGGGTACACCTCAAGGGGTTCCTATGAGCGTGCACTCGTTGAGAAAGAGCCACTCTTCCTTGGCGACGTTGAAGTCGCCCGGTGTGTGCTACTAGCACCACACAAGCTCACACTGAAGGAGTTCACCACGCTTCGCAAGAAGCCGGAGGACAAGGGTGGACTCCATCCTGTGTGGGGTTTCCACTGGGTCAAGCCAAACGACAACATGACCTGGGGTGAGGTGGAAGACCTCTTCTGGCGCTACGTCGAGCGCAAGGGGTTTTCCGACCAAGAGTTCAAGGAACTCCGTGAGGATCGCACTCTGGCCGCCATCCTGGACTTGCGCGAGCTCCGCATCGAGTTCGCCCAACTCGTGAGCAAGCGCAAGCTCCGCGGGAGGATGGACGAGCTCAAGAAGGAGGCGAAAGCCAAAGCTCGTGACGAGCGTGGGCGCGATGCGACTACGTCTGCTACCGTGCCCCGTGCACCGGCCAAGAGGCCAAGGACTACTTACGAAGCTGCCGCTGCTTCTCGTCCCAGATCGCAACTGCCTTCGGGCAGTCTGCCTGGAGCTGTTCAACAGGCTCCCATGAGTTATCCGACTCCGGGTAACCTCGCCACTTCACGAGCAGCTGGCGCTTGCCATGGAGACGCCGCTCCTGGACGACTCGTTCCACGTGGTAGTGGATCTGCCCATTACGGTCAAGGAGGGCCGGCGGAGGTCTCGCACGACCATGGCTACGAGCCTGAGGCAACGCAGCCGCATGCTGGGGCCCAGAGTCAGGTGGTGACCCTGCAGCAAGAGGAGATTCGTCTTCTCCGGGAGCGCGTGTACGCCCTTGAGATCGCGCTTGGCGTCGGCCTTGGTGGCGAGGCTGCCTCTCGTGCTGGCCAGCCTGGTGCCGTGGAGCGGCTCCGTGCGGACGTTCGTGCGCTGTTTCTGGAGACTCGCGAGCTCCATGGTCGAGTGGACCGTCGGGCCGACGTGACGTCCTTGGAGTCACTGCGAAGCGAGATCGCTGGCCTTCGGGCCGAGCTCCGTGGCCCCATGTCGTATCCGGAGCCGGCGCATCATTATCAGGCCCCGTATGGCCATGGCTACGCAAGCCCTGCGTACGCCGCTACGACGTACGCCTCGTCTTCGTCGTCTTACGACCAGCGCGCGTACCAGGCGCCGTACCGCGACCCGACGCCGCGCTTCGAGGAGGTGCGGTCGTCTCCGCCGGGGTACCCACCGCTTCCTGCGGGGTATCCTGAGCCTGAGGGTCATGGTACCTCTTCAGACGACCCACGTAGAACGTCGGGTGAGTCGTCATCGACTTAGGCAAGTCTATCGTGTACGCCGCGCCGTGTCGGCTGAGGACCGCGAAGGGTCCAATGAAGCGGTGCTTCAGCTTGTTGCTCTCGACCGAGCTAACTGTGTTTAGCGGTAGGTTTCTAGTATCTAGGAGAACTAAATCCCCAACCTTAAACACGTTCATGTTTCCTCTTCCATTTCCGTCCGAGTACTCCTTCTGTTTGTCTTGGGCTTGAGCCATGGTGTCTCGCACCCTGCTGATGATGTTCAGCCTGTCTTCGACAAACGAGGACAATTGCTTCCGCAAGGCAGCTGGACTCACGTCCGAGACCTGGGAGGAAAGGGTTTTCCGAGCCTCTCCCCCACTTACGACCGAAGCCCCGGTGCCGCCTCGTAATGTGAGCGGCACCTGAGGGTGGCGTAACCCGTTGAGGTAAAAGGGCGTAAAGCCCGTCGATGCATGCACCGCATTGTTGAGTGCGAACTCAACCATGGGCAAGCGATCGGCCCAAGAGCGGGGCATCTCCGCGCAGATACTGCGGAGCGTGTCTCGAGCACGCGATTGACGCGCTCCGTCTGGCCGTCGGTCTGCGGGTGATCCGCCGTCGACATCGACAGCCGTGTGCCCAGAAGGCTAAACAGCGTCTGCCAGAACGCAGCGGTGAACTGCGGGTCTCGGTCAGAGACGATGGTCTCGGGCAGACCGTGGTGTCGGAAGACACAGTCCATGAACAGGCGAGCGACCTCAGCGTCAGTGACTGTGTCACGAACCGGAGCAAAGTGTACCATCTTGCTCAGGCGGCACACATAGGCGACAACGCCGGTGTTGCCACGGTCATCGGCCGGAAGCCCGAAGACAAAGTCGAGACTCATCGACTTCCAGCAGTCCACTGGGACGGGCAGGCTCTGCAAAGGAGCGGAGGCGTGACCAGCAGGCTTCACGCGCTGGCACGTCTCGCACGTCCGGACGTAGGTAGCGACCCACTTGTACATGTGAGGCCACCAGAACATCTGAGAGACGGACGCGTACGTCTTCTCACGGCCGAGATGGCCACTGGATGGCGCATCGTGCGCTTCCATCAGGATGGCGTACTTGAGATCCTCGTCGTTGGGCACGACAATACGGGGAGGATCCTCGGGCTCCACCCTATAGTGGAGCAAGCCATCAGCCCACTCATAGCGATGCAGCCGTGCACGCTGGCGGGGCGTGAGCCACTCAGCCTTGGCGTCAGCGCCAGCGGCTAAGAACCGCACCACAGAACCAAGGTTGGCATCGTCTCGGTATGCCAACCGGATGCGATCATACAGATCCGTCGTGACTCGACTAATGTGAGCAAGCTCGTAGTCGGGTCGGCGCGACAGCGCATCGGCAAGCACGTTAAGCTTGCCCGGCTTGTACTCAACGCGGAAGTTGTATTCCGCGAAGAATGACAGCCAGCGCGCCATCCGCTGAGAGAGGTGCGGCGAGTTGACGGCAGTCCGCAAGGACGCGTGGTCTGTATAGACGACAAAGGGCGTCGAGCCCAGGAGGTGCACTCGGAACTTGACAAGAGCGTACTTCATGGCAAGTAGCTCCTTGTCGTGGACTGGGTAGTTCCGTTCGGCTGCCTTGAGCTGCCTGGACTGGAACGAGATGACTCGTTCGCGGCCTTCATCATCGGCCTGCAATAGCGCACAGCCAATTGCGTAGTCGGACGCATCACAGACAACGCTGAAAGGCTTCGTCTCGTCCGGCAAGGCCAGGACGGGCGCGCGCTGTAAGCTCGCCTTGATGTCGTCAAACGCATCTTGATGACGCTGTTCCCAGCGCCAGTCGACGTCCTTCTTCAGGAGATCCGACAGCGGCCGTGCCAATCCGGCGTAGCCAGCACTGTACTTGTGCAAGTAGTTGGCAAGGCCCAACCACTGTCGTAGGTCCTTCTGCGACCGAGGTGGCGGCCAAGCCGCGATGGCTTTCACCTTCTCCGGGTCCCCCGGACCCCGGCGCTGCTGACGAAGCAGCCCAGGACCTTGATCTCCTCAGCTGCGAACACGCACTTGTCGATGTTGGCGTATAGCTTGTTCGCCCGCATGACTTCGAACACACGCCGAAGGTGCTGGAGATGCACCTCCATGGCCGTCTGGCCTGCCTCGGCACGGCTGTGGACGAAGATGTTGTCAAAGTACGTCTGTGCGAACGCACGCAAAGGTCGGAACAGTTGTGTGACCAAGCGATTGAACGTTGCCGGGGCGTTTGAAAGCCCCTGAGGCATGACCAGCCACTCCCAGAGCATGCCGCTCGGCGTACTCACTGCCGTGAGAGGGATGTCGCTCTCGCGCATCAGGATCTGGTAGTATCCGTCCACCAGGTCCAGCGCGCTGTACAGCGTGCAGCCGGCCATGTTGTTAAGCAACACGTCCTTGCGCGGGATCGGTGTCTGGGCAGGCACTGTCGCGCTGTTCAGCTTGTTGTAAGCATGAACCAGACGCCACTTTCCGTTCGGTTTACGAACACAAAAAGTAGGTGTCGAGTGCGGAGACTTCGACTCCCGCACCATGCCTGCCTTCGCCTTGGCGGCAAAGAAGGCATCAATGACTTCACACTGCTCCCGGGGAAGAGGCCATTGCCTCGTGACACAGTACTTCGTGCCTGGCACGAGGTCGATCTCGTGCCTGATTCCCCTGTCTGGTGGGAGTTTGGACAGCGGGTCCTTGGACACCACGTCCTCGAACTCCTTCACCAAGGGATACACTGGATCCTTCGGGTTCTTGAGGATCTCAGAACCCATGCGCGACGCGCGCTGTCTTCGGAACTCTTCCAGGACGTCCTTGTCCATGACCGAGGACGAGTTCAACTCGGCCGTCGAAGGCTCCGGCCTAAGGAGAACCAACTCTGCGATCTCCCCGGCCTGTAGCTCGGCCAGGAAGTCCTCCATGGCGAGCTCTTCAAGGTTCAGTAATTCTGAAACCTCGGGCAGTGCTGTGAGCTGGACAGCCCCTGCCTTGACCCGACGACCGGTCACGCCGTCGAAGATGTGATGGCATTCTTCGGCGGCTGGAGCCCTCACTGGAGACTCGGAGTCGCTGGCGACTGGCATGGTCGGCCTCACGACTAAGCCCTGCTTACGACGTGACCCTCGGGTGTCTTCGTCTTGTGGCACCGCCTTGACGGCACCACTGATCGTCTTGACCTTGTGCGGAACTATGTTACCCGCCTTGTTCTTGAGCGGAACTTGGTTACCCGCCTTGCTGGGTGGAACTATGTTACCCACCTCGCCGTGTGGAACTTGGTTACCCACACCAGGAGCGCCTCTAGCGCCTCCCGCATCAGTTATGGTCTGAGTGACCTCGTGTGGAACTATGTTACCCACATCGGAAGCGCCTGCAGTGCCTTCCTCATCAGTTTTGGTCTGAGTGACCTCGCGTGGAACTTGGTTACCCACGCCAGCGCCAGCGGCGCCTTCTCCAGCAGCGTCTGCTGTCTGCGGTACTTCGTTACCCGCATGTGGACCTACGTTACCCACCTGGTAGGTGCTGTCCAGCACCTCCACTCTTAGGCCTTGACCGGCCCGGTCGGAGTCGACGTCAGTCTCGACGGACCCCAAGAACTCGTTAGACGCTGCTGCGTCCTGGCGGCCCTCGCGGGCACCCCAGCTGCTGCCAGAGGTGGGAACATGACTCACCAAAGCTCTGTCAGAGCGTGGGGGACGGCTAGCCCCGATGGCTTTGCCGCGCCAGTCTATCCAAGGCTCGTGCTTCTCCAGCCACGGCATGCCAAGGATCATGTCGTACTTGTCCATGTCTAGGACCAAGAACGGCTCCGTGCTGTCAAAGTCCTCGAACTTGACAGCGAGGTCCATGTGGACCCGAGGTACTTCTACCACTGTACCGTCGGCCAGTCTTACCGAGACCAGCCCGTTGCCTTTGCTGCCTCGCAGCGCATCGGCGTACTTGTCGCGATTACGTGCGACAGTCTGGCGGCGCGCAAAGTTCTTGGACGCCCCAGAGTCGATCAAGATTCTCAAGGGATGATCGTATCCCGGTACACTCGCGTATACCACAAGCAGCCCACCGCTGCCCTTCTCCGCTTCGAGAGTACACAGACTCTCAGGGGCTAAGTCCCCATGGCGTGCGCCACCCGCACGCCCCTCATGAAGACTTAGTGTTTCCCCGGTAGGGCGCCCCGCCCCTACTGGTGTCCGGCGTTCCCCTGGTTCCTGGGGCGCGGCTTCTGCCAGCGACCCCTAGAACCAAAGGGCCTCGAAGAGAACTTCTTCTTCAGTCCTCCCGCGGGACAGGCACGTTTCATGTGCCCAAGCTTGCCACAGCCGTAGCAGCGAATGTCGCTCTGCTCGGCCATGCCCAGATCCATGGGAACCGGCCCGTTGGTCGCTCCACTACCGGAGTTACCACTAGGCGCACCGCCAGAGGCAGGGTTGCTCTGCCATACCGTGGCGGGGGTACGAGTCTGCTTGTGGCTGTACTCCTCCTGGAGGGCAATCTGAATCGCCTCCTCCATAGTGTTTGCCTGCACCCGGAACAGTTGCGTGCGGGCAGGGCCGACACGCAGACCGTCCATGAACACGGTCACCTTGATGTGTTCAGGCAGGGGGTTCCCCACCAGAGAGGCAGTGAGCACTCGCATCTCCTGGATGTACTCATGCAGCTCGCGCCTTCCTTGTTTGCAGGCGAGGAAGCGCGAGCGCTGGCGGTACTCGTAGTTTGCCGGGAGGAACGCGGCCCGCAGCTGCTCGCACAGCTGGGACCATGATGCGAAGCATCCAGGCGTCGTCGCTTCGCGCGTGTACGCCCAACTCTTAGCGCGACCACTAAGGTTGGAGAGCGCGAAGGCGACACGGAGTCGCTCGTCCGATACAAGAGCCGCGTCCATCGCGAGCTCGACTCCTCGAACCCAGAAGTGGAGGTTCTCTCTTTCCTTCCCTTCGAAGGGGTGAACCTTCAGCCACAGAGGCTTCGGTTGCACCGGCTTCGGCACAGCCGCAGTGGCCTGCAGCCCCTGAACGTGGGCGATGGTCCCTCGCTCGTAGGTGTCGAACGCATTGATACGCTCAACCTGCTCAGCCGGCGTCGCCGCCGCTAAGCTGCGCAGGGCATCTGTCCCGAAGATGCCTGCCATCTTCCGAACGGACTCGTACTGCGAGTCGTTCAGATGAGGAAACTCTGTCCGATCCATCTTGGCTCACTCGATGAGACCACAGAGGATTCAGGTAGTCCAATCTACCCGCGTAGGCGTAAGATTGACTACAAGTGCTACCAAGTGTGACGGGGCACACAGCACTTCTTAACAGAGGAAGCTGGAGTATACAAACTCCAAGTGAACCGCCGTTCACGTGTCCCTGGTCTGAAGGGGACGATTTGACTTGCAAAAGATGTAGATCTAAGACTGAATGTATTTATAGGTTGGTACAGATTTGACCTGCATACAAATCCTAAGTTGCCTATAATTTGTTCCATACAAAATGTATCTGTTGGCTCTGAGGCCACTTGGTCACTATCCCGAGGAGTGACCGATGGCTACATGACTGATGTAGCCATCCCTGAATAGTGACAGGGTCACTATTCCATGTAACCCCGTTACAGTTCTGGATAGAGGAGACAATTCTCTATCGACTGTTGCTTTCAGCGTTTGAATATGTGCAATATTGACTAAGCTACGGCCCACAAGTTCACAGGTTAAAAAAACTGGTGTCAGGACTTATGAAGAGTACAATAGGGTGGGTGGTTTATCTTGCAAAAGTGCAGGACGCAGGATCGGCAGTTGGAGCGTGCCTTCCGCTTATTTCCGACGCATTTTCTGACGAGACCCCACTTGGTCCCACCTTGGTTAGCGAGGAGCCCGGGGTGGGCGACATATCAAAAATGACCCCGTTATCATAACTCGACTCGTAGTTTTGCTGCATTGCCGGTCATGCAGTTGTTTGTGTCGGCCAGGAGGCTTCTGAGGCATAACTACGGACTCCACTAGCATGTTGGCGTGGTCCAGGTCAAGCAATGCGCCCCTCGGTCGGTACGGAAGCCTACAGGCGAGATCCACTTGTTCAATTCCCTCAGTAGGGTCTACCGCGAGCGAGGGTCTCCCCTCTGCAGGCCGGCCTGTGGGGTGATGGGAGCCTGCCAGGCTGCCTCGTGGCCATATGCCACGATATGACCGACGGGAGTTCTCCGACTCTTTGCAGGTCGCGAGCGTTGCACAACGCTGCAGGACGCGGCCATGACGAGGCGAAATAGAGGCCTCTAATTGGCCGAGTGGTCCATATCCTGCGGCATCCTGCACTTTTGCAAGATAAACCACCTACCCTTACTGGATCTTTGTATTTCCTAAAAATAAGGTACTAGAGGTCTTCGTCAAATCAGTATTAGAGATTACAGTGGTTTTCGCGCGCCACTCGTTGGAGCTCACTCTCGAAATCTCGCCGTAGCCGCACAGACCTCATCCGGCCAACTTCTCCCAGCTACCGCCAGCTTTGAGGTTGTAGGTGGGGCTGACGGTCACCAATTCGCCATCCAAGCGCCTTCAGCTCGAGCAACATAAGCCCCAGCCAAGATGCACAACGCGAGCGTGTGGGTGCTATTCCTCGATCCTAACGAAGTAAGGTAGGTGCGATTACCGAGATACTGCTACCGTCTTTTCTGGTGTATAGGAATGTCCAAGCTAACTTCTATAGTTTCTTAGCAGAACTGGCGACGAAACGACGGTCTTTGGACCGACGACGGATACCAGCTGAGTAACTGGCCAAGGTGGGATTTGCGTAGCTTGTATTGTACGTGGTATTATGCTAATGGTATTGTGTATTATACAGAAAGCCTGGGTGATAGAGTCTCGCGATTCTGGCCTCGGTGCTTCGGTCAGACAAATAGACCGCTCGCGTCGATTGATCAAGCCCTGAAATCGATCAAGTCATGCTATCGGATACGAGCTGCTATTATGCAAACATGTTATCACATATTTTGACGTTGTGTGTATGTGTATGGTGGAATGGTTTAGTTCTTGGATCGCGAAGAAACCTCAGGCCAAGTGCTGCAACCATGAACACCGCAGAAACATTATGGTACGTTTACACTGTACATACACGATATGGATGCGCGTCGTTGACAACTATCGTGTATGATACAGATGTATCGCGCTTTCCGTTTACTAGAGGGAAACTATGGCAACGTCTCGTTTGAGTGGCATGTACGCACCCAACGCAAGCGACGACTTCTACGAGGGTCATCAATCAGCATGTCAGAAGCAGCGCAAGGCAAGACAACAGCGGAGCGGTCAGAAGCATCAAGGACTTCTACGCTGTTCGATAAAGCCTTTCAACAAAATACACGTTCTGTTTCTAGACAAGAATATGATTTTGTATCAGATGGATATCTTTGCCACGAGCTTTCTCCATGCATGTGTGGCCTTGAAGTATCTGATGTAGTTTCTTTCTGATACAGCGGTAATTTAATAGCTGACATGACTTCGTTCACTAGTACCTGCAAGTGCTCGAACTGTCTTCATTTTGATTTCGTTAAGTTCTGTTATCGTGTCTTATACGATTTACCATAGACCCAGCAATGTATTATACAGTTTTAAGGCGTACCATCATGAACACATAAGGAAGGCAACAACAAGGAGTCGTTCGCGCTTATTTGGTGCCAGTGGCAATCGCTAGAGGTCGAGAGTCACAAACCTCTTCAGCAAGTACGATAGTTGCATATGCAAGTAAGCACCATCGGGCGATGAAACGGCGGAAGGAAGGCATCGTGATCCCAGCGGAAACATGCAATCCAAGGTCCAAACACGGACCCACCGGCAGCGGTGACCGTCAACGTGACACAGACCTGTTTGATGGATGTGGGAGCGTTGCGCAGCAGCACATGCGTGTCCGATGAAACGCAATACAGTGCGTGCTACAGCTCTTCCGGCTCTTTACTTGCCTTGATTCCAGTATACGCTCGTGCTGCTGATTGCCATCTGACTTGAGTCTCTAAATATCGACACCAATTAGCGTTGATAAAAATGAAATAATAGATTCAACCTCACGACTGCGCGGTTTCTGCACTCATTGGACACAATAATCCCGATAAGGTGTATTGAGTAGGCACGTTAATTAATTTGATACTCGTTAGACAGGAGAAGCCAAGTCAGGGTTAGGTGCATGGACCGGCTTTGGCTGATACACGATTGTATTAGTATGTGCCAAAGTATGGATGCCCCAGCATGGGATAATCGATATCGTGTATAGGGTTTCGGCCAACGGTGGGAACTCAGAACGCTCGCGCTGGAGGGGCTAAAAGAAAAACGCAGTTGATGTCTCAATGGACGATCCCCGTAATAAAGGGCTGATGAATCTGAACGAAAGTACTTTCGTGCACTTTCGAGCACTGCACGAAACAGCCCGAAAGTTTCGAAGGCAGGGAGCAGCTCCAACAGTGTCCGCGCGGCTTGCGGCTATGGCGGCGCTGATGGACGAAAATCGGTTCAACGAGGCGCTGGATGTGGCGGAGGACCTTCTTGAAAGAGACTTCGCGCTGAACAGAAGACTTTTCACCAGAGTTCTGGTCACGGCAGCTACGAAAGCAAGAAGGAACAAGCTTGCGGTCAAGCTTTTGCGTAAAATGCAACAGAACCGCGTGAAGCCCATCGTCTCTGGGGAATGCAATGCAATCATAAAGAGCTGCGCAGTGGAGAATGGGTGGGATCTCGTACTGTATCTGCTGGGGGTGATGAAAGACAAGAGGCTGCTACTGAAGACGGACACTTTTCGGTTCGTTTTGGCTTGTTGTGCCGTAAACAACCGTGTACAACGGAATACCGGACAACCTCCAACTGCGGCTAAATGCAAAAGCATTGGCGTCGGTGTTGATGGCGCACACGCTCGTTGGATAGCGACGAGCTCCAGCAGCGCACCGTTGACATCTGCTACAAGCACAAGGATACGTACAGTGCGCGCCAAATCATTAGGATCCTTGATTTGGCGGTACACTTTGCCGATATCTCGGCTTGTAGGAGGAGTTACGAGTTGCTGTTTAGATATGTTGCTGACACATGCTTTACTAAGAAGCAATATGTGTTAACAATTGCGATTCCCAAGTCCTTACTAGGGCTAGTATACAAACTGCCAGTCGCCGTCATCCAAAGCCGTCTCCCTTAGTGGGGCCAATCTCATGTATTACAGTTAGAGCGAGAGTTGATGCGCATCAGACCGGGCCGTAGGGCCGGGCTGCACCCCCAAAGTAGGGTATTGGCTCTCGCTCTACTGTAACACGGTCGACGACGAAACCCCGCTGACGATCTTGGCAGCCACGCTCTCGACTGACTCGCGGGACAATCTTATTTACAGCTTGTACGCGTCCGACGCCCAGCGACCGTGGAGCTGGATTGTGAGGGCGCTGATCTCGGCCCGGTACATGTTTGTGGCGCCGCCCACTCTGAGGGAGTGAGTCCCGAAGTGCGCTGGGCCCTCACCCGCTGCGAGCGCATCAGCTTTTACTGCCCTTGCGACTCGCGCTGCGG
Source organism: Phytophthora vignae f. sp. vignae (assembly GCA_016169955.1). NCBI lineage: Eukaryota > Oomycota > Peronosporomycetes > Peronosporales > Peronosporaceae > Phytophthora > Phytophthora vignae. The sequence goes on along the minus strand of JABJUM010000009.1, from coordinate 254,496 downwards.
TCACACACCCCGGCGTCCCATCACGCCCCAGGAAGACTGCAGCGGGTATCCCGAGCGGCAGGCCCGATCTTGCCTGGAGGAGGAACATCGCGCCGAGTACTGGGCACAGGAGTCGGTTTCCGGAGTGTGCGAGTAGGCGCATGACGGGGTTCCCGGTTTGATTCGTTTTGGACCCACGCAGGCGTATGCACACCGCAGCGGCGGCCCCAGGGTCGCCGGTCGGTTAACCTTCGCCGTCGGTGTCGGTGACGTCGCTCCCGCTGAGCGCGAACCACTCGAACTTGGTCCCGGACGTGGCCACGATTTCGGAGCGCCGCAGCAGGAAGAAGAAGGCCAGACACAGCACTCCCAGAGAGCTTGGTCCGCTAGGTCGTTGAGGTTGAGCGCGCGGACGCACGCCTCAAGGATGGCGACGGTTGCTGGCGCTTTCTGCCGGCTTGGGCCATCGAAGCGCGCAACGCCCTTGAGGAGCATGCGTATCTGTGGATGGTCGATGGGGAGGTCATCGCCTACCGCCCACATGAAGTGGCGGATGCCCATGAGGTTAGCCTTGACTGTGGAGCAGCGGACTGCTTGGTGTGAACCAAACCCGCGCAGCGAGCAATCGACGATGAACTCGGACAGTATTTCAAGCTGGCGCGCGGATGGCTCCCGGAGACGCCATCTTATCCTGCGGAGCGCGGACCATTTCTTCCAGTGGTCGAACGCGCGGGCGTATTGTCGGAAGGAGGAGTCTGCAACGGAGTGCTCCCGTTATCCAACCCTGATTCAGCTCGCGGAACAGCGTGTCGAGCCTCGAATCGGACCAGCGCCGAGTTCCGGCGTCGGCCGTCGTGTTGTCGACGCCCCGTATGTGGGACGCCGAGAAGCGCAAGCCGAAGTGGTGCTCCCACAGGCTGAGCAGGCGGGTCAGCACTTGGGCGCGCGGGTTGCGTGAGGCCATCTTGGATTGCCATGCCACCGCCGAGGTGTTGTCGATGCGGAAGTGGATATGAAGGAGGCCCGCCTTGGTCACGGTAGCCCGCCATAAGGGAGCCTACGCTTGGACAGCGAACGCGCAGGCCAATAGCTCGCGGTAATTGATGTCGAAGCTGTTGGGCGACCCCTCCTTGAATTCGGTGATAACTCGGCGCTCGACCGGCGTGAACTGGTACGTGAGTGCGCGTCGGAGTGTCGGGGTGATCGCGCACACTCCCTCGTCGGAGGCGTCTGTGGTGACGGTGAGGTCGGGTTCGGGGAGAACCGAAAAATACTTTAGCGGGACCCCATTCAGGGATGGGTCGTTCAGGATGTGCCACCACCACACAAGGTCGGCTCGCATCGGCGCTGTCATGGCGACGCGGGCTCGGAGGTGGAGGTCCTTCTCACCGGACCGGCGGCGCTGTAAGAAGGCCTGGGTGGGGCGAACACATGTGGCCACGTGTCAAAGCGACGCAAGCAAGGACCAGAAATCCCCGCGTGAGAGTCATGTGGCCTGATATGCACGGGCGACGAGGTTCTTGGCCTTCTCGATCTTGCGCCCCGGCATCGCGACGGTGCCCGTGGACGTATCGAACACGAGTCCTAGTACCTTTTGGCGTGTTCTCCACTGGGTGAACTTCTCCTCGTTTACCGCCGCTGGGCCCATGACTGCCGTCATCGCAAAACGCAAGGACCGTTCAATGTCCGTGCACTGAGTACCAACGTTGACCGTCACGTTGATGTGGTCGTCCACCCAATGGTAATTGAAGAAGCCGGCAGGGTCCGCGGCATCCGTGTGGTTGCCGTGAATGAAAGCGACAGCCCCGCCGAACACACTGTAGGTTCCTGCGGAGCCGGTCCAACCGAATGCCGCGGACATGTCGATGATGATGGCATTGTCTTCGGGAATGTGCCCGGTGAAACAGTAGACGCACTCGCTGTGGGTGCATGCGTTGCGGTACGCGGAGGCGACATCACCAGCCATTACTTCGACGTCGCCGTCGGGGTTGGCGTGTTTGACTGTCAAAATCTCCTGAGCGACCCGGGAGCAGTGTTCGTAGGCCGGAGTCGGGACATCGGTTGTGTCGGTGAACGCGTTGACTGAGGCGTCCTCGGGGAACGACAGGTCGTGAATTACCCTGCCCGATGTGCGCGGGTCGCCTTCGCCCTTGTCGACTACACCGAAGGGGCTCACAAACAGCTCTGGCCAGACCTCGGCAACGTCAGCATCCAAGAGCGGAAGCAATCCTGCTCGCGATGGATGTTCTTGCGCAGGACTCGGATACACCTGGACGCGGAGGGGTGGTTCTGGGGAAACTGCGCTGCCGGGGCAATGGTTTAGAAAGCTGCACGCGAGCGCCCTCCTTGGCAATCTGGAGCTGCCTAGGAAGGTTGGCGTACCCGCGGCACCGGTGGCGGAGCACTTCCGGCACCAACGCCTTGTTGGGGCGGTAATCGGCCGCGGTCTGGCCTCGCACAAGCTCCACGAACGCCGGCAAGGTCGGGCGGACGCGCCGGACGTACTTCGACATGGCCGCTTGGAGCGGCTTGTTTAACGAGAATTCGCCAGCAGGATCGAGGGCCATCTCCTGTCGTAATGGGGGGAACACCACACCCGCGCGCTGGAAGGCTGCCTGGAGTGACGCAAGCTAAATCTCACTCCAGAGCTGCGCCCGCTGGGTGCTCTCGCTGGAGGGCATCCATTTCGGCGGCGGATGGCGCGTCCCGCCGGGTGCGCGGCGGGGTGGTGCCAGGCTACTAGCGAGGCTTTGGAGGACCCGGACCATGCGGACGCCGAGACGCGACCGGGGCTGTCAGCGAGGTGCGGCTCGGACTGGGGCGCGGCTGCCCGCGCGTCGAGTGTCGGAGGACGCGGCAATTCGGTACTTGGGGTGGGCGGACCCTCAACGGCGAGTGCCGGCTGTCGACGCGTCGCTGGGCTGGGACCGTTGAGAGTGGAGTTGCGCTCCTCGATGGCATATCCCCCACGGGAGGGACTCTCATCGGCAGGCGCGAGCGTAGGAGCTCGAGCGGTGCACGCCTCGGCGGAAGGCCTAGCGCTTTGTGCGCCAGGCGCCTCGCCGGCAGGTGCAAGCGGCGGGGTGGGGTCACCGTCATGATGACGTGGTTGGGCTGATGTGGCGGTGAAGTTGCCGATCGGTACCACCAACGAAGGGTGGTATACGGATGATTCACTAAGTTGCAGGTGTATTTGGATTACCACTGCGACAGTCTAAACGAAGCTCCGGTGAACCGGCGGAGCCTCGTCCCCTTCAAGTGCGCCGGTGGCTCTGAACGCGGCCGCGGTGGCCGAACTTGTCCACGGTAAACTCGAGCAGCGCGGCGGAAAACGCGCCAGTCCACGTGTGCGTGCGCCGGTCCGAGGCGCAATGTTTGCGTGTGCCCCCCTCGCACATGCTACCGGCGAAGAACTTCAGGCATGGCTCTACACCGTCGTCACGTCGATGAATCATGGCACGGATGTGCGCCGGGAAGCCGCCGGGGCGGGAGCCGCGGCGCTCTGAGGCGCGAGGGCCGAGACGCGCGGGGGCAGACAGCGCTGGGTGTCGAGCGAGCAGGGCAGGGGCCAGGCTGCTGGCGGCCGGGGCCGGTGGCACCATCAACTCGTGGACCACTAGTAGGAGTTGTAGTCAATCCGCCCGACTGCAGCCGAAAACTCGCGCTACCAGAAGGGGGAGTCGCTGGGCAAGTGGACGAATGCTGCATGTTGACCTCCTGGAGCGTGCGCCGGACGCGGCGCTCAGAGTTGGCCGGGTCGGCGTCCATGTTCGCCATCACGAATTCCCGGACGCGGTAGAGCGACTGGGCGATCTGCGGATACCACTGAGCATTGGCGAAAGAAATCCAGCCTTGCACAGCACTGAGCAGGTCATTGTAGGTTCTGCAGGCCGGGGGCGGCGGAGGCGCGGTGGTTCGCCGGAAGTCCATGGCGAAGCTCGCGTCGCTGTCTGCGCGGCGGAAGTGCGTGATTGACACGCCGCACGGACCGAACCGGGCGCCATACAGCGCGATCATGATCGGGGCTGAGACAACGAAGGTCAAAGCCGCGACGACGCGCCAGCGCATGATGAACGACGTTGGTGACGCATGGAGCCCTTCCGGCGTGAGCGGGTAGGGGTACAGACGGTGTGCCGCTAAAATGTAGATCGCTGCCGGCACATAGTCGCCACGCGCCCGTTGCTGCGGGGAAGGGAAGTGCGCTTCGCGGAGCGCGCAGATCACCATGGGTGGAAGCACGCCGCGTGCATTGGGCATCGTCCACACGGACACCGCGGGAGCCGCGTCTGCAGCGGCCGGCTGCACTGAGGTGTGACCAGCGGGACATTGCTGCTGGAGAGCCGTGGCAAGTTCGTCGAGGAGCCGGCCACCACCGGGTCGCGCCGCAGGTCGTCTATGTCGTCGCCCACGGCGCGGTTTAAATGCTCGAGTTGCCGTACCGCGTCGACCGGGCACGCTCGGAGTCGACGGAGCCGGCGCACCATGCAGGACACCGTGAAATTGATTCAGGAAGTCAGAAAGGTTAAACGGGACCCGCCCCGTATCGCCCTCACCGGGTGTCATCAATACTGGGACCGCCGGCGTGGCCGAGGCGGGCGGCTGCAAAGCCGAGCCAGGCTCGCCTTTGCAGCCGCCCGCCTCGGCCACGCCGGCGGTCCCGGATCAACCGGTCGTGGGGCGGACACAGCGCTGGTTTCACTCTGCATAATGCCCTCCGGCCCCTCATCAGCACCGCTGTCTGAGTCGACACTAAAGACGGGAGGCAGTGCTGCGGGAGGCAGCGGTGCGTGCACCCCGGCGGTAGCATTGGTTCCTGGGTCTGCAGCGGGATCGCTGCGGGCAGCGCCCCCGGACGTAGACTGGGCCTCTATGGGTGCACGCTTGGACAGGCCGAGTGGCCTGGCGGCCGTTTTGGCGGCCGCTGCCGCGCGTGTCGACGCGTCCCCCGACTTGGCCGTCTTTCGAGCGCGCTTCGGGTTCGGGGTCCCTGAGGCCGCCACCGCAGGCTGAGCCGCAGCGCAGGCCAGGCCGGACGCCGGCACGGGTAGAGGTGTAGACGACGACGGTGCTACCGCGCCGGAAGCGACGAACTCAGCCGTCTGCCCAGCTGGTAAAGACGGTGGCACAGCCGCAGCGGGGGTGGACCGGGCGGTGAGTCGCTTCTTTAGGCGTCGAATTTCCGCCAGCTCCTCAGCTGTCTGCTTCCGTTTGGCGATGCGGGCGCTGGCGCGGGTGGGCAGGGAGCTTCGGGCGGCGGCACAGTGGCGACCGGTAGCGGGGCTTCAGACCCGGACGACACCGCCGGGGCCGTTGGCGCCACAGCCGACGGTGGCGGGCTGGCCCTTTGCGCAGGGGCCCCGGTGACGGGCGCTGACGACGACGCTGTCTCCGGTGCAGACGCAGGCTCCGACGCTGGGGTGGAGGTGGGGCCGCCGCCGGTCGGCGTAGAGACGGTGGCCGGGGGGGGGGGGGGGGTCGACATGCTAACAACGAGTGTTTGAGCAGAAGGTTGGATTGTTTGTGCTGCGAAGGCGGCGACTCTGGAAATGCCGAGCCGACGCGACTGGCGGCGGTGGTTTCGCCCGCCCCACTCGCCGTCTTGTCTGGCACGGCTCCCTAAATCCGGCGACCTCAACTTCAGGATCCTGAAACTCCCAATTTAACTCCAGCGACACAAAAAAATACCAGACCCTTTTCTGACATAATAACACGGTTTTATGCAATCCCATACAAACTTCTAGATTAAAAGTTAGTACTTAGTGAGGCCGCCCTTCTGCTTGATGACAGCAAGGCAGCGGCGAGGAATGGACTCCACGAGCTTGCACAGGCACTCCTGCTCGATGGAAGCCCACGCTGCCATGACTGTATCTTCGAGATCACCCACGGTACGGTACTGGCGGTCATGGGCGTAAACCCGAGCCGCCGTAACCGACCAGACGTTCTCGATTGGGTTACAGTCGGAGGAACGGGCAGGCCAAGCCATGGTGTTGACTTCCATTTCCTGCATACAACGTGTCGATTCATGCCTCGCGTGAGACGACGCGTTGTCTTGCTGGAATACGAAGTCGACACCATGGTTAGAGTGAGCGAACGGTAGCATATACTCGGACACAGTATAAATGTAACGAACCGCGTTTTGGCGACCCCGCAGGATCGCCAGCTCACTCTTACCTAGGGCACTGAATGCCCCCCCAGACCATGACGCTTCCTTCGCCGTACTGGCGCCGCACGAAGGACTGCGCGAGCTGACTCATGTCGCGCCAGTAGTACATGAATCCGTCCGGGCCGTCCAGGTTAAACTTTTTTCATCTGAAAATACGGTATATTTCCAAATTCCTTCACATATAACAAACAATTATCCCGAAGCAAAAAATAAAACAATTTAGAGACTGTACCTGGGTTAAGTATGTCCTCCTCAGCTCATTCCATCCGCGCTGTCTTGTGAGCCGCAGTGAGGGGCAGCGTGCGATCCATCTTGGTGTACACCAGATGGTCTACACGCTGCAGCAGCCGTTGAACCGTGCGCACGGACGCCTTGAGTCCGAGATCCGTCTTGAGCTCCGCTGCGAAGCGGTCACCTGTCGCCGCCTTGCGCACTAGTAGCCGCACTTCTCTCTCGGTGGGTGCCGGTCGTCTTCCTGGTCTTGGGGAGGGACTGGCGCTGTCTTGTAGCGGTCCTTGCTCTGCCTTGATAGCCTTACGCACACAGGTACGTGCTCGGCCAGTCCTTCGCGCGATCTCGTGAAGAGAGACACTGCCGTTGTGAAGCCCGATGATCCACCAGTACTCCTGGTTGCTGAGGGCTTTGCCACGACCCATGCATAAAGCAAAATGAAAGGCACACAGGGGCACTAGCCGCCGCAGCAACCTACCTGGCAGTACGTTTCCTCTATTCATCTAACGTCAAGTGACCTTCACTGTTTTAATATAGAAGTTTGTATGGGATTGCATAAAACTGTGTTATTGTGTCAGAAAAAGGGTCTGGTACTAATTTGTGTCGCTGGAGCTAAATCTGGCAGTTTGTATACCAGCCCTAGTAAGGACTTGGAAATCGCAATTGTTAACACATACTGCTTCTTAGTATAGCATGTGTCAGCAACATATCTAAACAGCAACTCGTAACTCCTCCTACAAGCCGGGATATCGGCAAAAGTGTGCCGCCAAATCAAGGGTCCTAATGATGCGCACTGTACGAGGGTCCGAGTTCCCTTAGCCGTAATGTTGGCGTTGCTGTAAGCTAGACAGTATACCGCTGTGCTTGCACTCGCCGGCGATGTGAAGGGCGATTGGTCTTGGGAACTGTGTCGGCGTGTTGCTGTTGCTCACATGTGCGCTGGGTCGGTGGACCAGACGACGCAATTGTTACAGGATCACTCCGTGGAATTCACGCTCGAAGACTATGTGTTCGTATTACGCGCGCGTTGTCGTGAGAAGTCGTGGGAGGATGTGGTCAAAATGTGAAGAGACAATACCCGAGAGTCTTCAATTGCAGCTGGATGGTGAGGCACTTGGTTCAGTGATGTAAGCTAATTCCGGGGAGGAAGCGCGCGGGCTGCAGATATTTGATACCCACCCAGCGAAGTGGACCAGCCCCCAGGCTTGGTTAAAATACAATACTCATATTAATACTGTAAAGCAAAACAAGAAAATCCGTTATTCCGTGTATTGAGGAATTACTGCTCGCGACCTCGAATCATTTCTACAGTGTTTACATCCCACATCGTTCTGTTGAATCACAGCAACATCAACTTCTCGATCGTCTCCGCGTCCATCGTTTTGCGTAGATCCGTGAGCTGCAGCTTTTCGGCGGAGAAGATTCGTTCGACGTCGGTGGAACAAAGCTCACGTCGGCGTACTTGGTCCTTTTGGCGACCTTCCGGCGTTTAAATGCCTCGCTTACGATAGCATCGTGGTCGTCTGCAACGCCTTCGTCGTCTTCGAGTTCGCCAGTGAGCTTGAAGGGGGCGCATGCAGCGCGCCCTGCCGCAGTCAAACTTACGCCTCGCTGAATCTTCACCAACCCCGTCTCGAGAGCCGGGTAATTCACGATGGCGGCAGTGGCACTCAGACGCGACTTCATGGCCGGGTAGTTCTGCACTACCTGGTCAAACAAGCGGCGAGTTGTAGACATGGTGAGCGTCGAACGCTGCAGCATCTTCGTGACGCCCTCCAAGCGCGCAAGATCGTCGAGCAGTGTCTGGGCCTTCTCGTTCTCGCGGCGAGATAGGAACACCGGTCCCCGGTTGTGCTCTGACACAGTCCCGTGGTCGAACCACTTTTCCAGTGCAACCTAGCGCTCGGCCATAGCGTAGGTGCTTGACCAACGCGTTGTATTGCGCAGAACAGGAGCTAGCGGTGTCACTTGACGCAAGACAGCACGGCCCTTCAACGTCGAAAAGCGCTTCATCAGCGCGTGAATCTTGGTCAGCAACTCCGTCTCCTTGGCTCAGTGGTCCTTCATAGCAAGGTAGAAGCGTTGGCTCGCGCAGCCGATAAGCGGCACCGCCCCAACCTTGCGGCCGATGCTTTGGTTCACGGAGCAGTTGTCTCCGACCATGAAGGTTACAGACTCCCACGGACGGTCGTACCGTGAGAGGGTGTCGCCCAAAAGGTCGAAGACGCTCTGCGCGCCCAAGCCCGTCTCGTCCTCGAGAGGGCAGAACGCGAGCAGCACGAACTTCCTGGTCGTGCAGTGGATGTCTTCAAAGACATCATCACGTGCACGCACAGCGACACCCGACGCCTCTTGCTTGTCGTTGAAGACGGCAAAAATGGCCAAGTAGTGTCGCCCGCCGTTTGTCCAGCCGTCCAGCACTACACCGAACTGTCTCGGCATGTCACGCTTGATGCGATCCTCCACAAACGTCGCGATGGCCACACGTAGACCTTCACCGTCTGACGGTTGATCTGGGACAGCTTGGAGCTGGAGAGCGTTGCCTTCGCGGAGGGCAGAGCGGGCGAGGTCTTCGTACGCAGGATGCTGCCGGCGAAGGTGGTGCAGCAGGTTGCTGTAGCCGTTGCTGCTGCGGTAGGAGTTGTTGCACGCGTTGCACACGAACACATCGTTGCCTTGGGAAGTGAAGAGAGCGTTGCAGATGGTGCGACTCGAGAGCGACATGATGCTTGGCAGTCTTAGTGCTGAGAGAGGGGGAGATGTAACTCGTCTAAGAAACTTTGAAGAGTGAGGGTAGTTCATTCGGCAGCGGCAGCAAGTGGCACACTCCTTTATCGAACGCCTCGTTGCCAACTGTTACCCACCTCGGCTACCGCCCATTGTATTAATCAAAAATGAATTGTGGTACGAGAGTTAATAATTCCGTTAAAGTATTGCCATACATTTTTCAAGTTATTATATTTTTGCCAAGCCTGCCAGCCCCGCGTGTAAAAAATGCAAGCCTCCTTCAAGTTGGGTGGAGTCCTCTAACTTGCAATATTCGCAACAGCTCCATCAGGAAAGCCCGGAGAGTGCTGAAGAAGCATGCGGCCGAGATGGACAACACAAGCGTGGATTGTTACCGTGCGCTCATTGAGCACTACAAAGCTCACCAGAATCTTGTTGAGGCGAGTGCAGTAGGTGTGCAGATGGTGCAGGTCGGAGTCGACGACTGGCGGAAAGTGCTCGAACTGGCCATCCAGCTCCCCGATCACTCGGCCTACTGGACACTACGCGAGCTGCTGCGTGAACATGGCGGACAAGTCGCGGACGAACTCGCGGGTCTTCTACTTCTACACACGTTAAATGCTGGCACCAGCAAGTGGGACGCATGATGCTACAATACTGCGTAGTAGGCTCTGTCTAGAGTTGATGCCTCGCTCGTAAAAAAGAAACAAGCGTAGCAATTCTGTGCGCTGCATGTACCAATTCTTCATGGTCGATAACCAGGATTGAGCCACAGAGTAGCGAGGATGTTGCCTGAAGACAGCATCGGACGAACAACATCTTGGTGCGACCAATTTGGGTCATTTTGGGGGGTCGAATTGCAGTATTTGCGTAATTTATGACAGTTTACAAGTGAAATATTACCAAACTTACTGTCAAAGGTTGCAATAAAATACTGGGTAGTCAGAGTTGCTGATGATGAACTACGGTAGTCGAGATCTCCACCACTGTCTGAGATCAATGCCCACGCCGTCTTAATAACCACCAGCTCTGCACGAGGTCGAGCTGGGCGTCCGCTTGTCCCGGCACATCTTGCGAGGCTTGTCGCCGCAAGTACTCACTCGACCACCAAATTCAACATGTCGGCCTTGTCTGGATTGTCGCGGAAATGTCATTGCGCTTCTCTTCAAGTTCGGCAGCTTCGGCAACTTCGGCACGAAGTCGTACGGTGGTCGAGACAAGTTCCGCGAGCTTGCTGGTCTGCTTCATTCCGCATCGCCGTTGGCGGTGGCCTAGGCGAATCAGGTCCACAAGTTGTACAACTTGGTCACGCGCGGTCGCTCGTACAGTGGCGGTTTGGCTTGGCGGGTCTCGCTCATGGTATCGATAGCAGGAGCCTCAATCTCTCATACTGTATTTGTTGCTCATGAACTCCAGCTCAATAATAAACTCGATGAAGTACATGTAATGCGTACTGCTGCACGCGTTGTAGTGTTTCATCCAGCGCGCTGAACTTTTTTCTCGCCCCAGATACGATAGAGATTCGATTCGCACATGGAAACTGTCAAGCGTGGCATCACAACTGATTCCACCGTGCATCTGCAGTATCGTAATGATGGCGCGGTACCTGCAGGTCACCGCGCCATCATTACAAAGATTTGGATGCTTTGAAGAATGGACCAGTTGGGGGCCAACACAATCGTTTTGGCGTCCCAAGCGCAAGGTGGAGGGGGCCATGAAGTTCACACTGCCAGAATACGTCTTCCCCGACGTGAACCTGTCCAAGGAGCACCAAGAAGCGCTGGTCGACGAAGCCGAAAAGCTCGTGCGCGAGACTCTCGCCGCCAACGAAACCTTCCTGGCCGAGGGTGGAGCCACGTTTCAAGACCCAAGTAGCTGGAGACTCGTGCGCGCTAAAGACGGTTTGAACGTGTACCACCGCCTCCATGCTCAGTCCAAAAGCTCGCGTCCCGTCCTGCTGGGTCAATCTCATGTTACAAACCCCTGGGGGACTAGCAGCACTGTTCAAGATACACCCGTGAGGCGTCCTGCCGGCTACGAGATGGTTCTTCACGGTACAGTGGATGGGGGTTTGGACGACGCGATGTATGGGGTCTTTGCCGCCACCGACCGAGCGTGGATGTGGCGGAGCTCGCATATCAACGACCGCCTCGACGACGCGCGCGTACTGGCGACGATCAGAGGACCCACTCGCGAAGACCCGTTCCGGTTTCTGGGGGTCAAGTGGTTCGTGAAGGAGCTCCCTGCTGTACTCACGGGCCTCGTGCAGCAGCGCGACTACCTCATTCTGGAAGCCACGGGGCTCACGAGGGACTCAAGAGGTAAAAGGGTCGGCTACTACCTCATGCACTCCATCTCCCTGCCTCGAATGTTCCCCGAGTTCGCGGATTTGGGTCTTGTTCGAGGCGATTTGAGTCTTTGCTTCATCAATCGCCAGCGTGGACACAACAAGGTGGAGAAATACTGCCGCAACTTCAGCGATCCCCGGGGTAAAGTTCCCGATCGGGTGGCTGTTGCAGTCAACGCGGACTCGCTCATCAGTGCTGCCAGTATCGTCGACTACGCGTACATCAAGAAACTCACGTGGCTCATGAAGGAGAAAGGAGGAGAAATAGCTGCGCGTCGTCGCCCGCCGAGGGGCAAGTCTGGACCCAAGAGCTGCAGTAACTGCAGCAAAGCTTTCATTAAGTTTGCGCTACCCGGTATGCGGTCAGGTGTGGAATGCCAGATCTGCCGTGGCGTGGTGTGTGGCCGATGTAATGTGGCCAAGAAGATGACGGTGGATGTATCGGGCACGGGGGCAGTGAAGCAGGTTGCGCTGCGGTTCTGTCTGGAATGCATCCGTGAAGCCAAGGAGAAGTCTGTCTGGGAAATGGCGCTCAGTGGGGTCGACGCGTCAACAAATGCATCGCCGGCGGTAAAACCTCGTTGGGATCATATACGGTACAGATCTGATATTGGATCAGAACAACTTACTCTGGCAGTGATCAGCTACTATGGAGCAGCACATTAGTAAGGTAAGCTGACGTGTATTATCTCTCCCGGTTAGATCTTGTTGTCACTAAGCTACCTGTGTCGTCGTGAACATTGTTACCCTAGCAAATGGGCACGGAGCTGTGACTTCTCCAGTTACAGTAATTGATCGGCCTCCCCGCCCTCCTCATCCGATGAACTATCCGACGGCAGCTCGGCAACCGCTGGCAATTCGCCATCCGAGTCATCCGGGATGTCGTCTGGCAGCTCAACGGGCACTGGCAGCTGAATACGTTCGCGTGGAGGACGGCGCCCGCGCCCGCGTGGAACGTCAGCCAGACGCTGAACGTATTCAGCTGAGAGTGTCTTGATGACACCGACGAAAGTCGCCATGTTAGGGCGAGGCTTCGGAAAGCGATTGTTGAGCTCGCGATTAAACCTCTCTAGAGGGTTGTTCGTGCGCGCCACGAGCTCGTTGTTCAGGCCGGCCACGTTCCACACGCTCACGTCGTACAGCTCCAGCCACGTCCGCTGGAAATAGCCCCAGAATCCTCGCCACTTAGCTTTCGAATACTCAATCCCAGCAACGTCACAGCGCTGACGGATCTCCTGCTTGACCCACTTGATGCCTCGCTCAACCAGGCTGTGGTCAACGACCGTTAGCATGTCGAGGACCCCGCGGGTCATTGCAATGCAGCATTCTTCCTCCGGAATCAGGAACCGCTTCATAGTGCGCCTGAGCGCCTGCTTCAGGTGGAATAGACATCCAATGACGATTGCGTTGGGGAACTGCGTCTGGACGGCGTCGATTAAGGCGCTCTCGAAGTCGCACACGACTTCCGCGGGCTCCAGATGTTGGTCAGTGCTTTGCACGACAAAGTGCACCATGTCCCAGAATGAATCGCCACTGCGCGAAGTGCTCAACACGTAGTAGACCGGGACGTATAGTCCGGAGGCTCGGTCGTGCACCATAAAGATCACACACTGCTTGTACCCACGCGGCACGCAGCGGAAAGTACCATCGACAAAAATGGTAGTCCCGTGGTAGCGAAGTAGGTTGACAAGGGATGGGTGTGCCCAACCAATGAGTCGTGTAGGCTTGCTGAGATTCTCGCGGTTCACGGTGACGTAATGAAACTGGAAAAATGAGACAGCTTCGTTCAGCGCCGTGGAAAGCGGCGGGATTTCAATCGCTCCGTGCACGTCTCCGCTAAAGTGGCGGCTTCTAGCTTGGTACACACGACGAAGCACTTGAGGCTCGGATAGCCCGCGGACGACATGCTCGTTGTCCGCCCCATAAAACTCGCCCCGCACAACTTCCCAAATGCGACGCGCAGGGAGCGCGACTTGTTCGATGGCCAGGGTGTCGACTCTGTCCTTCATCGCGCTGGTGACGTCGGCGAGGCTTGAGCCAGCGGCATCGACGTTGCGGCAAGTGTGGGGGCGCCCAGCAGTGTACCCCATGGTGCCAATGAAGAACGCCATGGTGCCGAGACAGCCTTGACGCCAATGGCTGCAGCGGTAGGAGATCTTCCTGGACGATGCCCAAGCACGTGTGTACTTATAGCCACGGAAGTAGCATGTACTGACCTCTTGCCGCACTTGGCCCCTCGTACGGCCGGGTATGGCGCTACCCGGAGGCCCGACGTTGCCTGGAGGTCCTGCGGTGCCCGGGAGAGACTGCGCTGGCGTCTGCATGTTACCAAATAAGCCCTCACCGACACAGCCCTCCCCGGTCAAGGGCCCATGAGGCCTACGTGCAACCAAGCATTTTCAGATCTCAAAGCCGATCCGCGCAAAAATGTCATATGTTCCAAAAGCAGATCTGTACCGTATATGACCCCAACTGGAGGTTACCTCGCCGGCGTCGGGTTCAGCAGGGTCGGGGCGTTACCGATAAGCCCACCAAGGAAACAAACGAGAGTGGGGAATTGCAGATTTGTATTGAAATACATACCGCTACAGGATCAAACTCCTTTGTTTTTTTGGTGGAGGAATACTTAAAACGGGAAAAACGATAAATAGACTGAATCTTACGTTGCCCCTATTTTTGATTCCTTATCGTGGACAGTGAGCCTTGTCTTTTTTGTGAGTGTTTTGAGACTGCAGAGAAAAAAACAGTTTTCGAAGAGATAAAATCTTTTAATGTTGGCACAACTCGTTGAAACTTACAAATTCTGAAAAAAAAGAAGCTTGTTTTCTCAATAAACCATGAAAGTGACGCTGTGGATGGAGCTATCTAGCAGAAACACAATCCTCTCTGCTACCAGTGCTCGAGTCGCCTTCCTACAAGTGGCGGCCGCGACTGTGAGCGAACTGGTCCAACTTGGGCTCAGTCGGCACGAACTTGACGGCAGCGTTAATCTTCGCCTTGATCTCGGGCGTGATCTTGCTCACGACTTCCAACGCCTTCAAGTTTTCCTCGAGTTGTGACGGACGACTCGCCCCCAGAAGAACCGTCGACACGTTCTCATTCGAGACGGCCCACGCGATCGACATCTGGGCGAGCGACGTGCCCAACTCCTTCGCAATGGGCATGAGTCTGTCCGCCATCTCGACGCGTTCAGCGAATCCTTCCGAGAAGGGGCCCGTCCGTGGCGAACATGGACGTCCTGTACCGCGATCCTTCCGGCTTCTCGGCGCTGTACTTGCCCGTCAGTGTGCCGTAGGCCAGCGGCGACCACGTCGTGAGCCCCAGCTTGTACTTCTTGTACAGATCGAGGTACTCGAACTCCACCTTGTTGCGCTCGAGGATGTTGTATTGCGACTGCTCCACGATGGGGCGGATGAGTCCCAGTCGGTCCGCGATCTCGCAGGCTTCGCGGATGTCCGACGCCAGCCACTCGCTGGTGCCCCAGTAAAATGCCCACCCTTGGTTGATCATGAAGTTCATGGCGCGCACAGTCTCTTCGATTGGGATATAGGCGTCGAAGCGGTGGCAGAACACGTCCACGTAGTCGAGCTCCAGGCGACGCAGGGACGCCTTCAACCCTTCCACGATGTGCTTGCGACTCACTCCTTCGTCGTTCGGGCCGCCCTGCATGACGCCCTTGGTCCCGGTGAAGAGCTTCGTGGAGATGACGAGGTCCTCACCTTCTTTGACGCCCTTCTTGATGGCGCCTCCGAACAGCTTCTCAGCCTGGCCGTTGCCGTACATCTCGGCCGTGTCGTAGAAGTTGACGCCGTGCTTGAACGCGATCTTCATCATGTCGTACCAGCCGTCCACCGTATACTTGTCGTTGTAGTCCATCCAGGACCCCAGCGACAGCTTGGAGACGAGCAGGCCCGAGTTCCCCAGGAAGTGGTGCGTCATGGCCGTGGGGGATGCAGAGCTTGGAGCCATGGTTGGAGTCTTGGTCGGTGGCTTGAAAGGGCTTGCGAGGGACAAGCGAATTGGAGAATGAGGATTGAAGATTGAGAGAGCTCGAGTTGGGCAGCCTGGATGACTCAATCAAACGGTTGATCACTTCATCAACTTGTCCTTTCAAGTTGAAGTGGCATGCGACAGTCGAAGTTTAGTCCTTGGAAGCCGCTACTTGAGACTCGCCTGAGTGGCGCCATCTGATGATGCCCATGAGTATCTTTGTCTCCTTCGTTGAAGCCACCTGGGCCGAGGTGAGCAGCAACACCTTCGAGCTCACGACTTTTGCTGCTAAGTCTTCCTGTTTCTTGATGGAGCTCACGCAGGATCAGGAACGTGGAGCTAAATGTGGCACTATGAAACCGTAGTTTAAGCTGCCTCAGGGACCTTGGAAGAAGTGTCATTCTTTTCCGACGTGAGGTTGCAACTGGCAGCACTTTGTGCGTCATTTGCGGTTTGATTCGGTACAACTGAGTCCGACAGACTCTCATGGACGTTATCCACCAGTTCATCAGCGTGTGGAACTCTGCCCAGGTGGAACTCAAGGGTGAGTACTCCCCGGCCCGCGTGCTGGCGCTGAGCGAGTACACCAAGTCGACGCCGTGGTGGCGCATCGTCGCGATCATCGTCTTCACGCCGCTGCCCTGCCTGACGTACATCTGCCTCCCCGAGACAGTCAACCTCTCTCCACCATCGGACGGAATGGCGGCCAACAAGACCTTCTTCGGCCGCTTCTGCTTCTCCTACACAATGGGGTGTCTGCTGCAGATGCACATGGTCAACCAGCGCATGCCCCTACTCCCCTTCTCCACGACCCAGCTCATCATCAGTGCGGTGGCTGTCGCGGCCATTTCGACGGGTATCTTGCTGCTGCTCGCGTGGTGGATCGGCTTCCCAGTGCCGTACACAATCCACCTGATGGCTGCGCCGTACATCTCACTGATGTTCTTGGCATTCGCTGTTGTCTGGTACCCGAATGTGCGAAAGAACTGGGGGCTACTATGGAAGATCGCGGACGCCGTGCTGCTCTGTGTCTGCCACGGGTTCCTCATGATCGGGTACCCTCTGTTCTACTATTTCTTCCAGACGATGGACGGCGCCAAGAGCACTGCGTTCTCGCTGCTGCTGCCGCTGCTCAAGACCTTGTACCGAGTCATGTTCTACTACTTCTGTCGGTCGGCTAGTGGCGAGCAGATCACGATCATCGTCGTGTTCAACGCCGACCTGGTCAACGCGCTCTTCGTCAACTTCTGCATGCAGTAACAGCCCTCGCTTCTGACGACGGCCACGCTCATGGGGGCCAACGCGGTGCAAGTCGTGTTGACCGTGCGAGATATTGACAGCATTCGCCAGAAAATCGCCGATGCAGCGGCGGATATTGCGCAGCTGAGGAAGACCCACAAGCACGCCCATAAGCTGCCGGGCCAGCGAATAGCTACGTTTAGCATGCTGCATCGAGCCGCGGACATCTTCCAGAGATACAGCTTCGAGCCTACGGAGGTTAGTGTCAAGAAGCGGTTTGTTGCCGTTCGGGACATCAGAGACCAACTCCAACAATTCGTACGGGTGATGCCTGAAGAAGTCTTGGCCGTTCGCGCCAGTTCCCGATCTAGCAGTGCCAGGATACAACCGATCACAGAGCTCGAAGTGTCCAATGCAGCTGGGTCTAGGACGAAAAGCACGACGGATACGCTCTCAGAGCTGGAGCAGCTCGAGCGCAAGTACGCGAGTCTCGTGCGCAAACTCATGTACGCGTCCGAGTTCTCCGTCCTCACAACATTTGCGGAAGTCATCACACCCATCGTGTACTGTAAGTCCTTGATATATTTCGACCCAGAAGACGGCGCTCTTGTCCTCACTAACTTGTTACTTATCTGCCACCTTCAGCGCTGTACTTGTTCATCGTCTTCCACGTGCCCAACCGCGACTACTACTCGCAGATCGCTGGCATGGACTCTACACACCTGGCCAAGACGGTGCTCAACGCTGCTCTACAGCCTCGTGGAGCTCTGCTCCTTCATCATTCTCACTCAGACACTCAAGCAGCGACTGGACTTCTCGACACTGCATCAGCTCGCGTTCGTGCTTGACAAATACATGCTCCACGTACAGCCAGCGATTATCTTGTGGGTGTTCTACACGACGCAGAGTTCTCTCGAGCACTACGGTACGGCTTGACGGACTACAATCGTTTTTGGATGTTGACTCCTCTAACTGTAGCTTTGCGTGCGACAGGCACAGACTACACTTTCCAGTTCGAATGGCTTCGCGGCAACTCGACTACTACGTGACCCTTGTAGATCAGCGAAAGCGGTATCGACAGGTATTTAAAGTGTATGAGTGATTTGCTCAGTGCGAAGTACAACGCTGAGTAGCACCATGGTGATTTGTAGGACCCGAGATACTGTACGCTGTAAGAAAGGAAACTTTTGAAGTACACCAACTTTACATGTGCACGAGGTTACGGCGAGTCAACCTCCGATTTCATTGATGGCAAGCATACGATAGTGATCAAATAGATCCATATCCTGTGTAGATTTCAAAAGTATCTTCAAAAGCGATGGTCGGCAAGTGAGAACATCAGCAGCTGACGCAATTCGAGAAGCAGTGAAGAGGTGCGATCCTAAGTGCAAAATAATAGCAGTAAGCACCTTTTACAAAGCTCTGGCGCTGTGCAAACAAACGTCACGTGCTTCAACGCGCGCGCCGAAACAAACAACATGAACAATATCTCTCCAATACTGCACCCCGTCATGGAATCCACTGCGCAGCAAGAAGGATCCACCGACGACTAACTTAACTCACTTTTCGTTTTCCTCCTCCATCCCCACTCTCACCCAATCTGACAAGACCAAGCCACGAGATGAGAGCTTTCGCAGTACCAGTGATGCTGCTCGTGATGAGTGCTTTCATCGCCGTGGAGGCCACGTGCAGTGGATCCAACACACGCACACAGCCTCCCAGCGGCAGGATTGTCGTCGATGCCTCGGGGTCCTACAAGGACAGCATCAAAGCGGTGGCGCAGGGCGCGTCGATGCTGAGCGGCACCACGTGGGCACCTACCACGAGCAAGTCCAGATCCCGCCCCGCTCGTGGTGTAGGGCTACACGTGCGATACCATGTCACGATCACACACGCCATGACGCAGAAGGATCTCGCCTCCAACGTTCAGAGCCGCAACGACGCCATCAGCACGCTGAGCCTCAAGTCGAACAGCGGCGTGAAAGTGTACAACATCAACGCCGCCAACACCGCGGGCAACGTCGGCCAGGCAGTGGCCACCTACGTCGACGGAGCTGTCTACGACTTCTACGCGTGCAAGTTCAGTGGCTACCAAGACACAGTTTGCGCCAACAAAGGTCGAGAGATCTACGCTCGGTCGTACATCGGCGGAGCTATCGACTTTGTCTTTGGTGAGCAGGCCAAGGCCTGGCGCGACTCCTCTGATGTCGAATCGGTCGGTACAGGCTGCATCACTGCCAACGGTAACGCGGGCACTTCCAACCCGTCGGAGTAGGTATGTGTTCAACAACGCGCGCGTGTACGGAACTGGCACTAAGACTGCGTTCCTGGGTCGTCCCTGGCGTCACGCTCGCGTCGTATTCCAGAATAGCACGTTATCAACCCGATGGGCTGGCAAATCTGGGACAGCATCTCCAGCACCAAAGACGTCTTCTTAAGAGAGTACAACAACACCAGCCCCGGGTCATCCACCGCCCAGCGAGTGGGTTTTGGTGGCAAGTTGAGTGGCCAAGTGTCGATCGAGAACATCCTTGGATCGAGCTACAAGTCGGAGTGGTGGGTTGACACCGACTTCCTGTGAGGGGTGTATCTGCATGTACTATTAAGTAGGCTGTAGTGAGTAGCAGCCTTGTTAGTGCTAAAAAGTCAAATAGATGCCGTACACAGAGTTTGTTCGGATGTGGTGGCCGAATTGTACACTGTCGCGTTATCGTGTTATGATAGGATGAACAACTTTGAGTGATCGGTGATTGGTGTGCCCCCAGTCTACTATAATATGTATTAATTTGCTGATATTTCAATATTTTTTTTCCTTAAGCTGCTAGTCAAGACCTATCTCATTTTTTATTCACTAGACATAGTGACATTAACGAGAACATTTAGCTCAATTGCTTCATTGTACCGCTTATTGTTTCTTCTCTTTATAGCACGTTATTGTGGGTTCTACTCAAAATTGGAGTGGGCGATTGGTTCAATCAACCGCCCCCGAATCGCCCCGGTACCATCCGAGGCTATTTTAGGCGCTCGATCCGTACTTATACGAAATGATAAGGTACATCACCGTTTTTGTGATGGGAGGCGATTGAATGAGCCGCCCCAGAAGTCCAAATTTGGCCGAAATTCACAATTTGTGTCCCACAAACTGATAAAGAAAACTATACCGACTTGAAATTGCTTGAAGAGTCACCATTCCCCCCTGTTTGTCTTTGGAATTGTTTGAAGAGGTCAACAGTTAAATGTTGAAAAATGTTGACCGATTCAAGCAATATAAACGAGTAAAAGGGCTACGAATGCCAGCTGCATAATTTAAGATACAGTACACACTGTTTGCAGCTTGGCTCTGATAGGAAATAGTTGAACCTTTGCTGCTCGTTGAACAAGCGTACGATGGGGCGCGGCGCTCGAACAAGACAATTATATCGAACACTTGATGTTTTAATATTAACTTATACTTAAGTAGCAGTCAGCAGTGCACGCTCTTTGACCTTGCCATAAGTTACGACTTGTAACAACAATACCAAATCTCTTGCACGTACCTGCTAGCAACACCAACTTCGATGCTGCGTCTGTCTGTCTGTCTCAGCGCTACATGAATATGGTATGACAAGAGCACTTTCATGCCAGAGCAAACAGCAGCAGCATACGGGCAGCAGGTTTACAGTACTACAGTAGAACGCTTTATGTGTAGAATCACAACACCATACAGTCTGCAAGAATTAGCTGGTGATGCAGCGAGGTAGTCCACGATCGCTTGTACTTTATACATGTAGCTCCTTGGCTCTGCTATTTATCAAAAGTGAATCGCCACTGCTTGCGTGAAATTGTTAGCGATTCTGATGGTGCATAAGGTTTTCTGGCTCTGGTGCAGTTCAATGCATGCTCCTGCGCCAAGACTAGCACACGCCTGCGTGCCCTTCCTCGAAGTTATCACAGCTGCCCCTCGACAGTATCGACATGTCGTGGCCCGTGGTTCGTATCGACTCGATACGAACCGCGCCACTTCATCTCGCGATTACGTGAAAGCTCAACCTCCGAGGCGTTTAATTCGGCATCACACGAGATCACTTTGTGTTTTTCCTCGTCCCCCACCCACCTCAAGCCAAGGAGCAGACCATGTACTCTTTCACCTTGCCTCTTTTGGCTCTTGCTTCTCTCGCTGCGAGTGCATTCGGCGCCCCCGACGTCGCCTGCAGCGGCCCCAACGCCCGTACGGTACCCCCTACCGGAGCTCTCGTCGTCGACGCCACGGGTGCTCACCCTGGCAGCTTCGCGACCGTGTCGCAAGCTGTTGCCAAAGTGGTCAACAACACGGAGGAGCACACGATCTTCGTGCTCCCGGGCGTGTACCACGAGCAAGTCGTCGTCCCGCCGCTCAACGGCCCGCTCGTGCTGCAGGGCTACACATGCAACACCATGACGTACGCGGACAACCAGGTGACCATCACCCAGGCCAAGGCTCAGCGTGACATCCCTGCCGAGATCAAGGACGAGCGCAACTTCCTCACCACGACGCTGGGTCTGCGCGGCAAGAACGTCAAGGTGTACAACCTCAACATCGCCAACACGGCCGGCCAGATCCAGCAGAGCGGCCAGGCCGTCGCAGTCTACCTCAACGACACCAACTACGGCTTCTACGGCTGCAACATCAGCTCCTACCAGGACTCTTTGTGCGCGCACATGGGGCGTGAGATCTACGCTCGTTCGTACATCGCTGGCGCTGTGGACTTCATCTTCGGTCTTCAGGCCAAGGCGTGGTTCGAGTCTTGCGACATTGAGAGCGTCGGCAAGGGCTACATCACGGCCAACGGCAACGGCAACAGCTCCAACCTGTCCGAGTACATCTTCAACCGCGCGCGCGTGTTCGGCTCGAGCGGCAACGGCTCGACCTACCTCGGTCGTCCGTGGCGTCCGTACTCCCGCACTGTCTTCCAGAACAGCGAGATCAGCAACGTCGTGAACCCCAAGGGCTGGGCCCTGTGGGACGCCGTCTCCCCCACGAACAACATCTTCTACAAGGAGTTCAACAACAGCGGCCCCGGTGCGGACACTTCCCAGCGAGCCCCGTTCAGTGGAAAGCTGGATGCGCCGTACCCCATCACGAACACTCTCGGAGAGAACTACGCGAGCGAGTGGTGGGTCGACGCCAAGTTCTTGTAAGCAATGTGTAAGGGTGCTCAACCGTAGAGTGTGGAGGACCAAGGTGTCGTAACGTAAATCACAACAATTAGGTGGAATTTGGATACTAGAAGTTCTGGAACTGTCAAATATTACGACTCCTACTTCCTGGCGTCCTCGACGAGAGTCCGTAGCGCATCCGTCGGTCGGTTCTTCGACGTTTTCTTCTTTGACGTGTTATCACTAACTTCACCCCCCTCCCGTGTGGAGGTTGCGGCACATTCGCTTGCGGTTTTCTCGCTGACAAGTCACACGTGAGTTTTTACAGTAGTATGATCTAATCCCTATCAAACGACCGCGCGCCGCTGCTACGCCGGCGACGATCAGTGCTTACTAACGTGGACAGCGTTTGAATCGTCGACGCCCACTCACCAGTACGGCCAAAGTCGCTGGCGATCTGTTGGAACTCGTTGGCACTCAAGTATTTGGTCTTCTTCTTCATGTGCCGAGCGATGGAGTTCACCAATTCGTGCTTGTTCAACTTCATTGCAACGCTCAACGCGAGAGTGCAATCCCTCGCGTTTAAGGGCATACCGTCCTGTACCAACGTTTCCAGCACTTGCAGCGCCTGGTCATCGTCATTCGCGCCACAGAAGAGTCCGAACGCGGCGGAGAGAGCGAATGCTTTGGGGGAGACTCCGTGCTCCTTGAAGAACTCGAGCATCTCCACGCAATCGCCAAGACGTTCGTGCTCAATCATCGTCAAGAGCAGCTTCGTGGCCGTGTTCCTGGTCAGACCCGAGCCGTCGACGTTCCAGAAATCGTTAAAAACCTCCAGCGCGAGGGAGACGTCGACAGGCATGGGCGGCATCAGATTCTGGACCATGTCGGAGCGTTCGTCTCGAAACAGGGACAAGCCCCGACCGACTCTGCTCTCGCGTTCCGTCAGCATCAAATGAGACGGCATCCTCTGCTCTGAAGCTTCTCCATACAGCCACAGCCGCTTGCGAATGCGCCAGTACAGATCTCGATTCGGCAGCTCGTACGTGAGCTGGAGAGCATTGTGCCAGTCGGACAACGTGAGGTGTCGGTTGTTCTCGATGAAGTCCACGCTCAACTGACAGGCCGTGAGATGATCGCCACGGGATTCCTTGTAGTGCTGAATGAGTTCACGGTAGATGTCAACGGTGTCAGTCTGCAGCTGCTTCGCGTTCTCACTCAGGAACGCCCGCGCTTTATCAACCAGGCCAGACCGGACATACGCCAGAGCGACAGCCCTGTACGTCCTTGAGTTCCAATTGACTCCACGGCTCTTCATATCGTTCGCGAGGCTGAGCGCAACATCGGGCTGGTCTGTCTCGAGAAGCGCCTCTAGAGCTGCGTTGCACGCGAACTTGCTCCACTTGCCCTTGTGGTCTTCGAACAGCTCCAACCCTCTTAGTGCCAAGGACTTCTCTCCAGTTTTAGTGTACGCCATGATCACCGCACCTAGCATCCCGCCGATCGAGTTCGCACGTAGATCTTCGGGCATACCCTCGAACACTTGGATGGCCTCACTCCACCGACAATCTTTACAGCAGGAGCTAATGGCTGCCACGAAGACATCAGTGGAAGGGTTCATGTTTTCGTGCTCCATCGTGGACAAGACAGTCAGCGCTAGGTCCGAATGGCCGGCCTTGTAGGCGAAACTAGCCAGACTTTCGAGCGCGAACTCCGACACATCCACTCCACGGCAGCCAGCTTCATGCAGCAAGTCGTATACGTGACTCTTACTACAGCCCACCGCCAAATTACCCGCTCCCGGTACCAATTTTCGGAAAATGGCCGTGATAACTTTCGTCCGATCCAAGTTGGTTGCTGCATCCAATGCCGCTCCGTACACCCACGGATCCAGAGGACCCTCCTCACATAACTTATCGAACACTTGCAGAACGTGCTCAAACTCGCCCGCGTGACAGAACGCAGTAAACGCCGCCCGGTCGGCAAACGGCTTGGTCCTCACACCATGCTGTTTGAAGTAGCTCATCATCTCGATGCAATCGTAAACACGCCCGTGCTCCGCCATGGTACTGAGCAGAGTCGACGCCAAGTTGTTGCTCAGCCTCTGGCCGCCGTTTACCTGTTCCTTGATGTCGTCAAAAGTTTTCCGAGCCAGCAACACATCCGATACTTCTGGCTTTGGTACAGAGCTCGATGCTTTCTTCTTTCTGCTCGTGCTGTCGCGCGCACCAGCCTTGACCGCCTTGGGTTCTTCATCCTTAACGTGGCTGCTCGCTGCCATTACCCAACTGCGAGTGGTTCCGTGCATCCACGCGCGCTCACTCTCCGGCATCGAATTGTACACTTCCATCACGTCGTTCCATCGTCCACTCAGTCCGTACGCGTTCAGCACCGACCCGTACACATCGAGCGTAATGTTCATGTCTTGGCTCTTCATGATGGAAAAGATGTCTACCAGCTCAAAGTCGCCTGATCGGTCCGCGAACGAAGCAAGCGAGCGGAGAGCAAACTTCGGCAGTTTAATACCACGATCGACAGCAGCACGCACTACCGCGTGCACTCCCTTTCCACTGGCCTCCACCTTGTAGCCGTCGAACGCTCTGTCATCGCACACTAAGTGACGCAAAACGGAGTTTACTACGTCCTTCCGATTCAACCGGACCGCCGCATCCAGCGCCCGCCCGAACATCCACGGCTGCACAAGGTTCTTGTCCTTACGCAAAGTCTCGAACACTTCCAGG
Source organism: Phytophthora vignae f. sp. vignae (assembly GCA_016169955.1). NCBI lineage: Eukaryota > Oomycota > Peronosporomycetes > Peronosporales > Peronosporaceae > Phytophthora > Phytophthora vignae. The sequence goes on along the minus strand of JABJUM010000009.1, from coordinate 229,964 downwards.
GCGAGCTCGAACTGATTCGCATCGCACAGTGCGCGGAACGAATCGCGCCGAGAAGAAGAATCGAGAGAAATGCCCCGTTCTTCGCAGTAGCGCAACAACTTCACGCACTCGTCGGTCCGTCTGTCGTTGGCGAAATGTGTGAGAAGCTTGAAAGCTTCTGCCTCCGTCAGCTCTTCGCCTGCACTCCACTTGTCACTGATTACATCCAACTTCTCCAGCTTTGGGGATGTCCCCGTCGTGGTGATAGAGGTTTGAGGCTCCACCTGTTCAGGCTGGACCTGGGTTTCCTCCTTCTGGAGTTGTGCCACGACTGGCGTGCGCTTCTCTTCTCGTTCTGGTAGTAGCAGCCGGGGAGGGATCCGCACCTCGCTTGATTTATCTTGCTGCACTTGCCTGCGGAACCGCCAGTACATCGCTTGGTCCGGAAGGCCAAGCGACAGCTCCAGCGCATTCTTCCAGTCTGAATGGTCCAGCTGCACCCCATTCTGTACCATATCCAGATACAGTTGGCAGACCTCGACAGGATCTCCGCGCACCTTCTTGTAGTACGCAACGAGCTCGCGGTAGCACTCTAACCCTCTATCGTCCACCTTGCCCGCATTTGCGACTAGCAGCTCCTTAGCCTGGTCAGCCGTGCCGCGCTCGATATGCGCCAGCGTCATCATCTTGTACGAGAACGAATCCAACTCCACGCCTCGCTGCCGCATTGTGTCGGCCATTGCAAACAACTCGTCGAACTGACGCGACTTCAGCAGCGCCTCCAGCACCGCGTTACACGGAGTAGTGCTCCACCCGTCGCTCTTCATGTATTTCGTGAAGATTTGCGGGCCGCGTCGTGCCAGCTCTTCCCTCCCACTCCGAGCGTGTGCTCGAATGATCAACGCCAGCGGCTTGCTGTACAACTTGGGGCGAAGACTGTCCCTCATCTCATTGTACACTTCCACCAGCGTCATCCATCGTTCCTGCTTCCCACACGCCTCCAACACTGACATGTAAATGTCCAGCGGGACGCTGTCGTCCCCCTTGTCCATCAAGGACAAGACCTCCAGCGCCAGATCCGCCTCGCCAGCTCGATCCGCAAAAATTGCAATAGATCGAAGAGCAAACTCGTCCAATTCCTCTCCCTGCTCACAAACTTGACGCAACATATCGTTCACCTGGACCCCACCCGTAACGTCACAATTCTTCGGCACCAACCGCTGAAAAATCGTCAAAACCGCTTCCGGTCGGTTCAATTTGGTGGCGGCCTCCAGCGCGCGGCCCACCATCCACGGCTTCAACTCAATGTCGTCCTTGCACAGACTCTCACAGAGCTGCAGCGTCGGCCCCAGCTCCCGCGCGTCGCACAATACTCGGAACGCCTTGAGTCGAGACGCCTTCCACGTCGAAAGGTGATTTTCTTCACAGTAGCGTAAAAGTCCGATGCAATCGTCGATCCTCTTCTCCTTGGCGAACGAGTACAGCAGCGTTGACGCCTCATCGTTGGTCAGGTCTAGGTCGCTGGCCTCCTGCACCATGAGGGTGGCCGTGGTTTTGATGTCCGAGAGCGAGTCCTTGATGCGGCCCAGGAACGTCTCGCTATTGTCATTTTGTTGCGAAAAAGCTCGCAATTGAAGTGGCGGTTGCGCGGTGCAGTGCGCGGGACTGAGGCGCGTGATGGGGCTGGGGCGCACGGGGCGCCGCAGCAGCGAAGCCGTCGCGCGGCGCAAGCTCCGCTGAGCGGACAGCATGCTACGGTGAAATTGTGGGTTTCGTCCACCAGTCAGCTGGTACTGTGATATTTGCAATATCGGAGGATGTGTATTGCAATATTTTGATAAGCAAACCACTTCAACTTGGGCACACTCATCTCGTCGTTCTGGCTGAGTCAGCTGAGCTCGCGTTGGCCACGTGCCTGCGACACAGCGGTGGAGACCACGCTGTCTTCGCTTCAGGTTGCAATCTAGATCCCAGGTACCAAAACTCGATCATCTAAGGCCCGAAGTTTGGAGCTCATACTTCAACGTACATGCGGCAATAAGCATTACTGGTATTCAGGATAAACGCGATTCCTGCGAAGCAAAAGTGCTGTTGTATCGAGATCTAGCTCGACGTTCGCTTATGTTGCTCCTGGTCGAGCCCGAAGGTGCCTGTGTGAGTGAAGTTCCTGGGACCTCGATAACGCTATTGCTGTTGACAATTCGAGATGATGCCAGACAGCACCCAGCAGAGCAGACTGTTGGTCATCGAATACCGTATCCCAAGTTGGGGATGGGATTCCCAACACGCCATAAAGCTCTTCTGTCTATCGATCAGTCATCGATTTGGAACATGATCTAAAGGATTTAGCCGTCGACCGGGGATTAGTTAGGCAGGTCGCCATGCGCAAGCAGCAGTGCCTCCTCCCGCCCACCGAAGCTCACTTTGGAATTTGCCTCCTTCGCAGCAGCAGACAAGAACAGCAGCCAACTTCAGGATGTCAACCGCCCCCAGAACCGTGCACGCGTACGCCGCCTTCGGTCAAGGCGAGCAAGTGAAGCCTTGGGAGTACCAGTCCCGTCCGCTTGGACCTGAAGACGTCGAGATCAAGATTTCGCACTGCGGTATCTGCGGCTCGGACCTGCACACGATCGACAGCGGCTGGGGTCCGACCGTCTACCCGTGCGTTGTTGGCCACGAGATCATCGGCGAGGTCACTCTTGCTGGTGACAAGGTGAAGGGCCTGAAGGTCGGCGACCGCGTGGGAGTCGGCGCCCAGGTCTGGGCCTGCCTCAACAAGGATCCTGCCGTTCCCTGCAAGGAGTGCGCCACCGGCGACGACACTTACTGCAGGCGCAAGGTCGATACGTACAATGCCACCTACAACGATGGTGCCAACGCGTACGGCGGCTACGCCGACTACGTGCGCGTGGCCCACGAGTACGCCTTCAAGATCCCAGGCAACATCCCGTCGGACGTGGCGGCCCCGCTGCTGTGTGCCGGCGCGACGGTGTTCACGCCGCTGAAGGAGGCCGACGTGAAGCCTGGTAAGCGCGTGGGTGTCGTGGGTATAGGCGGCCTGGGCCACCTGGGCATCCAGTTCGCCAAGGCTCTGGGCGCCGACGTCGTGGCCTTCTCGCGCTCGGCCAACAAGGAGGCGGAGGTGCGTGCTCTGGGCGCGACGGATTTTGTGGTGTACACGGACGAGAAGCAGGCGGCGGACGCGGCCGAGTCGGTGGACGTGTTGCTGATCTGCGCGAACGCCGAGAACATGCCGTACTCGCTGTTCCTGAGCTTCTTGGCCGTGCGCGGCACGTGCATCATGGTGGGTCTGCCGAATGACGACGTCAAGTTCAACGCGTTCGGCGTGGTCGGCAAGGGCGCCAAGTTTGTGGGCAGCAACATCGGCAGCATCCAGGACATCAAGGACATGCTCGAGGTGGCGTCCAAGAAGAACGTGCGCGCGGTGATCCAGAAGCTGCCGATGAACAAGGTGAACGAGGGCATCAAGATGGTGCGCGACGGCTCGGTGCGCTACCGCGTCGTGCTTGAAAATTAGGCGCTCGATGACTGTGTTGATCTGAAGCAAACTGCTCATAACGCAGTGTAAGTGAATCAATGCACGAGTGCTAAACAGGAATGATTGTCAACTTCAATTTACTCTTATATAGGACCGCTCTCTATTCAAAGTGACAAAATGTCAAAAAACGAGAGGTCGGATGTTGGAAGCTCGCGTCGGCGCGCGAACCCCGCGCGGCCCAAGATCAACCACCTTCAAGCTGTTGACCCAGTCCAAGACCCTCAAATACTTGCCGCCCCGTTTTATCGCTGCGACTCGAGGTCTTTACCTCTTTTTGGCGTCTCGAACCCGCCTCCAGACTCTTCACGCCGTCCCCAGTCGATTTTAGTCCCAGCTGCCGGAATCCCAGCGCCACGTCATGACTAAGGAGGACCTTGCAAAGGCCGAGACTACAAAACGATTCTGAAATGCGCTCCTGACGACGCGGAGCTGGCCCGAGTGATCTTCAAAGACATCAAGAGCGACGGCGGCGCGAGGCTAACCCCGTTCTTAGCTACAACCATCGTCTCTGCCCTGCTAAAAGAGGGCTCGTTGGAGGAGAGTGTGGAGGCGATCGAGTATGCGCGGGACAGGAAGATGAAGATGAAGGTGCACACCAGTCTATACGCGAAGGCTCTAAGTATGAGCGCCCACGCAAAGCAATACGCTCATGTGCTGTGTATGCGGGACGCTATGCGGACTGGTGACTGTCGGCACAGTCCATGGCAGTACCGATCTGCATTGGTGGCGGCTCTCCGCTTGAAGCAGGAGAAGCGCGTGCTTGAGATCCTGGACAAGGTGAAAGCCAACCAAACGGAAGATGACAAGTTGTGCGAGCTTGCACTGGAAATCGCGTGTCACACCAAGCAGCACAAGCTGGTGTGTGGAATTCTGGCGTCCAAGCATGCAAGCGGCGGCGACTCGACCGCCGCCTACCGCAGTACGCGCCAAATGGCGTTCAAGTTGGGTTAGTACGACCTCACGCTGGAACTTTTGCTCGTGATGAAGGAGCGCGGCGTGGATCCGACGGAGGAGTACAAACACCAAGTCCTGTCACTGCATAAGGCTGCTTTGCATGACCAAGTCCTGAGTGTTTTCGAGGCTATGCGGAATGAAAGGTGTACCTGCGACGAAGATACCTATGGGGCTGTTGTGGCTTCAGCCGTGAACATGAAGGACCCTGGCGCGGTGATGGCAATTCTAGGTGATATGAAACAGAACGTGGATATGTCGAAGGTGCGAAGTGAAGTTTTCCCTCGCGCTGTAAGAGCGGCCATTTGGACAAACCAGCATGGGCTGGCATTAGACCTTTTTGATTTCATGAATCTAGCTGGTGTGAGCGCGGATGCCACTGTCGTTTTTGCAATACGAACTGCATTCAAGTCAAAGTAGTATGAGTTCGTCTTCGATATATTGCGGAAGGGGAAGAAGAGTAGAGCGAACGCGAGAGAGGAGTACGCTCACGTGGTCATGTCATTCAACAAACTCAAGAGCTATGATCACGTTCTGCGAGCGTTTAAAGCTATGCGCGAGTGCGGCTATGACCCGAGTGAGATTATTATCAAGACTGCATTAAAGTTAAGTTTGTACTCGTTCGCATTGGAGCGAGCTCGCGCAGCGAACAAGCAAGCCCTGGTCGACAGCATTTTGGATGACATAAAGCAGTCCAGCACTGACAGGACAAAATCTACTGCGAAGAAGTCTACCACCCCTGCAAAGAAGCCTACCACCCCTGCAAAGAAGCCCGCCGTATGTGAAAAAGCCCGTTGTAGCTGCGTCGACAGCAGATGACACAGGAGCAGTCCCTGTAATCCTGGCGGAGCACTTGAAGAAAATACCCAACCGTGTTGAAGCTCACAGCGCGGCACTGCTAGTGGCTGATGAGTCGAATGACATGCAGGACATGATGCCGAGGATTCTTTGTTGACAATCGCCAAGACTCCAAGCGCTGTTTATATTTCCGTGTTGCGAAGTGCCAATTGTGCAAAACGGCATCGAGTGGTAATGGCCATCACCGACCATGCTGTCAAAAACGATGTGCACTTTCACTGGCGAAATGAGCGAGATCATTCTACAGAGCTGTGCGCGTGAGAATGATCTGAAAAGCGCGCTTGGACTTAGACGAGCGATACAGAACCGTGGACTTGGCATGACTGAAGGCACAGCCTACTCTTTGGTCAAATGTGCAGCCAAGATGGATGAGTGGGATGCAGTCATCGATATCATGGCTGGGTTCCGGAGTGAAAATCCCAAGCCTACCATGGTCATGTACGCAATGGCTTTCAATGAATGCACGAAACGCGGCCACCTGAACAGGGCGGTTGACATCTACAACGTGATGCCGGAGTCACTTCGAGTGCAGCTATCAGGCGTGGGCTTGCGAGTAGCGATCTGTGGCCATGCGTACTCTGAGAGTAAGGAACTGCGGTTGCGCGCCTCGGACATCATCAATGAGTTCAGGCATACGTTTTCGCCGAAGAAGTACAACAATATCGTGGAGGAGGTACACCGGATTATACAAGAGGAGGCAGCTCGAAAGTCCGCCGCGCTGGACTCGATGGCAAAGCCATCCGGTGAGGAAGATGCGTCTTTGGGGACAGCGAACACCTCCAGCAAGGGCGTGTTCGGATACTTTTCGTCGCTCTTCAAGCGTTAGTTGGACTACTGTACTTGCTTTGTCATAGAGGGTTAGAATACGATCGTTTTACTTTTAAGTGAATAGGAGAAGAACAACACACAAAGAGAAGCTTTAGCCAGTCGAAGCGTTTGAGGGAACTTGGCTTACGTTGTATTATCCTGGATACTGTAGTAGATTCTGCTGATGAAGCATAATGTGGAACGCAGACCCCTCTAAGAGGAAAGGGGATCTTGAGTTTCTGAGGGTTCGCTAAATGTGGAGCACAGCACCGACCCGACGGGAGCTTGCAAGCGTCAACTCATGTCGTTGGATAAGGCTGGGTTGCACCGTCAAGTCTTGGATGCTTTCGAGGCTATGCGGAAAGCGGGATGCATCTATCTACGGGGCTGTTGTGACTTTAGCCGTCAAAATGCTGAGCTGGTATTTTCAAAAATCTTTTTGATGGCATGGGAAAGAAACCAAAGTCGCCAAAGACGCGAACTACGGGGTTTCCTCGCGCTGTGAGAGCAGCCATTGGCACAAACCAGCATCGGTTGGCATTGGACATCTTTGATTTCATGGACCAAGCTGGCGTGGAAGCGGCAGCGGCATACGTTTCTACAGTCAGAACCGCGTTCAAGTCGCAGCAGTACGTCTTCGTCTTTGATATCTTGCGGAGGATGATGGAGCATGGAGCAAACTCGAATGCTACAACCACGTTTTGCGTGCCTTCAAGACCATGCGCGTTCTAGCAGGAAGAAATGCTCTGTACGACTGCTCTACGAGCCGCTGTCAAGCTGGACCGACACGACGAAGTCGGTGCGATCTCCAATGGCTTGGGCGGTAAGGATCCACGCCCACGAGTTTAAACTCGCACACTTTGGAGCACGCTTACGCTACGAACAATCAAGCGCTGGTCGACAGCATCTTGGATAGGATAAAGAAGGCCACCTCCGCTGCGACCGCCGAATGAGCTGAAGACATTTGCGTCTTTAGGTGCTGCGGATACCTCGGGGTCATCATGACAAAGAAGGAATTTGGCGGTGGTTTAATTCAATAACGAGGCAGTGCCATCGGAATACTACTGCTGTTGAATTAAGAAATGTCAACATTCAGCATGAAGACCTTGTGCATTGGGAACAGGTAGGAATGCCTGTTCGTCGTTATGTGCATGTGCCATGTCGCTGGTACCGAAGCGAACTCGAGTTTTGTTGCCATCGATGCTCACGTGAGATCGCCAGTGGTGATTTGTATGCCCCGACACGGCTTGACTCCAGTCTTGAGTGGTCTGTCTCGGGCTTGCGTGAGAGAGAGCTCCTCCTCTGTATATCGCCTGAGCGTTTCGTGATCCACTCGACTCATCGAGCCTTCTTGATGATGCGAAGACAGCCGTGCCATCAACACACTGCGAGTTTGTAAGGGACAGCTGTGAGCTCCTGTGAACAATCGCTGTTGATGGTACGGTCTTCTCGAGGCGTGCCGTGTACACCCAGCCAAAACGCTGGCATGAAGCCAAGCCAAGCGTCGCTGCACGGTGATTAATCGAGTGCGCAAAAGTTGGATGTCCTTCATCCGATCTCATTCTCAAACTTGCACCAAGCACCATATCCAGCAACAACACACCACCAGCATGGGAGACCCGACCGATCCTCCTATAGTCAAAAGGCTTGGCTTCGAGTCCGGATCAACGCTCATGGCCGAAGGGCCTGAGGCCCTGCACGACTTGATCGCTTCGAAGACGGAAGCAGCCACGGGTCGACCGCTACGGGAGGTGAGCGTCCACTTCGCCAACCTGTCGGTCTCGGCCGACATCACCGTCGCGGACAAGAACGAGACCAAGAACGAGCTGCCGACCATGTTCAACGAGACCGTCAAGATGTTCACCGTGTCACGCTCGCACACGGTGCGGAAGGAAATCCTCAAGAACGTCACCGGAGCCTTTGCGCCGGGGAAGATCACGCTGCTGCTGGGGCAGCCGGGCTCGGGCAAGTCGTCGCTCATGAAGATCCTGAGCGGGCGGTTCCCCATGAAGAAGAACATTGCAGTGGAAGGTGACGTCTCCTTCAACGGCGTCTCGCGCGAGGCTCTACTTGACCGGCTGCCTCAGATCGTGTCGTATGTGAACCAGCGAGACAAGCACTACCCTTTGCTGACGGTGAACGAGACGTTGAAGTTCGCGCACGAGGTCGGGGGCGCCGAGTTCCTGCGTGAGGCGGAGCAGAAGCTCAAGAACGACCCGCAGCACACCAACCCCGAGGCCGTTGAAGCGCTGCGAGCCAACTCGGCCAAGTATCCGAGTGTTGTCGTCGAGCAATTCGGGCTTCAGAACTGCCAGGACACGATCGTGGGCGACGCCATGACGCGTGGAGTCTCCGGAGGTGAGCGCAAGCGCGTGACCACGGCGGAGATGGAGTTTGGCATGAAGAGCGTCATGCTGATGGACGAGATCAGCACCGGCCTGGACAGCGCCGCGACGTTCGACATCATCAACACCCAGCGCAGCGTCGCGAGGAAACTGCGCAAGACGGTGGTCATCGCGCTGCTTCAGCCTTCGCCCGAGGTCTTCGCTCTGTTTGACGACGTGATGATCCTGAACGAAGGAGAAGTCGTGTATCACGGCCCCTGCAGTCTCGTGCAGCAGTACTTCGAGGATCTGGGCTTCTCGTGTCCGCCAGAGCGGGACCTCGCGGACTTTTTGCTGGACTTAGGCACATCGCAGTAGCACCGCTACGAGACGAGCGCATATGAAAGCAACCACCCGCGTCTTGCCAGCGAGTTCGCCGAGCACTTCCGGCAGTCACGGATTCACCGAGAGACGGTCGACCAACTCGCGGCTCCTATTGATCCGAACGCCCTCAGAGCCACGGAGGAGCGGCTAAACAAAGTGCCCGTGTTCCAGCAATCGTTCATCAAGAGTATGCAGACGCTGCTCCGACGCCAAGTGATGGTACTGTACCGGAACAAGCCCTTCATCATTGGACGAGTCTTGATGATCTTAATCATGGGGCTGCTGTACTCCACTGTCTTCTACGACATCGACCCGACTGAAGTCTCAGTGGCCATGGGCGTGCTCTTCTCCACCATCCTCTTCCTCTCCATGGGTCAGTCGTCGCAGGTCCCGACGTACATCGCCGAGCGTGACATCTTCTACAAGCAGCGCAGCGCCAACTTCTTCAGCACAAAGGCGTACGTGTTGGCCACGTCGGCCAGTCAGATCCCGCTCATCTTGGCCGAGTCGATCGTCTTCGGCGTGCTGGTGTACTGGATCTGCGGATTCGAGGCCGACGCGGTGCGCTTCATCATCTTCGAGGTCATCCTCGTCTTGACGAATTTGGCCATGGGGATGTGGTTCTCCTTCCTGGCCGCCATCAGCCCCAACGCCAACGTCGCGGCTCCGCTGGGCATTGTGTCGCTCCTGATCTTTATCATCATGGCTGGTTTCATTGTAACTAAGGACAACATCCCGGACTTCTTGCTGTGGGGCCATTGGATCAGTCCAACGAGCTGGAGTCTTCGAGCGCTCGCCATCAACCAGTACCGCGCGAGCACCTTCGACTACTGCGCCACGTACGGAGTCACCATGGGCGAGTACAACCTGCAGCTCTTCGCCATGCAGACGGACGAGGTGTGGGTCCTGTATGGCATCCTCTACACGGCGGCGATCTACCTCGCGTTCATGTTCCTCTCGTACTGCGGACTGGAGTACATCCGCTACGAAGCCCCCGAGAACGTCGACGTGTCAGCAGAAACAGAGGAGAGTGAGTCATACGCGCTACTGGAGACGCCCAAGAACAGTCAATCAAGGGACGACCACGCAGTGACGATCGATACCCGCGAGAAGCACGTCGTCGAGCCTGTGACAGTGGCTTTCCAGGACTTGTGGTACTCGGTGCCGGACCCGCACAACCCGAAGCAATATCTGGATCTGCTCAAGGGGATCAGCGGCTACGCGCTTCCAGGCTCCATCACTGCTCTCATGGGCTCCTCAGGTGCTGGTAAAACCACGTTGATGGATGTGATCGCTGGTCGCAAAACGGGGGGCAAGATCACGGGTAAAATCCTCTTGAACGGCTACGAGGCCAGCGACTTGGCCATCCGCCGGTCAACGGGATACTGCGAGCAGATGGACGCCCACGCTGAGGCTGCTACCTTCCGGGAGGCGCTCACGTTCAGCGCCTTCCTGCGCATGGATAGCTCTGTGTCGGACGCCAAGAAGTACGACTCGGTGAACAAGTGCATCGAGCTGCTGGGCTTGGGCGACATCGCGGACCAAATCATCCGCGGCAGTTCGATGGAGCAGATGAAGCGGCTGACGATCGGCGTGGAGCTAGCGGCACAACCCAGCGTGATCTTCTTGGACGAGCCTACAAGCGGATTGGACGCGCGGTCGGCAAAGCTGATCATGAGCGGAGTTCGCAACGTGGCCGACTCGGGCCGCACCATCGTCTGCACGATCCACCAGCCGTCCTCGGACGTGTTCGCCTTCTTCGACAGCTTGCTGCTGCTCAAGCGCGGGGGCGAGACGGTCTTCTTCGGCGACTTGGGCCAGGACTGCCGCAACTTGATCGACTACTTCGAGGGCATCCCCGGTGTGTCTCCACTCCCCGCAGGCTACAACCCGGCCACGTGGATGCTCGAGTGCATTGGCGCCGGCGTGAGCAATGAGGAGATTACTACCGACTTTGTCAAGGTCTTCAACGAGAGCCCGCACAAGCGGAAGCTGGATGAAAGCATGGCCAAGGAAGGCATCTCCATCCCGGCGCCCGATCTACCGGAGATAGTATTCGGCAAGAAGCGCGCCGCCAACTCGGCCACGCAGATGAAGTTCGTCGTCACACGCTACATTCGCGCCTACTGGCGCACGCCGTCGTACAACTTGACGCGGATGCTGGTGTCCCTTTTCCTCAGCGTCATCTTCGGCTTGGTGTTTGTCGACGCGACCTACACGACCTACTCGGGCCTGAACTCTGGCGTGGGCCTCATCTACATGGCTGCACTCTTCAACGCGTTCGTGTCGTTCGAGAGCGTCCTCCCCGTCGTGTTCGCCGACCGCGCGTCGTTCTACCGAGAGCGCTCAAGCCAGGCCTTCAATGCTGTCTGGTACTTCGTTGGCGCGACGATCGTGGAGATCCCGTACTCGTTCGTCAGCGGCTTGCTCTTCACCGCCGTGTTCTACCCGCTGGTGGGCTTCAAGGGCGGCTTCGACACGGCGGTCGTGTACTGGCTGGCCTACTCCATGATGACCTTGATGCAGGTCTACCAGGGTCAGATGCTGGCGTTCGTGTTCCCGACCGAGGAGGTGGCCATTGTCGCGGGCTACCTGATCAACGCCATCTACATGATGTTCATGGGCTTCACGCCGCCGGCCAACGCGATCCCGTCAGGCTACCGCTGGCTGTACAAGATCTCGCCCCTCAAGTGCCCGCTCTCCACCATGGTGTCTCTGGTATTCGCCGACTGTGACGAGCTGCCTCGGTGGGACGACAGCGTCGGCGCCTACGTCAACGTCGGCTCGCAGCTTGGCTGCCAACCGATGGCGAACTCGCCCGTGACGGTGGGGCACACGACACTGAAGGAGTACACGGAAGACCACTTCGGCATGAAGCACGACCGAATCGCTCGCAACTTCGGCGTCATGGTCGGAATCACGGCTCTCTACCTCTTCCTGGGGCTGCTGGCCATTCGCTTCATCAACCATCAGAAGCGATGAACTCCCTGCTTCAGTACGATTCTCCCTTTTCGATTTGAAACACAAAATACACTTTTCCCTTTGTTTCCTTATCAAGCTACGGGTGGCTACTCTAGCAATCTCCGATATGTAAGCTGGCCGCCACGCCAAACGTAATATCATCTTCATCATCATCATCCTTATCATGTTAACGTGTCCTTGTAATCCTTCAAATGTCAACGGAGTATAAACACCAAAAGCCTCACAATCGTCAAAACCCCACAAAGGCTGGGATCTGTTAAACTCTAACGGCTGAAGTTACCACGTAGCGCTTGAAGAGCGACGTACCGTTTCAGATAAATCCTCTTGTCGGATGACATCTACTGCACCTTAAGGCAAGGCAAAGCTCATTCATCTTTGGTCAGTCTCTCGTAGTGGAGATGGCCTTCTTTATGCTACAGTATCTAAGATGTCGTCGACCAGGGCTTGATTGTTCGTAGCGCAAGCGTGCTTCAAAGTGCGCGACTTTAAACTCCTGGGCGTGGAATCCATACCGCTCAAGCCATTGAAGATTGTAATGACATCGTCGTGTCGGGCCCAGCTTGACAGCGGCTCGTAGAGCAGTCGTACACAGGATTTCTTCCTGCTTGTAGCGCGAGATCGCGCATAGCCTTGAAATCACGCAGAACGTGGTCATAGCATTTCAATCCAACACCAGCCGATGCTGATTCGTCCAGGTTGCCACTCCAAAACTGGAGCGCATCTGTTTCATGTCATCAAGGACTGAAAACACCCTGTCACGGTTCATCAATCGGACGGCTGACTCCAGAACATCTTCATATTCATCGCAGATATGCGTATGCTTTTGAAAGCTAACAAAGTGCAGTGCTTGTGGTGGATGTACTGGGTTGGTTAGTCCATATTTATGGATAACCTTATTTCCAGTAGCAACGAGATCCAAGGAAACCAACCAGTAGATATTTATGGATAACCTTATTTCCAGTAGCAACGAGATCCAAGGAAACCAACCAGTAGATAGTTAGTAAATCATAGTTAGGACCCGAGGACGAGGCCACGAGTCTGACAGAGAAGGCCGAACTTACTTTTCATTTCGCTTCGGCGCGGTAATCCGACACCCGCCTCACCACGCCCTATCGTGGGCGCGAATCAAACGCTCTATCGTGAGCAGCCCTACCGTAGGCACGAACCATAATCGAGCGATAATTCCCCCTCTGATTGCGGTTGATGCTGTCCTCAATAGATTGCACTTCTCAGTGTAGTAAATGTATGGGAATTTTTCAATAGCACTTAGCAACGAGTTGGTCCAAGTCGTGTGCTGTACTCGAAGTTGTGTGGGGCCTGCTCTGTGTGGCTGTCGATGTCAAAGTCGGCGGCTGGCTGCAATGACTAGAGCTTGCAACCACCTTATAAAATCCAATGCACGCACCACGGCGTAGCCAAAATAAGCTAATGCTGCTTAGTTTAAATGGCACCCAACTTGAATGGTGAAAAGTCTTAAGTCGGGCGGGCAAAGGTGTAGTGTTAGCTACACATTTACTCCGGGAGTCTCGGTGAGCTACATCTCGTTCCATGATGAGTCTAAATATGCTCATGCTGGTGCTCTTTTCTGTTGTGTAATCCCCAGAGCGACGCTATTGCAATACTGCCGTATACAGCGTGCCACTTTCGCATGCTCTGGTGATTTCGATTCTGCTCCTTGATCACGAACTTTATGTAAGCTTAACATACTTCTTGGCACTGACCCTTTCACAGCGATTGCTTCCTGTACGGTGTACGTGTTTTCCCAGAAGGATTGAGTGCACTGCCCCACAAGACATGGTACGGCAATTCTACTACCCGGTAGGAACGTTCTGCTGAAGAGTATCGATCTCTCATTCTACAACTTTGCCCGGTAACAGTACTACTTAAGTACTTGTCGTGTACCTCCGCCGTCAGGGGTGGGCACGCTGAGACTGTTCGGAGAGAAGGAGGCTCGCAAGGGGTCGAGGGTGGTAGAGTTGACGAGCTTTAGAGAGGGTTAACAAGTAGACTTAAGTAAACTATACAAAAGCTTTCTTGTTGTTGTTGTTGTCTTTAAGACAGGGAAGATTCACGACTGATTCTACATGTCGAGGGTCGGCACGGCCGCCCTCGTTCCTACGGGTGACACCTCTCCTTTTGTACCTCGGAGGCCGCTCTGCATGTCCTCCATCCTCGAGTGACAACCCGTCCACGATCACGATCAATACCATAGTTCCACTTGCACGACACCCGTCCTGGGCGGGAACGGAGACCTCCTTGGACCTCTGTCAGTCCCACTCGGACGCACGTCTTGCCTTCACAAATCCAGTAGCTGCTCTGAGTACCCTAAGAGGGGTACCCAGCGTAGGATGTAGCCATATCTCCACTCGAGCTCGGCGCACGGACCCCTGGCACGGGCTCCGTATGCCCGGTCACGGGACATCCTCCCCGACTGCGCGTTCGACGTCCTCGTCGGACGTCCGGGTGTCGAGCGAGCTCCAAGCGCAGTAAAGCCGAACGCTCTTCGGCTGCACGCAGTTCTGCCGTGATGGCAGCAGGCGCGCGAGTCGGCACGCCATCATCGATCACCACATTGACGTCGCCTTCGACGTCCTGGAACGGGGGAGCTGCAGCAGCGTTAACTCCGTCGCCGTGCAAGCGGCGCAAACTCTCCTTCTCAGCACGTTCTCGATCAGCGGCGCGCGCGCGTAGCTCCTTCAGCCCACGCACAATCATAGTCACAGGTGAGAACTCGTCCATCTCGTCCTTGTTTTCGGCGTTCCTCCAGATGTGGGTCACGACGCCCACAGTCACGGTCATCACGGTCGCCAGCGGTCCGTAGGGCGTCCAGCCCACCACGCAGTTCACCGCGTTCAGCAATATCAGTGCGATCACCACGCCGATCTCGCCAAACAACGCGAACTCCATTAGATCGTAGGCAGCCATCGGGCCGAAGAACAGCAACGCCACTGCGAACTTCATCACGAGAAACACGATCCGTAGACCCTCGAACACGCGCTGCCGACTCTGAGCAGCAGCTTCGCGTGTCGCCCTAGCATAGTTAGCCATCGAGGACGCCGTACTCAGGCCGAGATCAGGCAGGTAGGTGTAGAAGGTAGTGTACGCAGCGACCCACCACTTGTGGAGCATGCGTGCGTACTCGCCGTACCTCTCCTCCTGCTCCTCCAGCACGCGGACAGGCACAGCGAACACAGCTCCCCACACGGCGTACGCGTACGACGCTCCACGCAGCTGCCGTAGCTCGCTGTTCAACAGCACGATGTTGTACTGGCAGAGGCAGGAGTTCCACAGGGAACCGTTGAGGCATGTGACTCGCCAAGCTTGCTCGGCGAACGCCCACCAGACGTTCCGCAGCGGAGTCGACACGACCCAGGCCAAGACGCAGCAAGCACCAGCACAGCAGTAGGCGGGCAGGAGCTCGGCGGGCGCATAGTGCTCCTGCCAGCGAAGGAGCGTAGCCGGCAGGTCTCCCATTCCAGTCCAAAGTGAGAATAAGACGTACTTTCTCAATCCTCACCTCCGTTAGAACGGATCTTGCCGTGGAACGCTCAGTTCTCGTCCCAAGGTCAATTCAGCAGCGCGAATCCATCTTTCAGCTGTACATCAAGTCAATCAGGCAAACTGCCTTCAATCTTGTCGTGCCTTTCTCGGCAAGTCGTCATTCGCAGATTTCCTCTCGAGCGCGCAGATCAAGGCCGGCCAACTCAAGCATCGCCCGGAGTCCTCTCCACCATGAGTGACTCCCACGAGGACATGGCACGCAAGTTCAAGGCGTTCCTCGACCAGCAGGACCCACCCAGCGTGTCCGGAGGCTCAGCCACGCGCGAGCGTCTCGCCCAGGAGGCGTTCTGGGCGACGATGCGGGACGTCCTCGCGGTCAATAAGGGCTCCACCGGTCTCGACATTCTCGACAACATCGCGGAGGCAGTGCTCAACGGCGCGGACGATGCAGCGCAGGCCCTGAAAGGCACCATCTCGATCTTGCCGGATCCGTCGACGCAGGAGACGGCGACAGAGTCGGCTCCGCACCCCATCTTCAGTAGCAAGGCCAAGAAGCGCGTCTCCACCGGGCACGGGGCATCGAGCGGCAAGGCGAAGAAGAAACCGCGCCCGTCCATTGAAGATCTCCACCACCTCGATTTCGAGCTTCGCGCGGACACGCCGAAGGACGTCGTCCACGACATCAAGGGTCTCTACCGTCACGCTCGAGCCGTCGGACTCGAGTCTTATCAGCGCGCGTTCCTCTGGGAGAACCGGCACCTGTTCTACGACCCGGAGGCGTATCCCGACGTCTATGTGGCGCACTGGCGCTTCTGGCAGTGGTTCCGGAAAGCGTTCTTCGATTGGGCGTTACACGTGCCGCTCGTCGACAAGAACGCGCTCGGGCCTCGGCGCAAGAAGAAGATGAATGCAGTTCGCGAGCGTCTCAGGTTCATCAGTCTCTGCATCGAGACATGGGGCTACTACCGCTTCCTGCGGCGGCTGGAAGCGCCCGGGAACAGCGAGTTGATGTGGTGGGGCGGACCTTCGAGCAAGCCGCCACCGACGGGCGAGGCGCGCACTTGTTCCCCAGTGCTGAGTCTCAAGTACCTGTTCAAGAAGGACAAGCCGGCGTACCACCAGCGTATCCGCGACGCGATCAAGCCGTTCAGGATCGACTCGCCACGCTTCGAGTCGTTGACCGAGATGCTCGTGCAGACAGGAGCGTTGGCTCCGACGGCCAAGCGTTCCCAGCGTCTGAGCGACAAGGCCCTGGCCCGCGTGGTGATCGACATCACGTCTCCCAAGCACGTGCCGGACCATTGGGCGCTGACGCTCACCGACGGCGTCTGGCGCGTTCTCCTAGCTGACAAGCGGGTCGGTGACTTGCGCGTGAAGTACGAGACGCAGCTCTCGGACGGCAAGTTCGAGCCGAAGAAGGTGCCGAAGTACAACCCGAAGGAGGCCAAGCACGAGGGCTTCAACCCACTGTTCCGCGCGGACGGCAAACCCACAGCGCTCGGGCCAGCCACCATCGTGGACGACAGCGACCCGAAATTCCGAGAGGGGCCGGACGAGGAGCTCGCTAGAATGGTCGCCGAAGCAGAGTCCAAGTCGGACACGAACAAGGACGACGAGCTGGAGTACATCACCCACGGCGACGACGAGAGAGACGCCCGAGAGGAGGGAGAAGTCGAAGCCTCCGACGACGAAGAAGACGAGGAGGAGGAGGACGAGTCGGACGACGACGAGGAGGACGGCGACACCGACGAGGTTGACGATTAGGCTGCCCCGAAGAGGTAGCGCGAGGAGGATGAGAGAGATCGCCAGTAGAGGTAGTTGCAGTAGTTCGTAGTCCGTTGAAGTTCGTTTGTCATTGAAGAAATACATCTCTCATCCCCAAGTCGTCCATTCCACCGTTCCCTTCTAGCCCTCGACTTAGTAGAAAGCGTGCTTCCGGCACACCAGGCACGACCACTTGTCGTACCAGTTCAGAATCCAAAGTTCAAAGTAAAATCCAAAAGTAAAGTAAAAAGAAAGTAGAAGAAGAGGGCACTCGAGCAAACCACAGTCTCGAGTCCTCATTGTCACCGTAGACACCGCGTCCACAGTCATCACCGGACCGCAAGCACCTTGCTCACGGCCGTCACTAGGCAGCAGGCACCGTGCCCACCACCTTCACCAGGCTCTTGTTAAAAGAGCAGTTCATCTTCGTCGACAGTAGCGTCGGCATCAGCAAGCCGAACGCTCCGTCGCAGTTCCGGCCACCCCTGGGCCTTACGTTGTTCATCTTCATACGCCTTGATCAGCGGCGCGTAGTCAGGCAGTAGCGCAGTAGTAGAACGCCAACAAGTCTCGTAGGACGCAGTGAGAGCCAGGTACTGTAATGGGCCTACCTTGGCTCACTACGACAGCTTACACGTGTGCGCACGTGTATGAGGAAGCGTAGATTTCTTTTACTTGAGTTAAGTATACTCGAGGTCCACGAGTATACTTTAAACAAGATAAAGACTCTTAGTAGCTGATTTTGGTAAAGATGAGAACTGCTATTTTTGTTTTATGTTTTCTGACTTCCTCTAAATGTAATATTCTAAGTTAGGAATCTGCCAACGGCTGGTTGGCAGAATTCCACTGCTATGCATGTCGCTCATTGGTTAAAAGATGCTGCTTTCAACCAATAGGAATCCTAAATGTCTATGGGCCACCCGTCGTGGTGACCGTAAATGAATGTGGCCCTTGATGTAACGTACATCAAGGCCGAGGAAGTGTTTAAACCTTTAACAGACATCGCGTCTGTTAAAGTTACAAGTGGCTGTAGCCACTTGTGCGTGTAACCCCGTTACACCATCCCCCCGTCAAGGTTAGACGTGCCGGCCTCGGCACGTCAACCACCATTGACTGTTTGGTCAATGCATGACCTTTGAAAGGAGCGTGCTCGTGATGGAACGAGCACGTCGAAGTTGAAGACCTTTGGCGCAGCAGCAGAGAGCCTCTCTGCTGCTGAGTATCTTGCGCGGCAACGTGCACAGCGCGTCGCTGCCACGGGGGCAGGTACCACAGCCTGCCCTCGAAGTGTCTTCGGGCGCTGTTGTTAGCAACAGCGTTCGCATTACTTGCCAGTGTGTAGCGCATGATGGGCTTCGTACGCCTTCACCATGTCCGGAACGTCTTGGAGCAAGACGTTCCGCGGCTCCAATGTATCTTGGTTGGGAGGAAAACCTCTCCAACGAATGCGAAAACGAACTGGTTCTCTGTTCGTTCTCGGGATACTGTGGTCAACAATCTGCTCAACTATCCATCGAGTTGAGCCGTGTGCGTCTCGAATTGGTGGCGGCGGTGGTGGAAACACGCCCCGTGTGTGGTCAACCTGGTGTTGACTCCGATCTCGCTTCTTCCCACGACCGAGTTCCGGTCGTGGGGTAGCTACAGAGCGCTGCGCTCGGCGCTCTTGAGTATCCTTACTTTGCGACGGTCTCCTAGACCGCCTCGATCGTCCCGGCCGGGCTGGATCTCCAGCTCGACCTGCTGCTCCAGCGCGACTTCGCGCTGGAGAGGATGATGGCTTCCGCCGAGTCTTCTGCTTCGGTTCAGCCGAGCTAGGTAGGTTGTGCTGCAGGTATGGCTTCAACCGTCCGACGTAGAACGTCGGATGGAGGCGCATGCTAGACGGGATGTCTAGCGTGTAAGCGTTGCCATGCCGTGCCAACACTGTGAACGGCCCGATGAAGCGCGGAGCAAGCTTGCTTGCCCCGAAGTCGGAAACTGCATGTTTAGGCAAGTTTTGAGTAGCTAACAAGACTAATGAACCCTTCTTGAATTCATTAGTGTTGCCCCTGCCAACATTGTCTGCGTTAAGCTTCTGTCGGTCGACAGAAGCTGCAATTGCGTCCTGGACAAACCGAATGACGGCTTGTCTGCGCTGCACGAAGTTGATTGCATCCGAGCTGAATTCGTTCAGCTCGCTTTCAGCAGTAGGCCCAGCCTCTGCGTCTGTCCTCGCGGTGTCTGTGCCCCGCACAGACACGTTGTAATTGTTGCGCTCCTTCGTGTGTGCGTCTGTGCGGAGCACAGACGCGTTGTTCTTCGCCTTCTTGTTGGCGTCTGTGCCCTGCACAGACGCGCTCTTCTTCTTGCGCACGATCGCAGCTGACACTGTGCACGTGTCAGCGGCATTCTGCGGCTGCTGCGTTGCGGCCGTAGATCCTCCCCCACTGAAGGAAGGAGTCACCACCCCGAGCATGCTCGGAAGGCGTGGGTGCCGCATGGCATTCACGTAGAACGGTGTATGCCCGGTCGAGGCATGCACCGAGTTGTTAATGGCGAGCTCTGCCATCGACAGGCACTCGCTCCAATGTTGGAACGAGCGAGCGTAGCTCTTGAGTATGTCGACGAGCACGCGATTCACGCGCTCGGTCTGCCCATCCGTCTGCGGATGGTCCGCAGTCGACATCGAAAGTTGGCTCCCAAGTAGTGTAAACACTTCTTGCCACAGGTGCGCTGTGAAACGCGGGTCCCGATCCGACACAATGTCGGTCGGCATGCCATGGTGTTTGAACACCATGTCAACGAACAGACGTGCAGTCTGCTTCGCAGTGACTTCAGCGGGTACCGCAGCAAGATGTACCATCTTGCTGAAGCGGTCAACAAAGACCACAACGCCCGTGTTCCCCTGGCTGTCGGGGGGAAGACCGAACACGAAGTTCAATGACATGGACTGCCAACACTCCGACGGAGTCGGTAGTGATTGCAAGGGAGCCTGCGCGAACGGCGCAGGCTTCACGCGTTGACAAACCTCGCAAGCACGGACGTACTTGCGCACCCATTTATACTGGTGGGCCCAGTAGAAGTCTCGCGTGAGAAGAAGGTATGTCTTCTCACGGCCCGGATGCCCCGCAGTCGGTGCATCGTGATACTCATACATGATCCTGAGGTGCAGGTCATGATCGTTGGGCACGACAACGCGGTCCGCGTTGTCGTCGACTGCACTGTAGAGTAGTAACCCATCGTGCACCCGATAACGGTGTGCACGAGCGCGAAGATGCTTCGGCAGCTTCTGACGAGCTTTGTCAGAAGGCGCTGAGCCGTAGGCCAGCAAGAGCTTCGCGTCCGCGTCGTACGCGTACGCGGTCTTCACGTCGTCCAACAGCGACGACGTGGGAGTGCTCGATTGCATGGCATCAATGGCATTGACGTCGGCATCAGCTGAAGCGTAGTCAGGTCGACGCGATAACGCGTCGGCCACCACATTGAGTCTTCCGGGTTTGTATTCGACCCGGAAGTTATACTCCGCGAAGAAGGATAGCCATCTCGCCATCCTTTGCGAGATGTGCGGCGACTTCACAGCCGTCCGCAGTGACGCGTGGTCCGTATAGACCACGAACGGTTTGCTTCCGAGTAGGTACACTCGGAACTTCGCGAGTGCATACTTCATGGCAAGGAGTTCCTTGTCATGCGCCGGGTAGTTGCGTTCAGCTGGCTTCAGCTGACGCGATTGGTAGTAGACGACGCGATCACGGCCTTCGTGATCGTGCTGCATCAACGCACATCCGAATGCGAAATCGGATGCATCGCACACTACGTGGAATGGGCGATCTTGGTCGGCTACCGCCAAGATCGGCGCCTCAGTCAAGCCCCGCTTGACTGCATCGAAGGCCTGCTGACACTCAGCAGACCAAACCCACTCGGCATCCTTCTTTAGGAGCTGTGACAGCGGGCGTATCGTGCCCGCATAGTCCTTCACGTACTTGCACAAGTACGTGGCCAAGCCAAGGAACTGCCGCAGTTCCTTGACGTTCGACGGTGTCGGCCACTCGTTGATCACTCTGACCTTTTCAGGGTCAGGGCGGACACCATTCTTCCCTACGAGACACCCGAGCACGGGTATCTCGCTCGCCCCGAAGATGCACTTCTTCAGGTTCGCGTAGAGCTTGTGCTTGCGCATCAGCGCAAGCAGCTTCCGGAGATGCACCTTGTGCATCTCAACGTCGCTCATCCCGTCCACAGCACGGCTGTGGACGAACACGTCATCGAAGTAGCTCGGTGCGAAGTCGCGCACCGAGCGCAACAAGTGCGTCACGCACCTGGCGCGCGTTTTTCAGGGGCGTTCTTCAGACCCTGCGGCATAACTAGCCACTCCCAGAGCATGCCGCTTGGCGTGCTCACAGCCGTGAGAGGGATATCACTCTCACGCATAAGGATCTGATAGAACCCGTCGCGCAGATCAAGAGCACTGTAGATGGTGCTCCTGGCCATCGAATCGATGATAACATCTTTTCGCGGTATCGGTGTCTGAGCCGGTATCATCGCATCGTTCAGCTTGTTGTAGGCATGAACGATGCGCCAGCCGCCCTGTGGCTTCTTGACACAGAACGTCGGAGCACTGTGCGGGGACTTCGATTCCCGCACTTGTCCAGCTTTGCGACGACTCTCAAAGAAGTCGTCGATCGCCTTGACTTGTTCTCGCGGCAGTGGCCACTGCCGCGTGACACAATACTTAGTGCCCGGCACGAGATCGATCTCGTGCTGAATGCCCTTGTCCTGCGGAAGCTCCGCAGGGATCTCTTCCGGAAGTACGTCAGCGTACTCCCGTAGGATCTCGTAGTAGGGACTCGACTTCAGCGAGTCCCAGCTCTGTTCCTCAAAGCGTTCCTTCTTCGTCTTGGCACTGAGAGTGTCTTCACTCTCAGTGGTGCTCTCCATGAAGAACTGCCTCAGTTCTCCATTCTCGCTCTTCGTTCTCTCGGCGTCCGAGAGAATGCATATTTGCTCGATGCGTCCATCGTGCAAGTCACGCGCGAAGCGCTTCCAGCTCATGACTGGAAGCGAAGTCAACTCCGACGCTTGCGTCGGAGGATTAGCGAGAGTCATCTCCCTGTACCGGAATCCGGCACAGGTACGCGTCAAGACGTTCAACGTCTCGACGTCCGGCTTCTCTGCCTCCGTCTGCCCGGCAGACATCTCTTGTAGCGTCTCGGCCCCTGGCCGAGACTTGCGCAGCGACCTTCGCATGCGCCGTCTTCTCGTCTTGCGGAGCCCGGCTCCGCTAGACCCTTGACATCGTCCAGGCCCAGCCGTGGACGGGTGTTCTTCGTTAATACCGCCGGCGGGTCCATCCCGCGGGCGAGCGACTTCAAGCCCGGCTTGGTCGCCCGGCGCTTCGTTGTGCAGCCCGGCTGCACAACAGCATGCAGGTTTTTCCGGTGTGGGACGTTTGCAACCGTCCACACCGTCTGCAGCGTCGGCTCCCGGAGCCGACACGCCATCTTCACCTCGACGCCTGTTATTGGCGGAGCCCTTCGTTTCAAAGGGTGCGTCGACTCCCGGAGTCGACGCGAAATGTCTTTTCGCAGCGTCGGTTCCCGGAACCGACGTGACTTCAATACCTCGACGCCTTCCATTGGCGGAGACCCCCATTACGGCGGGTGCGTCGGCTCCCCGAACCGACGAATCAAATTCATCCGAGCCATCGACTCCCGGAGTCGACGGCGTTTCATCTCTTTGGCCCTTATTATTGGCCAGACCTGGTCCAATCAGCTTCGCGTCAGCCTCTACGGCTGAGGCGTGTGACATGTTTACGTCATCCGCGTCCCTTCGGACCGGAGACGCTCCCACAATCGGCTTCGCGTCAGCCTTCACGGCTGAGGCGTGTGACATGTTTACGTCATCCGCGTCCCTTCGGACCGGAGACATTCCCACAATCAGGTTCGCGTCAGCCTCCACGGCTGACACGTGCGACACATGTCCGTCACCCCAACCTTATGAGGTTGGAGACTGGCTCTGATTGGTTGAAATGAGTGTGTCGATCTCCGAAATCAACACATTTTCTCCTTCAGCCGTCGGCGACGACGCCGACGCTTGCTGCTCTTGCGCGCGCACTCGCGCGCGCCCTGGGCGCTCCGGGACAGCGGCGTTAGGCGCTGTCTCGACTGGGGAGTCGCGCGCACCTGTCCGTGCGTGCGTTGCGGCAACAGGGCCATCGCTCACTGTTCCGCTATCGCGACCGAAGCGCACGAGAGTGCGCTTCTCCCAATCGATGACCGGATCATGCCGTGCAAGCCACGGCATGCCCAATACCATGTCGAACTTATCGTCCAGATCCAGGACGATAAAGGTTTCGACAAACACTCGACCTTCATACGTGAAGCGCACGCGTACCATGCGCTTCTCGGTCTTGACGACGACACCTGTCGCCAGGCGTACCTCCAACATACTTCGAGGTATCTTTAAATCCTCGAAGTCAAGCATTGATAGACTTCGCAGTCGAACAAAGTTCTTCGACGCGCCGGAATCTACCAAAGCACGACGAGAGCCGCTTGCTCTCATCGACTTCACATTCAGGATGACAAGGTCAGGCTTGTCATCGTGGTTCTTGCAGTGAGAATGAACCTCACTGGGGGCTGCAGTCCTCAGTGTCGCGTGTCCAAGGTTGACACGCGGAACCGCATCACCAGTAGGGCGCCCCGCGCCTACTGGCGTCCAGCGTTTTTTGTTAGTCCGTGACGATGCCCGGCATCGTCACGTCGATCACCATCTCGGTGCACGGGTGCCGTGCACTCTCGGGCATAGTGACCGATCCTTCCGCAACGGAAGCATCGCACATTGCTCCCTTGTTGCTGTTGATAACCAGCAGCCGTTGCATTCGAGAGGTCCATTGGTTCCGGACCTCCCGCCATCGCTACCGGAGGCAGTTGCAGCCTCGGTGCATTCGCATGTAGTTTAGCCTGTCGCAGGCTAAACTCCTCCTGCATGGCAAGAGTGATCGCAGCTTCGAGAGTACTTGGGTACTCACGGAAGAGATAGGTCTTCACAGGCCCATCTCTCATCCCCTTCATGAACGTGACGACCTTAGTCGCCTCGTCAATCGGGTTGGTCACGATGTTCGAGACCAAGTACCGTGCTCTCTGCGCGTAAGCATGAACATCATGCTTACCCTGCTGCAGGTCGAGGAACTCCGCCCTCGACCGGAACTCATTCTGCGGGGGCTCAAACGCTTGTCTGAGCTCCTCCTTGAACACCTCGTACGTGCTGAAGCACGTAGGGTCTGAGAGTCGGCGTCCGTACGCCCAACTCCTCGCACGTCCGCCAAGACATGACATGGCGAACGCAACCTTCGACAACGGGTCGACGATACGTCGAGCCGCAATGGCAGTGTCGAGTTCGACAAGCCAACGGAGGAGAGGTTCACCCTCTCTTCCAACATAATTACTTACGTTGAGTTTCAGCGTTTGCTCTCGCGATGTCGCCCCCGACGACATCGTAACAGAGGAAGCAGCATCACGCTGCTCCTTCATCATGAACCCCAGAGCAACACCGTGTTGCTCCGTCGGTGATAGCGTGCGCAACATCGCAGCTACGGCAGCCTCTCCAATGACTGTTGACAGTCGTTGGAGTGCCTCCCACTCTGGGTCCGACAGGTGGAGACAGTCAGCGCGTGCAACATGAGTTGCAGGCGTAGTGGAGCTTTCCATGGGCACCTCCGCGCTCATGAAAAGGTTCTCGGCTCCCCGTCCGTGTAGCTTTCTACACGAACGCTAAGGTAGTCGGTCGTTGGACGGACTACAAAGTGCTACCAGGTGTAATGAGCCTACCTTGGCTCACTACGACAGCTTACACGTGTGCGCACGTGTATGAGGAAGCGTAGATTTTTTTACTTGAGTTAAGTATACTCGAGGTCCACGAGTATACTTTAAACAAGATAAAGACTCTTAGTAGCTGATTTTGGTAAAGATGAGAACTGCTATTTTTGTTTTATGTTTTCTGACTTCCTCTAAATGTAATATTCTAAGTTAGGAATCTGCCAACGGCTGGTTGGCAGAATTCCACTGCTATGCATGTCGCTCATTGGTTAAAAGATGCTGCTTTCAACCAATAGGAATCCTAAATGTCTATGGGCCACCCGTCGTGGTGACCGTAAATGAATGTGGCCCTTGATGTAACGTACATCAAGGCCGAGGAAGTGTTTAAACCTTTAACAGACATCGCGTCTGTTAAAGTTACAAGTGGCTGTAGCCACTTGTGCGTGTAACCCCGTTACAGGTACTGCTCTTGACGATTCTTCACACGCTTGTCCAGGATGTCCACGATCGGAGTGGTCACTCCAGAGAACGCGGTCTCCTCATGGCCGAGAGAGATGCGTTCCACAAAGCTGGTAGTAGGCAGATCATCCTCCGTGAGAGGTCCAGCGTCATCCGTTCCGGGCTGCTGCTCGATTCCGGCCGGTACATCATTCGGAAAGGGGCGGCTCCAGCGCCCAGCGAACTTCTTGAGTCGGTTCACGTTCACAGATACGACACGGTCGGGGTGATTCGGGATAGCGATCTTGTAGGTATTCTCACCTAGCTGCCCCACGACACGGTACGGACCGTGCCAGGCAAACGCCAATTTCTTTGTCTTTTTCTCGCCTCGCCGTGCCCTGAAGTATTGATATACCCACACTGCGTCGCCCTCTTTGAACTCGACAGAGACCTGATCCTCGCGACGCCGAGCGTGGCGGTCCTGCGCTTTGAGCAGTTGCCGTTCTACGAGTCGTCGCGTGTCACGTAGCGAAAGGTAGAGTCTCCGGCGGTATTCAGCCACTTCATTACTCTTCCACTCGTTTCGAGTGTTCAGGAACGCCAGGTCCAAAGGCAACACGGGGTCTCGACCGTACAAACTGAAGAAGGGCGAGTCTCCTAGCGCTTCATGATACGAAGTGCGGTACGCAAAGAGTATCCGAGGTAGATAGAGGTCCCAGTCGCTCTGAGCTTCACTCACGAACATCCTGAGCACGCCGATCAAGGTGCCATTGAAGCGTTCCACCAGACCCTGGGTCTGCGGATGGTACGCGGCGCCGAACAGCTTCTTGATTCCCAAAGTTTCGTAGAACGACTTCGCCAGCTCGGAGATAAAGTTCGACCCACGGTCGCTGAGCAAGCGTTCCGGCACCCCGTGCCTCGATAGCACCTCGTCGATCATAGTGTTCACAAAAGTAATGGTGTCCAGTGTCTCAACAGGGAACGCTTCCACCCACCTGGTGAAGTAATCCGCAAAGACCAAAATGTACTTGTTTCCACGCGCTGTCGTGCCGAGAGGGCCGATCGCATCGGCCACGAGTAATGAAAAGGGTCCAGAGAGCTCTTGAACAGGCATTCGTTGCATGAGTCCGTTCTTCCACGGACGATAGCCCTTGCCGCTACCACACACAGTGCAAGCACGCACATACTCCGCGACATCTCGCTTCCACCCGTGCCAGTACGCGTGTTTGCGTACCTTGTCCATCGTCTTCGATTGCCCCACGTGAGCGGAGAAGACGTCGGCATGGCAGTAATGGAGGACGGTCTCGACGAAGGATAGCGGAATCACCGGCACTGCAATAGAACGGGCATGGCTAGCGCGGGCCTTCAGATGCACGCGGCGCATCAGCATCCCGTTCCGAACAACGTAATGAGGGGCCATCAGAAGCACCTTAGCACGTAATTGAGGGTCCAGTGCGAGAGCACCGTACTCTAGGAACGCGATCATGGCCTGAATCCACGGAGTGCGTTTCTGCTCGTCCACGAAGCGTTCCCGATCCAATCCAAAGACGTCCACGGGTGATGTAGCGGGTCGCTCGGCGCCGAGAGGTCCCTCGTAGTCAGGCTCAGCGTCATCGGGTTCGACAGCACCATCCGGTTCGAGCTCGTCGGCTACGGGTTCGCTCTCAGCTCCTTCAGCCAGGTCTTGGTTCTCTTCGTCTTCTGCGGCGGGAGCAGCGGAAGGCGTTCGGGGCACGGGGACAGCGGGAGGCTCCCCGACTGCGTCGAGAGCCTCTCGGGCAACTCGCAGAGCGTCGCCAAGAGCACGAGACGGCTTAGAAGAACGTGTTGAGTGGGCACGGGGCGGCGAGGCGGAGGCGGGCTCCTCCCCGACTGCGCCGAGACCGTCGTCGAGTCGTCGTTCAGCAGGTCCGCCATCGAGATGGCGCAGATTGTCTGCGCGTGCAGTCGCGAGAGTCCATCCACGTGACCCATGGCCGTTCCAGGCTTGTGATAGACCTTAAATCGTAACTGAGATAGTTCCATCGCCCAGCGAGCAAGCTTTGCGTTACTCGTGCGGTTTCTTTCACTAAACACCCACGTGAGTGCCTTGTGATCGGTGTACAGGTCGAACTCGTTCCGGTCCAAGTAGCATCGGAACTTGCGCGTAGCCCATACGATCCCCCAGCACTCGATCTCGGACGTGCCATTCAGCTTGTTAATCCAATTGCGTTCAGAGCCGACGAGCAGTTTGCTCGCGTATGCTACGACACGCTCGCGGCCGTCTACAGTCTGCATTAAGCACGCTCCCACCGCAAGGTGAGAGGAGTCCACGTAGAGCTTGAAGCGCTTGGTAAAGTCGGGGTAAACGAGGATTGGCGGTTCGACGAGGCGCCTCTTCAGTTGCAGGAAGGCGGCCTCGCAGTCGCCGTTCCACACGAACTCTACGCCCTTCGCCTTCAGACGCTCGATAGGGGCCGAGATGGCCGCGTAGCCAGGAATATAGCGTCGGAAGTAGCTAGTGAGCCCTAAGAAAGCGCGAACCGTGTGCAGGTCGTGAGGACGGGCTACGTTCATCACCGCCTTGACCTTCTCCGGGTTGGGCAGGATGCCCGAGGGCGTGATGATGTGGCCGAGGAACGCTACTTGGTCTCTTCCCCATTTGCACTTCTTCATTTTCAGCTTGAACCCCGCCGCCCTGAAGCGTTCCAGCACCTGCGTCAAACGCACCAGGTGCGTCGGGAAGTCCGCGCTGAACACCACACAGTCGTCGAGGTAGACCAAACACGTGCGCCACTTCAAGTCCACGAGAACGTTCTCCATCAGGCGCTCGAACGCGGGCACCGCGTTGCAGAGTCCAAAAGGCATGACCAGCCATTCGAACAATCCATACTTACAGGTGAAAGCCGTCTTCTCCACGCTGCCTGCGGCCACAGGAACGTTCCAATAGCCAGAAGCGATATCCATAGTGGAGAAAAGCTTGGCGCCCTTCAATACGTCGAGGATGTCGTCGATGAGAGGCATAGGGTAGCAGTCCTTGGTAGTCACGGCGTTCAGCCGCCTGTAGTCGATACAGAAGCGTATGCCCCCATCAGGCTTGCGGATCATAAGGACAGGACTAGCCCACGGACTCGTGGACGGGCGTATCAGTCCGAGTTCCAAGTATTGTTGTATCTCGGACTCCATGACTTCACCCTCGGTGTGCGAAACGCGGTACGGAGGTTGCTTGATCGGCGGGTTCGTACCCGTGTCGATCGAGAACTCCAAAAGGTGCGTCCATCCGGGCTTGAGCGAGGTCTCGACGAACATGTCTCGGAACGAGACCAGCAGTTCCTTCATCAGGCTCTGCTGTTCTGCATCCAACTTGGAGTCGGCGAAGTCGGGCTCCAGCTCGACCTCCTGGGCCTCCTTCAGTCCGGGCATTGGGTCGCGCTGAGGCGACGCGTCGGTCGCGGCCGCGCTGATCACAGAGTCGATCCATCGCTTGTTGCTACTCGGAGACACAGGCGACGAGGACTCGGGCTTCCCAGCGGAGGGTTTCTTCGCGTCCAGCGCAGCGAACGCAGACTTGGGTACGACCGTGGCGGCGGCCAAAGCCGTTCCCTTCTTGATGACTAGCTACTCCGTAGAAGCGTTGCAGATCTCCACGTAGGTCTTGCCCTTCTTGATCGAGCACAGCGTTCTCGCAACTCTCACGTTCGAATCCAGCTCGGGCAGCCCTTCGATCAACACCGTCGCGTCCTCCGGCGCCTCGCCAATGAGATCAGAGGCCACGAGCGCCTGGCCCCCAGGGCAGAGTCGCACCGTGGACGCGATGCGCGACACGTACATTTCTTCGACGCGGGGAGAACCCAGCGGGATTACCTCGCCCGTGTCCTTGAGCGTCATAGTGCTCTCGTCCAGGTCGATCACGGCGCGGAACGCCTTAAGCGTGTCCGTACCGAGGATCGCATTGACATGCAGGCGATCGACCACGACGAACGGCCTCACCTTCTCGATCGTTCCCAAGCGCAGCGGCAAGTCGATCTCGCCCTTGATCCGTAGCTTGTGACCCGACACTCCGTTCAGGCTTCCATTGTAAGGTCGGAGCGGAACGTTCGAGTGACCGAGGCGGGTCAAGACCTTAGATTCGACGAGGCTTGCGATGGCACCAGAGTCGATGAGTAGTTCGGTCGGTAGATCTTCGATATGTCCAGCAGAGACGGCCTCGACACCTCCCACCGAGCAGATGACACGCTTGCCGTCGGGCACGGGGTTGTCTACGTCGTTCGCGTCCCCTTCACGTTCACTCTCGTCTTCTACTTCGACAAGGCCGGGCTTCCGGAGCCGTACGCCGTGCTCGGGGTCACGAATGGCACGCACGTAGTGACTGATGTCGTCCGCGTTCTCTACGAACGACGGGTTCTCGCCGAACGCTTCCGAGACCCCGCAAACCAGCGAAGTACAGTCGAAATGGACGCCACGGCGAGAGCGAAGCCGCCGCAAGAGGACCTCGTGGGCGGCACGGTGACACGCGCACACTCGCTGCCTCTCCGATCTCTTGGCACGCATCAAAAGAGACCCCTCACTGTACCGTTCGAGCACTCGGCTCATGATGGCGGCCATTACACGGTCACCAAGCACACCAGCAGCGGCGACTACGAGTTCTCGGGCACGGGACTCTCGTTCGGCATCAGTCAGAGGTACTGGTTCGACGGGTCGGCACTCGCCGGAAGGCAGGTAGGTAGCCGGCCGTCGACAGGAGTTGCAGCGGGGTTCGCCACGAGCCTCTTCCTCAAGCACCAGCTGATACACGACGGAGCGTACCAGAGCACGCCAACGAGACGGCAACTCGACTTCACCGTCAGGTTCGGACGTCTCGCTCTCGTCGGAGGTAGCGAACGTCACACAGAGGTTCCCCTTCACGACCTTCTCGTCGGGATCCTTGAACTCGAGGAGTTTGGGCTCCTCGGGCAGCGCCAGGATCTCATCCCCTACAGGGTCATCTCCACCGCCGACGTCTCTGGCGTCGGAGCTACGGGGCACGACCGCGTTGACAGTCGCCGGGTGCTCCGGGTCGCGCGCGTCCTCGCGGAAGTTGCGATTGGCACGCTTCGCCTCTTCGGACGCAGCAAGCGTCTTGCGATACCAGGCGATCCAGTATTCGGGAGTGGAGAGCACTCCGGGGGACGACTCGCGCGTCCGTTCCAGAGTCTCCACAGGCAGCTTCAGCAGGACACTCAGTTCCTCCAGCGAGAGCTCCTTCTGCTTCGCAGCGTTCTGCGCTCGTTTCTTCAGTAGTTCCACTTCATCAAGGGGAATCAAACGCTCCTCTAGTTCCTTGTCATACTCTTCTTTCTCCTCTTTTGCGTTCAGAGTCTGGCCGCTGGCCAGTGTATCCAACTCCTCAGGCGTGAACAGTCGTTTGTGGGGAGGCGTATCCTTGTCCTCCTTCCCTTGCCCACCTTGGGCGACGGCCTTAAACACGATACCGTCGTTCTCGTTGTCCTTGTTCACCACGGTTGGAGTTCCTTCCGTCACGGACCCTACCCGTTCCAAGTGAGCCAGCGTTGCGTCTTCGTCCAGCGTACTGAGAGCGTTTCCTGTTAGCTCTTGCTGCGTATCCCTTTGCGGTTTCTGGGGCTCCCTTGAGCGGTTCGAGTCGGCCGTTCCGGCCGGTCCTCCTTCTGAGTCTAATTCGTTGTCAGCACTCCCAACGACGTCGTCCTTCGGCGTCGAGGCCTCCATTGTCACAGCCGCGTTCCCCGGCTCCTTCGTGACATCCTCCCCCCGTTCTCCATCGGAGGGCATAAAGTCCACCAGCACCACACCCGGGACGGGTTCATCATTGTGCTCAGCGTTCACAAAGCGCATCACACTCTCATACAGCACATTCCTCGCTGTCTTCGCGACGCCTCCTTTGGCGTCCGGCTCGTAGTAGTTCACAGTAGCGTCTTCAGCAGTTTCACACGAAAGTTCCTTAACTCCCGCACCGTTCTCAGACACGCTCGGGTCTTCATTTTTGTCGTTAGTAGTAGATCTGGCAGGGTCACTCGAGCGTAACAGGTCCTGGTCCCTTGACTCAGGCAGCTCGGAAAAAACAGGTGCACCCTCCGGTTGTTTCTCGCAGTCTCGTTCTTCCTCGGGCTCCATTCGCGGAGCTGGTTTCATTTTCAGTTCTTGCGCACGCTCCAGCAGCAGAGGTGGCTCCAGTAGTTGTTCACACGCACGCTCCATCCTCGGAGGCGCAACAGTCGGTTTCTCATCACGCTC
Source organism: Phytophthora vignae f. sp. vignae (assembly GCA_016169955.1). Classification (NCBI taxonomy): domain Eukaryota; phylum Oomycota; class Peronosporomycetes; order Peronosporales; family Peronosporaceae; genus Phytophthora; species Phytophthora vignae. Next base: position 198,396 of record JABJUM010000009.1, on the reverse strand, counting down.
ACAGCGTTCCAGACTCACAGGTCTCGGCTCGTTCACAGTTCCAGTCATGTTCACATTCAGATTCAGTTTGTCGTCGTAGTTCGGCACGGCATCCACCGCACCCACAGTTCCAGGCCTTCTGCAAGCCTCTCCAGTCCGTTGGGCAGTCGCGCTCGGAGCGCGCCACCCAGTGTCGATCCACGGGCGAGAGGAAGGAGCGACACTCTCCTCTCCTCCCTCATGCCCCCTTCATTGCTGGGCAGGCTGCGTTCCGGAGGCCGGCGCGTTCGCTTGCGCACTCTGAGCCATCATCTGCCGGAACGACTTCACCGCGGGATAGTCGGCCGTGTAGTGGTCGGTCTTGCCGCAACCGAAGCACGCTCGCATCCCACCACCGTTCCCTTGGCGGCGGAACTGCCCTTGACCTCCTCCATTGTTGCCTTGGTTCCGGGGAGGGGTCTCGCACTCAGCGGCGATGTGGCCCTGCTTCTTGCAGTTCGAGCAGGTGTACCTTTGTCCACGACAGTTGATTCGGCTGCAACCCAGTGTGTGGCATCGTCCACACACGGTACGCCCATCCTGCGTATACATGTCGGGGCCTTGACGGACGCCTTGAACCGGCGTGTACGGCACGGTAGGGATCGTAGGTTGATGAGCGTTCTGCATCGGAGCTTGTTGGGACGGGCTCTCGTATGCAGCTGTCGCGTAGGCCGGCGGAGCAGGGTTCTCGTACGCGGCCGCGGCGTAGTTAGGACGCCTTGGGGACCGCGGAGGACGTGCAATCTCAGCCTGCTGTTGTAGGATCAGGTTCTGGTTCTGCTGGAGTAGTCTCATCATGTCCTTCAGGGTGGAGTCCTCGGACTTCTTGTCGGACGTCTTCTCGTCCGTGAAGTCAGCGTCGTCCTCGACCGGGATGTGCATGCCCCTCTGCAACAGCACCAGCACGGCATGGTGGATGTTGTCCACCATCGAGGACGATAACGCCGCTTTCCACTCTCGGTTCCGCAATCCGGATAAGAAGTACTGATACCGCATCTGCGGGTCGAAGCATTGAGCCTCATCGCAGAGACTCTGCACGAGATCACCCCAGACTTCGGCAGACATGCCGCGGGAACGCTTCGTAGACTTGAGGCGTTCTATCAGCTGCAGCGGGCTCAGGCAGATGAACTCGTTGTGGAAACGGATGCGCAGGGTCTCGAAGCTGTCGATCCTCGAGTACATCCACCACTCTTCGGCCTTCTTGCCCTTCAGACACTCACGGAACGCACTGATGCGTAGCTGCTCGTTCAGGCCGGCCGTGGCTCTCACGAACGAGTCCCAGAAGATCTTGGCCTTGTCCACCGTAGCGTTGTCCGAGTGGAACGGCTGGATCATCCTCACGGCGTTCTTGATGTGCGAAGGCATGCCACCATAGTACGTACTTGACACGCCTGCCACCTGCGGCACCTGGGCCCCCTGGCCCGCCGGAGTCGTTCCACCATACACTGATTGAGTAGCCACCATTCCCGGAGCAGGCACGCTGCCCGTCACGGCGCTTGAGGACGGCATCCCCACCGGTGAGAAGCCATATCCTCCCTGGGTGGGGGTTCCTTGGAGCAGGACGCCCCCGTAGGACGCGATAGCCGACCGTAGGCGAGAAGTCGACGCGGGAGTCGGCGCGGGTATCGAGCCCACCGCCGTACTCGGCGTAGGTGCGGGGTTCGTCGCCGAGGGCACGCCGGCCCACGCAGGCGCGTTCGGTCCAGCGGGCGGCGCGGAGTATGCGACTCCCCACCCATTGCCACCAGAGGCAGATCCAGTAGTCGTCGAAGGGACTCCCGTTCCCGCCGACGTAGTCGGGGCAGTGCTCGCCGGCACGCCACTGGCCAGAGGAAGAAACCTCCTCCAGCTACCGGAGGCGCAGTCGAGCTTGACGCGCCGGTCGTTCCCACGCTTGAACTAGACGGGTTGGCTGGGCCTGGTCCCACGCTGGCCCAGGTCGGTCCGGCGGGTTGTGCACCCGGTTGACCCGAGACGGCCACTACCCGATTCAGGAAGTCTCGAGCGGCCCTCATCCCCTCAGGGGTCGTGATGTCCAGTAGGGTCGGGCGAGCAGGGTTGGTCGTCGCCGCGCTTGGCGGGACTCCGGCACTGCCCTGCGGAGCTGGCGCAGTCACCGCAGGCTGTCCTCCTTGAGCAGCGTTCACTGGGGCCGGGTTCGGCGTTCCTTGTTCGCCGGCATCAGACCCGGACGAGTGAAAGCCCTCACTCGCCGAGTCCTGATGTTCTTGTGTGTCGCCTTGAGTCATGACGAGGCCGTTCCAGAGGCCTCAGGCGACGTTCACACGGAAGCTCGTCGATCCAGACGAGTACGCTCTACCACTTGCACCGTGCAAGCTCTTCTCCAGTTGTCAGCGTACCCTGCTTCTCCACCAAATGTCGTGTACCTCCGCCGTCAGGGGTGGGCACGCTGAGACTGTTCGGAGAGAAGGAGGCTCGCAAGGGGTCGAGGGTGGTAGAGTTGACGAGCTTTAGAGAGGGTTAACAAGTAGACTTAAGTAAACTATACAAAAGCTTTCTTGTTGTTGTTGTTGTCTTTAAGACAGGGAAGATTCACGACTGATTCTACATGTCGAGGGTCGGCACGGCCGCCCTCGTTCCTACGGGTGACACCTCTCCTTTTGTACCTCGGAGGCCGCTCTGCATGTCCTCCATCCTCGAGTGACAACCCGTCCACGATCACGATCAATACCATAGTTCCACTTGCACGACACCCGTCCTGGGCGGGAACGGAGACCTCCTTGGACCTCTGTCAGTCCCACTCGGACGCACGTCTTGCCTTCACAAATCCAGTAGCTGCTCTGAGTACCCTAAGAGGGAGCGATTCTTTCTGGGTCAACCGCTGCGCAGGTCAAATTTGGGTCAACGCCTTTTTTGGGTCAAAATTGCTCCATTTTGACCATGTTTGACCAATAGCTCTTGGACATGTTTATATAGTAATTATACCTCCCGTAATCTATATATGTTAAAGTTATAATAATATATGTTTATACAGATATGTGTATAAATATCAACAGTTTTGCAGTAAACTTTTAGTATGCCCATAGGGTGTGCGCCTAGATAGGCAGGTGTCTATCAGGTGGCGTGGGTTCAAATCCCACACCTGTAGAGGAGCTCGATGCTTGAGGTAAGTGTCGTGTGGAAATCCTCCGTCAGATCTGAGACATAACCAAGGATTTGGGTCGTCCACCACACTTTCACTTAGTGAGAGTGAGTCTCCTATAGATCAGGCTGACTGGATTCTCTCGAGTAATAACCCACCGTGAGAATCTGGTCATTAAGTCGTTTGGCGGATGGTAAATGGGATCATTCCCTGGCCACAAACGTTCTCGGTTGGCAAGAGCGATCTACTTTATTAAAACTTTTGGACACTATGGTACTATACTGAAATCAAGTCAATTCTTGTAGCAATACAAAATTAGTCCTTAAGTTTTGAATGAGTGTGTTATCTCAATTTAGTCGCTACAGAATATGTGGATTCTACTAACTTCAAATATGTAGCAACTGCGATTTCTAATATTCGGGTGACATAGACCTGATTGAATCGCTATCCGAGTCAGAGTCATCAGAGTCCGGTTGGTTGATTTCCAAGTCAGAGTCAGAGTCAATTTCAAACTCCAAGTCAGACTGAAACCCAGGAGCGCGCTGGGAGCCAGCATGTTTGGGGGCACGGGCTCGGCGGTTCGAAATGTCATCCAACAGGCGCACATTCTCCCGACTTTGCTCCTCGATAACACTGATGAAGCGAGTGATGTCTGGATGCGCACCGGAGAACGCCGAATTAAGGGTGCGGTTGTAGCGTTCAAGTGGGTTGTTCGTCCTGTTAACAATGTCTTCACTCACACTGTTAATGTTCCACCACTCCGGCTTGAATTTGTTGACCCAGATTTTCTTGAAGTACTTCCAGAACTTCTTCCAGTTGGGCCTGGAGTAGCCAATACCCCTCGCTTGGCAGTCGCGCTTGATCATGGATCGGACATCGTGGACACCTCGGAGGGTAATATCCATGCGTCGGATAACCGTCAAGCGGTCAATGCAGCCCTCCCGCATGGCCAAGTCCACTTCGTCTTCCGTGATCTTCAACTTCAACATCTTCCGACGCAGCGCTTGCTTGAAGTGGAATAGGCAGCCAACAATTCTAGATTCAGGAAACTGGTTCTGGACAGACTTAATCATGGCGAACTCGAAGTCGCACACAACATGCGCTGGAAAGATTTTCTGCCTGGCCCCGACGTAAATGTTGTGAAACAGGCGGTCGTACACCTGAGCCGTTTTCCCGGTCGTAAGGACATACCAAATTGGCAAATAGAGCTCCGAAATCGAATCATAGAGCATCACAATCACCAACTGATAGAATGGAGCCGGCACACAACGATAGGTTGCGTCGATAAAGACTGAACTTTGCCGCTGCTTCATACGATCCACAAGCTTCGGGTGGGCCCAGCCAATCAGTCGGTGCTGCACTTCGTCTTCGTAGTAGGTAACGTGGAACTGGAAAAACTTCAACCCAGCGCTCTCCTTGACGTCACAAAGTGGCTCGCGCTCCAGTCGACCAAAAATCTCCCGACCGAACAGCTTCGATCGTGTGCGATAGAGTCGACCCAACACTTGTTTTTTAGTCGCGCCTCGGACTATTTCGTTGTCGTTGTCATAAAAATGGTCCCGGACCATTCGCCACACCTCTGTTGGAGTTAGCGTGACGTCTCGGACACAAATTGTATCCGTCATCAGCAGCATATCCTCTTTTCGGTCGGTAACAGCAGGGGCCGGTCCTGTCTGGGTTCGGCGGAAACCAGGAACACATGCGGGCTTGTGTTCCCCATCCTCCACGGCACCACGGTCACTCACATAGAGCTTCGCCCTGCAACCCGTACGGCGGTAGGCGCTGCATCGATAGTGCCTGGTGTCGGTTCGAGGGTTGAAGTGGTATTGCGCGTACGAGTAGCCGCCATAATGGATAGTCCCAGATCCAGAATTGGCGACGGGTAGGCCAGTAGAGTGGGTATCTTCGGCTGGCGGCGCGACTTCAACTTGGGTACCATCACTCTCTTCGTGTTCCGAGCCGGAAGGTTGGCTGAAAAGTAGGACCGTCTCGGCGTCGCTAAACTCAGATCCATCAGACAGGGACGAGTTGGACATCGAATCGTCGGAGATGTAGCCTGAGGCCGTGGTGCGTTGGTGTCGTGGGGGAGGTGAGGAAGGGGGGGGGGTGCTCTGAACTTGGGAGGTTTCAAAATGACCGTTACGATCTGGTTGGAGGAACCGCTACTATTGACGACACAGCACCCGGGTCGCAACAACACATTTTTCGATCGATTGTGTCGCTGACGAGATAACAATACACGACACTACGATGTAACAAACTAGCAATATCGTTCCAAACACACGACAACAGCGTAACAATCCGCCAATTACTAACAAATACACAACAATACCAAACATACAACTACCCACAATGCCAGAACTTCAACCACACACACAATTGACCAGCAACTCCACAACAACACCAAAACGTCAACCACACACTTGATCAGCAAATTCACAAAAACACCAAAACGTCAACCAAACACGACGGCAACGGAATACAAGTATCTAGCGACGCTCTAGCGATTACACAACACCGTAGAGCTCACATTAAATCCGATACAATATGCCATGTTCAAAACTCTTGGGCTCATTCTCTTTCATGTGTTAATTATCTTCTAACCTCTTGGGGGTGATAATTTTTGATCCAAAGTTGACCCAAAAAGCGGGTTGACCTCTGTTGTTCCATTTTTGACCCAAAAAATGCGTTAAAAATCGTTGACCCAAATTTGACCTGCGCAGCGGTTGACCCATAAAAAAGGTTATCCCCTAAGAGGGGTACCCAGCGTAGGATGTAGCCATATCTCCACTCGAGCTCGGCGCACGGACCCCTGGCACGGGCTCCGTATGCCCGGTCACGGGACATACTGTAATTGGCGGGTTTGTAATTTTGTAACTGTAATTTGCCAATGTAGGTGTCGAAAGCCCACACCACGCTCTCACAAACGATGGCAACGCTCGTCGCACCATCAGGAGACTCGAGAAGATCCCGCGGGCACTGCAGTGGAAGAGGAGGAAGGGCTGATCCCGGTTCTTAGCAAGCTCAAGTCGTTTTCCCGGAAGAGTCCGAACGCAGCGATAAGAACTCCGCAGCGCTCAACACGCTCGACCAGAGCTCGTTGCGAAAGCTGAGAAGCTGTCCACGAATCAAGCTTTTAGGGATCGCGTGAAGAAAACGTCTATCTTCGGCCAGCTGAAGAAGATGCTCACGGGAAAGGGAAAGTCCGTCACCCTGACTGATCAGAACGTTAGACACATCGGGTCGACAGTTGCAAGAGGCTCTGCATGTCGCTACGGAGTTGAATCTATTCGTCTGGTGTCGGAATCGTTGTGGTTCTCGCTATTGCCGGCATTATCCTAGCAATGTATCACTGAAAGAACAGTCAGTAAGATACTCGGATTGAAGTTCTCCCACCTAGCGTAACTATTTGCACGAACTTTTAAACAATACAGCCGATACTTACAGACTTTTAATCCTCAGTGTGCATTACGACAAAATGGAAATACGCTGCATAGTACGAATTACGTAGACCATAATTCGCGTACCCACATGAAACCATTTCTGACCAAGAACCCTGTAATTCCTGGCGTCACAGTGACGGCATCCGTTGCTCACACGTGTCGATCTCAGCAAGAGCGACCGCGCTACCTCGTGCGGCGGATATGACGACTTCAACCGTCTACCGCACGAGTGTACGTTCCAGATCCCAGTCACAGCATTCCACTTCGAAGTATAGTTTACCGAATGGCATCACAGCCTGAGTGTACTCCTTACTAAAAGAAACTGCATTTTTTACAGTAAAGCTGAGTGTTCCTCACCAGCAAAAAGAACAAACCATGTTTTTATTTTCGCTGACGTAGTGATTCTCCAGGGCTGGACTGAGTTCTATTACATGTAGCGCTTAAAGAGCGTCGATAAATACCCCGTCCATTCCCTTGCCAGAAGAAGTGTTCGCCGCACTGGAAGATGAACGTTCGTCAAGGTCATCGACAGTCTCAGTCGTCGGCTCCAGCGTCACAGTCGATTTCCGAACCATCTCCCGTCGCGTTTTCAGAGCGATCTCACGCACCTCCATCAGCAAATTAGCGTGCTGCTTCGGTGAGAGTGCATGTCTCAACTCAATATTGAGGATCTCCACAGCACGCCGTTGGTGTTCCTTGCTGTCCGAGTACGCGTGGCCACGAATGACTGCTACCAAGCTCGTATTCGACAGCTGGGCTCGGAGCTGCTTGGGCATCACATTGTAGATGTCCACCGCCCTGTTCAGGTGTCCGCGCTTCTGGCATTCAGCTAAAGCGCTCGTGTACATGGTAAGCTTAGGTTGGACGCCTTCGCTCTGTAGTTTTGCCAAGGTGTCGATGACGGTGTCCCACTCATCCAGTTTGGCTGCGCACTTGGTCAAGTAGGCAGCTGTGGCTTCGGTCATGGCAAGCCCGTTACTCTGCATCGTTCTCGCCACACCAAGTGCGGCTTCCAGGTTATTCACACTCACACAGCTTCGTAAAAGGATCGCGTACATCTTCATGGTCAAATCGAGACCATTATTGGTAGCATGATCCGCAATGGCCATGACCAGTCCGTGCCGTCTGAGCCGATTCGCCTGTTGCAGCATGATCAAATAAACGGTGCTTGGATCCTCAGCGTTGTCCAGGAATTGGTCCAGAATCTTGGACAGAGTCTCCTGCGCGTCTTCGGCCTCGTCAACTGCTTGCAGTGCCACGCGGTACGGTTCAGTATTGAGGGGTATTCGCTCCAAGTGTTCCGGCAAAACCTCAGGCATTGGAGCTGTACCATCTTCTGACGGTTCAGTCGTGGTAGGCTTCTTCGCTGTGGCGGTCAACTTCTCCGGTGTGGGTTTCTTCACGCCAGTGCTGGACTTCTTTATGTGGTCCAAGATGTTGTTAACCAGGACTTGCTTGTTTGCTGTTTGAGCTTGCCTCAACGCGAACGAATACAAACGTGTGGAATTGAATCCCTTACCAACAGATCCATCGCAGATCGCAAGTACGTCATCATGTCGGTCCAGTTTGATAGCTGCTTGTAAAGCGGCCGTACAATGAGCCTCTTCCTGTTCATATCCGAGCTCGCGCTTACCCCAGAAAGCGCGCAGAACGAGGTCGTAGCACTGAAGCTTGCTGAATAACATCAGTACGTGACCGTATTCTCCACTCGCATCCACTCCATTCTCCGTCATCTTCTGCAGAATAGCAAGGACAAAATCGTACTGCTTCGACTTGAACGCTGTTGTGATCGCAGAGCTATATACATCATATGCATCCACGCCTGCTTGATCCATGAAGTCAAACAAGTCCAACACCAGCTGATGCTGGTTCGTCCAAATCGCCGCTCTCACAGCGCGAGGGAAGACTACGGATCGCGTCTCGTGCGTGTTCGCGCTCTGTTTTATATCTTCAAGGACTGACGCCACCACGTCGCGGTTCATCAGCCGGACGGCTGACTCCAAAACAATTCCCATCGTTCCTTCGTGGCAGCTACACCCGGCTTTCCGCATAGCCTCGAACACGCTCAGGAGTTTGTCAAGCAAGCCAGCCCTGTGCAGCAACATGATTTGGTGGTTGTACTCGTTCGTCGGATCCAGGCCGTGCTCTTTCTTCAGACGCAAAAGCTCGAGAACAAAATCATAGTCGCCCGACTTGAGCGCCACTCGGATAGTATTTCGGTAGTAGACGGTGGAGTCGACGCCGCTTGCATGCATGTAGCTCAGGATCTCACACACAAGGTCGTGCTGTTTGGTCTGGCACGCGGCCCCAAGCACGTGCAGGTACATCTCGGCATCTTTCACTCCGTTGGCTTCCATTCCATCGAGAATCTCAAACACCCGCTTTGTCTGCTTCAAGTGGACAGCGGCCACCAGCACTGACGTGTACTGCCACGGAATATGTTGATAGTTTCCAGCCCGTATGGCGTCCCACACGCGCAGCACTTCAGCGTATTGCTTTGCGCGCGAGACGGCGGAGAAGGCGGTCAAATAGATCTTAGGGTCCAAACGCGCGCCCTGCTCCCGCGCATACTCCATCACGTCGACGCTCTCCCTGAACGCCCCGTCCTTCAGCAGAGCGGAGGCGATGGTTGAAGCTGTGAAGTTGGTCAGCGGCCTGCCACCCTCGGCCTGGGTATCTCTGAAGACCACTCGGGCCAGGTCCGCGTCGTCCGGGGTGGATCTCAGAAGAATTCGGTTGTTTCGGGCCGTGGCAGCGTCCTTCAACCTCATCACGGGCCTCTTGGAATCTTGTGGCAGCTGCGAGAAGGAGCGACTGGAGACGACGTGAAGCGAATGGAGGCTGCTTGGAGGCGACAAAAGTGGGTGGACAGGCCCAGATGCAGCAGGTAAACGGGGTGGCGGGAGGTGCAAGGACTGTAGTTGGGTCGGGAGCTTGGTGGCCGCCTGCCACGACCCGCGCGGGGCCCGCGCGCCGACACCAACGCGCCGCGCTGCCAGCATGGATGAAGACCTTCCAGGACCTCTCGTTTCTGAAGTTGTGTCAATTTGTCGGTCGGAATAGAGGGCGGTCCTGTATTAGGGTAAATTGAAGCTGACAATCACTCCCAATTATTAACGAAGGTGGCACGATGCCACAGCTCGGTAACAATCGATGGGGCCAATGACCTGGGTCATACTACAACCCAAATGGATGAGTATGCAAAAGATCACTCTCGGCAGAACCTTGGCAGAAGTATCTCGAGTTTGGCGCACGGAACAACTTACTGCTGGCACTTGACTTCATGAACCACCGCCAGAAGCAATACGTTACTACCGCAGTCCCTTTCCCCTTGTGATACCAATTTGTGTGGTCTGTTTTGCTAGAAGTCTCGAATGGCAGTAAGCGAGTCCTAGCAATTTCATTTGCTGCCACTTCTACGAAGTACTTAAGTGGTTGCCTTCCACCAAAAAGCACGGAGAGCTGTCCTACTAGCGCTTGAAGAGCGACAAGAAATACCCCATGATCCCCTTGCTGGAAGTGTCTTCCGCAGTTGATTCATCAGCAGGCGTCGCAGTGGCCTCCGGCGTGACGGACGTTTTCTTAGCTACCTCTTCTTGAATAGTACGCACTTTCTCCTGCATAGACTTGTACTGCTGCGGTGAAAGCGAGTGTCGAAAGTCATTGACAATATCCATGGCGCGCTGCTGCAGCTCCTTGCTCTCAGATCGCGCATGACTGCGAATCACTACAAGCAAGCTCGTGTCTGATAGTTGCGCTCGAAGAGACTCGGGCATCGCATTGTAGATGTCCACCGCCCTATCCAGGTGACCGCGCTTCGGGCATTCACCTAAGGCCACGGTATACATGGCCATGGTAGGCTTGAAGCCTTCGTTCTCAAGATTCGCCATGATGTCGATGACGGTATCCCACTCGTCCAGCTTGGCCGCGCACTTGATCAAAGGGAAGACTGTGTATTTTGCCGTGGCAATTCCAGTCCTGATCAGCATTCTGCTCGCATCAAGCGCAGTTCTCAGGTCGTTCAAGCGCGAGTAGCTCTCGAGGATGATCTTGCATGTGTTTCTCCTCAACTTCACACCGTTTTTGGCCGCATGATCGGTGATGGCCATTACCAGTGCGTGCCGTTTTGCGCTGTTGGCATTTCGCACTATAATCCAGTAAGCAGAGCTTGGATTCTCAGCGACTTTCAGCAAATGATCCAAAATTTCGGGCACCAACTCCTGCTTGCCCTTGGACGCGTCAGCCGCTTGCAGTGCCATACTGTGAGCGTCAACTGTGTTAGATATTTTCTCCAAGTACTCTGCCAGAATCGCAGGCACTGTTCCTACGTCATCTGCTGACGCGTCCGCAGCCGTAGGCTTCTTCGTCGCGGCGCTCTGCCTTTTCGCAGCTATGGAGGGCTTTTTGCCAGAGGTGATGAGGTCCTCCGCAGTGGTTGTCTTCGTTTTGGACTTCTTTATGTGATCCAGAATGTTGTCGACCAGGGCTTGCTTGTTCGCTGCGCGAGCCATCTTTAACGCGGTCGAGTATAAGCGTGTGGACGCGGTGCTACCGAGCCCATTGGAGATCGCAACGACATCATTGACTCTGTCCAGTTTGATAGCTGCTCGTAAAGCGGTCATGCAATGAACGTCTTCGTGCTCGTAGCCGAGCTCGCGCATTGTCTTGAAGGCACGCAAAACGTGGTCATAACATTTGACCTTGCTGAATGACATCACTATGTTGGAGTACACCTCCTTCGCATCCTGTCCGTTCTCCGCCATCTTCTGCACAATATCAAAGACGAAATCGTACTGCTTCGCCTGGAACGCGGTCCTGGTCGCAGAAATGTACGCCGCAGATGCATCCACGCCAGCTTGATCCATAAAATCAAACAGGTCCAGTACCAACTCGAGCTGGTTCGTCCAAATTGCTGCCCTCATCGCGTAACAAAAGACGGCGGCCCCCGTCTTTGGCAAGTTGCTTGCGTTCGCTTTCATGTCGTCAAAGACTGAAAACAATACGTCGCGGTTCTTCACTCGGATGGCTGCAGTCACGACAATTCCGTACGCGTGTTCATCGCAGACGCACTCAGCCCTTCGCATAGCCGTAAACGCGCTCACAACGTGGTCGTATAAACGATCCTTGTGCGATAACATGATAAGACGTTGGTACTGCTTAGTCGGATCCATGCCGTGCTTTTTCATCAGACCCAGGAGCTCGAGCACGAAGTCATACTCGCCCAACTTGTACGCCAGGCGGCTAGTATTTTGATACGCGGTTGCGCAGTCGACGCCACTTGCATGCATGTAGTCCAGTATCTCACAGGCGAGTTCGTGCTGTTTGGTCTGGCACGCGGCTCCTAGAACAAGCTCGCCCATCTTGTCATCTTTCACTCCGTTGGCTTTCATTTCATCCAGAATCTCAAACACGCGCTCCTTCTGCTTCAGGTGGACAGCCGCCACCAGCGCTGATGTGTACTGCCACGGAATACGTTCATGGCCTCCAGCTCGCATAGCGTCCCACGCACGCAGAACGCAATCGTAGTCCCTCTCGCGCGCGCAAATACCGAATACCGATCCGTATACGCTGGGGTACACCTGCACCCCTCTGTTCCATGCAAGCTCGAGCACCTCCACGCTCTCCCCCAGCGATCCGGCCTTCAGCAGAGCGGAGGCGATGGTTGAAGCTAAGAACCTGGTCAAAGTCGTGCCGCCGTCATTCTGAATGTCCTTGAGAACCACTCGAGCCAGGTCCACATCATCCGGAGCGCATTCCAATATCGTTCTGTAGTCTCCAGCCTTCGCAATCTCCTCCTTTGTCATAACCGGGAGCTGGGGTCTCGGCAGCTCCGAGAAGAATCGGCGGGAGATGACGTCAAAATGGCCCTGGAGGCTGGTTTGAGACGCCAAAACGAGGTGTAGACGCCCATTCGTAGCGGCCAGGGGAGAGGACGAGCAGTGCAGGGACTTGGAGTGGAACAGGAGCTTGGGCTCCGCTCTCCATGAACCGCGCGGGACCCGCGCGGCGACGCTCACTCGCCGCGTTGCCAACATCGATGGGGACCTTGCTGGACCTCTCGTTTCTGACACGTTTGTCAATTTGTCACTTTGAATAGAGGGCGGTCCTGTAAAGAGATAAATTGAAGTTGACAATCACTCCTGTCGTGCATTATTAATACATGTATCGCCACCAGGCGGTAACACACCGAGCCATCGCGCACCATCGTGATACCCTCGTCCATCTTGGCTATCGGCAGCTTCTGGATCACGGGGCGCACGTTCTTCTTGGACGCCACCTCGAGCGTGTCCTTGATGTCCTGGATGCTGCCCACGTTGCTGCTCACGAACTTGGCGCCCTTGCCCACGCCCAGGAACGCGTTGAACTTGATGTCGTCGTTCAGCAGATCCACCATGATGCACGTACCGCGCACGGCATGTTGTTGGCGTCGGCCGTGGTGGGCAATATGTCCAGCGTCCGCCGCCTGCTTCTCGTCCATGGACACCACGAATCGCGACGCTTCGTCCTCCTTGTTAAGCGAGAGCGAGAAGGCTACCACGCCGCTACTCAGAGTCTTGGCGTACAGGATGCCCAAGTGGCCCAGGCCGCCAATACCCACGAGCATGTTTCGATGTCCTCTCCCTACGAACGTGGCAACAACGCCGACTTTGACAACTTCGTTTCCCAGACCTACCGCAGCAGCTGCTTGTTTCTCGTTCATGACATACAAAGATCGTTGGGTCCTTGGTGAGGAAGCCCACACCTGGCTGCTGAACCATGTCTCTTTGGTCTTACGAAGTGATGCATTTGTGTTGCAGCTCCTGCGAGTTTGCTAAATGATACCAATACGTAGGAGTAAGCCTCCCTTGCATCCAAACTATTCTCCGACACCCTCGGCAAGATATCGAAGACAAAAAATCGTACTGCTGCGTCTTGAACGCGAGCCTGATGGCAGAAGCGTATGCAACAGGTTCATCGGGGTGGATCTCAGCAGCATTCGGTGATGTTGTATCTATGCATAGTTGTATCGATCTAGATCGTGTAATTCGTAGCTGTAGGCGGTAGAACTTTTATTCGGGGGAACCACGCAGAGTGTTCTATTAGCGGCATCTTGCTAGGATGATACCGGCAATAGCGAGAACCACAAGGATTCCAATACCAGAGGCATAAATTCTACTCCGGAGGGGAACGCCAGAACTTTTTGCAACTGCGGACCAAATGTTCCTGATGTTGAGATCAGAAAGCGTGGCAGGCTTTCGCGAGAGCACACCCTTCAATTTGCCGATGAGAGAGGTCTTCTTCACGTTGTCGATAAACTCTCGACTTTCGCAACGAGCTCAGGATGTTCTTCGAGCGTCTTGAGCGCTGCGGAGCTCTTCTCCAACCATATCCGGACTCTTCCGGAAAAATGACTTGAGCTTGCTGAAAAACGGGGTCAGCCGTTCCTCCTCCACTGCAGCGCTCGTGTCGTCTTCAAAAGCACGGATCTTCTCGAGTCGACGGATGCGGCGATGAGTGTGGTCATAGTTTGTGAGAGTGCGGTGGGAGTTTTTAACCTCCACATTGGCAATCTCGACCGGTTTGTCAATGCCGTCGAGGCCGTTGCAGCTTCCGATAAGCGAGGCAAAGAGCACTGGCGCAACGAAGAAGAAGAAGCGACTGTAATATACAGTAGCATTTGTAGCATGAGAAGGTCATAAGGTTGCAGGATTGATGAAGACTCTCTGAGTGTCGACTTTGCCGCAGACTTTCAACGGCAATGGTGTTAGAACTACATGTACCACCTCCAGTGTCTCAGGCGACAGCTCGACAAAGACGACCGCGAACAATATCGAGAGAAGAGCAGGAGAGGGAAAAAAAAGAATCACCAAGCGCTGTACGGTGTGGTTTACGGCGGACACAAGGTGCTGCACGTGAGCGTCACTACTAGTGACTCACTAGCATCTGCGTAGTGAAGTCGTGCCTGAACTCATCTAAAATGAAAAGAACCCAACAGAAGTACTTTTTTACAAAGGTTAAATAAGTTCGAATGCATTCCTACATCCTGGCGTTCCGACCAAATAGCCCACTCATCGTTTAGCTTTCATAACGCCACACCCAAAAATTATAGAGCTTCAGCACAAGCTCGCGTATCAAAAGCAAATGAGTGAGTACAAGGTTTCATCATGTGATTGTACAACGCAAAATGGTTTGTACGCACAGGTTCAAGGTGTAGTCGATTCAATGAGAAATTGACACAAGTGCGATGACGATGCATATGAGGTCGTCGTAAGAGCGGTGATCCTAAAGGGAGCCCTCCTTGGTCTTGGACTTCTCGACATTAAATTTGGTTAGTCTGAGAATCTATTGTAACCAAACACTCCAGAGTTCGTCGAACCCGTAAAACAAGATGGACCTTTAAGTTTCCAGATACCGTACAGTAGCTGGAGGAGCTTGCAGAGAAGTCGAGTAGAGGGTGATTCGGTGAATTGAACCGCTTACGCAGGTTTGATCGCTCAAGCTGCGACTCTCGTGCGCGTATTTGCGCTCGGATGGCCCTCAATTGCTTCACCGAAAGCACTTCGGTACATAATCCCACGGCTTAGCTTATAACCTGCGAATGGACTGCTCTTTGCCCCTGGAGATCAAATTAATTTAGCAGGCGGTGGTGAGGGCAGTAGCCGCAATAAAAAGCGCACTGTACCGACAAATTAAGGCCACGCTATACAGTATTGCCGATAGTAACAGCAGAACAGAGTTCATACCAGTTGAGCAAAGGCAACAGCTGACCATGTTAAAGTAGCAGCTCATAAGTATCACCCGCAGAATTCGCATGAGGAGTATACTCACACTGTGATGTCTTTCAGCTACCTACTAGTACTACGTAGTATGCAGCATGCAACGACAGGGATCTCACTGTAGCCTGGCAATCATTCGTGAGGCGAATGCACTCGGCATAGCCGCCGCACGAGGTAGCATCGTCACTTGCAGAGAGCGACTCCATGTGCGACCAATAGGCGTCATCACTGTGGCGCAGGGGAACATCATAGTCACGCAACTTGTAAGGTGGGAGAAAAGTACATAGTTATGAGAACGACAGGGACTATGCCGGCAATCCCCTTCGCCATTTGCTTAGTGCATTACTCCCACTGTGATCGCACCGGCAACAGCAAGAACCACAGCGAGCCCAACGCCAAATATTAAAGTTTTCTCCGTAAATGTAAGGCCGTTACCCCTTGCTGCAGTCGCCCCGATGTGTCTAATATCCCGATCAGTAAGCATGCCGTGCTTTCGCGCGATGATCTTCCTTAGCTTCGCGGAGAGAGGGGTCTTCTTCAAGCTATTGGCAAAGTCTCGGTTTCTGGACAATTTTTCAACTTTTGCAGCGAGTTCAGGATGTTGTTCGAGCGTCTTGAGCGCGGCGGAGTTCTTCTCGAACGAAATCGCTGAGTTCGGGCTCTTCCGGAAAAATGACTTGATCTTACTGAAAAACGGGACCAGCCGTTCCTCTTCCCCTGTAGCGCTTGTGTCATCTTCAGAGGCGCGGATCTTGTCGAGTCGACGGATGCGGTAGTGAGTGTCGCCATAGTTCGTGAGAGTGTGGGAGTTTTTGGCCTCCGATTCTCCAATTTTGGCGGGTTCTTCAACACCTTCAGAGCCTTCGCAGCTTTCGACGAGAAAGGCCAAGAGGGAGATCACCAGGACGACGAAGATGCGAGTGCGAGTCATGGAGTGGCGGACAGCGTTGAGGGGTTAAGTGTTTGGTGGTGGAAGTGAAAATAGGCTGCTATCCACCTTAGAAATAAAAACATTAGGGAAAGGTACAGTTCGAAAATGCAGCGCTTGTGATAAGTCTAAGAACTCAAGTACGAATCATTGTGTACTAGTACATTGCTAATATACATATGTATGTAAAGAAGCCCTGCGTCGCTGGAAGAGCCCAACTATTGTGCTTTTCAGTAACAGCTATTAATATAATACCTACTAAGATGAGGCTTGGTTATCTGAGCAGATTAGCAGGTTCCTCGTAGGGAATTAGGACCAAGAGCTGC
Source organism: Phytophthora vignae f. sp. vignae (assembly GCA_016169955.1). Classification (NCBI taxonomy): domain Eukaryota; phylum Oomycota; class Peronosporomycetes; order Peronosporales; family Peronosporaceae; genus Phytophthora; species Phytophthora vignae. The sequence continues at coordinate 181,822 of JABJUM010000009.1, read as the reverse complement.
TAGTCCGATGGAAGCACTTGCGCAGGTCCTACAAACAGCTGAAAGCCCGAATGTCGCCCATTTTCACGGCATTCGGGGTTTGAGGTCTTACAAAGGACTCCTGCCAAGTCTTGTGGCAGGACGTTAACACTCCAGTGTTCGCCCTTCGTCTCCGGCACTGCTTGCTTCCCTAAACAAAGCTTGCTTGGTTTGGACTCCAACCAGAGTCCATGGAACGGAGAGACTCCTCATTGGACTCGTCCGAAATTTGCATCTCAGATTTAGAGACCGCCAACCTCAGATTAACTGACCTCCAAAGTCCTACGTAGGACTCGGCAAAATGACCGAAAGGCACAAAAGATGTACAGCTGAGCTGCCACGTTGAGATAAATTTTTTTTAGCTCAACTAAAGGTTGTACTTAAGTATTTGATAACAGTCACAAAAAGCTCTGTCTTAGCGGATTGTGCCCAGTTTTGCAAAAATCCTACTGTAAAGCGAGTTCAGCCATGTTTTCTATTTATTTGTATTTTATCTAAATTTGTGAATGGTACGTTGCATTGAGAGGGTCGTTTCGAATAAATGTTCGTCTCGGCAGCTTCAAATCTTGCTGTCAGCTTTGTGAAAACACATTAAGGCTCATAAATATATAATTATAGAGGATTTCTCCATCGGTTTACCTCTTCTGGACGTCGATAGCAAACGCGACGCTATCAAACCCTAGGGTTTTTCATGAAAAGAACTCATGCAAAATGGCTAGAACTTGCCGATTGGGCTCCAAGCTCGATTTTAACGAGTGGCCGTATCAAAATGTAGTGAAACTAGTGTATTTTATGGACAAGAATGTGTATCACTATGGTCAGACGAAGATAATGCGCAATGATTCGTATTTATTCCATTTTCTGACATGTGCTGCTGCATGTCAGTTCCACTGAAAAAGACCGAGTTAGATAAATTCAAAAATATCACTCCGGTGGTCAAATGTGCATTTTAGAAGTTGCAGTGTTGTAGTCGCGGGCCTTTGCAAGGTCCTCCTTGGTCATGACAGGAGCTGGGATTCCGGCAGCTGGGAGTAAAATCGACTGGGGACGGCGTGAAGAGTCTGGAGGCGGGTTCGAGACGCCAAAATGAGGTAAAGACCTCGAGTTGCAGCGGGAAAAGGGGCGGTAAGCATTTAATGGTCTTGGACTGGATCAACAGCTTGGAGGTGGTTGATCTTGGGCCGCGCTGCCAACATCCCTTGCGGACATTCCTGCACCTCTCGTTTTTTGACACCTTTGACATTTTGTCACTTTGAATAGAGGGCTGTCCTGTATAAGAGTAAATTGAAGTTGACAATCATTCCTGTTTAGCACTCGTGCAATGATTCACTTACATTTGAATTTGAATTTGTTGCGGTTTAGTCGGCTATCTACGCCCAATGCTGCGCGCTGCTGCAGCGTCGCCTACGGGCACCGGCCCCTAAGGGTCAGTACCCGCGGTAGTTGCCCAAATGCATAGACAACATCTAACAGCGCGTCAGATAATCTTCTCGCGGATGATGTCGCCTCAATGTAAAAGTAATGTAGTGGCTCACAAAACGTCGTCCGTACTGCAATCTTGAGCTGTCAGTAGCTGGTGCCTGTGGGCATGCCATGCCTCTCCGCGCTCTCGAATCTGACGTCGGCGATCTTGAAGTCGCCGAGTGAGTTGAACTTGCGTCTGTCGAGCCCAATTTGTCCGTCGTGTCTTGATACCTTTGTTAACGTCGTCCAGAAGCGCACTGCTCTCCTGCCTGGTCGCGCCGTTAGCGTCCTTGGTGCAAGTGTAGTTCCAGTAACTGTGTAGTGTAGTCCAGATGCCGCTAAAGAGCTGAGAGTGAAGCTCTTTTGCCTGCGCCAGTGTGTATGACACTGCCTCCGCCCAAGTCCATTCACGAGTTTCACCATTGGAGACCACAACTCCTTGCCCGGTTGCGTTGATAACCATAAACTGCGTTGGTCAGACCCTGTTTCAGTTGCAAGCTGGTGCGCTATGGCGGGTACGAAAATGCACTGGTCTGGAAGCCACTCTGCGCAGTCTATCTCATAAAACAATTCGGTGAGCATGTTGTTGAGCACGCTGACGTCGTGACAAATTGGTGTCGTGAGCCCAAAACGGTGGTGTTGGGTGTCTATTATCCCATCACCACAACTACTACAAGCGACAGACCATCTCGGGTCGTATCTGTGCTTGATAGCATTGGTGTGAAGCACATTTGCTCGGGCTCTCCAGTAAAATCGTCTTAGCGCCTCCGACCAATGAGAATCCGCGATCATGGCCACTTCGTCCTGTGCCAGTGTGTGGCGCGGTTCATCTTTTTCCTGTTGACGCGAAAACCAGCGGCGTCGTTGGTCCCGGTGGACTCGTTTTAGTACATATGCTAGCGTGTTACCAAAGACAAGTGCACCTTCTTCATCAATGAGCATGAAGTCATCATATTCTATCCACCTCGAGTAAGATGCCTGCATATTCATGAGGTGGCTAGCTTTTGCGGCATCATCCATCACGGCCAAGGATTGCCGTTTTGATCGAAGAGTTGTGTCGGGCGTGAACTCCATTTCCTTGTGCGATTGGACCCATATCGGTGTCGTTGTTCCATGATTCTGCATTGCTCGACTTATCGACTTGATCTCAAGACGGTGCACATCCCGATACTTTAAGTGCCGTAGGTTACCTTCTGCATACGCTCGTGCTTTTGCGAAGATGGCAATGGCACTTTTATTATCGCAGATTTGATCCCCAAAATCACCATACAATATAATTCCAGCTAGTAGCGCGTGCAGTTCACAGCGGGTAGAAGTGATGTCGTCACAGTGGATTCTCAGTTGGCCAGTTACGTATATCCTCCAGGCGACTGCATTGCGCAACCACCGCGAGATTGATCCGAGTTTGCTTTGTACACACTTCCATCGCCTGCTTGAACACTAACAGCTTTATCTGGCGGGCCGCTTGCATATTGCACACTCGCATCTCTAGCGTTAGCTGTGAAAGAGTCCCTTAATGCAGACATAGTGTGGAGATTTTCCAAGGAAGCCGAAGGCGAAGGGGGAAAATCATTTTTCCGCTGATTGGAGGTCATCCCAGAACGTGAAGATCAACTTCGACAACGGGATCAGACATCGTCCTCGCCGAGCGGCTACATTTATGTTTGTATATTTAGGTGCCTTGGTTTCTTACCCAACATACGGGGCTGTTGCATGCAGTCCCCGGGCGGGTAAGTTTTCCCAACGCTAGGCAGGATAGTGGGGACGGCCATTCCGAGGTCACTTGCTCTTCGGCGGCACAACGATCAAGTTCAGCGGACCGCTTGGCATCCTCCGCCGCGGCCTCGCTCGCAACCCGCCACACCACTCCCAGGGCTGGCCTCTACGCTTCATCTCTCGGGCCGACGCTACGACTAGCTTACGCCCCTCGACCTGACTCTACGAGTCCTCGGCTAAACATTGTGAATGGACTGTTCTCTTTGACCCCCATGACCGGAATGATGAAGGAAACAGTCTCTTGGCATGCAATTCGCATGATGCCAGCGCTCACACTCGTGACACCACTTGACCCCACGATAGCGCCTGCATTCGGTGCAAGCCGTTGCCATCTCGAGTGGATACCCACTAGAAAGGGTGCTATCAAATCTTAACCGGCTACGAGCTGCTGCTTCCTGAAGTATGCTTCTGTCGTTCATGCCTCGCACCCCTCCAATTTGTGTTGTTGTCCAAAGGATGATTCGATCCTTCCGGTTTCTTTTCTGGGGCAAATACGTAGGAATCACCGGCACACATACTGCTTCGTATTCTGGCATGAGTACTTGGTGTGTGCGCTCATACCAGATATCACTTCCTCGTGGACGTTCGTAATACCATCGGATTGGGATAAGTAGGCCAAGAAGAGCTCGGGTTACGTCACCAATCTCTCTGAATCTAGTTCGTAATGACTAAACGCTTGCCCTGAGGCTTCTGAATCTAGCTTTACTGCCACGATCCATTGTCCGGTGCCAATTCTCATTTGGTACGGAGTCATACCCGGTGTGATGGGATCACAGCCGACAGGATGCCGAAGTTCCAACGTTCCAGCAGTGACGAGTTTCGATTTCCAGTGGTTATACAGCTCATCAACCCGGTTTGCTTTTGCCCCTGTCCATCGTCCTTTGACCTGAAGTTCGGCTCTGCTGAGTATGCGATTACCGAACTCGGAGCTGATGTCACCAACAAAAATTAATTTGAACTGAGAATTCCAGTTAACTGCTACGAGGACGTGTTGTAAAGTCGGGTCTGTGACAGACAGCAGAGTCTGGTCACTGGATCGCCGTGACACAACTTGGGGAGGTTGTGTCCACTGTACAGCACACTTCAGAGGAGGTTCCAGCTTCGCCGCAAACTTAAACAGTTGTGCTTCCCATGTCTGAACTTGCGCTGGAGGCTTAATCGGGATTGCAAGAGGGTTATCCGGAAGTCCCGCGTTAATCTGGTACCTCTCAAGCCGCTCAACGAGCAGATGATACACTGGGAGGCTTGGTGTGTTTAGTATTCGCAGCGCCTCCTGGCACCGGTGGACATTCGCGTCAGTTTCACAACTCTCGAGGCCTAAACCATTAAGTGTATCGTAAAACACATTTCTTGGTGTCGAGAATGGTAGTCGGAGCACAGTTCGGGCCACTTGCCGAATGAAAGTGTGAACAAATCCCGCGACAGAAAAGGCTCCACCAAGTATCAGGCGATATCGCATCCGTGGAACCCACACTGAGTTAACTATATACCGAAATTGTGATGCTGATAGACGGAGATGTTGCACACGGAACGCTTCCTCGGTAATTTGTGCCCAGACAGGAGTGATTGTCGCCTCCCACTGGTTGCACCCACCCTGAAAAATCCCAAGGTGCTTGAACCCTTCGACGGGAGATACAATTTGAACTGGTCGAGGTATACTAAGTCCGTCGTTAAGCTGAACAGCCTGAAAGTGTGACTCTGAAGTCGCCAAGTACATCATGAATGACTTAGCTGCCCCAAATACGCCACCCGTGCCAAGTTTGCCTGTGAATATATTCGTTATGTGGGCGCGAGCTTGCATTCCAGCTTCGCTGGTCGTCACATCCAGCTGATCATCAACAAAAAGGGTACTGCTCACGTTGATGCCGTTGCCCACCTGGTTGTGTCGTATCTGGACTGGGTCCGGACACTCGGCTAACTCAATCCATATAGCACGCAATATGCAGGATCGAGAGGATAGAGCCTTGTCCTATACCAAATTCACGTTGTCCAGTTGAAATCCACCCAAAAGCGGTTCTCACATCGATTTGGCCTGGTCCCAGTAGGTCAATCATGAGCTTTCTGGGCGTATCAGGCACACCAATACCTCTGTAGATTAAATCCATGCACCACTTTGGTATACGATCAAAACATTTCAGACAGGCTTTAGAAACCATGATGAGCTGTTCCTTAAGATCAAGAGCTCGTTCTGTAAGAAGAGTCACTAACAGCACAGCGTCGATTACAGTCCGATCCGTCTGAAATCCATGCTGCATCACGCTAATTGGTATACCTGGCTCCACGTAGCGTTTGACCACTAGAAATAATCGACTGGCAAACGCAGATTGCACCGTGATAGGTCTCCACGGCGGTAGACCCTTTGAATTGTCTAAGGTGGGGTCTACGAATTTGGTTTTCGGCAGAAAAATCATTTGTTTGCGTCGAAGTATCGGCGGGGCCTTACCAATTCGTAGAATGGGCTCGATGACGCGCCGTTCGCGAGCGCGTATTGCTTCCGGTGCTGCTACCCACATCTCCTGCGATATCCCACCATATCCAGGGGCCACATGCTGCTTTAGCTGTTTGTCGACATCCGCTTGCATCTCACGAGTATATCTATACTGATTCCAGGTGTTTTCGGGCTTTCGCCAGTACGCTGCAAACCTCCCGCCGCTTTGGATGTCCGGCAATATCCATTCACGAGCAAATTCTGGCAGCATATTGGCATCCTCTGGTGAAAGCGTGTCCAAGTACCGGGGTGGTTCAGTGCGCTCATCAGCAGGTATCCAGTTATCCAAGAGGGTCTTCAACTCGTTTTGCACATCTCCGCGGTCTTCACTATAGATTTGGCCTTCTGAACTTCCTAATATCGCGCTTCGTATCGTGACTGGGGGTGTAGCTCTGCCCAGCGTGCTATTTAGAAACTGTTTCATTTCCCCGTTGTTGAACCACTGCCTTCGCTGCTCCCTCACTCGCTGCTTGATTTGCGTTTGGCGCCAATTGCGACGAATCCGAATGACACACCTCCATTGTTTATAGACTGCAATTACCCAGTGGTACCAGTCACTGACTGATGGAGTTGTTGGTGCACGGCGAAGGAGGTTAACCAAGTGTCCAGTAACGCTGGCGTGCGCGCACCCGCTCACTAGTTGATCCGGGTAGAGGACCCACCGAGGCCAGATCACGGCATTCATAGCAGTGACGATATCCACCACGGTTGTCGCCTCGAAGGACACCAATAGCCGAGCCTTCTGCAGTTGCGCAGTACAGCGATTGCTGTACTTTATACTGACGGATCTAGCAAGAAGTATGCGTGACTGGTTTGTTTCCCCCCATATTAGCTTTGCACTATCGTGCATACATTGGTGCATATTGTCGATCGCAAGCTCAAGCCACTCCATAAGTTCCGCTTCCGTGCAGTTATCCGAGTCAATATCATCAATGAGGGTCACCTTCCTTTCGCCTAGCAATTGGGCTGTGGTGGCCGTGAAGTCTGCCATTTCCTCAGCCGGGGGCGGGCTTATTTTCGAGGAATCATGGATGCTCGTCGAGGAAGGTTGCAAAAAGTACGCTAATCGAGGAATGCTGCTCCAAACGGATGTTCGGCGAGGAATCATGGCGGGCCATACGTGCGGCGCCTTTTACAATATAATGCTGCGCAGTGAAGGCATTAGAGCCCCGTGTGCTCCCCGTGTGAAGTCGCTGCGTGCTACCCCTTTGCCGATATAAACTGCTGCAAGTTGCTACTTGCTGGTAATGCATGTGCAGTTTCCTGTTTCAGTAGCATGACTAGGCGTTTGCTGCTGCAACAGCAACTCGGTCGACAATACCTTCGCTAGACCTCTGAAGCGATAACACTGATCTAGCTGAGGGCGGCGGTCTACTGTTCTTGTGGCCGCTTGCAGTTGCGCTGGGCACGAGCGTCTGTGACTGCTACATACGTCACCTCGACTTCCAAGGCGCCGTGAATGAGTACAAGGTCGTCCCGAAGACTGTGAGCTGGACCCAAACCAGCTAGTCGCCGCAGACACAAGGAAACACCCTCCGGTGGAGGCACTGCGCGCCGTTCCGGCAACTATTCTTGCAGCCGCTGATGGCTCGGTAGATTAAAAGTGAACACGGTGCCCAGAACACTGCTTTTGCTGCAACTTAGTTCTAATGTTATATCCCTGTTAGAGTATATGCCGACGTTGGGCAGGGGCGCCATCGCTACCGTGGGCTCACAAACGTGGAGTGTCGGTGGTTCTGGATGATGAGGCTGTGTCGCGCTGTTAAAGCAATTGCGTGCGCAGCTGTTGTAGCGGTTGCTACAAGTACAGCGCGTTGCTGGGATTCAGCCCAGCAACCGGCGGTTGCCAACCGCTGTACTCAAAATCTTTGCAGCTAGTCGTTTTGAAACCTCGAGCGCAGGGGTTATGCAACGGACGACGGATCGCGAAGGCATGCATACTGTAGTTCGCTCCAGCTAACCATGAATGAACTCACTTTACATTTACGAAGGCGACGGACGAACAGCAGCTTACAGTTAACAAAAGCTATAGACCACCACCACCGCCACCCCCGTTATAGATACATACATGTACCACTGCAGTAGACACAACGCCTTGGCCGATTACCGCTTTCGCCGCGTATCCTGCACTGACGCAAACTCTCTAAGAAAGCCGCGTATCTTGCACTGACGCAAACTCTAAGAAACCGTAAGGCTCTCTTTGTCTATTAAATAGCTAGTTGATGTTTGTTGCGGTTTAGTCGGCTACCTACTCCCGAAGACGCGCACTGCTGCATCTCCGCCTACGGTGGTCGTATCGCTAGATCACTAGGATACGGGCCCACAGTAGCAAGAACAACTGATCACAGTCGCTGCTGCGTCTTGATTTCCACGCCGACGACAGCAGCCCAGTTAGTTGACTATGTAATAGCGCTAAACATGCATGTTCCTGTTTGATAAATGATAACTGCAAGTTGACGCCGTCATAGCATCTCCATGCATCGACTAAATAGATACTCGATCCCGCTGTAGCCTGGGTGATTACAGCCCATGCGCCACAGCTCCGTGTTGCTGAGTAGATCGCACCGATTGTAGACAGTATCTTGTGCTACGAGCCGATAATACCGTGGACCACGTTTGTTGTACTGCTTCCTCATATATAGAAACCGCACACTGCTAATGCGCTGACCAAGCCGATAAGGACACCACGCTGACGCTCACTGGTGTCCAACATGATAATCGGCTTAGCTAAAGACGCAGCGCATGTCCTCCTCGTCGGACGACGCAAAATTTGGGGGAACTGCGGACGCTACGCTACTACATACATGTACCTGTACTGTCATCGCGTAGGTTTTTTTTTAACAGCTCCGAGAGTGCACTGCATGTGATGTCATCCGTGTACGTTCCGCCTCGGCCAATTGAGGTGGGTACTGACCCCACCCGTGGAGATCCCGGCGCCACTCTCAGACCCGACGCTGCTGAGCCACATGACTAATACATGTAGGCCACTATAGGACCAAACCTTCCGCGTTCTGGCTAGGATTGCAAGGCCGTACGTGATACAATAGTGGGTTGAGCACCCGCGGCGCGGGTGCAGCGCGCAAAGCGCCTTAGAGCAGCATGAGGCAATGTCTGGTTTCCTCTCGCACGTCGCGCAGACTGTGGGGCCAATGTAGAACGCATTGTTACAGATTAATGGTATGCGTGCTACTGCGCTGCAGCCCGGCCGCTAGGGCGGGCTGAGCCCTGGGAGGTGCTGGGTGGGTTAAACTTGGCTTGCTTGTGCTCGAGGAGAACGCGAACTGCCGTTGGCGGAGCACCGAGCTTGCGGCGCGTCCTTTCATCGCCGGGCGTCTGGTCGCCTACTTTTGGAAACCTCTGTTTCAACACCTTGAAACCCCCATTTCCTCTCGCACGTCGCGCAGACTGTGGGGCCAATGTAGAACGCATTGTTACAGATTAATGGTATGCGTGCTACTGCGCTGCAGCCCGGCCGCTAGGGCGGACTGAGCCCCAATGATCAGGGTAGTAGCACGGCAACCATCACTGAAGCGTAGTCGGTCTTGTGGCCCCGCTCACCATCTTCGCCGCGACGGAGGCGACCGACTCGGTGCACAGGCGCGTGTAGAGCTTGAATGCATCGGATGCCCATCGCCCGTGAAACTGGATCGTCAGGGCGTCGACGCCGGCCTTGTACATGTGTGTGGCGCCGCCAGCTCGGAGGGAGTGCGCGCTGTACTTGTGAGGGCTTTCGCCCAACTGCTGCGCGGCCTGGCGCAGGACGCTGGTGACGCGGGCGGCTGACACGCAGGATGGGACTCCCCGGTAGTCCGTGAACACGGCCGCTGGGATTGAGGCTGGGAGGTTCCCCCTTGCGCGCAGTAGTAGTAATGCGCCAAACACCGGGCACAGCGTCGGATGCCCGGAACGCGCGAGCACGCGAGTCGTCGGGGCTCCACTCTGGTTTGTCTTGGAACTGCGGAGCCGAATGCACACAGCGGACGCGGTTCTCGGGTCTGTCGTGGGCGCTCCGGCTGCATTGGTAGCCGTGATATCTTCTGCCTTGAGCGCGAACCATCGAAACGTTGTCGCCGTTGTGGCCATGATCTCGGATCGGCGCAACACGAAGAAGAAGGCCAGGCACAGAACCCCCCACAACGCTTGATCCGCGGGGGCGTGGAGATCGAGCGCCCTCAGGCACGCTTCCAGCAGGGCGACGGACACTGGCGCCTTTTGTTGCACTGGGCGGTCGATCCGGCCCAGGCCGCTGAGGAGCATGCGGATCTGTGGATGGTCTGACGGGAACGGCAGCCCTGACGCTTGGAAGAAGTGTCGGATGCCGTGGAGGTTTAAGCGGATGGTCGAGCTCTTGACGGGGCGGTTTGAGCCGAAGCCGAGGCGGTGGCTGTCGATGATGAAGTCGGATATTAGTCGGAGTTGGTTGTCTAGCGGGAGGCCGAGCTGCCAGGGGACTCCGCGTCGGGCTGTCCATAATTTCCAGTGGCTGAGAGCTCGGCTGTATGTTTTGAAGGAGGAGGATGCAACGGAGTGTTCGCGGAGATGTTGCGCCAAGCTGTCATGAGCGTGTGTATGGACGTTGGAGTCGGGGCTTGGGACCAGCCTTGGGTCAGCTCGGAAAACGTGCGTGCGTGGCTCGTGCTCCCCCACCTCCTCGATCCAGCGTCGGCTGTGATGTTCTCGGCCCCGGGAATGTGGGACGATGAGAATCGGAGGCCAAATTGGAGTTCCCATGCGCCTAGCAGGCGGATGAGGAGCTGAGCTCGGCTGTTGCGCGCCGCCATCTTCGACTGCCAGGACACGGCGGTGGAGTTGTCGATACGAAAGTGGACGTGGATTGTCTTGGCTTGGGCACGCTCCTGGCGCCAGCGGGGCCCCCATGCCAGGACGGCGAAAGTGCATGCGAGGAGCTCTCGGTAGTTGATGTCGAAGCCGTTCGCCGCACCTTCGTGAAGTGCTGTGATGAGGTCGCGGTCTTGGGGCGAGAACTTGTACGTGAGGTAGCGCGACGCAGCTGGCTCGATGGCGCAAATCCCTTCGTCGGAAGCATCTGTCAGGAGGGTGATGTCTTGAATGGGGTGGGCGTCGAAGTATTCCAGAGGTATTCCGTTCAGGGTTGGCGAGTCCAGAATGGCCCACCACCACAGGAGGTCATCGCGCATGTCGTCCGACACGTGAATGCGTTGGGTGCGGTGAAGAAAACGCTCGCCGGCACGGAGGCGCTGGAGGAAAACGCGGGCGGGTCGGATACAGGTGGCGACGTGACGCAGGGAGCCGAGGAGCGACCGGTATTCGCTGCGTGCCAAGTTGCGGGCGTGGAACGCGTGACTGACGAGGTGCTTGGCCTTCGCGATCTTCTCAGGCGGCATGGAAACGGTGTCCGCAGACGTGTCGAAGATGAGGCCGAGGACCTTGAGGCGGGTGCTCCAGGGGGTGAACTTGTCGTCATTGACCGCAGTCGGACCCATTATTGAGGTCATGGCCCATCGGAGCGAGCGGTCGATGTCAGCGCAGTTTGACCCGGTGTCGTCCGTGACGTTGATGTGATCGTCTACCCAATGGTAGTTGTAAAACCCGCCGGGGTGGGTGGCGTTGGTGGTGGACCCGTGGACAAAAGCGACGGCGCCGCCGAGGACGCCGTAGGTCCCTGAGCTGCCGGTCCAGCCGAACGCGGCCGCAAGGTCGATCACGATGGCGGCATCCTCAGGAATGTGACCGGCGAACATGTACACGCACTCGCTGTGGGTGCAGACATTGCGGTAGGCTGATGCAACGTCCCCCGCCATGAGCTTTACTTTCCGGCCGGGCTTGGAACGCCGCAGGCGAAGTATTTCCTTTGCGACGCTGGAGCAGTGGTCGAAGGCTGCGGTTGGAACTTCGTCTTGGTCCGTGTGCGAGTTGACGGAGTCGTTGTCAGGGAATGAGAGGTCGTGTATGACGCGGCCCGATGTGAGTGGGTCCCCGGCCCCCTTGTCTACCACGCCGAAAGGACTAAAGAACAGCTCAGTCCAGATGTCGGCTATGTCTTCGTCCAGCACGAGGCAGCGGAAGCGGTCCTGCTCTTTGCGGATGTTGGCGCGCAGGACGGGGAGCCGTTGGGCCGCCGACGGGTGGTTCCTGGGGAATGTGGGCTGGCGCGGGGGCGGCGAGGTCAGGTGGACGCGCGCGCCGTGGTTCGCGATGTCGAGGAGTTCGTCGAGGTGCTCGTACCCTGCACACAACCTCCGCAGGACTGCTGGTGTCATAGCTTTGTTGGGTCGATAGTCGTCTCGGGTTTGACCACGGATCAGCTCCGTGAAGGCTTTGAGCGGCATCCTGGTTCGTTGGATGAACTCGGACATCGCTGCCTGCAGAGGGCGGTTGAGAACGCGCGGAGGGTCCGTGCCCAAGGCATTGGGGGCCTGGGGGGGGGGGGGAAGAGCACGCCTGCCCGGCCGAATTCGGCCGCTAATGATGACTGTTGGATGGATCGCCACAAGGCCGCCCGCTCCGAACTCTGGATGCGTAATTGTTGTAGCGCCCAGGCTGACGGGGCGGAGCGGAGGATAGGCGGCCATGCTTGGTAAGTAGCTGAGCACCGGGGTTGGCGCAGCGGCGAGGGCACTGCCGAAGGGCAGTCGCGCGCCTCGGCAGATACTGTGCAAGCGTCAGAGGCATGCCCGTCCGCGGTGTGGGAGGGGCTCTCTCTGGAAGATGCGACAGTGGCCGCTCCGGCCGCGTGGGGCGGTGGGGAGGGCATTGGTGGACACGCATCGACGGAATTGTCAGGGGCCTGGACGGCCGTGTGACGCACGTCGGAAAGTGGTACCGGAGTTGAAGTGGGTGTGGACATGGGCGGGTCGCTAACACTCAGGTCGGAAGGCAGACAGTATGTATTCTGGTTAGGCCTGAGGCTGGATGAACGAAATGCCGGCGAGCCGACGGCATCTCGTCCCCGTCAGTTGCGCTAGCGTGTGGGTTGGCGGCGGCGCCCGTACGTCCTGGTGATGAACGCTGTCAGCGCCGGGGGCAGGTCGTCAGGCCACGTGTGCGTGCGGCCCTCGATGGCGCATTGGTCTCTCGTCCCGCCGAAGCACATGCCCCCGCAGAAGAAGCGGAGGCAAGGCTCGACGCCACCCGCGGCGCGGGGTATGAGTGCGCGGACGCTAGCGGGTAGGCCTCCAGGGCACGTAGGCTGCGCGCGGTCAGCCTCGGCGCGCTGCGCTGGGCGCGCGGTCTGCGCGTTGCCGGACGATCCGGGTCTGCGCACTGGGGCGGCGGGTGCGGCAGTGGCGATGGGTATCGCTTGTAGTGCCATTGCCCAGGCGACGGTGCCAAAGTCGATGCGCGTGGCCGCGGCTGAAAACTCTCTCCACCAGAATGGGGAATCGCTGGATAAATGGACGTACACTGCCCCGAGATGATGGTTGACCTCGTGGAGGGTGCGTTCGACGCGGGCGGGCGTGTGAAGCGGGTCCACATCCATGTTGGCCACCACGAACTCGCGGAGGCGGTAAAGCGGGCGGGCCATGACCTCGTGCCATTGTGAGTTGGCGAATGTTGTTAGGCCTTGGATTGCACAGAGCAAGTCGAAATAGGTATCGCATGGAGGCGCGGGCGACGGCGATGCGTTGATGCCGAAGTCCAAGTTGAAATTGGCGTCGGAGGAGCCTGCAGCCAATTGGGCAGCACGATTGGCGCGATGGTAGTGCATGATCGAGACGCCGTAGCGGCCGAACCGGGCTGCTGACGTGGCGTTTAGGATAGGAGCATTGTCATCGAAGTTCAGGCAGTCGAGCATGCGCATGCGGAGCACAAATGACATTGGTGTCTCGTGCACGCCTTCGGCACTCAGCAGGTACGGGTACAGTCGATGGGCGGCCAGGTTGTGCACCGCGGACGGGACGAAGTCGCCGCGCGCGCGGGTCATTTTCGCGGGTGGCGGGAAGTGGGCCGCCCGCAGGTTGCGGACTGGCGCCGGTGGAAGGCTGCCCCGGTTGTTTGGCACTGTCCACGACTGTGGGTCTGGGTGCGCGTCGATGGCGGTCGCCGGGTCATAGGGCGGGATCGTCGGAGGTGCGGCAACGGGCGCCGCGATGCCACTGATGGGCTGCCGGGACTGCAGGTACTGCATGAACTCGGCGAATAGTTGGGCCATGGACTGACGCTGCGGGACTGGGTCAGCGGTGGGTGGGCCATCAGCCCGGAGGTTCAAGCCTGGGGAACAATCATGAGCCACTGGGGGCGGGTACGAAGCCTGGCGCGACGGCGGCTGGATGGCAGGCGCGGCCGGGTCGGCGCCCGAGTTGAAGCTGTCCATGAAGTCGGCCAAGTCGAACTCTGAGTCCGCCGTGGCCACGGCCGGGCCAGAGTGCACGATCGGGGGCGCGGCGGTGCGTGCAAGCGGGGGACTCGTGCGGGCTTCCGCGGGCTCGGGGACATGTGCGGCCACGGGGCTAGCGGCGATGCGTGACAGGGGCGGCGGGAGGACTGAGGACGCTGAGCCTGGTGCGTGCGCACCTGTCGGGGCGCCTGCAGGCGCCGCCGCCGGGGGCTGGGCCGCCGGCGCGGTGGCCGTAGGGCCGGCCACCTGTGGGGCGCCCGGCGGCGCGGGTGTGCCTCCCGTCGTGTCGGACGGTGGCGGCACCGCTGCGGAGTCGGTCACGCTCGGAGGCGACGGGCGCGAGAATGCAGGGCGCTGCGTCGTCTTCGTCGTCTTCGACGTCTTCGTCGGCTTGGTTGTCTTTGTTGTCTTGGACGTTGTCTTCTTCGGTGTTGGGCGGCGATGCGCGGTCGCCGCGGGCGTGGTCGCCGATGCAGTGGCCGCCGGTGACGCCGAAACAGAGGACGAGGCGCCCAGCGCCACAGCGGAGAGACGAGCGGCAGCGGCGGTGGCGGCCTCTCGGTTGACGACGAGCTTCCGTTTCTGACGGCGTGCCTCCGCGAGGGCCTCCTCTGTGAGCTTGCGCTTGGCGATGCGTGGGCTGGTCCGGGGCCGAGATGTGACTGCTGGGGGAGCGGCGGCTGCCGCTGCGGGCGGAGCTGAGCTGACTGAAGTCGACGAGCTGGACGGCGGGGCCACCGAAGTGCCTGGTGGCGTGAGCGAGGCCGGCGAGTCCGACGGAGGGGCCGCCACCACGGAGTGTGGTGGTTGGCCGCCGCGCGCGGCAGGCTCAGAGGCGGCAGGTGCCGTGGGGGGTACGTCCGCCGCTACATCAGCCGGTGACAGCGGCCCCAGGGAGCCAAGGGACGCCAATGCCGACGGAGAGTCCGGAGGCGTGGTCGTGGTGGACGCGGTGGCCTGAGCGGCGGAGGCTGGAGTTGGCTTAGAAGACTGCGGCGGTTGCATGGTGGAGCAGATGGAGAGCCGGATGCGCTGGATAAACTTGGCTTGCTTGTGCTCGAGGAGAACGCGAACTGCCGTTGGCGGAGCACCGAGCTTGCGGCGCGTCCTTTCATCGCCGGGCGTCTGGTCGCCTACTTTTGGAAACCTCTGTTTCAACACCTTGAAACCCCCACTGCTTGTCGAGTGACCACTTTCCTCGACAAATCATCAAAGCATCATTGGTTCTCGATTTCCGTACTTCTCAGAGTTTCCTCGATGAACAGACATCGTTTCCTCGATAAAAAGCTACACCCTCCTCAGCCGTCTTTGTTCGAGTGTTCACGATTTTGATAGGTACAACCTGTTGAATCGCCGATGCAATCCTGGCTCCGCGCTCCCATTTCAAGACCGCAAACGGAGTCCCTATGTGATCGCTGCACAAAACACTCTCGAGCCAAATTCCACTAGACACCACTGCCGACGCGCAATGATTCACTTACACTACGTAATGAGCAGTTTGCTTCAGATCAACACAGGCATCGAGCGCCTAGTTTTCAAGCACGACGCGGTAGCGCACCGAGCCATCGCGCACCATCTTGATGCCCTCGTTCACCTTGCTCATGGGCATCTTCTGGATCACGGGGCGCACGTTCTTCTTGGACGCCACCTCGAGCATGTCCTTGATGTCCTGGATGCTGCCGATGACGCTGCCCTTGAAGTTGGCGCCCTTGCCCACGAGCGGGTACGGCTTGAACTTGATCTCGTCGTTGGGCAGCCCCACCATGATGACCGTGCCGTGCACGGCCAGGAAGCTCAGGAACAGCGTGTACGGCATGTTGATGGCGTCGGCCGTGATGAGCAGGATGTCCACCGAGTTGGCCGCGTCCGCCGCCTGCTTCTCGTCCGTGTACACGACGAACTCGTCGGCGCCGAGGCGACGGATCTCCTGCTCCTTGTTGGCCGAGCGCGAGAAAGCTACGATAGCCGCGGCGCCCATGGCCTTGGCGAACTGGATGCCCAGGTGGCCCAGACCGCCGATACCCACGATACCCACGCGGTCGCCGGGCTTGATGCCCACCTCCTTGAACGGCGTGAAGACCGTCGTGCCGGCGCACAGCAGCGGGGCCGCCACGTCGGACGGGATGTTGTCCGGGATCTTGAAGGCGTACTCGTGCGTGACGCGGATGTAGTCGGCGTAGCCGCCGTACGTGATGGCGCCGTCCGTCTTGCGGTACTTGGAGTTGTACGTGCCGACGCGGTGGCGGCAGTAGGCGTCCGTGCCGTTGGCGCACTCCTTGCACGGGTCCTCGGGGAACTTGTTGAGGCAGGCCCAGACCTGCGCGCCGACGCCCACGCGGTCGCCCACCTTGAGCTCCTTGACCTGCTCGCCGGCCAGCGTCACCTCGCCCACGATCTCGTGGCCCACCACGCACGGGAACATGGTCTGGCTCCAGCCGCTGTCCATCGTGTGCAGGTCGGAGCCGCAGATGCCGCAGTGCGAGATCTTGATCTCCAAGTCTTCCGGCCCAAGCGGACGCGACTGGTACTCCCAGGGCTTGACCTCTTCGTTCTTGCCAAAGGCGGCGTAGGCGTGCACGGTTCTCGGGGCGGTGGACATGGTTGGTGCTGGTTGTCGTTCTTGCTGTTGCTGAGCGGTGGAAAATTGGAAAGTGAGTTATGCATTTGATCCCAGACCAGAGGTGTCTGGCCCTGACGAGTACAAGAAGCGTGAACTGCATAATCGGAGAGATTCTGCTTGTCTCGGATTATGCAGTGCAATGCCTTGGATTACTGTATCGGTGCGAGTGATGTCGGCTGAAGCGAAATGACAGTAATAAATGTTATCCGGTTATCCAGTACTTAAGTAGGAAGCATCAGGGGAATCTTGTGTCCTCAAGCTGCTGAAACAACGTGCAATGGGCCTACGCGGAGGAGTTCCATGGGGCTTCACATAGCGATACCAGCATTTTCAAATTCGACCGATGCTTTGAATAGAGGGCGGTGTTTGTCCAAATGGGTCCTTTATGTCAGAAACATCAATTTGACGTGTCAAAATTGATTACAGCCCCTCATTTTCAGACCGTCAAAATGCTGCGGTGGACATCGCGCGCGCGGCGCCACGCGAGCCTATGGGGGACGCCAAGCACACTGTCACACCCTACCAGGGGTGTGCCCTCATGCTTATCCCGTTTACCTGCTCGAACACACAGTTTCCAGGTCGTTCTGTCGCCAAAACCAAGTCGGACGGACGCAAGTCAAGCTCTTGCTGCGACGCTGGAGCTGCCCACCCGCTTCTACTCGCAGTCAGCGGCCAGCTGCAGCACTACTAAGCCCGCCATGTCTATGGGAGATCGGGCTCTAGCGAGGAACTATCGGGAGCAACTGGAATCGGCTCCGAATGACGCAGAGCTGGCGCGACTCGTGTTTGAAGACATCCGGGAAGGCGGCGGCAGTGCGCTGTCGCAGTTTGTGGCCTCGAGCATCTTCAGCACTTTAGCGAGAGAGGGGTCAGTGAACGAGTGTCGGGAGTTGGTGGAGTACGTGTGGGGGCGAGGCATGCGGCTGGATACCAAGACGGGGCTGACCAACTTCGATACCCGGCAGTACACGACGGTGCTTCGTGTGTGGGACGCTGTACGCCAAGATGGAGGCGAGATTGAACCGTCCTACAACATCACGGCACTGGTCGCGGCCGTCAATTTGGAGCAAAGTGGCCGAGTTTTTGACATTCTGGACTTCATGAAGGCTGGCGGTGTAGATGCCGCCGAGGCGTACGGATACGTGGTGGTAGCTGCGTGTCAACACAAGCAGTATCAATTCGTGCAGCGCCTGTTAGACTACATGCACGAAGTCGGCGACGCTACCGCGCTAGTGTATCGCACCGCTATTGGGTGGGCCGTCAAAATGGGCGAGAACGGCTTCGTCTACGATCTCCTGCGGCACATGGACGAGCACGATGTGGATCGAAAGACTTGGTACAGGAGCTTCGTTATGTCGTCGCACAAGAACGGATTACACGACCAGATTCTGGACATATTCGAATTAATGAGAAGTTCAGGGCACAAGTGCGACGACGAAACGTACGAGGTCATCGTAAGAGCGGCGGTTCACTTGCGGAAGCACGCCTTGGTGTTTGACCTCCTGGAGATGAAAGGGCAGTTCTGCGCGGCGGAGATTTCGACAGACTTTATGCGCAGAATAGTGGGGACGGCGGTCAAGACACAACAGCATGCGCTTATGATGGGCGTTCTTGACTACATGCACCGTGGCGATTCAGACGCATTCATCGCGTACACTACTGCTGTTCGAACCTCGTTCAAGTTGAAGCAGTACGACTTTGTCTTGGAGATCTTGCGGAAAATGGACGAAAACGGGCTGGACTCGAGGGAGGAGTACGCTCACGTTGTGATGTCGTTCAATAAACTGGAGTGCTATGGCCACGTTCTGCGTGCCTTCAAAGCTATGCGCGATCGCGGCTACGACCAGGAAGAGCGCATATCTAAGGCTGCTGTACGAGCAGCTATCAAGTTGGACAGACATGACGATGTAGTTGCAATCTGCAGCGGATCGGGCGCAAAGTTGCAAGAGGCCACGCGTTTATACTCGTACGCGTTGAAGACAGCTCGCGCAGCGAACAAACAGGCCTTGGTCAACAGCATCCTGGATCATAGAAACAAGACCAAAACGGCTGTGAAGCAGTCCATCAATGCTGGGAAGAAGCCCGCTACTGCTGCGAAGGCGCCTCGCGCTGCTGAACCTGGATCAGATGACACAGGAGCAGTACCTGCAGCACTGGCGGAGTACTTGGAGAAACTACCCAACAGCATTGAAGCTCTCAGCGCGGCACTGCTCCTGGCTGACAAGTCCAAGGACACGAAGAAGATGGTGCCGAGAATTCTGGATCACTTGCTGGAAATCGCGGTTACTCCAAATTCTCTTTATTCGATCATGCTGAGTTTGGCAAAACGACATTCGCTGGTAGTGGCCATCACAGATCACGCGGCCAAACACGACGTGGACTTCACGGACAAGATGTGCCATACCATTCTCAGGAGTTGCGCACGTGAGAACGACCACGAAACCGCGCTTAAAGTGAGAAAAGCAATACAAAGTCGTGGGCTTGGTATAACCGAAGGCGCAGCCTACGGATTGATCAAGTGCGCAGCCAAGATGGACGAGTGGGATGCCGTCATCGACATCCTGTCTAGTCTCCGGAGCGAAACATTCAAGCCTACCATCGGCATGTACACCAGGGCTTTCAACGAATGCTCGAGACGCGACCGCCTGAGCAGGGCGGTTGACATCTACAACGTCATGCCAGAGTCCCTCCGAGCCCAACTGTCAGGACCGAGTTTGCGTGTAGTGATTCGCGGTCATGCGAGCTCTGACAGGAAGGAGCTGCAGCTGCGCGCCTCGGAGATTATCAACGAGTCCAGGCATGCGTTTTCACCAAAGACGCTCAAGGCAATCGAAGAGGAGGTGCAGCACATTATCCAAGAGGAGGTGGTTCGGGAATCCATGGACGCGAAAGCGGATAGCAAGGGGATTTTTGGGTATTTTGCGGAGCTCTTTAAACGTTAGTTTCAACCTCTTGGTGCTCCGCAGTAGAGTTTCGAAGGCGGTGATCGTTGTTAGCACAACGAAGGAAATACGATACGATAGACAATTGGAAAACTTACATTATTTGTTGTTAAGATGTTGACGGCTACGCTGTCTTTACGACAACCGGCGGTAAAGTGTTGGGAATCAATGAATTCCAATAATATGCATCATCAAGTCTTGGTGGCCAGACGTCGGCCATCCACCGCTTAGTTTTCAAGGACCACGCGGTAGCGGACCGTGCCGTCACGCACCATTTTGATGCCTTCGTTGGCCTTACTCATCGGTAGCTTCTGAATCACCGCGCGCACGTTCTTCTTGGACGCCACCTCCAGCATGTCCTTGATGTCCTGGATGCTGCCGATGTTGCTGCCCACGAACTTGGCGCCCTTGCCCACCACGCCAAACGCGTTGAACTTGACGTCATCGTTGGGCAGACCCACCATGATGCACGAGCCGCGCACGGCCAGGAAGCTCAGGAACAAAGTGTACGGCATGTTGTCGGCATTCGCACAGATAAGCAACACGTCCACCGATCCAGCGGCATCAGCGGCCTGCTTCTCGTCCGTGTACACGACGAACTCCGTCGCGCCCAAAGCGCGCACCTCCGCCTCCTTGTTGGCCGAGCGGGAGAACGCCACGACAGCGTCGGCGCCCATGGCCTTGGCGAACTGGATACCCAAGTGGCCCAGGCCGCCAATACCGACGACACCCACGCGCTTACCAGGCTTGACGCCGGCCTCCTTCAGCGGCGTGAACACCGTCGCACCGGCACACAATAAAGGCGCGGCCACGTCCGACGGGAGATTGTCCGGGATCTTGAAGGCGTACTCGTGGGCCACACGAACGTAGTCCGCATACCCGCCATAGGAGATGGCCATGTCGTTCAGGTACGTGTCGCCGTACGTCCACACTTTGCGGGAGCAATAGGCGTCGTCTCCACTCGCGCACTCTTTGCACGGGGCCTTGGGGTCCTTGTTGAGGCAGGCCCAGGCCTGGGCGCCCACGCCCACACGGTCGCCGACCTTCATGCCCTTCACCTTGTCACCGGCCAGAGTAAACTTCGCCGACGATCTCGTGACCCACGACGCACGGGTAGATGGACGGGCCCCAGCCACTGTCGATGGTGTGAAGGTCTGAGCCGCAGATGCCGCAGTGCGAGATCTTGATCTCAATGTCTTCAGGCCCGAGAGGACGCGACTGGTACTCCCAGGGCTTGACCTCCTCGCTCTTGCCGAAGCACGCGTAGGCGTGGATGGTTCGAGGCTCCGTCGACATTTTGGGTGGAGGGTTGGTCTTGTGGGGTCTTCCTTGGTCTTCTTGAGTCCTGCGTGGGAGAATCCGGAATGGTCTTGAAGCTGAGCTTTGGATACCAAGCAGCATTTCTAGTATTTTGTGGCCCACATCAGTATCAGACCATACAAAAATAAAGTAAAAGTGATGCGCGATCCTCCACTTCAACGTCAGCCAGCCAATCACATCAGTACATTGCCAGCATTTGAGTTAAAACTTCACGGCCTAGCCTAGCTACATTCAGTTCTCCAGCACCACGCGGTAGCGCACCGTGCCGTCGCGCACCATCTTGATGCCCTCGTTCACCTTGGCCATCGGCAGCTTCTGGATCACGGGGCGCACGTTCTTCTTGGACGCCACCTCGAGCATGTCCTTGATGTCCTGGATGCTGCCGATGTTGCTGCCCACGAACTTGGCGCCCTTGCCCACGACCAGGAACGGGTTGAACTTGACGTCGTCGTTGGGCAGACCCACCATGATGCACGAGCCGCGAACGGCCAGGAAGCTCAGGAACAAAGTGTACGGCATGTTGTTGGCGTCGGCCGTGATGAGCAGCACGTCCACCGAACCGGCCGCTGCAGCAGCCTACTTCTCGTCCGTGTACACGACGAACTCCGTCGCGCCCAGAGCGCGCACCTCCGCCTCCTTGTTGGCCGAGCGGGAGAACGCCACGACAGCGTCGGCGCCCATGGCCTTGGCGAACTGGATGCCCAGGTGGCCCAGGCCGCCGATACCCACGACACCAACGCGCTTGCCAGGCTTCACGTCAGCCTCCTTCAGCGGCGTGAACACCGTCGCGCCGGCGCACAGCAGCGGGGCCGCCACGTCCGACGGGATGTTGTCCGGGATCTTGAAGGCGTACTCGTGGGCCACGCGCACATAGTCGGCGTAGCCGCCGTACGAGGTGGCGCCGTCGTTCTTGAACGTGTCGTTGTAGGTCCAGACCTTGTGCGCGCAGTAGGCGTCTTCGCCGCTGGCGCACTCCTTGCAGGGGGCGGCAGGGTCCTTGTTGAGGCAGGCCCAGACCTGGGCGCCCACGCCCACACGGTCGCCGACCTTGAGTCCCTTCACGTTCTCGCCGGCCAGGGTGACTTCACCGACGATCTCGTGGCCCACCACGCACGGGTACGTGGACGGAGCCCAGCCACTGTCCATGGTGTGCAGGTCGGAGCCGCAGATGCCGCAGTGCGAGATCTTGATCTCAATGTCCTCGGGGTAGAGCGGACGCGACTGGTACTGCCAGGGCTTGACCTCCTCGCCCTTGCCGAAGGAGGCGTAGGCGTGCACGGTTCTCGGGGCGGTGGACATCGCTGTTCTCGTTGTTTGTAGTCTGCTGCGGAGGTACATGTAGCAAATTGCAAAGTGAGCTTCGCTTAGCAGCGTGTGGTGGAGCTCGAACGCAGCTAACCTCGGCCGATGACGTGGACAGGGGAGATGATCCCATCCCATGTGCATGTTACCGCCGATCATGGACCATGTTCATGGTCACCAGATGACTGGTCAGAGGCATGTTGTAAATTGAACCTTGACCTTCGCACACCTACATGTACTGTAGTTTGGTTTGCACAGAGCAGAGGTCTCTTCAGCAATGCATTCATGTTACCAGCAGTACACATGTACAGCAATAGAGCATCATCTAGCTAGTGTAGCAAGATGCTTATATGCTACATGCAACTGCTTGCAGGTGCGAAGCAACGTGCACAATGAGCTGCATTGTGAATTGTCGTCCGCCGAAGTGTTACAGACATCTGCTTCAATAAAGAACACCTGATATATACAAAATTGTAAGGTAATTGAATATTACGTTAGCATTATAGTAAAATTTGTATGTAGTAGCCAATCAGCTTCCATACAATATCGAGAGTTATAGGTTTTCTAGTGTTCTTTATTGAAGCAGATGTCTGTACGTACACTCTTTCAGAGGTCAAAACGATCCTCCCTTGCGCCAGGAACAGCTTCAAACACGCATAACCGAGTCTTGATCTGTAAGGTACCTTGACCCATGACCACCATACTGTACATGGGCAGGACTTACGTACACAGTCTTTTTTTTCGGTGATATCTAGGACTTTGTACAGTCCGCCCCGGCAAATCAAGAAAGGTCGGACCAATAAAAAGTGCGAGGTTGCGAAACTTGCGAAGGGCTTGACAGACGCGCCAATGTACTGAATTAATCAATTATTGGGAAAGTAGCGCCTCGTCTTGTACCGTCGGCTCAGTTTTCAAGCAGAGCGCGGTCGAAGGCATCATTGAAGGCCCTTCAATGAAGGGGGCCAGCGATATAATACAGATGTATTGCTGAATACAGTATCGCCGATATTCTTATGTTTGTACTTTGTACATGTAGTGGAGAGTTTATCTGGTTACGGAGCATCGTGTCGCGTAGACCGCTGCCCGGACGGTCTTCTACGGGAGTTCTAATGTCCGTACTGCCCCACAGGGCACTGCCGCTCCTGCCGCCTGTCGTCATGATCGCATCTCGCTACAGCAATAAATAATCTAAAGTTCATTTTTATCCTTTCATTTACTCTAACGAGCAACTTGCACTTGCATGTTGCTTCCCGCTGGCAAGACATGTTCCCTCCCGTTTTAACTAGAATCAGTATATATCATACAGGGAGCGCAAATCTCGACTGCATGGCTGGACTGGCTCTGCGAGGTATGTACATTCGACATCGCTATTCTTGATTTGCCGGGGAGATCTGTACAGGTAACGGTCCCGACAATGTGACGAATTGTCACTGACGATCCTCCCGCAGGACGGATGTCATCCGCGGGAAATGGCTTTGCTCCGCTGCGCTCCTGTACAACGCAAGAACAGTGCTCGGCTAGCTGGAATGCTCGTCGCTGGGCCCGCCTCCGCAAAAACTGTGTACGTAAGTACTCCCACTGTACAAGCATTTTTACTTTCGGGAAAATTTACTTTTGACCAGCGAGTCATCTCCGTATTGTGCGGCTCCAGTTCGAACAAACAGTCCGGCGCAGTCTCCGTCGTGTACATGTAGAATCTATGGTAGATCAGCGAAGGAAAGACCCGGTGACCGACACCGTGTCGCAGGCAGGTTTAACGTGAGCTCAGCCATCTGGGCCACCATGGCACGGTCAGTGCTTACATAAATCGATCCGTACAGACAGCCGATTTGGTCAAAACTATATCCGGATAGGCTGTGTGGGCCACACCAAGGCAAGCCCGAGTGGTCCAAACAAAACTGTACTTAGTACAGCTTTCAGTACGAAACATACACTGGTACATAACACCTTGCGAGCGCAGCGAGCCGATTCCCGCGCGAAGCGCGGTAGGGTCGCCCTAAGCGAGCGCAGCGAGCCGATCTCCGCGCGTAAGCGCGGTAGGGTTTTGTGCCCAAGTAGGAAGGGTTGGTTGGGTACGCGCGGAGCGCGAGCAGGGTGACAGTATTTTGATCTGTATGTTTTGACCTCAAAAGTGTATACTGTATTTCGTACGAGAATCTGTACAGAACTCTGCCTGAGTACCGAACGCCTGATATATATAAGGGCTCTAGGTTTATAAAGTGATCTCAGCGTTACCATAAAAAAGACTGTACTGAATTAGTTTAGTTTAGAAGGACTTTAAGGCTTGCTTTGTTAATCAAGCCCAAGCGAAGCCAGAAGTGCTGAATTGATTCAGCGACCAAACGTGTTCGCGCCACATCAGTGCGGTTAGTAGCTCTACTTTGAAAGGACTATCCGCTCCCTCACCTAATTGATCTAGTGCATGCATCATCTTTTCAAAAAGCACATACCTTTTGATGAAGTAGATTATCCCATGGTCCATTGACTGAAAATGTGAAAGTGAAAAGGTAATGCATAGAAGACCGCACAGGCAATCAAAAGCGCGCCAATTTTCAACTGCACAGCTTAGTACTTTTGGCCAAACAAAGGAATAGTGGATTTTTACATCAGTACCTTTGCCCATCTCCGTTCGACCAGTCGTTGGACCTTGAAGTATTAGTTATATGAGGTTATGTATTGTATACCCGTTCGGTATTTAGGCAGATTTCTGTATAGTTTGACCCACGTCCCGGTATGACGCGATCAAAATCGTGAGCGTCAAAGCAGTCATTTAGAGGGGTCTACAGTACAGTGTACTGTACTACTTAGCTTACGGGTAACAAAATTGCCCGGGATGCCCTTACCAGTGCCAGTAGCTGTGCGTAGCTTGCATCGGTCGACGTCGCGCGCGTCGACAAACTGAAGAAAGTAACGGACAAAATCAAGAGAACATATACCCGTTGCAATCCCTTTGGCTATATCAACACTTATAGTCGAGTTTTGTTCTACAGAAATCTGCCTAAATACCGAACGGGTATACAATACATAACCTCATATAACTAATACTTCAAGGTCCAACGACTGGTCGAACGGAGATGGGCAAAGGTACTGATGTAAAAATCCAGGATACCTTTGTTTGGCCAGAGGTTCTAAGCTGTGCAGTTGAAAATTGGCGCGCTTTTGATTGCCTGTGCGGTCTTCTATACCTTTCCACTTTCACATTTTCAGTCAATGGACCATGGAATAATCTACTTCATCAAAAGGTATGTGCTTTTTGAAAAGATGATGCATGCACTAGATCAACTAGGAGAGGGAGCAGATAGTCCTTACAAATTAGAGCTACTAACCGCACTGATGTGGTGCGAACACGTTTGGTCAAAGGTCAGCGCTGAAACAATTCAGCACTTCTGGCTTCGCTTGGGCTTGATTAACAAAGCAAGCCTCAAAGTCCTTCTAAACTAAACTAATTCAGTACAGTCTTTTTTATGGTAACGCTGAGTCACTTTATAAACCTAGAGCCCTTATATATATCAGGCGTTCGGTACTCAGGCAGAGTTCTGTAATACCAAATACACCTGTTTAATCGGTTACTTCAGACACGGTACGCTACATTGCAAATGGGCCATTTGAAATGGCTCCATCCGTTGCAGTCTCCGCAAACGCATCGCCACAAATCAATTTTCCGACCACCACCCTCTGCTCATGTCGGCCGCCCCTCGCACCATCAAGGCGCTCGCCTGCTTCGGCAAGAGCGAGCCCGTCCAGCCTTGGGAGTATGAGTCGCGCCCGCTGGGCCCCGAGGACGTGGAGATCAAGATCTCGCACTGCGGCATCTGCGGCTCGGACCTGCACGTGATCGACAGCGGCTGGAAGCCCACGCTGTACCCGTGCGTGGTGGGCCACGAGATCGTCGGCGAGGTCACCCAGGCGGGCCCCGACGTCAAGGAGCTCAAGGTGGGCGACCGCGTGGGCGTCGGCGCGCAGGTCTGGGCCTGCCTCAACAAGGACCCGAGCGCTCCGTGCAAGGACTGCGCCAAGGGCGCGGACGCCTACTGCTCGGGCATCGTGGGCACGTACAACTCCAAGTACAAAGACGGCAGCAAGACCTACGGCGGCTACGCCGAGTACGTGCGCGTGCTGGGCGCCTACGCCTTCAAGATCCCCGAGAGCATCCCGTCGGACGCTGCGGCCCCGCTGCTGTGTGCTGGCACGACGGTGTACACACCCTTTAAGGAGGCGGGCGTGAAGCCAGGTGACCGCGTTGGTATCGTGGGCATTGGCGGTCTCGGCCACCTGGCGATCCAGTTCGCCAAGGCCATGGGCGCCGAAGCCGTCGTGGCCTTCTCTCGCTCGGCGAACAAGGAGGCCGAGGTGCGCTCGCTGGGCGCGGACGAGTTCGTCAACTACTCGGACCCGGAGCAGGCCAAGGCGGCCGACGGCTCCGTGGACATCCTGCTCGTGACGGCCGACGCGGACGGCATGCCGTACCAACTATTCCTGAGCTTCCTCGCGTCGCGCGGCACGTGCATCATGGTGGGTCTGCCCAACGACGAGGTCAAGTTCAAGCCTGCGCAGGTGGTCATGAAGGGCGCCAAGTTCGTGGGCAGCCACATCGGCAGCATCCAGGACGTCAAGGACATGCTGGCGCTGGCGGCCGAGAAGAACGTGCGCCCTGTGATCCAGAGGCTGCCCATGAGCAAGGCCAACGAAGGCATCCAGATGCTGCGCGACGGCAAGGTCCGCTACCGCGTGGTGCTGGAAAACTAGACGAGTACTGTTCGTTCAGTCAGGAAATGGTAGGAACGCATCGTGGTTCAATACTTTTTGTGTATGAGCATTGATACCGTCTGCCTATTCTGTTTCGATATCGTTGTTGTTGCTGCTGTCGCTAGCCTCAATGGCGTAGTTCGGCTTGCCGATGAAGACGAACATGAGAATGGCAATGATGACTGTAACAACCGCGCCAATAAGCGCCGGGTTCTGTCGAACGCGCGCCACCAGCGCGGCGATCTTGCCCGTCTCGGCCGTGTCTGCAGGCTTGCTGCCTCCCAGCTTGGCGTACAGCTTCCTCTCGAGCGCCTTCTGGTCGCGCTTCTTCTTCTTGAGCTGCACCAGCAGCTGACGCACCTTGGCGTTCTTGGGCTCGATCTCCAGAGCCTTGCGCAGGAACATGTTAGCCTCGTCGAACTCGTTCTGGTCCAGCGCGATCTGGCCGATGCGGTACATGGCCTTGACATTGGTCGGCTCCAGCTGCAGCACCTCGAGGCTGGACTGGCGCGCCTCCTTGTACTGCTTGAGCTTGTGCTGCACGTTGCCCACGTTGTTGCCCAGCGCGATGAGCAGCTCCTTGCACTGCGCGGCGTCCTCCTCCGAGTGCTCCCACGTCTCCAGCAGCTTGAGCGCGCGCTTGTAGAGCTTGGCCGCCTGCTCGTAGTTTTTCTCCTTGAAGTAGCGGTTGCCGCTCTCCTTCTTCTGCGTGGCCTCGACGATCAGCTCCTGGGAGCTCATCTCGGCCGTGATCTTCTTCCCCACGCGGCAGAGCTCCACCACGAGCTTCATCTCGGCTCCGGGGGGCACATGTGGCTCCAGCCCCACGTCTCCGTAGGCGAAGCGGGCGTCGCAGCGCACCTCGCACACTTCTCCCACGTGCATCATCTTGGCCACGAGCTCCAGCGCTGCGACACGAATACGCAAAGGCTAAAAGTTAGTTCCAGGCTCCCTAATCCGTAGAGGAAAATGTATCAACGTCGTACCAGGCATCACCTCGCCGTCTCCGATGCGGAACTTCCTGGCCTCATCCGTCACCACCTTCTGCCCGGACTTGAGCACCCACGTCGAGTACTTGACGCCCACTTCCTCGCCGAATTCTGCAGCGCAAAGCGATCCACGTGTCAGCACGACAGAGCGGGCGACATCTCCGTGGGTACAATGGCCACGACGACAGGGGCTTTGAGGGTGAATTACCTGCTTGGATGCCGTCCGTGTTGACCGTCAGCATCTTGCGGAAGATGCCTCCGCTGCCCAGGACATCGTCGAACCCCTCGCGCTCGGACTCGCTGATCGTCACCATGATCCCACTTTATTTATCCAAAAAAAGGAAAAAAAAATCCTTCTCGAAACTAGAAAAAATGTACCGGCTTCTGTGTCATCGGAGTTTCCCTCCTCCACACCGTCTGCTCGGGTACGGAACCCCATTGCGCTGACAATGCGCAGAGCGCACGTCCACACAACAGCCTACCCTCACATATTTCAAAAACCTTGGTCGTCATTACCGCTGGAATGCTGCCAGCCTTCCCAGGTCAAGCAGCCTGCACTTGAGCAGCTCCAAAATGTTGATAGCGGCGTTGACGTCTCGGTTCCAGAAGTGGGCCCTGCAGCGACTGTTCTTACAGTGCAGGACGTTTCTGTTGCCCTTCAAAACGATCTTGTCCTCCTTGGTGTCTTTGTCCTTGACCTTGGTCAGCAGTCGGGCTCTGCGAAGACTCAGGTGGCAGCAGGGAACACAGCTTGCTGGTCCGAAACTCGTCCATCGGCAGCACAGTGGCGCGCCGCTTCAGTGCCTTCCTGAACGCCTTCACTGGAGCGCGAGGGTTGACCCGGAGTCCGTCTTGGCAGCTCCAGTCTCCGAATGCGATGCACACCTGTGGACTTGGGGTCGGCACGAGCCGCTTGGCCAGAGAGTCGATTGCCTTCATTTTCATGCGGTACAGTAAAAAGCGCCACTTCCGGAAGGAATGCCGTGTCGAGAACAGCACCAAGTACTCTGCGTGCTTCAGAAAATACCGCAGTCGATCCAAGTAGACTTGATAGCTTGCTGTCTTGAACGTCGGCATACCGTTAAGGATCTTGGCGTACGAAGCCTCCTTTTCCCGCAGACCGTTGTTCCAGAAGCGATGCTTGCCAACCTTGGACATGTGGTAGTACTCGCGGGTGTTGATGGCGACGATCCGCTGCCTGTGTCGATTCTTGCGCTTATGCTTCGCCCGTCGGTTCTTGTGCTTTCGCTTCCCTTGTCGATTCCGTCGGCGCCGTGACTGCCGAGTTGGAAGGTTACCTTCGCATGCCGCGGTACACAGAGTCCTCACGCCGGGGTCGATGCCGATCATGACGTCAGGAGCATATCCGGGCGGCAACTTGTTCATCGCCGCTTCGAGGGCATCTTCCTTGACCGCTTCCGGAGCCTTGACTACTTCACCTTTATTATTCTTTCTGCGCTTGCGAGGCTGGTCCGGGTTGTCGTCATTCTCGCGGCGAGGAATCTGGCGGCGCAGCAGAACGGAAGCTGCATAGCCATCCGTTGTGATTTGGTACGCGAACTCCCGTGTGCTGGTCTCAAGTCCATTTAGCCGAAACATCTTCCGAAAAACAGCATCCTTGTTCTCGCTAAATTGACGGCGAACTTGCTCTGTAGATCCGCACTCCACACCAAGCTCGTCCTTCACGTACGCCTTGACTTCTGCCTGACGCTCGGGTTCCGTGAAAAGTCGGCAGAACACCTGATGCAGCGACGTAATGTTTAGCGTCACGTGAGCGGGGATGAATGAGCTGGAGTAAGGGAGCAGAGAGTAGAGACGCGCGCCTTTTGTCTTTGGGTGCTTCTCGACAAATTCCTCCATCCACTGGAGCATGTCGTATAGCTTCACGATAAAGTGCGCCGGGTTTTGGCGAATGCGCCACTCCCAGGGCACGAAGCCAAGCCAGTCGCGGAGCTCACGCTCCGCAGGGGATCTTGGTTCGTCCCATACATAAACCACGTTGCCGGTGTCCACGCCGTCGACATCGAGGTGGGGGACTTCCTTGACACGATAGCAGCCAGCGACGAGCTTCCGCGTCGCCTTATAGCCGAGTTGGAGCTTCCCCGGCTTCGCGTAGCGGAACCGGATGTGTTGGTGAAGCCTCCGTCGAAAGTGAAGAGCCAGCATGTTGATGGTGTTCGTCTCCATCGTATCGGCCATCGCCCGCCTCATGGCACCCGAATTGACGCTGCTTGGGGGGAGGTATTCGGGAAGTCGGTCGCACAGCTCCCAGTATCTCACGAAGGTCGGGTGGAGGTCCGGATACTCTGGGCTGTTCCTCGTCCTCTTCTCCGTCTCATCCAGCGAGGCGCTGCAGCACCGGTAGAAGAAGGTGGAGTCGAGGGCCGGCAGGGCAGCGCCCTCTTGAAGGCAGCGCAGGATATGCATGCCAGCAATCTTCCATCCCAGCAAGCCGACCAGCTTGAGCTCCGATGCCATCGTGCGGACTCGTCGGCCAGGAAGTCGAGGTCGCATAGCTGATTGAGCTTCATCTTGACGCTTTGATATGTGTAGACGGGGGTTGAGTCGTTCGAGCCGGCAGGGGGTTTCTTGCGCTTGCCCGGCATCTTGCAAATTCCGGAATGAGAGCCACCAGTGCTAGGCGGCTTCGGTACCAAACACCTCCAACGCGGTATCGTCCATTCCCCTGTCGCTTTAAGTGAAGTGCGTCTTGGAGCAGCGGGGCTAATGCGTGTTCAGAGTGATGGTCTCCGGAGACTCCAGCCAATCAAGGCCCTGACGAGGCGCAACTTCAAGTTGCACTTTCAAACTTGGCGCCATTTTGCTCTGCGCCGTTTCGCTTTTACACCAAAACATCGAAGCATGATGCCGTTTGTGTCGAAATTACGAAATGGTCCGAATTGCGAATGATCAAAAATACGAGACATGTTTGATTTCGGTGAAAATCAAGATGGCTACTGTACCGGTACAATACATTGAAGACACTGACGATAAGCCCCAGGCAAGTCTCGAAGCGGCTACGAACTTAAGCCACGACAAAGTGCTCGTGCTCAAGCGAAGGGAGCTCCACGACGAAGATCTCGCCGTCGATCCACTCCATGTGAGTCGACTTGAGCTCCTGCCAATCGTCCTCCAGGTAAGCGTTCCACTCGGCTTCTGTGGCTTTGCACACGGGGACGACTTGGCCTCGCGAGGTCTGCATCACTTGGTCCCAGTCCAGCCCCGTGATTTTCGCGTTGGTCATGGCGACGGCCATTGTTTCGAAGAGAAGAATTTACGTTGTGGACGTTAAATACAATAGTTGATCCTGGGAGGACAGCTAGAAGAGCTGTATGGACAGCCTCACAGACATTAATTCGTCCAAAAAAAGTTGCTCGTACCACAGAAAACATTCCGACGATATCAGCGTTGTGACACACCATCGATACATAGAGGAGAAGCTAAATTGCATGCTGCGATTGCTGTCTTTATCTTTTGCTTGCTGTCATTTGCTACAAATATGCTACGCCAGCTCCAACTACAGACGTTCCGTTTTTCCCGTGACCATGCGCCACACAGCGCATAGTCGGCTGGAGGCTCCTGCAGCTGCAGAGCCATTGCTTACGTTTTGCCACACTACATGGCGCCCCAGTCCTGCGGTGGAGAGGACCAATTTGGTAAAAATTGGCGAAAGTCTTTTGATGGCTCTGTACAATGAAGATATACAGCCCTACTTGTTTGCGAATTTCATTCCTGGGGCCCCTACACAAGTTCTGGACAATGGTGCAGGTAATCTCGGATGGAATAATGCCAACCGGACACTTTGCTAGATGCCCTCCCTCGGATGGGATTCGATCTTTTACGCGAAAGCGGCAAATACATCCATTCAAAGAATCGCCGCACCGAGACTACTTCAACGTCGTATTAATACATCGGGATGGATCTGACATCAGTGGCGAAAGATGGCCACTCGAAGCATAGTCAATGATGGCGGAGTCGCTCACAAACGGAGGGTTAACGTCCCAATTTGACTTTTGTCTGATAAGGGAAGAGATTTGTCTTGCGTGAAGTTTTCTCGTCTTGGTTCCGAAGTCAACAAGCAGTACAAAAAAAGTTCATCATGTATGCTGTTGGACTAGCTTTCGTTCAAACCGTTCAGAAAGCGCAAGGAACAACTCTAAAACGGGTCGCACTACTGATCTACGGATCTCAAACTAAACCAGTTTGGGCCTTTGAACATTTGTATGATGGAACGACACGTGTTAAAACAGTAGATGGACTCCGATGCTTACCACTCACTACCTTGTATCGTCGAGAAACACTACCTGTACTACACAGTCAAGTAGTTAAAGAGTACTTTAAGTATTGGCGAGAACGGCTACTAGCAGAGCAAGGAATTAGTACGATAATGAAATGTTACATTACACTACCATTGTAATATCTGGCCTCCCAGCCATCTTTCCCTCAAATATACTTGCCGAAAATCGAATACTCAAAACTCAAAATTCCATCAACCGATCTACCAAAATTATACGAACGCGGTGGTCAAATTAAAAATATAAATTTCGAGATGCTATAAGTAAATGAGATTTCGTCTTGCTTCGTGTTCGTGGCCAAAGTTTCATTATGAGCAGCATTTTGACGTGGTTCACAAACTAGGCTATCCTGAGGAGTAAGCCTCTCCCAGGTGCGCATGCGACCACGGAATTGTAGAACTAACGAACGCAGCATATGTAACCTCTCGACGCCAATGTAGCGCGATCGACACCGGAGCTGCATAGAGTCACAAAACGAAGAAAGAGGGGAAAGTACTCTGCAACCGTCTCCTTTTGAGAGTGCGTTTAGATCGAACACTTCGGTACAGTGCTCCAACTCATCTGCATCGCGATGATGCATCTCCAAGTGCCCGACCAGTCGAGACGGCTTTGTTGGAACGTATCGACGACGATGCGCGGTCGGAGAGAGGAGAAGAAGGAAGGAATTTACAGCATGGGAGACGTTGTGCCCTCCACGTGTCGAACAATCCAAGCACCATCAGCAACCAAGCCACCAAAACTCGACTCAAACCCCAGAAACTGTGACCGATTAGTCAGAACCAAAGACAATCATGTTTAGGCCTATAGCTAGCAACTAGGTAACACTTCACCCATCGCGACGATGAATTTGTGTGAACTATTCGTCACCGCAAGGAAGTTTACCACATAAGGAGAAGACAAATTCAACAGATACCAACTCAGTCAGATGGGGGTACAAACCTTGTTTTGCCGAAAAGGTGATCCTGAAACGCCTTGACCGGGGGGGTCGCGGCCGCTTCAACACTAATTTACTTAAAGGCATTCCCGAACCAGCCGCCTCCGACTCGCACGCCGCTGCCATCTTCTCAGATGGATGGCAACTAGAGATCACCCTCTTCCAGGCCAGATCCCCCACCTCGACGAGATCATTGAGGAGTCTCCCCGACAGCAGAGCCCGTCCACCAGCGGATCCACCAGCCCCGCGTATCGTCTAATCCCTGGCTCGAAACTCCCAGAACCGCCCGTGTCACCGAGGACGCAGCTGATGGCCTCCCGCCCGCCTGCTCCTGTTGGGTCGCCCGAGAATGGCGGAGCTCCAGCGTCACAGAGCGGCACCGCCACCTCCAGCCTTTCAGGTGAGACCAAGTCCAGTACGACCGAAATGAAGCGGACGGCTTCTTCTCCGTCCCCCCACCCTCCAATGCAGCAATCCGGAGTCGATCACAGTCCCCGCACTGTGTCGGCGCGCGTGAAATCCCCCAGAGACGAAGCAGCCAACCCAGCAGCAGCAGCAGGGAAACAACCCGAGGGTTCTACTGCCCCCGCTCAGCCGTACCGTCGCCAAACCATGGCAAGAAACAACAGTAACTCACGCGTCGGGGCTCGTTCGTATCGACTGAGCGGCTCGTCGGGGTCCAGCCACGCAGTCACGGGCACAGGAGAAGCCACTTCGCAGCAGCCTGCCAACGAAGGAGAAGATGGTGGGGGAGGAGGAGGAGACACGGACGAGCTGACCTTCACACTGCCAGAGCTTTCGAAGGAGGGGGACGACACTGGACGCACCGTGAGGGAGACGTGGCCCACGGACCACGTCATGCTGCTCTACATGCTGTCGAGGTACGCGGTGTGTGCTCGCACTAAAGAAGACAAGGAGTCGTGGATCCGACAGATCCCTCTGCTCGTGCTCATGTACGAGGGCATCGCTGCAGGGGCGTTGAACTTCGACTACGCCCCCGCAGCCATGGTCATCGCGCAGGAGGGCCGACCCAAGCGCATCTGGATGAATACGACGCAAGACGGCAAGTCAGCGATCGACGACCTGCGGGAGGCGAACCTCATCAACGGACTCAAACTCTCGACCAAGGATTACCACTCGGTCACGGCGTTCCAGGTCTCGTTCCGAGGGCTGCAGCTGCTGTCCCAGGTCAGTAAGGAGCTCAAGGCGAACGTCGACGCCTTCATCTTCGCCCCCAAGCCGTACCGTCGCGAGCTGCTTAAAATCCGCTACATCCCCATCAAAGACCCACCGGACGCCAGCTCCACCGATGCGAGTGGCCCCGCGTGGACGTTCACCAAGGGCAGCGACAAGCACCTTACCACTGGCCCTAGTGGAGCCATCCCCCAGGGTGCTGCAGAGGAAGAACCCGAGTTTAACGAGGAAGGACGCTTCATCTTGGAGTCCATCGGGTACTTCCGCTACTCCGGCGTGACCGAGACGGAGGACGTGTCGTACGTGTCCAGCCCCTTTGTCCCGCAGTGCGTGCGCAGCCTTGAAGCGTACCAGCAGTTGTCGTCGAACGCACACCGAGCGTTGGAGGCTGCGAGCGGCCAATCCAACATCCGCGATACTCTGTCCGAGGCGATAGTACTCGCGAATCCAG
Organism: Phytophthora vignae f. sp. vignae; assembly: GCA_016169955.1. NCBI lineage: Eukaryota > Oomycota > Peronosporomycetes > Peronosporales > Peronosporaceae > Phytophthora > Phytophthora vignae. The sequence goes on along the minus strand of JABJUM010000009.1, from coordinate 146,963 downwards.
TGTGTCTCGTGGGGGAGTGGATCCCCTTTGGGTCGAACCAGATCGTGGCACTGAACGAGCGACTGGGGTCGATGGATCGATGCCAGGGGGGGCTCTTCACGTCGCTCATTGACGACCGCCCCACCGACACGCAGTTCGAAGTGCCCCCGGGGCTCACCGAGGTCCGCATCCTCGACTACGACCCAGTACGGTACATCAACTTTGAGGCGGAGATTAACTTCCCCGAAGACGACGGCATTGTGCAGGTCGAGAACTTTGGCATCCACCTCAACGTCGACGGCACGATCTTCTACGGTATCAAAGTCGATGCCATCCTGGACAAGCGAGCGGATCGAATCTCCGTGGATTTACTGTCGCGGTTGCTCGTGGACATTCACCAGGACTCGTCCGAGATCATGGACGACCTGCTGTCGTCCTACCAGACGAGCTTGCTGGACATGGTCTTCCTCGGGGATATCGCGAACCGAGGCAAGTTCAACATGATCATGGCCGACCAGATCGACCCGTTCATGCCCGGACTGGAGTATATGGACCGAGGCGACTTCGAGAACGAGCTCAAGCAGGTGCTGGGGGACATCCACTGCGCCTACGACATCGGCGAGGACAGCGTGCTGATCGTCGGGAGGGACGGCATGCTGATCGCTGGCTCCGCCTCCAAGCGCTTCGAGAAGGTCTTCATCTCGTACTTCTCGCTGCTGTGTCGCGAGATGTTCCTGCGCAGCTTCTTCACGCGCATCTTCGTGCTGGAAGAGCTGCTGAAGCACATCCGAGAGCTCATTTTCCGCGCTAAGGAAGACCCCCACCACCTCGTCACGATCCGCGCGAAGCTCAACGAGGCGACCAACGACCTCATTCTCGTACGTGCTGCGAACGAGTAGTGCATCATCTCTTACAGTACTAACCTTCTTCTTCTAGTTCACTGACACTTTAGGTTATCTGCTGGAGTCGCTGGAGTTCGTGAAAATCCCGCAGAAATCGCCCAACGCGACGGAAGAGGAGGAGTCCATCTTCAGCTACCTCGACCTGAAGAAGCAGCACCACGACATTCTCCTCCGCGCGCGCGACCTGGAGAAGCTCGTGCACGGCGCCAAGTACGAGATCGTCAACCTGCGGCAGATGGCCGAAGTGCTCAACACGTCCGAGCTCGAGGACATCTTCAAGACGGTCGAGGGCAACACCAAGGTGCTGGCCGACTCGTCGCTGACTGTGGAGCAGTGCGGCTCGTCGCTCGAGCTGGTGCAAGTGCTGCTCGCTGGCAGCTTCGCCTTCACGCTGCTGGATCGGATCCCCGGCGGCACCTTGAACGCTGAGATGCCCGAGTGGGTGGAGGCGGCGTTCGCCAAGACCATCATCGACATCCCCCTGCTCTTCTTCGTGTTGAACATCATCTGGATGGCTGGTTGCATCTACGCACTGATCCGGTACAAGAAGAAGCGCAGCCATGAGGTCGAGTACGGGCGCCGAACGCTTCGGATCAAGGTGAACAAGGCCATCGACATCGACAACTTCGAGGTGTTCCTGGGCACGCGCGTGCTGGACAAGCAGGAGAGCGTGTCCCAGCTAGCGTCCGAAGTTCGACGCGTCGTGTGGAAGGACCTGGGGCTCCAGGCGTGCGACGACGAGCGCGCGCACCCGCGCAGGAGCGTGGCGTACGCTAAGGGGGTCTCGGTGTCGTGGAAGCACAAGCTCATGGACGTGTTCGTGGCCTTGTCGACTAAGTGGCGGTCCCGAACTCGAACGAACCGAGAGGCAGCAGGCGCAGCGGGGGCTTTGGCTGGGAATTCCGTGTCACCGCTAAGCGCTGGGGCTGGTGGGCTGCTGGATCCAGGAATCCCTGTTGAAGTGGAAGTGGAGTACGACAGTCGCTACGGCTTCCTGCTCTTCGTCACGTTCAACTTCCACATCCGAGAGAAGGTCGTCCCGCTCGCGCAGAAGTTGCGACTCGGCTTAACGCAGCTGAAAGAGCGCATTCGCCTTGGAGGGAGGACAGCGCCCAAGCCCAAGCGAGTGCCAGATGAGAGCGCGTGTCCTCGCAATGAGACGCTCGTGATGGAGCAGGAGCTCATGAGCTGGTTCGCCATGGAGATGAAGCAGCACGGAGTCATTAAAAGCGTTGAGGCATTCCTAAGCTCCCTCTAGGAGAGGTTGCCTTCATGTTTGTTTTTATGCAGATTAGGCCTAGAATTTGAACAAGCTGGTTATCGGAAGACCTGAACCAAATTGCAACATGGCACGACAATTCTTTTCCTCGCTCCGTTCAACTGACTCGAATCGAAAGGCAAACGAGGCTGCACGGGCAGGTCGAGAAATGAGATTGATGCAACAAGGGCAGCACGACTCCGCGATGAGAATGACTCCGAGATGCGACCGACGCTGCTAGTTCGGCACGACTCCGAGACGATACCATGGTTGCACGGGCAGCATGATAACCGGCACCAACACGGAACCGGTTCTGGACGAGAAGCGCGACTCCGACAGAATCCTAAGGCTGCACGAGGAGCACGATACCGATGCGATACTGAAGCTGACCAAGCAGCACGAACTACCGACACGAACCGGGGGCTGCGCGAGCACCTCAAGCCGACACGGAAACGAAACAGAGCTGCCTGAGCAGTACGACACCGATACAAACGCTGCACGAGCAGCCGGAGACCGCCACCGACACACAATTTGAGGCTGCCTGGGCCGCACGAGATCGACTCGATACTACGAGCAGCGGGACACCGACACGAAACTAAGGCAGAGATTGACGACTACGACGCGATACGGAAGCTACATGAGCAACACTACTTCCCTAGTGATGATTTCGAGGAATGGATAGCGCCGTCCTCGGACGTGTCGCCACCGGATCATGTAGACTTCCTGCCGCTGTTGAATGTCGTAGCTGTCGATGCGTAATCGTACCCTCCAAGACTAGAGAGGTGTGCAGCACCATCAATACTTTGACTTTGATGGACATGGATGTGTGGAGTAGGTTCCTTTCATTTATGTTAATGGGATGCAGCAATAAGCCCCACTGCTGGCTTTCATTCCTCAACTTACGCAGTCGAGCGCACCCTCACCTCTCTCCGCGGCTTCAAAAGTCAAGATGACCAAGACCAAGAACACTCTGTTCGCGAATGTCAAGGCCCAGGAAGAGCGAAAGCTTGTCGACAAGTTGCGCGACATCGGTTTGGGGCAGTACATCGAGTTGCCTCAGATTGCCGTCATGGGCGACACCTCCAGCGGGAAATCCTCGCTGCTGTCGGCTCTGTCGGGCGTCTCCTTCCCGTCCTCGGACCAGCTCACGACCAGGTGCCCCACGCAGCTCGTCCTCACTCGCGCCGGCACTTTTCGAGGCACCGTCCGACTCGTCCGATTCCAGTCTGGCAACAACAGTGAGAACGATGACGGGGAGGAGAAGGCCGACCTGCAACGCCTGGAAGACGTTCCCGACGCCATCACCAAGCTCACGCAGAAGCTGGTGGACGAAGGCCAGTACATCAGCGACGACCAGATCGTGATCGAGATGTGCGGACCCGACCTGCCGAACCTCACGCTCACGGATCTGCCGGGTCTTGTGCGCACGGTCGGCGACCACGAGGACCAGAGTATCATCCCGAGGGTGCGGCAGATGGTGGACCGGTACATGCAGCAGGAGCGCACCGTGATCATCGCCGTGGTGCCGGCCAACGTGGACATGCACAACACGGAGATCCTGCAGGCGGCGCAGGAGGCGGACCCGAACGGCACGAGGACCATCGCCGTGGTGACCAAGGTGGATCTGGTGGACGCTGGCGCCGAGCTGGCGGTGCACGAGCTGCTGCTGAACAAGAAGAAGCGCATGCACCTGGGCTACCACGCAGTCAAGTGTCGGAACCAGCGCGAGTTGACCAAGGGCACGAGCATCGAGAAGGGCGTGGCGAACGAGTTGGCTTTCTTCGGTCAGCATGAGTACTGGCGCAAGCTGCCGACGCATCTGTGGGGGGTCCCGAGGTTGAGCGAGCGGTTGGTGTCGATCTTGCAGGGCAACATCCGTCGCTCGTTGCCGAAGGTCATTACGGAGATCAGTGCGTTGATGGCTGAGACGCAGAAGTCACTGGCGAGTTTGGGCACGCCGTTGGAGTCTCCGGTGGCGCAGCGTCAGCAGTTTGGCAAGTGGGCCGACCAGTACTTGCGCTTGATGGAGGCGGCCATGGCGGGGCAGTACGAGCTGCTACCTGCTCCGTCTTCCTCTCGCACTGGAGATGAAGACGCAACTGGTGATAAAACTCGTGCGGACATGAACGCTCGACTGCGCGCGGTGCTGCGCGTGGAGGAAGCAGCCCTGCAGGAGGCGATTAACGAGACGAAGGACCGAGTCATTGGCGTTGAGGCTAAGAAGCCCCAAGAGGAGGTCGCAGTCGGAGATGCGGTGCATATTGAACTCATCGATGGTCAATGGAGCTGTGGACGGGTGAAGGGGATCAACGGAACGGACATTTGCTGCGTGGAGTTCGACAACCAGTGGAGAAGTAAATATCACTGGCGCTATGACGAGCGCGCGGTGCTGAAGCGGTTCATCCGCGAGAACCGAGGCGACGAGCTCGCCATCTTCCCGTCGTACCAAGTCTTTTGCAACTTATTCCGACAATGCGTGGACAAGTGGGGGCCTCCGACACAGCAGCTTCTGCGCGCGTACCAGAAGCAAACCAAGTTGGTGTCCGACTACGTGGCCGGTGAGATTCACGCTACCTCGCGCGTGGTGCAGTTTATCAAGACCACGTCGGCTGACGTGCTCGACCGCGTGGTTGAGTTTGCGAGGCTGGAGATGAACAACCTGCTGCAAGCTGAGGGGCGGCCGTACACCCAAGACGAGCGTCTCTTTGCTGAGCTGGATCAACAGCGCCTGCAGGCTCTTCAGGAGCAAGTAAAGGCTGCAGCTTCCGTGGACTCTGACGGGAAAGTTTTGCTCACGGACGTCTTGAAGGCTGTGGAGGCCGTTGCACTGGCGACTGCTGACCGTGAGGCACTGGAGATGCACGTGGCGTTGCAGGCGTACTTGGACGTGGCGGTGCCTCGCTTCGTGGACGCGATCCCGATGCGGTTGAACGACTTGGTGCTGCGCAGGTTTGTGGCGGAGATGACGAACGAGCTCAACAGCTTGACGGACGAGAAGCTCGCGCGCTTGATGCAGGACCCGGAGCACAAGATCGCCGAGCGGAACCAACTCAAGGAGGAGCTGGTCTGCTTGGCCAACGCCAAGAAGGAGATCGAGCTGGTGTGCTGAGGGGTGACCTGACTGTAGGCGGATGATACAGCATAACAAAACTACAAGATATAAAGCCAGCTTAGCTTTGGACTTCACCTACTTGCTCACTTTCCTTACAAGTATTGACTTTTGTTTTTCTTTACCAAACGGATTTGCAAGCCCTTGATGAAGCGCGTTGATGTCCATATTGCAACACGCAAAAATGACGGGATGCCCTTACGCGTAACGAGTGTTGGGGTGGATCAAAGCGATATATTGAGATAGGAATCGTGGAAATGAAAAAAAGTATGCCTGTCGTTCCAGACGCCAACGCTCTTTGAGGTGCTAGCATGCACCATATCACCGTTGCCGCACTCGCCATTGGTGTCAGTGCGCTGTTGATGGCAAGACGACTTCGACTTTGACCTTGGATGTGAGCGTCATGAACGGAGAGTGCATGGGTCAGATGGCCTTCCGCGCCGACAACGCCCCCTCCACAGCGACGACAGGCTCGATGGACGACAAGCCGACAGATACCCCCGAGCCAACCACTGCTTCGACCCGCGATGTAGCGGCTGCCGTACTTGTCCCCACTGAAGGAGAGCGTGCCTGTCTCGCCTTCTTCGAACGCAATGGTCGAGCCGTCAGCATGGTATGTGAGCACCTGGTAGTCCACGTTGCACTTGGAGCCGTAGAATAGGGACTGGAGTGCGTCCCGAAGGTGTCCGCAGCAAACTTCTTGTAGTTGAGCACGCAGTCTGTCTTTTTGTAAAACCCATCGATCTTGAAGCTTTTCGAGCACTGGGTGCTCTCAGGACAGATCATCCCTTGGGCCTCGACGTCGAAGTCGATCCGCGAAGGGGTCGAGCAGAACGCGTCCGAGTAGTACGTGGTCATGACGTAGCGCCGAGCCTCCGCGCCGATCACGTAGAACTTTTGTTTATCAACGCACGAGTGCGAGCTGACATCGGCGGCTTTCGTTCGAGAAGCTGACGTGGAATTCCCGCTGCAGTCGGAAGAAGCGTACGAAATGAGATCCACCTCACCGGTCCCGGTGACGGACCATTTCACCCCCTTGTCGGTTCCTTGAGCGACGCACAAGTCCGAATCAGCGGTGAAAGCGAGCACCTGGCTCTCCGTGGTGCAGCTATCGTCCGAGAACTTCCGCTCGACCACTTCCGCGTGAGAGGTGAAGTCATTTGTGCACGACGTTGTGCCGTAGCCCATGTCGCTAAAGGCAGAGTTGGCAGCGCATGTCAGCGAGGGCTCGCAGTTCGTCGATGGGGTGAAAATGGCCCGAGAAGGCGACGAGCTGTCGCCACAGTCGCTCGTCTCGTACAGATCGACAACGTTGTACGTCGTCCCAGCGGTGGTGGACTTGCTCGCTTGACAGTGAACTGCAGAGTGGCAGACTTCATGCATGCAGGCAACGGCGTCTTCCGACTGCTTCACGCCAACTCGCCTAGTTAGATCGCTGCAGGTTGCGCTCGGATGCGGTCGGAGAACCGAAGCATGGCCACTTTTGGTGCGTACTTTAGAACTAGGTTCGAGCTGCCACGAGTACTGTTTTAGTATATTTTATAAACAAAAAACCTCAAGGTTTTATCTGTTCCACAACCTCTCTCCTATCATATCTCATTCTACAGTTCAGGTTTTCGTACTTACCGCGCGGCCTCGCCGTTGGTTGGTCGAGGAGCTACGCTTGCTGCGTCCCTCCTCCCGCCATGAGCTCCATGCGCGCCATTCGAGTTCGCTCTCAATCCCCGAAGCTTCTTCCCCCTTTTAACTCGCATCCTCTATAAACACCATGGGCGCTCCACCTCCGGCTGGCGAAGAGAAGGTCGTCGTTCTGCGTACGGTGGGCGGCGAGGTTGCCCCCGCTTCGGCTCTGGCCCCCAAGGTCGGTCCGCTCGGTCTTTCCCCCAAGAAGATCGGTGAGGACATCTGCAAGGCCACCAAGGACTGGAAGGGACTGAACGTGACGGTCAAGCTCACGATCATCAACCGTCAGGCCACGGTCACGCTGATCCCCAGCGCCTCGTCGCTGCTGGTCAAGGAGCTCAAGGAGCCCCCGCGTGACCGCAAGAAGGTCAAGAACATCAAGCACGACGGCAACCTGTCCCTGGACCAGGTCATCAGCGTGGCCCGCGTCATGCGCGAGCGCTCGATGGCCCGCACCCTGGCCGGCACGGTCAAGGAGATCCTGGGCACGGCTTCCTCGCTCGGCTGCACGGTCAACGGCGAGGCCCCCACGGAGATCCAGCGCCTCATCACCGAGGGCGAGCTGGACATCCCGGAGAACTAAGCGACTGCTGGATGACAGGTCACACCTTGCACGATGGATTTCTACGCGGACTTGTAGCGGTGTAACGATCGGCTGCTGCTGCTGCTGATCGCCGACCAATACGACCCTGGGAACTTTTTTGCAGAGCGAAGACTGGATGGACTTGGACTTGTGCGTTCGATATCGTGGTGATGGTGATTGTGGACTTGAGTGCAGGTGGCGGGACGGATCGGCGAAACAGGTACGTTCGGGACTTGCAGGCTGTGTGTACATGTGCATATTCGTGTGTGTATGGGGATTGTGTGTTGCCGATGATCGCCAATTCAAAATACTTTAATATACTCTGATCCGGAATGAGGACAAAGTACAACAAGTTGAGGCAACACCCCCCCCCCCCCCACGTAGACTGTAGCTGCCAGCATTGGACACTGCTGTAGAATGGATGAATGAGCTGATGGTGAAGAGAAATGACGTGGAAATAGTAGTATATGAAAGCATTTTGATGTCTAAAGCGCAGTTGAATTTGTCGTTTTTACCTTGCAAGTTTGAAGTGGGGGGTGTACTACATGTATTGCTCTTCTTCAGCATCAAAGACGCTCGGACGGTGGTGTGTGTCTAGCCAAAGATGATGGAGCTTGCGCCGGCGCCGTGCTGCTTCTTCCGTGCCACCTGCGGCTGGAAGCTGTCGTTCGAGCGCTTGTTCGCGTCGCTCTCGGCCTGGACGTTGCCAGTGGTGCTCACAGACTGGATGTCGTCGATGCCCTGTGCCTGGAGGTTGGCGCGGATGGCCTCCACGTTTCCAGCGGCGATGCCGATGTCGTCCTTCACCTCCTCGATCGTGTGCGAGCCGTCGGCGTGCTTCACGAGCACGCGGCGACATGTCGAGTTGGCCGACCAGCCCTCGCCGCCGCTGATGTGCCAGGCGTTGCGGATCACGAGCTCGAAGTAGTCGTCGTCGTCGATGGACGCGCTCACGTTGGCGTAGTAGCGCACGAACTCGCTCGGGTGCACCTTGCCGTCCTTCTCGCCGCCATCGAACGTGTCCAGGAACTCGCGCAGCACCTCGTCCTCGGTCTTGCGGCCCTGCAGCACATCGGGGTGCTGCTTGGCGCTGTACTTGGCCTTGATGTCGTTGAGGTCCACGACGCCGCTTCCATCCGCGTCGAGGATCTTGAACGCCGCCAGAACCAGCTGCGTGCGGCGCTCGTTGAGCTCACCGCGCACAGCCAGCAGGAACTCGTCGAAGTCCACGCCTCCCGAGCTGTTCGTGTCGATGAAGTGGAACAGCTCCTCCACCTCCTTCTCGCTCAGCTCCAGCGCGTGCTCCCTGATGGCCTTGCTGAACTCGTCCAGACTCAGTGAGCGGTTGCCGTCGTCGTCGATGATCCGGAACTTGCGGCCCAGTCCGCGAATGCCCTTGGCTCCGTGCTCGTACAGCGAGTCCCTCAAGATCTCCAGCGACTGCAGCACCGCCTTGGATCCGCGCAGCAGCTTGGCGGGCAGCACGTTTCCCCGACTGACCTCGAAGTGCTTCTTCACGGCCGCGCCGGACGCCGGGTGAGCAATGGGGCCCACAAACCCGCCCAAGTTGATGAGCGGCACGACACCCTCGGCAAACTCGGCTCCCCAGCCACCGCGGACCTTCACAGAGACCACGCGCGGCTCTCCGATGAACACAGCCTGCACCACGGGACGCACGTTCTTGACGCTGATCTTGATGAGGCTCTGCGTCAACGCGGTGCTGAGCGCCGCGAACTGCGGGTCCTGCGTGCTCAAAAAGCCAAAGCAGATGACGCCGTCGAAGCCTCCGAGCTCCGTGAGCTTGTTGGCCGCATAGGGCAGCTGCTCCAGCGACGCCACTGTGAACGTCTCGGCGCTCACCGCCTCCGTCTGCAGCTTGGCCAGGCAGTTCTGCACCGCCCCGTCCACGATCTCCGCATCGCTACTGGTCTTGAGCAGCGCCACCCGCAGAGCTCCAGCGGCGGGCTGAGGAGCAGAAGTCTGAGTCTGCGTCTGAGTCTGCACGGGAGCGGGAGCGGGAGGCGGCGACGCGCGTGGCGACTCCATCTTGGCGTCTGGCTGTTGGTCCGACTCCGTCTGCGCCTGCGGCTGGCTGAAGCGCTTGCGGCCCGTGTGCGCGGGCGCCGAGTCGTCTCCGAAGCTCCAGCTGGAGCCGCCGCCAGGAGGCGCGTGCACGCGCGTGGTCGGGCGCTTGAGCTCGCCCATGTCCGTGCTCGTGAGCGTCGACATCTTGCTACGAGGTGTCTTGGCTGCGGATAAAGGGGGAATGGAGCGGATCCTTTCGCTATATGAAAATGCGGGCGTGTGATTGGCGGAAAAGAATGAGATGGGTACACAATGCGCTTCAACACTTCAACACCGAGTTGAGTTGCTTCAGTTCGTAGACGAACAGGCCCACGAGCCTTGGATACGACAAGGGATACACGTAGTAGAGGTCTATAGCTTGGGCGGGAAGCGAGTTGATATGCACTCGACGAGAGGGGCTAATTTCTTTGATTTACTGTGGCTTGCGGTAAGCCTTTGCCAACCATGAGCACTATCGGGGCAGTGAACCGTACCATGGCAAGCACTCGCTCATCACCGCGCCCTGGTGAAGTGTCCGCAAGTTACTTGGATCCCTTAAATCCGCCGAGCTGCACCAAGGACACGACTCCCTCTGCGAACTCGGCGCCCCAGCCTCCCTTAATCTTGACAGACGCCACACGAGGCTCTCCCACAAACACGGCGCGCACCACGGGGCGCACGTTCTTGACGCTGATGTCGATGAAGCTCTGCGTCAGCGCGGCGCTCAGGGCCGGGAACTGAGGGTCCTGCGTGTTGAGGAACCCGAAGCAGATGACGCCGTCGAAGCCCCCGAACTCCGTGAGCTTGTTGGCTGCGTACGGAAGCTGCTCCAGCGACGCGACCGTGAACGTCTCGGAGCTCACGGCCTGGCCCTCGAGCTTCTCAAAGCAGTTCTGCACCACGCGGTCCACCAGCTCCGCGTCGCTGCTGGTCTTGAGCAGCGCCACGCGCACGGCGCCCTCCGGGGCCTTCGCAGCGGGCTGAACGGGCGCTTGGGCGGCCTCGGGGGCGGCTGCGGGGGCCGCGCGTGGTGACTCCATCTTGGTGTCCTGCTGCTGCGGCTGGTTGAAGCGCTTGCGGCCCGTGGAGGCAGGCGCCGGGGCGTCGCCGAAGCTCCAGCTGGAGCCACCTCCCGGAGGCGCGTGCACGCGTGTGGTCGGGCGCTTGAGCTCGCCCATGTCGGAGCTGGTGAGCGTGGACATGCTTGCTGCTGATGCTGCGGGTGGGTGGGTTTGCGGGGAGACACGGCAATAATGGCGCTGTTGAAAAGGCGGCAAGATCGAGGAGCGTCGATTGGTCGATACAAATTGCTGATTTCAACCAATACAGGTAGAGCGACGGTAGTCAAATCGTGCAGCTCACTTGGCTGCTCCACAAGTTGCAGCCCGAAATGCCGGCATGGCCGCGTGTTTGTGGTCGCTGATCCCGTAACAATTCTCATCCAGGTCGTGGGTCTTCAGGCTACAGCTGAAGGCTCCAGCTACCGTGTCTTGGCACACTGTTGTGAAAACACTGGGTGCGTTGCGCCTCGGCTCCAGCAACATTCGAATCGGAATCTGTGGCTTCTCAGCGACCGCAAGACGACCAATGTTGCTCTCGTAGCCGTCGCGAGGTTCGTCGCTCAGAAGCTGGCTATGTGATAGTGCATTACGTGTACAAATTAGCCAAAACACTGGCCACTTGCATGCAACACGCTGACGGATTCTAGCCGGCGTGTCCAGCTCGACGCTTTTCAAGAGATCGACGGTCAAGGATGTTGAAGTGGTTCAACAGCCTGTTAAACGGTGCCAAGTGCATCCATGGCTCACCCCAAACAGCGTGATCTGCACAGCGCAGCACTGGTATAACTACAAGTTGCAGTCTGCTGTCTACGTTCCTGTCACGGCCATCACGGCAACGTGATGCACCACCAGCACGATACTCGGATACCATCCGAATGGCAGCGTGTGACAGACTGGTCCGACTTTTTTGGTCCGAACTCCCCTAGCCCTACCCTTAATTCGTGCCCTAAAATAACGCTATATATCCAGCCCATACAAAGACATGCAGCACTCGTCGTGTTGTTTTAGGCCCCGCACGCAATAAAACACAACACGTCACCTCTCCCCACACCTCGAAGTCGGCACAAGTCTCCGATCACTTTGCGTCCTGCTCCGAGTCGTCCCTCCGTGCCGCCAGCTCAGCTCCACCCCCGAAGCCGCATGGAGACCAGCTTGGCCATCAGCAACGTCGAGCCGGAGCCGCTCGATCTGCCCGTCGACGCCAGCGACGCCACCGACGAACTCATGAAGCAGCGCACAGGCAAAGTCTCCTCGTCCACTTCGTCGTCCTCCAATCCCTCCTCCTCTTTAGACGCCACGAAGCAGCAGGATGAAGACGCCGTCAAGCCGCTAATTGGCTCCTCGCCCACCACCAGGAGGTTGGCCTACGCGCTGGCGCTGGCCATGATCCTCGTCACGTTCTACAGCTTCCCCATGCACCACCACTTCCACGGCCGCAGCGGCAAGAACGCGCGCTACGTGTGGTGGTGCGGCTGGCTCACGGCCATCGCCACGGGGCTCGGCGCGCTGCCGTTCTACTGGATCCGCGACCTGGACAAGTTCTGGCTGGGCATCTGCAACGGCCTGGCCGCGGGCATGATGATCGCGGCCACGGGCTGCCTGTTCTACGAGGGCTGGTACCTCCCGCAGGCGGCGGACTACGCCGTGTCCGTGAGCTACCGACTGCTGCTGGGCGCGTTCCTGGGCGTGCTCTTCATTAAGTTCACCAAGGTCTTCCTGGAGGACTACGAGGACGTGTCGGTGTGCGGCCTCAAGGGTCTGGACGCGCGCAAGGCGCTGCTCATCATGGCAGTCATGACGCTGCACTCAGTCTCGGAGGGCATCGGCGTGGGCGTGTCGTTCGGCGGCGAGGGCGGCATCCGACGCGGCCACATCGTCACCATGACTATGGCCATCCACAACATCCCGGAGGGGGTGGCCATCAGTCTCTCGCTTGTGCCGCGCGGCCTCAGCGTCTTCTACGCCGTGCTGTGGTGCATCATGTCGAGCGCGCCGCAGCCAATCTTCGCGGTACCGGCCTTTTTGTTCGTGGAGCAGTGGCTGCCGATCTTGCCGTGCGGCTTGGGCTTCGCCGGCGGCGCCATGGCGTACGTGGCCGTGCAGGAACTGCTCCCAGAGTCGCTCGAGGACACCAAGTCCGTGCCCACGACCGTGTCGGCCACGGCGTTCGCCTTCATGGTGTTCCTGACCATCCAGATAGCGCTCAGCGGCTCCCTATAAGTCGGAGAGCTACGTTACAAGCTGCGTGTGTGTGTGGGGATAGATGTTCCACCTGTATTTTGAAAGCCATGACGGACGCGAGAGACGCAAGCGCAGTGAAGGATTAACGACGCTACCAAATGCAAACCTCCAACTATTTTGCCAACACAACCATCAACTCCTGCAGAGCTTGCTGCCATCCTGTAGCATTGGCGTTGGCTCGAAAGCGAAACGGTCCTTCTGATCATGAGGCGTCGCAGGAAGGAAGCCAGATCCTGAACGGCCGCCACTCTTCGAACGACACCCGTGAGAACACAAGCTAACCCCCCAAGAAACTCAAGCCAAAGTCCGAGCGATATGAAGCTATCCACGTTGATCCTGGCGCTCGTGGCCCTCTCGCAGCTGGGCGGCAGCGCGGCCAACGAGGCCACCGACATCATGCGGCGTCAGCTGCGCGTGGGGAAGGCCGTGGCCTCGCTCTTCGAGAACCAGCACCAGTCGGCGCGCGACCTGCAGGAGCGCATCATGCAGGACGAAGACAAGGACGAGGACGTGCAGGCCGAGCCTACCAAGTTCCGCGTGCGACGCCTGCGCACCCCCAACTACGTGGAGATCATCGAGTGAGCACCCAAGGGATGCCGCCTCCCCTGCGCTTATGAAGCAACAGTAGCGTCGTGCATGTGACTAACTCCAGAACAAGAACATGGCGTCCGTCGAGCCGATCTTTCAAGGGTTGGCAGGCGGCGCCTCATTGCCCATAGTCACCATTTGAGTTCGCTTCCTTCCTTCATACAGAAAACGTCGTGAGCAATGTGCGGTGGGCAAAGCGTCTGAGGAGAAGATCCCGGCGCCTGCTGCGAAGATCGCTCGAAACCTTTACTTAAAGATTTGAGGGCAGCGACCGACGTCCTTGGCGTTAGCTGAGCTCATTCCTGAATCGGCGAACAAGCAAGCGAGCAAGGAGCGACCACATGAAGATCGGCGTGGTTGTCGCGTTGGCCGCAGTAGTGGTGACCCTGACAGCAGCGCCATCGCACGCGGTGACGCGTCAACTTCGGGCTGACGATGGAGCAAGGATTCTCGCCTCGGACGGGATTGAGAAGGCGGCTGCTGGGATCGGGAACGAACTGCTTGGTGAGAGAAGAAGAAGAAATCTTGCTGATGACGGACGCGGTTCATCGGTGATGGCACTGGCGGGTGGCAGTGAGGCCAGACGCGATCAAAAGCCGTGATAATTCTGTGAGCGAAGACATCCGAGAGGAAGACATCCTAACGTTAGGACGGGGTATTGGTAGAGTACAACCGTAAGCGGGTTAGCGAGGTGATGTTTAATAAATCATTCCTTGGATCTCGTCAAGTTGGCTCTACTGTACTTGAAAACGAAAGGCACATCGATAGTATGACGGAAGAGGAGCGGCTCAAAAATGCATGTGCCGAAGCAATACGTGGAGGAAGCTTCGCTCGAAAGACAGCAATAATAGTGGCAAAATGGGTGTGACGTCTACGTGGTCGGCCTCGCGTCGGCCGGGTAACATACCCCGCCTTCCACACAAATTAGATATGCGGTGGGCAGGGAAGATCTCTAAAGTTCGCAGAGAGATCAAGTTGTCGGCCAGTTCCTACCTTCCTGAATTGGCTCACAAGCAACCAAACTAGCGGGTAGCTGATCCATGAAGAGTTCGTATTTGTTGCAGTGGCGGCCTCCCTAGCACGTAAATTGGGCCGAAAACAAGGAGGAAAAAGTCGCCACATGATGTCGATGAGGCTATTTGCGGGAACTACAGTAGAACACTGCAAACATGACGCGTGAAAGGTGTTGTCGATTGATACTCCAAGTCAAGATCCCAGTCAGATCTCAAAAACGGTAGGATTTTTTACTACCCTTATTTCACCCTGACCGGAACTTTTACCCGACCTTTTTTCCGGGTAAAACACCAGGTCAGGCCAAACATCCGTGTAACGCAAGAGTGTGCATTGAAGTTATGTTTAGTTGCAGTGTTTAAAGTAAGTTATGGTGTGCGTTGAGTTATGCAGGTGTGTAGCTCGACGATTTAGCGCGTCGCAGCGTGATCGCAGTCTAGGGGCTAGAATGACCACTCCTCCACGCCATTTTCTTCATCTGGATCGTGGTCACTGTCCGAGTCGAGGAAGAAGTTGTAAGTGTTAGCGTGCTCATCAATTTCCTGCTGCAATTCTTCAGCCGTCTGCGCATTTCGAGGTGGTTCATCTTCCTCCGAAGAGTGATCAGCTTCGCCACTACGAGTTGATTCGACTGAGCCGTCGGACTGGTCGCCAAGCTCATCATAGTCACCTTCATCTTCCCACTCAGGCGGAACTTCAAATGTTGCTAAGTCGGGGGCAGCCGGCAACTCAATGCGTGGTGGACGCTGTTTCTTCTTGCGTAGACCGCGCGTGATGTTGACTTGGCGCTGCGCGTAAGCAGTTGAAATTTTGGCAATTGTAGAAACGAAGTGTCGTAGCTTTGGGTGGGACTTGAACGCGGCGTTCATCTCCCTGTTAAACCTTTCCAAGGGGTTGTTTGTGCGCGCCACGATAGTATTGGCGATACCAAACACATTCCACTCTGTGATGTAGTATCGCTCAAGCCAGGTTTTTCTAAAGTAAGCCCAAAAACTTTTCAACTCATGGCGTGAGTATGGGCAGTTGTTTGCGATGCACCTCTGCTTGATCTCCAGCTTCACCCATGCGATGCCTTTCGGATCAACAAGGTCTGGATCAATTACCGTGAGAATGTCCAAGACGCCCGACTCCATAGCGATAGTCACTTCGTCGTCGGAGATGCGCTCGTCTTTCAGTCGCCGGCGAATCGCTTGTTTAAAATGGAAGAAACAGCCCACCACTTCAGCGTTCGGGAACCGTGTCTGAACAGATGAGATGAGGCTAAACTCGAAATCACATACGATTTCTGCAGGATTGAGCTTTTTGCCGGTGTCGCGGTAGATGAGATGCAGGATATCGTCGTACATGGACTCAGTCTGGGACGTACAGAGCACGAAGTATACCGGTGTAAACAGGTTACGCGCTGGGTCATCCACCATTAAGATCAAGCACTGGCGAAATCCTCGTGGTACAGATCGAAAAGTACCGTCGAGGAAAAGAGATACGCTGTTGTAGAGTAGGAGTTCTTTCAGCGCAGGATGGGCCCAGCCTAGCACACGACTAGGTGCTTTCTTAGGGTCGGGGTGCGCTGTCACCAAATGGAACCGGAAGAATGGGATGGCCGAGTCTTTCACTTTGGAGAAGGGTGGGACTTCCACAACGCCGTGAATATCACCACCGTAGTATCGGCGGCGAATGCGACGGATACGACCAATAACTTGCTCCTCTGTCAGTCCGTCTAACAGCTCTTCTCTATCGGGACCGTAGAACGCCTCACATACTTGCTGCCAAATGTCGCCCTCTGGCATTGTTGGATTTTGGGTTGCTAGCTGATCTGCAGTTCGTTTCATTGCGTCGGTCTCATCGTTGAGTCGCCCATTCAATACTGGTACCGGACGGCACGTGTGCTCACCCTCCACCCACCAGACAGCGGCCGGGGTTACCTTCAGGGTGGCCTTACAGCCAGAAGTCTTGGAAGTACTGCAGCGATATGCAATGTGCTTCTTCGAGTGCCAGTTCTTGCAGTACCGAAAGCCCTTGTAGATCTTGATCGTTTTCGATCCCCGCTTTTTCTTGGCTCGTGGCATGGGTTCCTGGCTAGCCGGGGTTAGGATCCCATGATCACTGGCAACTTGGACTTGGTCAGGTGGATCATCAAGGGGCAGCGCTTGCAACTCGAGAGTGTTTCCACTCGCATCATCGACGACCTTGCGACGGACAGAGCGCTTCTTCTTTTGCTGGGCACGAGTGCCCTGGCGGGTCATCTAGGCGTCTCTAGAGTTGGCTGTGGTTGACCAGGGAGCTGCGCTTGTGCGAAAAGCAGGAAGATAGAATGTGCTGCTGCCTTACCAGTGTTCCCATGGGGCGTTCCCATGCGCGAATGCTGCGGATAAGTATAGATTTGTGAGAGATTTGGATAATAATAGTTTCTTCGAGTAGATGGCGATGTAGATGATATTTATGCTTGGCAAATACATCTTCTCCGGGTTATTCTCAGGTCATTGAAAATATGCGCTCTTTTTCACTAGGAAAAAGTTCCGGGTAAAAGTTCCGGTCAGGGTGAAATAAGGGTAGTAAAAAAGGTAACCCTCAAAAACACAGTTCTACGCGCTAAAAAAGCAGGAAACCATTTCGAATCGATCGTTACTTTATTTTATCTTAAGTTTTTTTTTTCAACATGTACGTAGCTTTCGACCCAGACAACTGTTACCATTTGTGATATCAACACCGAGAAGTATCGTAGCAGAGCCACGATCGAAGTATGCCATTTGGTCGGATGAAACTTTTGAGTTGCGGACACAAATGAATTGACTGCGATGTACCGGTGCCGATCACTCCACTCCATCTCGGCCGGCAGCTCCTGCTGCAATGGACTGGAGACGGTGGCTCCGACTGCATGTTTGAATCTTGAACGCGTACAGTAGCTCGACTTGTCATCCTTGTTGGTGTGAGGGAACCCCCTCAAATAAAATTGCCGTCAAAGACAGCGCAGTCGAGGGTCACCCACGAATGGTCTCTTGACCAACGAGGTTGGAACCGCAGACACTCCACATCTTGAAGACTGGCAATGGCGCTGTGTCACGAACGAATCGCAAAAGGCTCGCCTCGACACTCCGGTTTGATTCACGCCTGGAGAATAAGAAGCGCATTTTTGTAAATGTAACTCCTACTACGTAACATTTGACACTGCGGATGGCCTTTCACCCAACGGGTGCTGCCATTTAAAAAAATGTGAAATGCAAAATAGCAACGCCACGGGGAAGAACACGGGTATCGCGCTGATTTTTACTACTTCCCTTTCGAGGATACAGCGATTTGACTTTTGCCGCTCAACCTGCGGCTGAAATCGCGGCTAAGGTCTCGTGAAACCAATAAAGATTTCGTCGCGGCGACTCGCAATGGACACCCGCGGCCGCTGGGAAGATCGCGCCAAGCCAATAAAGATTTCTGCGATGACTCCTACTTGTGCTGCATTCGTGAATTGGCCAAGCAGTAAGCAAGCGAACACGCGCGTGAAGGTGACTCGGCTGAAGATGAAGATCGCTCAAGTGGTTGCGTTTGCCGCAATGATGACGACTCTGACGGCAGCACTGACGATCGCCCCTCCTCGCCGGCTTCGGGCGGGTGCATTGGCGGAGGAGGACGCCCCTCGCGCACCACCTACAGGCGGTCGCCTTCTTGAGGCGGACGGTTTGGCGGAGGTGGCAGTGCCCCGTACGCCATACCCGGACTTCCTTGCGGACGAAGAAGCGGTCCCTCGCACACCGTACCCGGACTTCCTGGCGGATGAGCAACAAGTGCCCCGTACGCCATACCCGGACTTCCTAGCGGACGAAGAAGCGGTCCCTCGTACACCGTATCCGGACTTCCTAGCGGACGAACAAGAGGTGCCTCGTACTCCGTACCCGGCTGGCCTTCTGCAGTTGACGGAGGAATCCGTCCCGGGTCGTCTCCTTCGGTCGGACAATGTGGCCGAGAAGGCGAAGAACCAGCAACAAGGGGCGAGGATTCTGGCCTCGGACGGGATTGAAGAGACGGCCGACGAGAGCTGGAACGTGTTGCTCGGAGACAAGAAGCGGAGGCTCGAAGCGGATGCCAGACGCAGACAGTAAGTCACTCGTTGTCTGTAGGGCAGATTGATACCTTTCAAAGGTGCTTTTCACAGTAGTCCCCACACGAACCTTGAATTTGATGAAGGATCAATTCACAAGTGTCGTTAATCCAATTAATGCAGTTCATCCTTTCGTGCACTATCTACTTGTAGTTTTTTTGGGAACCCATTGCTCCCAGTTCTCCTAATTGTTAGGCTGAGTATGTGCGGCACAACGGCCACCTGTCCTACCAACGTGGAAAACTCGCCGCAATACTGAATAAAGCAGACCGTCGCAAAGTAATGCAGCGCAAGTTGGGCTTCATTCGCAACCCAATGAAAAAAATCCTCTTCTCCCCGTAGCACGCTCCACGGCTCGACTGGATCCTCACCAAGACGTTTTTCCTTCTCCCGTTCTCCCAAGACTCAGCACGTAGGTCTCGGCCCCATTCGTTCACTTTCACTTCTGCCACCTCAAGCAACAACCACCGCACCTCAACTCGCCCCACACATCAGAATGAAGACAAGTCTGGCTCTGACAGTGCTGAGCTGCATCGCGCTCGCTCTGGCGCCGGTCAACGCGGAGATCGACGGCGCTCGTCAACTTCGCACCGGGGACGACACCAACGCCGACCGCGAGCTGAAGCTGTTCGACGACAACATCAAGAGGATCCCGAGGCAGTATCCTGCTCCGACCAAGTAGGGTTCCGGCAGCGCACTCGGACCCTGATCAGTCAGGCAGGAGGGAGGATCAGGACGAGCACTCGCTAACGCATTGTAATGCACAATCACGTCCTGGTTGTCCTTTTACTTGGTGAGCTTCATTCCACAAAGACTCAACGCCTTCCTTGCCGCTGTCACCCGTCCATGCGATTGTGTACCTATCACCAACTTCAACGTAGAATGTAGCCATTGCATCCCGCTGCACTGAACTCCGCTTCAATTTCGAAAGTCGAGACGCGCCGCTCAAGTGCCCGGACAGCAAAACCTCCGCCAACCTGCACATCGCAATGCGCACGAGCTTCCTGCTGACATTGGCGACCGTCCTCTGCGTGCTCTTGGGCGCTCAGGCGGACGAAGGGCGACTTCAGATCGGCCAGATCAAGCCGACGACGCGTCGCGCCGAGGAGGCCGAGGGCAAGTTCGTGACGGCCAGCCTGCCCAAGGTCGCCGGGCACGAGCCAGCAGCCAACTGACCGACGGACGCAATGGGAGAAATAACAGTGCCTGCAATCTTGACAAGCAGCTCGTAAATGTCAATAATGAAGAGCCTTTTGAGTTCGCTCCTTACTCGTTCTTCCATTGTAGACCCTTGATGATGCCAGCCACCGGGGCTATCCTACCGTTACCGATTCACTTTGAATCCGGTCGCGTCGAGCGAACCGCAAGAAAACTTCGCAGAGATGAAGACGACGCTGGTTGTGGCGCTTTTGAGCACTGCGCTCGCTTTGCCGTCGGTCCACGGCGAGACGGACTCGCAGCGTCAACTCGCTAGCACGGTGTCCCCGTTGGACGCTTTCCTGACAGCGATGAAGAAGATCGAGAAGCACGAAACCAGTCGCAGCAATGACCAAGGAAAATAGATCGTCGACAGCGATGAAGACGAGAAGAAGAAGAGAAAATGGTACCAGGCTGGCGAGCAGTGAGAGTAGTAGTAGGAGGACGATGACTACGATTAATCTCAATCCCCCCGACACTACTACGTAGTATACACTTTAAAGAGATCAGACCGACTATCCTTGTCGATGCCAGTCATGCACACTATCAGTCAAAGGCTTCTGCTGCTCGAAGTAGGTCTTACCGGCCGCTGCAATGGGTCCACCGCCGTAGCACATTCCATCTGCGCGATATAACACAAGTGCCTGCTCAGGCGTGACACCGCGCTGGGGACGGTCGAACTCAACCTGCAAGTAGTTTCTCTCTTCGCGCTCTTTACCTGCAGCATCGTCGTCACTTGCCAGTGGCTCCGGCTGCCAGTCGTGGAGCTTGCTCGCTCCTGCGCGAGCCTCGCGGTTTGACACGAGCGATAGTGTGCACTCGTCCAGGTCTTGACGGTAGCGTACGCGGTAGAAGCAGCGCATCCGGCCGGTCTCACGGAGCTCTTGGGGCAGGTCTCCTGCCATCCAGTTGAACTGTGCAGCAGAAGCGTAGAGCGCATCTGAGAACAGAGCTGGGCTTCGAGTACCCTCGGCGACGATCACCGAGTGGTCGGACTTGCGCTTGCCCACCACGAACCACTTGGCGCTCATGCCTTGAAGTCGAGCGCCTTGGCCAACCGTGTACGCCGTAAAGCCGTGATGTCTGTGCATCTTCTCGCCGTCCACAGAGTAAAAGTACCCGTCCTGACGCTGGATGTACTGGTGGATGAAGTCCGCGAAGTTCCGCTTGCCAATGAAGCAGATGCCCACCGAGTCCTTCTTGGCCGCAGTGCACAGACCCTCGCTCGCTGCAATGCGTCGCACCTCCGTCTTGCACATGTCGCCCAGCGGGAACAGCACGTTCGCGAACGCTCGTCCGTCCACACTCGAGAGGAAGTAGCTCTGGTCTTTCGTCTCGTCCTTCGCCGCGCAGAGGTTCGGAGGCCCGCCTGCTTCGGCAGGTCGCAAGGCCGCATAGTGACCGGTCGCCACGTAGTCCGCGCCGATCTTCTTGGCGTATTCTGTGAACGCCTTGAACTTGATCTCTCGGTTGCATAGGATGTCTGGGTTGGGCGTCAATCCTTCCTCGTACCCCTCCAGACACGGCGCGAACACCTGGTTCCAGTACGACTGCACCAAGTTGACCATTTGCGCCTCGATACCGAGCTGCTCGCAGACCTTCTGCACGTCCAGGTACTCTGCATCCACGGGGCAAGCGGACTCGCCCTCTTCGTCGCTGGGGTCCCAGTTCTTCATGTAGACGCCCGTTACTCGGTACCCTTGGCGCTTGAGCAGCAACGCGGCCACGGACGAGTCTACTCCGCCGGACATGCCCACGACCACGTGCTTCTTGCTGTTGTCAGCGCTTGTAGCAGCATCAGGAGCCCCAGAAGTGGAGGAGAAGGGTCTTGAGAGTGCAGTAAAGCCTCTGGAGGTTGTGTAAAGGGACTGAGAGCGACGTCGCAGCGCTGAGGCTGCGGCGCTCGACCATGTGCGGCGCAGCATTGTCAACGAATGACTCGCGGCGAGTTGACAAGCAGAACACCAGCTGTACATAATGTAGGAAGTCTGTTGGTTGAGTCCTAGACTCTTAAGAAAGGTGCTATCACCGAAATTGTAGCCATGTTGAACGTTACCATGGGTGGAGCGCAATGAGGCGAGAGCCCAGTGCTGAGAAGTGGTGGGCGGAATAGTCTTCCGCCACGCGAGCGTCGACGTCGTCTTTTTGCCAGTGGTCGGCAGGCAATAGGCGCGATTTGTAGCGGCGGAGTTGCTCTTGTACGTATTCGCGGTTCATGGGCGTGTCCGGGATGAAGCCCGTGTAGATGACCTCGCGTGGGATGGCGCCGACGTGTTTATAGCTGTTCGCGTGAGGGATACGCCAGTCGAAGAAAATTACGCTGCCGGCTCTGCAGCCGATGTGCTGGTACCGGTCGATCACTGCGCGGTCCTCCTGCATTCGTAGAGGTGAGAAATCCCCGAGACAGACTTGCGGACGACGCAACGGAGCTGTCAACGGCGCTGAAGCTACAGTCTCTGGCTGGTTCTTAGCTGCGTACTCCACGAACTCCTTGTGGAAGCCTGGCACCGCTTCAAAACCGCCCGTGTTGCGCTCCGTATTGTCCGTCAGCACCGTGATGCACTGAATCGGTCGCCACCGCGGCGTGTTCTTGCCCGAGTCGAACATATTGGTCGGACAGCAGTCCCAATGCGGCGTCAGCGAGCGCTGCATCGGCCGCGACTTCTTCGCCGCAAACTTCTTGGAGATCGCGTCGGGCACACGATAGCACACGCGGTTGATGTACATGTACCCGCGCTTGCCGTCAAAGTCTCCGAACGGGTGCTGGAAGTCCGGGTGGTTGTGCGCGTACGTGGCCTCCCACAGATCTGTCATGGCTGCAAAGACCTTCTCATGCTCCGCTACCTTCAGTCTCCACGACGGATAGAACAGGTCCAGAATGCCGCCAGCGCCTCCCGTACTCGACAGCTTCTTGAGGTTGTCGCCCGTCTCCTCCAAGTTGTCATGGTCCTACATTATCTTAGACATCAATAACCCCCCATTGCAATTGCAACTATCAATGCGACTCCAGCTGCAACGCACCACTCCGTACTTGGCCAGCTCGCCGTGCAGTCCTCGCCGCGCCTCTGCCACCTCCTCGGGCGCTAGGACATTGGGCACCACCAACACGCCCCGTTCCATGAACTCCTGGATCTGCTCATCCGTCAGCAGGCGCTGGATCACCGTCGGGGCGGCGTCATCGCCCGAGATGCCCTGCTCCATCAGCGGCGCCATGTCTTCTTGCGCCGTCACTGATGCCGGTTCCTAGACTGCCGACCAATGGGCTGCGAGCAGATCTCCAGGATCTGATTCTGTAGGTTCAGAAACTTCATGCTGCTCGAAAATTTCGGGCTCACTTGGGTTTTCTATGGCGCGCGGTTCGCCACAGTGAGCCCCAGTGGCCGCCGCCTCCCCCTGGCATAAAGTCAAAGACCATGCTGCGCAATGTGCTCATCATGGCGTCCAGCGGCATCGTGCTCTTCTCCAAGGAGTACGCGAACGCCGTCGCCCAGGTACCCATCTCCACCATCGTCTCGGCGTTCTATGCATGCAACTCGCGCGCTCTAATTCGCTGTGTCGGCCGAGTTATAACACAAAATGTGCGTCCGTGTGTGCTGCTGTCTACGCTTCAGCCGCGATTGGTGGGCTCCCTGATCACTGCGATGCTCGAGTTCTCCAACAAGGCGAGCGGGGCGCCCGTGTCGTACATTCAGATGTCATCCGGTGCGTTGATTCGCTGTGGTTGAGGAGATGTGGAGCTATGACGGTGGGGTGGGGACGTTATTGACGCAGTGATGCTCCTGTTGCGCTTGCTCCCAGTGGCGGTGACGGTGGTGACCAACGACAAGCACAAGGTTTTCTGCGCCATGTTCCACGACACGACGGACGGCGCGAGCTTCTCGGCGTTCGTGGCGCAGGAGCTGCTGGCGGCGTTCATTGCGCAGCACGGGGACGAGCTGGGCAACATGGGCCACAACTTGCGGGACTTCCACCGCTTCCAGTACCGAATCCTCAGCGTCATACGCGAGTCGGTCAAGCCAATTGTCAGGAAATGTGAGTCATGTGTGGGCTGGAGGCAGCTTAATTTTCAGGCTTGAAAACTAAACACATTTTGCTGTCCGAGTAGTGCAAAAGCAGCGCGGGATTCTGAAGGCGATGCTGGTGGTGGACGGCGCAGTAACATGCGCAACAGGAGACGTAGACCCGATCGGAGTGCTGGCGAATTTACAGGCGCTGGTGAACAGCTCGGTCGATATGAGTATGTTGGATCTGTCTGTATTGGGTGGGAATTTGGCGTCTCTTACGCGATGGCTGCTTGTGTTGCTGCAGTGTCTTTCTCGGGCGACGGGGTGAGCTCCATGACGATCCAGAGCGGACGCAACTCTTGCATACAAGTGAGCGTTGTAGAAGGCAACGACGCGTTAGTGGTAGTCTTCAAGAAGGGCGCGCAGGCTTCCAAGAACACGGCGGCAATAGAGGAGTGCGTTCGAGCACTACGCCACGGTACGTACGGGTCACGTTACTAGTTTCTTTGGTGCCGTGCTTGACTTTCTTGTCCTTGGTCTCCACTGCAGTGTGCGTCTTGGCGCGGACATTGCAGCAGAACTCGCGATGATGAAGTCCGGCTTACTGCTTCCGTGTCCCATTTAGTATCAGCGTCCCCGCTCTTCCCTCCATCTTCTTCACAGTTACAGCTCCCTACTTTTTAAACCCCGAGTGGCTCCCCATGTACATTTCCCCCCCTTCAACGAGCAATTCTGTTGCGTGCGTGTATCGTATCATCCTGCCGCTTCCTCTCAGCAGGAAGAAGTTGAACGAGCGGCGTCTCCAGTCGTCACGCGGCGCTCACTGACCCGAGCGTTTTGACTGTTTCCTCATCCTCGTCCTTTCTTGTAGGGACTCCGACTTAAACTCATTGCGTGACGCGACGGAGAGCCACAAGATCGTCAAGTGGCACGCATCTTTTGGTTCGCTGTCGGCACGCTCGACCGCACCGGAAAACACGTGCGGCTCAAGCAGACTCCGAGGACGCTCGACCGGGACTCGAAGGCCGGCGCCTCGTTGCCAGTTGCCTCAGAGATCCAATACGCAGTGAAGGCAAGCGTTCACTCACACACAGAGCCAAGCGCGCAGCGTATCGGTGCTGTTCGTCCTGTCGGCTGATGTTTGTGCCACCGCTTATGCGCTTGTCGTACTTAGTCGGAGTTGTCCCTGTCTCTGGCACCCATGCGTGAATCCAGCCAATCCGCGCCCACTTCAACATCGGCTCTGACCTGCTCGCGTGTAGAAATATCCGGTTTGCCGTCTTAATGTGATTAGACAGTGACGTATACGTACTCTTACAGATCCACCTATGTATCTACTAGCGCAGGGTATCCGTTATCTAGTCCCATACCAAAGTAACGTTAAGAAACCGTTAAACGACCACGCTCCATCATCCGTGCGAACGCAACACCACAGGCATTGAGCATTTTGCGAGCAGAGCCGCACCCTTCCGCCCAGCGCCAGCGGACCTCCTTCCTCCACACACCACAGCAATGCTGCGCCTGACCGCTCGACGTGTGGCCGCTCTGCGCGCGTGCAATGCTCTGCAGCGTGCAGCAGCAACAGCAGCGCGCTGGAGCTCGTCTATCCCGTCCAGCCAGCACGTGCTGCATGGCGTCTACAAGCAGCGCGCGGACGGCGGCGATGTCACGTACGACCCGGTGCAGGTGCGCGCTGTGCACCACCTGGACGCGCTATACGACGAGCTCGTGAGCTACGGAGGCCCCAAGCCGCGCCCGGCGCCGGCGGCCAGCGCGAGCTCCGGCTCGTGGTGGCAGAAGCTCACGGGCAAGGAGGACAAGCCCCAGCAGCCGGCCGTGGCCGACGCGCCCAAGGGCCTGTACCTCTACGGCGGCGTGGGCTGCGGCAAGACGTTCGTGATGGACATGTTCTTCGACAACGTGCCCGTGGAGCGCAAGCTGCGCGTGCACTTCCACGAGTTCATGCTGGACATCCACAAGCAGATGCACGAGCTGCGGCGCCAGGGCTTCCGCGAGGACCCGATCCCGCACATCGCCGACAAGCTGCTGGAGGACAGCTGGCTGCTGTGCTTCGACGAGTTCCAGGTCACGGACGTGGCGGACGCGCTCATCCTGCGGCGGCTCTTCTCGGCGCTGCTGGCGAGAGGCTTCGTGATGGTCGCCACTTCCAACAGAGCGCCTTGCGATCTGTACAAGAACGGACTGCAGAGGGAGCTCTTCGTGCCGTTTATTGACCTGCTGGGAGAGCGGTGTAATGTGGTATCGCTCGAGGACTCGACCACGGACTACCGCGTGCTAAAGGGCGCTGTGCGCGCTGACAATGTTTATGAGTACACAATCACCCCGGACACGCGCGCGGCGTTCGACTATGAATTTATGAAGTACTGTCAAGGCGAGGAGACGGTCAAGACCTACGTGACGACACAAGGACGCCAGGTGCACGTACCAGAGGCAGCGGTGGATGCTGGCGCCTGCCGCTTCTCCTTCCGCGACTTGTGCGATAAGCCGCTGGGTGCAGCGGACTATCTGGCTATTGCTGAAGCATTCTCCGTCGTGTTCGTGAGCGACATTCCCATGCTCAACGCTGAGCGACTCAATCAGATGCGGCGATTCATCACATTCGTCGACTGCATGTACGACAAGGGAGTGCGGGTACGTTTTTCCTGGATTTGATTTACAGTTTCCTGGGTTTGTTTTGGAGAGCTGACAGTTACTGTGATATGCGGTCGCCAGTTACACTGTCTGGCACCGGAAAGCCCCGAGCGACTGTATCAAGTCGATGTAGGCATGAAGTCGCATGTTGACGAGATCTTTGCGTTCGATCGCACAGTGTCTCGCTTGATGGAGGTGCATAGTAAACTGCGGCTCTCGGCCGGCTATATTGCGTAAATTCTAACAGGCACTTGTTGTGGTGGTCCAGATGGGAAGTGAAGCTTACCTGGAGGCGCACAGCGAGCGTCAGGATGAGCTGCGAGGTCAATCTCGGACCCACTTGTTCCTGTCGCCAACCTCTGCAAACGGGTCCGAGGTAGATGAGGAAGAGGACGAAGATTACGAGGAGCCCCGCGCCGCTAGTGGCGGAAAATAGGCCGACCACGACCAAAGCAGCCTCCGACAAACACTGATCCCTGTACACATAAGGACTTAACGAAGCAATGGTTCCACGAAAGTTGTCTTAGTGCGCCTAAGCTCAAGATCATATCAAAACCATGGCCATCACACTGAAGAAAGTGCGTTTGTTTCTAATTAGCTGGTTGACTACTCGCCTTTTTACACACGTACAAGTAGCCGCTATGCCGACAGTTTGCAGCTCAGGGTTTGCGCACCCTGAGAACTCTTCCCTTTTTCGCTGCTGTCATCGCAACGGCGTCGTCCACCACGTGGACAGGTCCCTCAACGAGGATCCTCTTGTCGCCTTGCAAGCCTTCTTCGTGCCTGATCACACCGGTAGGATGCATTTTCTTCGCTTGGAGTGCGCACGATGGAGTTGCCGCCAGAAGCACCGCCACACTGAGAATAACTGCGATGGCCCCGATCTTCATCTTGAGCTGGTGCTTGAGAGAGATTATCTGGAGAGGAGAGAGGGGACCGCTGAGTTGATTCGACTTGAAATGCGATCTCGGCAGTTCAAGGAATTTGAGAATGGACGAGAGGGAGAGCGACTACCGTCCGGTTTAAGGCCGAGCTGTAGTCATTTACCCTTCGTTACCAAGGCACGCGGAAGGCTCGCTGAGTGGCATTCTATTAACGATGGTCGTATTCGGGGCTGTCTCCCCCAGGAACACCCCAAAAGCCACCGAGTGTCGTTCAGAGGTGGCCGTTTCCTTGACTGCCGGATAAAGCACGACATGGGTGCGCTGGGTTCTGTTGGCTTCGAATTCGAGCGTTTTATGAGATCGCTCTTCTCAGACAAACAGACGAACTGGCTCATGCCTCGAACAAACCAAAAGTGCGAACTATTCGTACGGTTAGCTGCACACATGTTTTGAATTTGGAGTTTGGCTTCTGCCGATGGTTGACTTTTCCTTCGACCTGGTTGAAGGGAATCAAGGTCCCTCTCGCATGGCGTTTCTCCTGTTTCCAACACACCCAATACGCACGCACTCAAGGCGCACACGAAACTCCTTTCAGCCAGGTCGGTAGGTTTGTTGTTTATGGGAAACGATTGGCTGACTGAGTGTGGTGGGTTCTAACTCCGAACTCACGAACCCAGAACACACACTAGGGAAGCTGTCGCTCCCAGGGGAACCTTCCCGTATAGCCTGCTCACTAGAAGCAAGCGCTCCTGCTCAATGTCTATCTAATAATTTTTTGTAGCCTGAAGATACATGTATCTCGTCCTCGGACGCCTCTGCCAGCTCGGCCTCACAATCTGTGCGGCCCGATGCAGTGGGCAAGGCTTGGATACTAACCTGCCACTACACTGAGTCTGGAAACTTTCAACAACACATTCAGGTTGTGCACTTTTCGGCTCCATCAATACCAAACACAAACAACAGCAGTATTATATGCGTTGCCTTTGAAGTGCAGACTATAAACATCGCGGAAGTTTGCTATACGCCTGCTGTGGTCCATTCTCAACCGGCTCATGCGGCCGCATGCGTCGAAATACGGACGTGTGATTGGCTAACTTGCCGTGCGGCCGCATGCGTCGGGGAGCAAAAAAAGACGCTCATGCGTCCATTTCGACGCATGCGGCGAACTTGCCGCACACGAGGGTGGGGGACGCATGAGAACCCACCAATCAGAGCACACCAGCTGCTAGATCTATCTACGAGCTATTATTACATGTAATAATACGGTACAGGTTCTTGGCATTTGGGCAAAACTAGATTTCAAGCATAGTAATTAGTTTTGTTTGCAGTTAAACAGTAGGCAAACGACCACGATGCAGTACAACCAGATATGAAGCTCAAATAGCTTGCGCTAGCTGTCTGCATGGGGTACAGATTATATATTCGTCCGACTAAGAGCTTGTTTGGTAGCTAAGAATGAATTATTCCCTTCTGCTTGAGTTGTTTTGTGTCGCTCACGCTTACATGTAGTGGGCGTCAGCACAAAGAGATGACTACTCAACGTTGCCTCTATACATAAGAATGCGTTGGCATTTCCGGACGCGTTATAGTAGCCAGTGGCGCTTACTGTGTTGTTGCTCCGATCTACGAGTTTTAGTAGTACAAAGCTACTGGCAAAAGAAGTGGTTCGGATGCAATGGCCGTCGAGCAGGCTACGCATGTGGGTGTTGCTATGCATTCGAGTCTCTCGATCGAGAGAGACATTACTCAATGATTGCTGGCAGGTAGCACATACTCGTGATGTTCGGGTCTTCAGTGCTCTAACGTGTACCCTCAGGCATGAGCAAGATTGTCGGAGGCTTGCTTAGGTAAGAGACGCATATGCTAGTGTGGGCGTGATCCGTGTAACTTCAAGATATTAAAGTTAAGTCAACGGAGGACATTGAAATAAAATGTGAGTACATGCTTAATTATTAAAAAAAAAGTTGATTTCCCGCACATTGTATAAGCTCCGGCGAAAGGCTGATGCGACTAACTGTAAGGAAGGTGCTACAGGGAGAATTGGGCTTGCAAATTGGCAGCAATACCTAAGCAACGAGGTAACACGTTTGCAGTGAGAGCTACTCAATGAGTTGATGGCCACATACTTGATATATTAACCCACCAGACTAACAGGGCCACTTAAATGCATAGTATTCTGCTGAACACCGTAAAACTTTTCCCTGCGGAAGAAGAGAAGCCTACCGTTTCGGATCGGTGGTCCCTTACGAGATGCTTACCGCTTTTCAAGTTGTCTTTATACTGCTTTTGTGAGTTTAACTAGCATTGTTGCTACA
This sequence comes from Phytophthora vignae f. sp. vignae, assembly GCA_016169955.1. Taxonomy (NCBI): domain Eukaryota; phylum Oomycota; class Peronosporomycetes; order Peronosporales; family Peronosporaceae; genus Phytophthora; species Phytophthora vignae. Next base: position 117,342 of record JABJUM010000009.1, on the reverse strand, counting down.
TTGCATCACTACGTCTTTTGCCTACATAGCAGCATTTCACTGCGGGAGCGAGGAATATTGCACAACTCATTGCTTTAGTTGATTTATGAGCCAACGTTGATAAATACGAGTTTTCTTGGGCAAACTCTACATACTTCGTGTTGCTGCTCTTGATACATGTATGTTCTGAGTTTGAAGTGGCCGATGCCATCCGGTAGCTAACGCGGGTAGGGCGCAAATTCGGCCGCATTTTCAGTCTCAACCGATGCGGCCGCATGGTACAAAACTGTGCGATGCGGTGCGGCCGCATGCGGCCGGTTGAGAATGGACCTGTGTTTCCTCAAATTCCTGATTTGCGGTGTAAATCGAGACCCCGGTGGCTGAGGTTGCCACTGCATACCCTCCCCTGCACACTCGACGTTTGAGTGTTCACAGCTCACGAGTCTTCGTATTCTGGCCGAGAATCCCACTCACGCACGCAATGGGTTCTTACAATCGTTTTATTAGTATAGGGTTACATTTGAATCTGCAGGCAATTACCACTGGGCACCAAAGAAAGCTAACCACCATGCTAATTTCTCCGATGCATGCTCGTTGATAACGAACGAGCCATGGTAGTTCATACCAGCCTGCCTTCCCTCCTGCTAACGAGTTCCACGCCCCGCTTCTTCATTCTCAATTCGGCCGCCAACCGCAAGCATCGCCTCGCGTTCCAAGTCGACATTATCAGCTCCAGCCTCTGCTACTTCGCCTTCCTGGCTCATTGTAAAACACTCAACATGAAGATTGGAGTTTTCGCAGTGTTCGTCAGCGCAATGGTGCTTCTGGCGGCGACTCCGTCCGACGCCGTTGCCATTAGCAGCGGTGCGTTGCGTGGGGTTACCAGACCTAGGGCTGCCGGTAATCTTAACAGGCCCGGCGCTCTTACGATCGCCCAGCAGATGAACCCTGTGGCGCAACCAGTGTCTATTAGCAAGTAGCCGGCGATCGCGAGCGTGAGCAGCAGCACTTTGATCCGACGATCTTCAATACATCGACTTCAACTTGCATTTACGTGGTCCACCATTCTATGTCCGCCACATCAATGTATCCATCTCCCTCTTCCTCTTCCACCTTCATCGCAGAAAATCATCGCCATGAGCGGCTCCAGCTACCCGACGGATCCGTCGCCCATGCTGCCGCAGTCGGCGCTGACGCAGGCGGCGGCGGCTGCGGCGGCCGCGATGCCCTTCGGCCTGGGCGGGGGTGACTCGCCCGACGCGTCGGGCTTCCCCGTGCAGCTGCCGCTGTCTCCGAACCTCATGCGCAACCTGGGCGACCGGTCGTACGACAAGCGCAAGGGCGCGGCCATGGAGCTCGAGAACCTCATCAAGCAGCTGCAGGAGAACGCGGCGTCCATCGAGTTCCACCAGCAGCACCAGCTGCAGCTGATCCACGGGTCGACTCAGGACTCGCCCAGCTCGAGACTCAACTCGGACGTGGGCGCGTCGGGCACCGAGAGCGAGCGTAGCGTGGACACGGGCGCTCCCCTCGGGGCCGCGTCCAACCCGAGCCGCCAGCGCATCCCGGCCATCATCGAGCTGCTGGGCAACGACTTCGCCTGCTCGTCCAACGCCAACCACCGCAAGGGCGGACTCATCGGACTGGCGGCCACGGCCATCGGCCTCATGCACGACGCGCACCTGTACCTGGACAAGCTGCTGCCGCCCGTGCTGCACTGCTTCGACGACCCGGAGAGCCGCGTGCGCTACTACGCGTGCGAGTCGCTGTACAACATCGCCAAGGTGGCGCGGGGCCACATCTTGCAGTACTTTAACCAGATCTTCGACGGCCTGTGCAAGCTCTTCGCCGATGTGGACGTGGACGTGAAGAACGGCGCCAACCTGCTGGACAGACTGGTGAAGGACATTGTGACCGAGAGCGAGTACTTCGACGTGGACATGTTTATCCCTTTGCTGCACAAGTACATCCGGATGACCAACCCGTACATCCGACAACTGCTCGTGGGCTGGATCACGGTGCTGGACTCGGTGCCCGACATTGACATGCTGGACTGGCTGCCCGAGTTCCTGGACGGACTGTTCAATATGTTGAGTGACGGTAATAGGGAGATCCGACAGGCTGCGGACAGCGCGCTGGCCGAGTTCCTGAGGGAGATCAAGCAGACGGACGACGTCGAGTTCGGACGCATGGTGGACATTCTCGTGGGGCAGTGCAACAGCAAGGAGAGGTTCAACAGGCTCACGGCGGTGAGCTGGGTGCAGGAGTTCGTGAACCTCGGGCGAGAGAAGCTCGTGGAGTTCTACGCCGACCTGCTGGCGGCCATCATGCACTGCATTTCGGACGCGGAGCACGAGATTCGGCAGGTGGCGGAGCGCGCGAACGACGACTTGTTGCAGCTCGTCAAGTCGACGACGGAGGACGTGGAGCTGCTGCCGCTGATGCAGAAGCTCACGTCCGAGCTGAGTAGCGACCACGTGCCCACACGGATGGCTGCGCTGCGGTGGATCTCGATGCTGCTGGAGAAGTACCCGAACCAACTGTCGGCGCATATCGGTCAGCTGCTGCCAGCCTTGCTTCGGACGCTCTCGGACATCTCGGACAGCGTGGTGCTGCTGGATCTGGAAGTGCTCGCGCGCATCTCGCTCAACAAAGTCGAGTTCGAGAAGGTGCTCAACTCGATTCTCCTGCTCTTCGCACAAGACCGACGCTTGCTGGAGATGCGAGGCAGTATGATCGTGCGTAAATTGTGCGTGCTCTTGGACTCGAAGAGCATCTACCTCATTTTTGCCAAGGTTCTGGGCACTGAAGCTGTCTATCTGGACAGTCAAGCGGACAGTGAGTTTGCTGCCGTAATGGTGCAGACGCTGAACCTGATTTTGCTCACCGCGAACGAGCTGGAGCACCTCCGCGACATTTTGCGCCGCAGCTTCCAGCCTCGCGCGTCTGAAGACGACGTTCAAGTGTTCACGTCGCTCTTCCGGTCGTGGTGTCATAACCCGATTGCGGCTTTCAGTCTCTGTCTGCTCGCCCAGTCCTACTCGCTCTCGGCGGCGCTAATCAGCAAGTTCGCGGACATCGATGCGTCCGTGGGGTTCCTCATGCAGATCGACAAGCTCGTGCAGCTGCTGGAGTCTCCGATCTTTATTCACATGCGGCTACAGCTTCTCGAGATTCAGGAGGACTACCACACAGATTTGGTCAAAAGTCTGTACGGGTTGCTAATGCTGCTGCCACAGAGTGCGGCGTTCCGTGTGCTACGAGACCGACTAGCGAGCGTGACGAGCATGGCCACGGCCATCGGCCGTATAGATTTGAATGGCGACTCGCGTCGAGCTCGCAAGACCGGAGACGCGCCATCCAGCACGTCAAGCAACGACGCCCCAGCTTCCTCAACATCAGGCGCTCCACGTATCGATGCCGATGCGCTGCTTGCGCACTTTGAGGCGGTTCAAACGAAACACACAGAGCTACGAAGGAAAGGTACGGCTATCTACAGTAGACACGTGTGGTGTGTTCCAGCGGGTAACACGATCACTGACTCTTGCTCTCGTGCTGTCTGACGCTGCAGGAATGTACGAGAAATCACTCGCAAAGGAGCACAACGGCGGCAACAACTAAATCGCCACGACGACAGCACTGATACACCGTAGGAAGATACTCGTACACGACAAGAGCAATATGAATGCAAGAGGTTTAAAGTGATAACAGGGGTATGGTATTGCCTCATTGTGTTCAATGCTGGTCCTAGCTCGGAATGCTGTTGCCGCGCTGGCACGAGTTATCACTCCTTCTTCACCCGCGTTCTACTTCTGGTCTCGGTCTTGACCTCAACTGTGTCGGTCTTCTTGCCGCGCCAGAGTGCCAATCGACCCGACGAGTTGCCACCTGCGATCAACTCGAGATGCGGGTGGAACGCGTTGATCGAGTGCACTGACGCGAAGTTGTCGCTCTTGAGCTCGCGCACTGGACGGCGGCGGCCAGCGCGGAAGATCTGGATCCTTCGTGGCTGCTCCATGCATCCGATGACGAACTGGTTTGGCCGCTTGGGGTCCCACGCCGCGTGCAGCTTCGTGAGCCATCGACCCGTCAAATTGTTGTGTCGGACGCGGACCGAGTTAGGCAGCGTGACCGCAGACTTGTCCGAGGGCTTGCGTTCCGCAAGACTCGATGTGTCGAACATGTCGATGTAAGAGTCCTGGCCCACCGTCACCAGCCAAGCGCCGTCACGAGGAGAGAAGTACGCGCAGTTGATGCTGCGGTGGTGCGGCAATGTGACCAGCGGCGTGTTCTTCGTCTTGGACATCTTGCGCGCGTCCCACAAGCACACGGTGCGGTCCAGCGAGGCAGTCGCGATGCAGCTGTAGACACAAACAACACACGTCACCGAATCCAGTTAGTTAACCAGCAGCATGAATCATATCCACAGCAATAACTTACAAGTCGAGGCTCGGGTGTTGGGACACCGTGTTGATCTTCTTCTCGTGCAGTTCATAGACCGATGTTTGCACCTTTCGCGCGCGTCGGTCAATCAGTCGGACCGTTCCATCGTCGCAGCTCGCGTAGTAGCACTGCGCAGTGCCCGCAGCAACGAGCGACGAGATCCCTGCGTTGTCACTGGTGTCGTACACCACGGACGACTCGGCCACTCGGAGGTCGAACTCGCGGACAGTTCCGTCGAAACTGCTCGACACCAGCTTCGACGAGTCAGGAAAAATAAGTTGACTCACGGGGGTATAGTGCGGTCTGTAAACCGCCAGCGGGGGCGCCGAGCTCTCCTGCTTCATACTCGACTCGCTCGGAGGCGTCCAAAGCGCCACGTGACCCATTTTGTCTCCACACGCCACGACCACGCGGTCCGCCCGAGGCAAAAAGGCAACAGAGTAGATCCGCTCCTGCACGGCCTTGGTGATGTCGTCATCTGCCAAAGTATACTCCACGCCGTCGTCGTCGTCCAAGATGGTGTCCTCCTCCAGCTCCTCGTCCTCTTCCAGGTCCGCCGTGATGCCCCCCAGGAACGCCTTGCTCTCTCCATCCACCGCATCCATCACGTGCAGATGACTACCTCTCGGCTGCCGAGGGGCTTGCATCTTGTCCCCCATCTCATACAGGTCGATGCGTTCAATGGGCTCCACCTCCACCTTCTTGCCCTCGAGACGTCTCGACTTGCGCACTGGTTGGGCCAAGAGCTCGGCCCTTCTAGCAGCCTGTAGCGCCCTCTTGATGGCCAGCTGCTGCTGCTTCTTCTCTTGAGCGGGGTCGTCGCCTACTGCCGTCCTAGCGGCGATTTTGGCCGTGGAGACCCCCATCTGCTGCATGAAGGCCAAGTTGCGCTGGATGTTCTCGCGACGCTTGCGCTCGTACTCGGTGAGGCCCGAGTCCTGCTCTTCATCGTCTTCTTCTTCTCCATCTTCTTCTTTATCCTCTTCTTCTTTAACTTTATTGTCACTTTGAACTTCTTGTTTTTCTTTTTGTTTCGGTTCCTGAATTTTCGGTTCCAGTTTGACGGTCGGCGTCCGGACTGCGCTGGAGCGTTGGGACCGACGCAGTGACGCGACCGGGGGAGGGGACAGCGGCGGGTTCCGAGCGGACGAGCGCAGAGACCGCAGACGCTGCGGGGGCGCCACGGCCTCGGCCAACGCGCTGGAGCGGGTGCGGCGCATGGAGAGGAACGAAAAGTGGAGCGACAAATGAACTCGTGACTTGCTTGACTGGGCGGTTGGCGCCAACGGTTATCGAGTTCATAAATTACCCGCGGGAAATCAAAATATGGTGTTTAAGAGGGTGAGTGAAGCAGAAGTTGTGTGGGAAGTTGTTGTTGTTTAGTATGCCGTTGCGTAGGTTCGTACTTTTATAGACAGCACCACAGCAAAAAGTCACTTCAATTTCACTGCACAAGTGCATTGGAGTTTATTATTCTTTTGCGTTGCCACACCAAAGCGAGATACGCCCGCACCTGCTGCCGCTTGCGATGAGGTCCAAATACGGGTGGAAAATGGTGATTGGTTGCGCGGCAGTCAAGTTGGGGCTTGTGAGCTCACGACAGGGCTGGTGGGCACTGAAGATCTTGATACTCGAAGGAGAGCCAACGCAGCCAATCACGAACCGTATCGCTCTTCTTGGGGTCCCAGGCGGCGTGCATATACCTCGCGTCTGGCTTGGAGAACCCTTGTGGTAAGCTCGGACTGGAGTCGGAATTGGGATTCGGCAGTGGATCGGACTCCTTGTGTCTCGCCAGGACCAACGTGTCGAACATGTTCAGGTGCGACTCCTGGCTTGTCACCGTACGTGGGGAGAAGTGGGCGCAGTCAACTTTGGTTGCGTGCGGGATCGTCGCGAGGAGTACGCTCATGTGCGAAGAGATTCTGCACTTATCCCAGAGACACACAGTGTGGTCGTCCGATGCAGTTACCATGCAGCTACACACACATAAAACACTGTGAAGTTAGCTTGAGAGCTACTCTCCAAACATGCAGATACTGCACAGATGGAACGTACTAGTCGAGGCTGGGATGCTGGTCCATCGTGTTAATTCTTCTTTCGTGTAGCTTGTAGCTCAACCCATGCAAAGTTCCAGCGCGACGATCGATGAGGCGCATTGTGCCGTCAATACAACCAGCGTAGTAGAATTGCGGGTTGTTCGACGCAACAAGCGACGATATTCCAGTGTCGTCCTTGATATCGCATACGATCGATGACTTTGCGGTGTACAGATCAAGTTCACGGACAGTGCCTTCAACACTGCTGGAAATTAATGTTGACGAGTCGGGGAAAATCAACTCGCTGACGGGCAAACCGTGCGGTTGATAGAACACCACGGGTGAACGTACGTTCTCACGTTCCGAGGGCGAGCAAAGCGATACGTGTCCAACTTTGTCCAACACACGCAACGATGATACGGTCGGCTCGCGGGAGGAGAGCAATTGCTGTCGTCCGAAACGGCAACGCCTTGATCATATCGTCTCCGGACCCAAATCCATGTCATGTCGGAATAGAATAATCCACCTCGGCATCGATCGAGTTCATCTCCAAGCCACTCGGCTCCTTCGGGGTTTCCAGCCATTTCTTTCAAAAATGCTTGTCCATCGCCGTCAATAACATCCATGTAGTGAACGTTGTTCCTATTACGCTCATGCTCTCTCATTGAAAGCAATTGCAGCGAGTAGTCTAACGCACTGGGGTGGCCAAGAACCACCTGTGCTGCGGACGTTCGCCGCGATTTGCGTACTGGTCGGCTCGACAGCTCTCTCTTGCGAGCAGCCTTTAGCTCTCGCTTGGCTGCGAGTTCTCGTCGTTTTGCTTCCTTCCCAGCATCGTCACCAATCGACGTACGAGCGGCAAGCTTGGCGATAGACACACCGACCTGCTGCATGAACGCCTGGTTGCGCACGATAATTGCGCGGCGCTGCCGTTCAAAGGCGGCCATCTCCATTTCTTGCGATTCTGCAGGCTAATCATTGGTCTTGGATTCTACGAGCGGTTGCGCTTGAGCCTCTAAAAGCGAGTCATCACTCCCTAGCTCGTGCGCTAACTCCTTCGCCTCGTCTTCTTCCATAACACCAGGATCCTCCGAGGACTTCATATCCTCAGCTTCCGTGCTGCTGGCTGTCACTCATCAAGTCAACCACGTCGCCTTCGTCTCCATCCCTGCTCTGTCTCTCCTCTTGAAGTCGCATACTGGCTAACTTGCGCGAGTTTCGCTGCCGAAATCGCCCACTGCGAGCTTTGTCCGCGAATCGCCGCAACGATTGCAGCTGCACTGACCGCGACGCACGCTCCTCCATCTCCCGTTGTTTTCTACGCGCCTCACGCCGCGTCGTTTCCTTCGTCGCCCGTTGAAGTCTGCGCCACTTCCGCGCGGGTCGTTCCTCTTGAGCCGCAAGCTGGGCAGCTCCCTGAGCTCGTCTCCCTTCTGTTTTCTGTCGGTTAACTTCCTCCGCTGCCTCTTTTACTGGCTCGTTGTAAATGGCTGTGCGAACGGCGAGCTTGGCGCTGGAGAAGCCGACCTGCTCCAGATACGCCTGGTTGCGTAAAATATTGGCGCGGCGCTTACGCTCGCCTCCTCCTGCTCGGTGATCCGAGCCGGCAGAACCAAAATGCGCTGGAAAATGGCGGGCGATAAATTACCGTAAAATCGAAAATATTCGTACTTAGTGAGGACAACTGCTGGGAAAATGGGACACTCATAAGGGCCGTTCTTAACGACGGTAGGGCGGTAGTGTTTTGGGCTCCAAAGTAGTTTTGGGCCCCGATGCGACTCAACGGTTAGGGTTAACGGGTAGGCTAGACGGTAGGCTCCCTACCGCTCAACATTTCGGGGTTAGAGCTGGCGTCCGGGTAGTTTCGTCGCAGAAGGGCCACGTAGCAATGCAGTGCTTCCCTCCAGGCCTTGGAGAGCGCGAAGCTCCGCGCCGCGGCGCACCGCGCGAGCACCCTTCGTGCAGGGGCGCCACCCACGGACAGGAGCAGCTCTGCAGCAGCGCGAGCACGCACTGCTGGAGAGACAGGGTTAGAATGAGGCAACGCCGTAGAGATGGATGCAGAGGAAGCGGCCGAACACTTCGTGTAGCAAGTAAACAGGGACGCTCTAGATGTGCCTCTCCCCGCAGCAAAAGCTCTCGCCCCTCGCCGAAGATGCCGTAGCGGCGGGCACACACAGTGCCAGGTCAGCCAGTAGTTCGCTGCGGCAGGAAGACCCGCTGTCGCAGGCGGCGCTCTCGCAGGCGGAGGAAACAGCGTCGAAGTGCTTGCTTGCGTCGCAGTGCTTGCTTGGGTCTGTGTTTGGGGACTTTGTCGAATGGGACGCAGGTGCGGCTGGTACCCTGTACCTCATTCTTGACGGGAGTGCGAGCTACCTCGGAACCCAAAACTACACCCTACCCGCCCAACCAAAACTACCGTCGTTAAGAACGGCCCTAAGACTGATAACTACGCAGCATTTGAACAAGTTGATTTCATTACTGCCCATCACATCGTTTTGAATATACATGTAGTTTGTGCCTTTTTCTAAAGGCAGGCGTTTGAATTAAAAAAAATAGGCACATCGTAGATATCGCGGGTATAAGTTCACTTCGACTGAAAGCAGCAAAAAGTAAGCTTCATTTCACCGCGCAAGAGCAATGTACGGTATCAAGTGGATTTATTTTTTCTTTGAGCTGCCACGCCACAGCGAGATCCGCCCACCGCCATTTCCACTTGCAATGAGGTCCAAATACGGGTGGAAAATGTTGACAGCGTTCGTTCCCACAAAATTGGCGCTCTTCAGTTCGCGGACGGGTCGGTGAGCACTGAAAATGTTTAGTCTTGATGGTGCTCCCACGCACCCGATTACGAAGCGGTTCGCCGTCTTGGGGTCCCACGTAGCTCGCATACTACCTGTTGTGTTGCTTGGAGATACGCCTTTGTGATAAATGCGAATCGGACTTGGGAGCGGAATTGGCAACGGATCGGACTCGTTGCGCTTCATAAGGATTGACGTGTCGATCATGTTGATGTGCGAGTCTTCATCCGTCACGGAGACCAACCAGTTACCGTCATGCGGAGAGAAGTGAGCACAGTCGACGATGGTTGCGTGGGGGATCGTGGTCAGCGGTATGCTCATGTGCGACGAGAGTCTGCGCATATCCCACAAGCACACGGTGCGGTCGTTCGATGCAGTTGCGATGCAGCTGTGCACACAAAATTCACACAAGTTAGCTGACTTTATGGCACCAAGTTCACAATGCAGAACGTACAAGGTGAGACTTGGATGTCGGTCCAGCGAGTTGATGCTTCCTTCATGAAGCTCATAACGCTGCGTACCTCGCGCGCGACGATCGACCAGGCGCATTTTGCCGTCCGTACACCCGGCGTAGAAGGCTTGCGAGCTCGTTGAAAGAAGCGACGAGATTCCAGCCTCAGCATTGATATCGCATACTAGCGATGATTCTGCGGTGTGCAGATCAAACTCTTGAACAACGCCATGAAAGCTGCTAGAAAGCATCGTCGACAAGTCGGGAAAGACAATTTGGCTTACAGTAAACCCATGTGGCCGGAATAGCGCTGCAGGCGACGGCGTGTTGCCACCAGTCGCGTCGTGGACTCTTTGAGAGGGTGACCAAAACCCGATGTGGCCCTCTTTGTCCCCGCACGCTAGGAAAATGCAGTCTGCGCGCGGAAGGAAAGCCATAGAGGTAGTGCGAAATGGCACGATCTTGACAGCATCGGTTTTTGCCAGTGAATACTCCACCTCACCCTCGAATGAATCAATTTCGAACGCGCTCGGTATCGTGGAGGAGCTAGCCACATCTTTCAAGAATGCTTTACCATCATCATCCACAGCATCCATGAGGTCAACGGCTCTGTTGCGTTTCGTTCTCATCGAAAGTAACTCCAACGAGTAGTTTAGCGCTGGCTGGTGGCCGAGAACGGCCTTTTCCCCCGCTTGGCGCCGCGATTTGCGTACTTGCTGGCTCGAAAGTGTTGCCCTTTGAGCAGCCTTCAACGCCCGCTTTGCTGCAAGCTCCTGCCTCCTGGCCTCCTTTCCAGCTTCGTCGCCGATTGATGTACGAGCAGCTAGCTTGGTAATGGACACGCCGACCTGCTGCATGAACGCCTGGTTGCGCAAGATATTTGCGCGGCGTTTGCGTTCAAAGTCTGCCATGCCTCCCAACGCTGAGTTATTTTCTGCATCATGGAGAATTTCACGTTCGTTTGCTTGAATCACGCTGCTGAGGGGCTCGACGCTCTGAAATGCACTGCCGCTCCAGGACTCTTCAGTTTCAGCCTGATTTACCTCAGCTTGCTGTTTGTCGTCTAGCGAGTCTGAGGGTCGATCATTTGAGGTCTGCGCCTTCGGTTCCACCAGCGGCTCAGTGGGCGGCTCAATCGATTGCACATGTTCCTTAGGGCGCGAGTCGCCCACCTCCGACTCGTGCGCGGGCTCTTCCATCTCGTCTTCCTCTGTGCCGCTCTCATCCGACGGCTCTTCCATTTTCTCTTCTTCTGTACTTTCGCCCCCAAAATCGTCTTCCTCCTCCTCCGTACTGCCTTCTTCATAGCTGCTCAGCTCACTTTCGCTTTCCTCGATATAAAAAAATCTCTTCGTCTTCGCAGCTGTCCTTTTCTGACGTCGATAACTCCGCGTGGGTTGTCGTGCCACATTCATTACGTCCGTCGCCCTTCGTACTCGCTTGGACTTTCGCAACGGTTGTGTCGGCTGCTCGGCAGCTCGATGGACTTGCCTCTCTGAAGATTTCTGTCGCTTTGCTGTCGACTTTGTAGCCTCAATGCCGATGGCCGTGCGAACTGCAAGCTTGGCAGCGGAGAAACCAAGTTGCTGCATCCACGCTTGGTTACGTAAAATATTTGTGCGGCGTTTGCGCTCGTACTCCGTCATCTCCTCGTCCTCGCCATCGCCATCGCCATGATCACCTTCCGGTCCATCGTCAACTTGTTCAGGGCCCTCTTGCTGTCGTTGTGGTTTGCTCTCGTGTATATCTTCTTGAGCTTGAGACGGTTCTTTTTCTTGGTTTCCACTCTCTTTTCGCGTCTCGTTCGCGAGCTGCTGGTTATTTTCGCTCTGGTGCCTTTGGGGCCCTTCCTCTTTCGGCTCGAGACTCGCGCGCTGTTTCAACCTCAGTCGCTTCTTCTTGGACGTGCGGCAGCGACGCCTTTTACGCGGCTCAAAGTCCTCGTCCGCGCCGTCAAAATACATTGCGCACTTCTTCTTCTTCGCTGGGAAATGGCTGGCGATAAAATACCGTAAATTCGGAAACTAATCGCACTTAGTGAGGACAGCTGCTCGGAAAGCACTCTTGACACTTGGACAGCTTTTCCCAAACCGACCAATTGATAACTACGAAGCGTTTGCACAAGGTTTTTGAAGTTGTCTCTGTTACTACTGTATGCGTCACACTGTTTTTGCTGCGGGGAAAAGCTTTCGAAGTTTTCATTCAGGTGGCGAATGTGAAAGTTTTTCACTACTGTGCTGCGTGGACTCGGCGCACCACCGCGTCCATCGTATGCATAAGGTTTGCGCCTTCCTAAAGGTATTTTAGTAAAGTACACACAAGTAGACAGACCGAGCGAATTCGTTTATTCAAACAATATTAGTAACAAGACAGAAATATATGACGAGGTAAGAAAATATACGGGTGCAGTGGCGCTTTTCACACAACGACTTCTCTGTTTGCAAGAGATTTATTGTGGAAACCGATCAGAATGTCTTATTGGATTGTTAATCCGCCGATTTAGTAGCTTAATAAGACCGACAACCCCCGATTTGATAAATCCGACCTCCTAATTAGACTGGGGTACCTCGATTTATACTCAAGATTACTACCTAGGACGACTTACAGAGTCAGAGCATTTGAGTCGGATTTACATTTGCTCATCGGCCGATTAAGCCAGGGCCGGCTGATTTGCTTGCTATTCAGACGGAATGTCCGATGTGCAACCGGCATTCGCTCCTTGTTGGCTAAATCTGCCGCCAAACAACAATCGTTGCAGTCGCTCTTGGCTATGTAGTCAAGGCTACAACACTAACATCAGAACTAAGCAGCAAAAGCCGCACGCTATAATACATGTAACTGAGATGTCCAAGTGACGCGTTTAAGCGCGGTGTTGTCGCTGCATTTGGCGAGTCTCGGGCCGAGGGTACATGCATATTGATCGAAATTGCTAGGCTGCACATAATTACGAGACCGATGAGCGCTTTATACTCCCGATTATAATTGAGACATCCCCGATTTATTAGTCTTGAAATCCGCTATGAGCGATGTTTAACCGGCTAATTCAGCAGGACAAACTAATCGGTTTTCACAATAACAACTACATAACATATTCGATACTGCACAGTAGATAGTAAGCGTGAAGTAAGTGTAACAAAGTCTGCGCTTCCAGACCAAGCGCTGCGGCCCATTTATTTATTTTAAAAAATGATACACCAGCGCTCAGATGTACACTTTTCATTCACGGTGGGATGTATTAGGAATAGTTTTCATTCACGGCTGGCAGAAATGAATCGCCCTTATATATCCATCGCTATGTAGCTCGATGCAAGGCGGCCAAGGCCTTTTCTTATTGTTTCTATTAAAAAAGAAAAAAAAACGACATTGCAACATAATTAAATAAAATTTATTAATGCAGGGGTGGGGGGTCTTGCGTCTTTAGTGACGCCACATTTTGCTGTGGACATAGATTTCTAATCGCATCAGCTGCGTGATACGCAGCGACGAAGACCCGCTACTAAACGACTTCAAGTTTGAGTGTGACTTCAACGGTGAATCTAGTGTTTAGTGTTTAGACAACTAGACAGATACGTTTAGAGCGACAGCTACGGCCATGTACCAAAATACAGTGCGCTCGATAAATTATTTTGAAAGTCAAGCATTTTAAAGGTTAGTCTTGTGCAGATGTATTCCATTCGTATTGCAGAAAGTAGTACCATACTGTAGATATTGCGCTTGCGCTCTTCTATGAAGTTTTCGGGTGATGTATGGGAGAGAAATCAAAGCTGAAAATTGGATGTCACTACTACCCAGAGGTACGAAGTAGCTTAACATGTGTATTTCACGATAATGCACATATTCCCAAGGCTTCTTTACGTCACAACATGGGCATTTTAATGTTTTAATTTTCTTAAAAAGAAATGGCGGCTATAAGCAATAACTTTTACGAACAGCGCTAAATCTGAAACTAAATCTGTCTTACATTGCTCAACTTTTTGTTTCAACTTGCCTGGGCAATGGTGTAGTGCCTTCGATCTTGTATAAAGGCACACCCCTTCCGATCACCGGTGGGGCTTGTGCGTGCTGCTTTATTTGGAGCTACATAAATACCACTACAGGTAGTTGTAAAACGTATGAAGCGTGCGTGTGGCTGGGCCTTCGTACTATATTACCACATGCTCTGCGGCAATAACAAATTCAAGGAATAGCGCGCTATAGCTGAACGCGCATATCATGCTAAACAAACAAAAAGAAGAACTACTAGCGGCTTGTTGGTTGTAGGTACTTAAAAAAATTGGAATACAAATTAGATCATCGATGCGTAAGTTGTGTTAACATTTCTAATTGCAGGACCCCGTCTAAAAGTCTAACCGCTAATCCAGTATTACCGTAGCTTAAACATTACAGTTTCGCCATTTGCACGAGTCGCCAATCGAAGCAACTCCGCAGTATCTTCTTGTCCTGCCCCATTGCGTTCTCATCGTCGCAATGTTCGCATGGGGCTATCTTCTTAATTTTGTTGCCTCTCTTTTCTTACGTACGTTTCGGCACCAGTTAGGTGGCTCTAATTATGCGCTCTTATTCAGATAGCTTTCAGCTTTGATTTCTCTCCCATACATCACCCGAAAACTTCATAGAAGAGCGCAAGCGCAATATCTACAGTATGGTACTACTTTCTGCAATACGAATGGAATACATCTGCACAAGACTAACCTTTAAAATGCTTGACTTTCAAAATAATTTATCGAGCGCACTGTATTTTGGTACATGGCCGTAGCTGTCGCTCTAAACGTATCTGTCTAGTTGTCTAAACACTAAACACTAGATTCACCGTTGAAGTCACACTCAAACTTGAAGTCGTTTAGTAGCGGGTCTTCGTCGCTGCGTATCACGCAGCTGATGCGATTAGAAATCTATGTCCACAGCAAAATGTGGCGTCACTAAAGACGCAAGACCCCCCACCCCTGCATTAATAAATTTTATTTAATTATGTTGCAATGTCGTTTTTTTTTCTTTTTTAATAGAAACAATAAGAAAAGGCCTTGGCCGCCTTGCATCGAGCTACATAGCGATGGATATATAAGGGCGATTCATTTCTGCCAGCCGTGAATGAAAACTATTCCTAATACATCCCACCGTGAATGAAAAGTGTACATCTGAGCGCTGGTGTATCATTTTTTAAAATAAATAAATGGGCCGCAGCGCTTGGTCTGGAAGCGCAGACTTTGTTACACTTACTTCACGCTTACTATCTACTGTGCAGTATCGAATATGTTATGTAGTTGTTATTGTGAAAACCGATTAGTTTGTCCTGCTGAATTAGCCGGTTAAACATCGCTCATAGCGGATTTCAAGACTAATAAATCGGGGATGTCTCAATTATAATCGGGAGTATAAAGCGCTCATCGGTCTCGTAATTATGTGCAGCCTAGCAATTTCGATCAATATGCATGTACCCTCGGCCCGAGACTCGCCAAATGCAGCGACAACACCGCGCTTAAACGCGTCACTTGGACATCTCAGTTACATGTATTATAGCGTGCGGCTTTTGCTGCTTAGTTCTGATGTTAGTGTTGTAGCCTTGACTACATAGCCAAGAGCGACTGCAACGATTGTTGTTTGGCGGCAGATTTAGCCAACAAGGAGCGAATGCCGGTTGCACATCGGACATTCCGTCTGAATAGCAAGCAAATCAGCCGGCCCTGGCTTAATCGGCCGATGAGCAAATGTAAATCCGACTCAAATGCTCTGACTCTGTAAGTCGTCCTAGGTAGTAATCTTGAGTATAAATCGAGGTACCCCAGTCTAATTAGGAGGTCGGATTTATCAAATCGGGGGTTGTCGGTCTTATTAAGCTACTAAATCGGCGGATTAACAATCCAATAAGACATTCTGATCGGTTTCCACAATAAATCTCTTGCAAACAGAGAAGTCGTTGTGTGAAAAGCGCCACTGCACCCGTATATTTTCTTACCTCGTCATATATTTCTGTCTTGTTACTAATATTGTTTGAATAAACGAATTCGCTCGGTCTGTCTACTTGTGTGTACTTTACTAAAATACCTTTAGGAAGGCGCAAACCTTATGCATACGATGGACGCGGTGGTGCGCCGAGTCCACGCAGCACAGTAGTGAAAAACTTTCACATTCGCCACCTGAATGAAAACTTCGAAAGCTTTTCCCCGCAGCAAAAACAGTGTGACGCATACAGTAGTAACAGAGACAACTTCAAAAACCTTGTGCAAACGCTTCGTAGTTATCAATTGGTCGGTTTGGGAAAAGCTGTCCAAGTGTCAAGAGTGCTTTCCGAGCAGCTGTCCTCACTAAGTGCGATTAGTTTCCGAATTTACGGTATTTTATCGCCAGCCATTTCCCAGCGAAGAAGAAGAAGTGCGCAATGTATTTTGACGGCGCGGACGAGGACTTTGAGCCGCGTAAAAGGCGTCGCTGCCGCACGTCCAAGAAGAAGCGACTGAGGTTGAAACAGCGCGCGAGTCTCGAGCCGAAAGAGGAAGGGCCCCAAAGGCACCAGAGCGAAAATAACCAGCAGCTCGCGAACGAGACGCGAAAAGAGAGTGGAAACCAAGAAAAAGAACCGTCTCAAGCTCAAGAAGATATACACGAGAGCAAACCACAACGACAGCAAGAGGGCCCTGAACAAGTTGACGATGGACCGGAAGGTGATCATGGCGATGGCGATGGCGAGGACGAGGAGATGACGGAGTACGAGCGCAAACGCCGCACAAATATTCTGCGTAACCAGGTGTACCTGAAACAGGCCGGCGTGTCTGCAGCAAAACGTGCGACTCGAACTGCTATAGCTCTTGAAGTGAACCAAGGAGCGAGCAAAGCACAAAAGCGAGTGCGTCTGCCGACTGCGCCACCAGCTCGGAAGTCGCGTCGTCTGCGGGGCAAGAAAGCGGAGCCGACTCAGACGGGAGGGCCCCAGTTCGTGTGGACTGAACAGCAAACATCAAGTGGCGACGTGATCCACGTACTCAGCAAAACGAATAAAACGCCACTCGCGGCTACACTCAGGAAGCTCATAAATAAATAAACGACGCGAGCAAGGCGTTCCTAGAAGTGTAGATAAGGTGCGAGCGGCAAATCCTCCCTCTCGTACTTCTCTCGCAGCTTCAAATACCCCCCAGTGTTACTACGCAAGCTGAGACGGTGGAAGTGTAAGGCGAATCAATCAGCGCACGGGGCAGCAGCGTCAACTCGATACGGTTCATCAGCACCCGAGTCTTGATAGGTACGTTTTGCTTATTGCGGTGAAAGGCGGTGGTGGTATGAAGACGAGCTCATTTTTCCTGCATCTCTAGCTCCATCGCCACGGCAACGCTGGACAGGACTGTGTATTTGTGGGACGTCTACTGACACAAACTGCGAACTTATCTCTGTGAGGTGGCAAATGGCGGGTGACAATGCGCCAGGAGCTATCTATCGACTTGCTACGAAGCGCTTGATTACGCTCAAGCTGCTAGCACCGGAAAACTGCCCCTCTGGCGCGGCAAGAAGATAGTCAGACTGGCGATGCGCGCAAACCGCAAGTTGGATCGGCAGTTAAAGTTATAAGGTCTTCTGCCAGTTCCGTACCGTCCTTCGAACTTGCGGGCTTGCTGTGGCATTGAATTGTCCATTCTGAAATCTGATTGCACCCGCTAAATCTGCGCGTTTAGGCTGAATTTATGCACTTCACGCTGGCCTGTGTCTATTTCGCAGAACTTCTTGGTATTGTTTTGAAAATCTTGTTGCTTTGGAGTGAGCTGCCAGTTTCCTGCCTCTTTTTGATAGTACGTTTGTATGCAATGCAAATCCTGGAGACTCCTCACTGGAAATTGCATGTGACGCTGGATAAATCAACCAATGGACTGCGAGATTTTAACAAGGAGAATATGCTAATTGGCTAAAACAAGTAGGCACGGAACTGGTTGTAGGCACGCAACTGGAACTTTACCTTATATGCAACTAGAACTTCGTGTGAATGGTTCAGTCGCTTAGCCTGTTTAGCCGCTCGAAGGGCGCGCTTCTCCCGCCTTTTCGCTTCTTGGTCATCTTCGTTTCCCACTGCAGTCCGAGCTGCAAGCTTGACCGTTGATACACCAATTTGGTGCTAGAAGGCCTGGTAACGCAAGATATTTTCGCGTCGCTGGTGTTTGGACTCCGCCAACGCCGTCTTTCCACGCCGCTTTCTGCTCTGGAGCTTGCTTCCGTCGTCATGATCGCTGTTACTCTCATCTTCACTCTCGTCGCCTTCCTCCTCTTGATAGTCGCTGTCATCCTGGCTCGACACTTCAGACTCTTCGTCGCCACCATCACTATATGTCCCCCCCCCCTGGTCGCCCTGATCACTGCTCTCCTCAGCTTTGGGTCATATTGGCTACAGGAATTCACTTGGGCGCTCTGAAGACTTGGATATCGTCCTAAAAACTGTGCGTCGTAACGCAGTGTACGCGTACTCTGCGTATTCCTCCATTAAAAAAAAGCCTCAAAATGTGTTCCTATTCTTTTCAGCAGGTAGAGCTTCAATACGTATGCTCATCACCAGGTTTCGTGACGTCTGCCACATACAAAAGGCAACTTTACCCTGGCCACAATGCACAAGGCGCTGAGTGTCGGGTGCCGCCGTGCGCTGGTCGCTACGGGTCGTTCTCGGGCTTTTTCTTCGCGGAGCTCCCTCCCGGATGGCTTTAGGAGTCCGCAGGCGGTTGCAGACGCGGTTGCAGCAGCGTTGGCGGCCGAGAACGACGCCGAGGGCGCCGCCAGACGCAGCAAGAGCCAAGCGCCAGCGGATCCCAACGCCGCGGCACGACTGGAGCGCCGCCGCTTGGACGGAGACGTGATCGCCACGCAGAGCATCTCCGTGCAGCAGCTGATGCACCCGAAGAACACTCCGGACTGGCAGCTGATCAAGCCCGAGCACTTCGAGAGGGTGCCGACCCCCAAGGACTGGCACAAAGGGCTCGAGCAGCTGCAGAAGCGCATCGGCGTGCAGTTCCAGGACGTGACGCTGCTGAAGAGCGCGCTGACGCACCACGGCTGTCTGCCCATGAACCCCGTTCCGGAGGACGTCCCCGTGGTGCGACTGTCGAACCGCAGTCTGGAGTTCCTTGGGGACTCGCTGCTGGGAGCGGCGGCGGCTGCATATGTCTATCAGATGCTGCCGAGGCACCAAGAGGGGCAACTCTCGCGCGCCAAGTCGGCGCTGGTGAAGAACGAGACACTGTCGACTATTAGCAAGGAGTTGGGCATCACGGATCTACTGCTGTGGCCGATCGAGTTCAAGGAGGCGAGAGCGGCACCGTTCATCGTCAAAGGACGGGTCACCATTGCAGCGGGCGCGGTTGAGTCGCTGATCGGGGCCATCTACTTGGACCAGGTACGAGGTGCAGATCTTCTTTGCAGTATGGTGTTTGAGCTGATGGATGTGTGTTTTGTTGACAGGGCATGGAGACAGCGATGAACTTCGTGGCCACGCAGATTCTTCCTCGCTCGGTGGAGTACGCGACTCGCGACGTCATTTGGGAGCCCATTGTCGAGCTGCAGAACCTGCTTCAAGGCCACTACTTTGGCACACCAGTTTACAAGTACGGAATGGGACATTATTCATCGCGAAAAACAGGATCAGTACTAACTTTTGTTCTTGTTCGTAAGATATCTGCCAGCACCAGTGAACTCTGGCAAGTACACCGTCGAACTATACGTCAAAGGAAGGGTAAGAAAGATGCATTTTATACGCAGTGTTTCCTGGGCTCCGTACTAACCATCGCCTGGTTTCCTTCTTCAGCCCATTTTGAAAGCCTCCGGAGCCTCGTACAAACTGGCCCGCGGTCGTGCAGCAGAGGCCGTTTATTGGCATTTTGAAAAGCTGCTTGGCCCCGTACCATAAAGCATCCGAGCTTGTCGTCTAAGTCTTTTAGATTGATTACTTTAGATGGCGTTGCTTTCCCAACCTTTTGCCAATCAACTTTTCAGTCGCATGCAACCGTTGGCAACCGTCACGGGGTACTAAAGCCAGCAGGGGAAAGTGACACGGGATCGAATTGTGTGCAAGAAGAGTATATCTCAATGTGAGTGCGTGCGTAGGCTCTTAATCCTCGGTACCTCCACTTAGAACTCGGCCTCGTCGCTAGACTCGCCGTCATTGTCGTCGTCGTCGTCGTCGTTTTTGCCCTTGGCCGCGCCGGCAGGTGCAGAGCCCGTAGCGGCCGCGATCTCCTCAGAGGCCAGTGCCTCCGCAGCCACCGCCGCACGACGACGAGAGCGCGGGATGATGTTGGTCGTGTCCACGCCGATCAGGTCGTCCTCCGTCATCTTGAGCTCGGACTCGGACTCGTCGCCGCTGTCGCTGTCGTCGCTGTCCGTCCGCCGCTTCTTCTTCTTGGGGGCCATGTCCTCCTCCTCCTCATCGTCCTCGTCGTCATCATCGTCCTCTCCTCCCTCCTCGGCGTCCTCGTCGTCCTCATCGTCATCGTCTCCTCCCTTGTCTTCTTCCTCCTCGTCCTCCTCCTCTTCCTTCTCCTTCTTGGCCTTGCTCTTGTTCTTGGGGGACTCCTTGAAGAACGACGTGATCTTAGCGTCCGCGGGCACCTTTCTCTTCTGGCCAGCGACCTCCTTCTCAGCGCTGCAAGGATTGCACAAGACACAGCGGCGTTAGACGGGATTAGAGCAGTGGTAACACTCCAGCGCTGGATCGCAAGCGGATTAGAGGCTCGTACGGCTTGGCTACGGCTTTCTCGTCGCTGCCCATGTTGCTACAGGTACTTAGGATGCTAGTGGAGCTGGTGCGCGGGTCGGTGGGCTGCTGGCGGACGCAGGAGACGCGGAATGGAGCGGAGCGAGAGGCAGTTGGGCTCGGCGCGGGGAGTTGCGGGACTGAGCTGTTGGCTCGGGGGCGCCCAAAAGTGCACCACACTAAAAATAGCCGGTTGGAAAAGGTACAGTGTACCGGATCACTTCAACTTGCCTTTTATGTAGCCATGTAGACCTAGACTGATGGTGTTATCGACGATGTCCAAGTTTGTTTGCTGAGTCTCGTTCTTAGTTGGCAAGGAGACTGTTCTCATCTTTCCAGTGGAATTAATATTTTCTCTCTGGATTTGGGGTTTGTTTCTGGTCGAGATTGCTTTGAAGAGACGCAGCGACTGCCGTTTATAGCGTCGCAGCACAACGCGGCGCGGGTGGATACAGCATGGAGTCCGATGCTTCAGCTGCAGCTGAGGAACCCATTGCTGTTGATGAAGGGGTCAAGGTTGAGATCGTTGTGCCAACGGTGACGCCTGCCCCTGTCGTGCAGGCTTACCGAGCCCGGTACAATGAAACGATCGCTCCTCCTGGCGGCCCGCCGTCTCGAGTGGTAAAGTTGTGTATTGCCAGTTCTTGGATACCTGAGAGTGGAAAACCCGCTGACAAGGTTGTGCTGGTGGTACTCTGCGGTAGATTCGGCCACCTAACGACTTTCTGCCCGAGTCCAAGCGAGCAGACCAGATCGAAGATGTCGAAGAGGACCTCGAAGTTGACATGGAGGAGCTCAAGGCCGCAGTGCACGCCTACAACGTCGACTTCCAGGCGCGCATTGTACGTCAGGCATTGAACTTATCAACCAAAGGATATAAGAAACTAAACGCTTTCATTTCACTATAGGACGCTGTCAAGCAACGAGGCCGCGACCTTGAGGCAAAGCTCGGCTCGGAGCACGAGGACATGATGAGCTCCATTGAGAACTTGCGGGTGGGCTTCAGGAAGCAGTTCCAGACCGCCTTCCTCACACTCGAGCAGAAGACGCTCTCGCATTTCGCCAAGCTGGAGGCACAGGAGATCACCTGCCAAGAGAAAAAGTGCGTCGTTGCTTTAGCTTATGCTTTTAGCTAGCTAACCTGTGGGACTTTTGATCTCCATCAGGCTACACGAGTGTGAATCGGAATTCTGCACCTTTGCGTACACGACGGTGCCCGAGATCATGGAGAAGCTGCAGGGCACCATCACCCGCAAGCTCGAGAAGAACCACGAGACCTTCGACATCGAGAACGCCAAGATCCAGAAGCGCGAGAAGAAGACGCTGCACGCGCTGGAGAGCAACGAGCGCAAGACGGACGCGAGCTTCCGCACCGAGACTGCACGCCGCGTCGCCAAGTTCCAGGAGCGCGAGGAGGAGTTCCACCACGTCATGCGCGTTGACAACCGCAGCGTCGAGCGAGACCAGTCTTCACACATGCGAGGGCTCGTGGCGCTCCGTGCACAACTGCGCGCTGAGAGTGGGCTGCGCGAGAAGGAGGACCTGGAGATCCTCGACAATTTGTCGTCGTCCTTCGGCCGCCTGCAAGCTAGCATCCTCGAGAACCTAGGAGAAGACACCACCGCAGCATGAACACAACTACCAATAGAGACGTAAAGATCCACAGAACTCGAGAGCAGGAACGGCTAAAGGATGTGAATATTGGATTGGAAGGTCGTAGGCGTCTCATGATGCTCGATCAGGCGGCCTGGACGGCCGTCTCCGCACGCTTTCGCCTGTGTCGCCAGTCGTCGCTGTCACCTAAGGAGCTCCACATTCCACTTTCCGGTTCGTCTCCAACGTCTTCCACGCTCCCCGTCACCGTCTTCCTGTCGCTTCGCTAGCAAGCTGTTGATTTTTTACCCCAAGCTGCCTGTTCCTCTGTTCCCCTCGAGTGGTCGAGCGTACTTAGTTGGTGGCGGCCTTCTTCGACGTAGCCGACGAGCCCTCGCGGAAGCCGTTCTTGAACTTGCGCTGGACGTTCTTCAGGTGGCGCATGCGGCCAGTGCCAGTGGTGCGGCGACGCAGGGCCTTCTGGCTCCAGTTGTCTGCAATATCCGACACGCAACAGCGAGGTCTCTATCAGTCACCTGCCCAGAATGACTTCAAGTCGTCCGAAAATCTGTCGCGGAGTACTTACACTTGCGCATCTTAGCAGCGGGGTAGCCACACGAAGAGCAGGTGCTCTTCTGGATGTGGTAAGAGCTGCGCCCACACCGTCTGCAGATGGTGTGGGTCTTGTTGTGGCGCATACCGAAGCTCTGCGTACCTTTCGTCTACATTGACACAAGCAGAAACAGCGTCAGTCTCTCTGTCCCTGTTACCAGCGTCCCAATCGCTATCGCGCGCAGTATTGCGACTGCATCCGTCTCCGCCTGTGCGTTGGGTCATCGCTGTCCCTCCACAGAGACGCAGCTAGTTCCTGTTCTGATTGACGGGCGCATTCTGCTGAAGCCGCTGCTAATGTTGCGCGGATCTTGCGCTGACGCTGAGCAAGCGGAGACGGAAGCGGACGAGCTCGACACCGCGCCATGATGCGCTGCGTCGGCCTGCTACACAGAAAGAAGCCGGGCGGACCGTACCATCTTGGATTCGGGCTTGGGACTTTAACGCGGAGCGGAAGGAAGGGTAAAATAAGTCTAGCGGAGGCGGGGAACGCTGCGGCGCGTGGATGGCCATACAAACCGGCCTTCAAAACGAGGCCCATACAAAAGCCAAGTCAGCGAGAGCCCCGCTTCACTCGGACCAACCAAATGCAGGCGGGCTAGGGCGGGCCCCTGCAGCGCCCATTGGCCAAAACTGAGTGGCTCCTGATCAAATGTTGCGCCAGGGTTGCACGTATGTGGCGCACCTAAAATTACACGTTCGAGAATTACGCTTGAAGAGCGCTTGCCATACCAAACTGCTCGATAACACCGTTCTATGTAGCCATATCCACCGGCTAGACCCGCCGTCGGCGATGGCGTCCGTCGAGCAGCATCGGATGCCGCGTGCTACAGCGCCGCTACAACACTAGGTCGGCAGTAATGTGTACATGTATTATACGCAATTTATTACAATAAATACAATGTAGTACCATGAATATGGTGAGTAAGCAGCGAGCTCAGTAGCTCGAGATGGACTCGTAGAAGTCCACCACCCGCGTGTCCGCCAGTAGCCGCCCGCCATTCTTGTCGCGCACCCGCGCGCGTAGACGCAGGCCTTCCAGTGAACGCACGCGCGACAACGCCACGTAGGCCTGGCCGAACTCGAACACGCGCGACAGGTCCAGCACGGCCGCGTCGAAGGACAGCCCCTGGCTCTTGTGGATGCTGATGGCCCAGGCCAAAGCCAACGGCAGCTGCCGTCGAGATGCCAGCACAGTATCCGCGACGCTGACAGAGAACTCCTCCTGCCCGATGATCTCCGTCACGCCGTTGGAGAAGCGGACGATAGGCAGATTTGACTGCGGCGTGAAACCCTCCACAATACCACGCGAGCCATTCACCAGGCCGCGTGTGTGGCTGAGCGTCTTGATTAGCAGGACCCGTGCGTTCTCTAAACAATGGAGATAACACAGTCGTAGGGAACGTTAGTAAGCTTGCACACTTCATGAAGGTACCGCATGCAATAAACCGCCATCTTACTCTTCAACGACAGCTTCGCCGCGGCAGGGCACGCGCTAAGGAACTCCGTTTTACCCCTATTGTGTAGAAATGACAGCCAGGATGAGTGTTAGTTAGTGAAATCAATGCTTCTCGTCGTGTAAATTGCACGCACCGATCCGCTGAGACGTAGTTGAATTTCTTCCCTCCCAGCTCGTCGAGGGCCCGAGTATTGGTCTGTCGACACAGAAAGACAAACAGTAAGTATCCACTGATCTTGCAACAATGGAGCGTCAATGAAGCTTACCCGCAAAACATCGTCGTTGTGAGAGAATATGTGGATGGCATCGTCGTTGTCGCTTTGAGCACTCGGCTTATAGCGCTCGTTGAGTTTGTTGATCATCGCAGGTGTGGGTCTTCCAACCCGGAAGGCGTTTAGAATGCGCACGAACTCGTTGTCACGCTGGCGGAAGATTTCCTTGAGCACAACCGTTTCGGTGACACCTCTGACCCACGCGCTACTTTCGAAGCAAAGCAGTGGTGGCGGTGGTGCAGCTTCACCGGCTTGGCCTCGCGCACGTCGCCCAACTGGTGGCAGCTGGAAGAAGTCGCCCGAGAGAATAAGCTGGATTCCACCGAAGAACGCCGAGTTGCGGCGAATCTGTCTTGCGACGGCCTCCAGGTCCTCAAAAAGCTGTCCGTCCAGCATAGAAATCTCATCGATGACAAGCACACGCACCAGTTTCCACCGAGCCACAGCGTCTTTCTTGCGTGCAATCTGTTTGAGGAGTTCCTGCCTCGAGGTGTGGGCGCGTGGGTCGATGCCAGCGAAATGGTGGAGCGTCATGCCTCCAATATTGTACGCAGCAATACCGGTGGTGGCAGTGGCAAACACGCGCCCCATTGCATGTCCGCATCCGTGCTTCAATAAATGCTGGAGCAGGAACGACTTGCCAGTGCCATCACTGCCCGTGAAGAACACGTTTTTGCCTCGCGCAACCAGCTCCAGCACGCCCTCCTGCTCCGCTGTCAAGGTAGTGTTCCTGTGGTCCGACCGCAGCGGGGACGTGGCATGATGCGACGTCTTTTGCCGTTGACGTCTGTCAGTACCGGACCCTGGTGACTGCGAGCTGTTGGTCAAATCTGTCAGCGCACTGCGAGAACGCTTGACACCAGCGCGGCGGTCGTGCACTGGAGTCGACGGTGGAGCTGCCGTGGTCTTCCTTGCTGCTGGTACCGATGCAGCAGCAACAACCGGAGACTTGGAGATGCCGCCCGACCGAATGCAAAAGTCCCGCAGCGCCACCATCTCGTCCGGGTCTCCTTCGCGCAGGTTAAACTGGGTAATCCGAGTCCGCTCGCGCCTGCAATACACCGCCAGTACTCGATCGATATACAGCATACAGCGCATGCACTCCGCGCATGTGTGTGGGGTATCAACACGAACCTGATGAGCGCCAGCTTGCCCGCGGCTGCGAAGCTCGAGTAGACCTCGTACTTGTGCGCCTGGACCTTGATGGCCTTGTGAAGTGGCGGGTCGTCGCTCATCACCTCCAGTCCACCGCGGCGCCGAATCAGCTGGCAGTCGCACAGGCAAGAGGTTAGTTGGGCTTGAGCAGCGCTGGCTTGTGTGGGGCATTGGTGATGCAAAAGTCGAACACACGCACCATTGCTCTTGGATAGAGCATCGAGGAGAGGTTGCGGCCGGTGGATCCGTCCGCCAATTGCAGCTCCACCGTGCACCGCACTGCCATCTCACCACCGGCAATTGCAGTGCAATGCGTACAGCTACCGGTAGACGAAGGGGGACGGTAGTTGACACACTCGGGTGCACTTCAGCTTTGAAGTTTTGAACTTTTGAACGTTGAATGCTGACACCAATTTTTGCAATAGTCGTCACTGTGAAATTTAGGTTTCGTTTTGTAATGTGATGATTGGAAATATACCAACACATTGGTACTTGCATATTATTGGTTGGTTATGTTGAAGTGTCATTTGGACTGACTGCGGTCTGCAGTCTCAGCATCACTCGTTTTGGCCGGAAGACTTGCGCAATGAAAAGATAGCAGGTGCTACGAAGTGTAGAATCGAGTGATATGGGACTGCATCGATGCTATGACCGCAAAGTCGAATGAAGTTGGATGCACACGAAATCGGGATAGCCACTGCTACTTTGCATAAAGCTATAGCGGTATGTCGTCGTACCTATCCGACTCCGTGATCACACCGATGCTATTGTGAAGAACCACACTCATTGCCCTATCGACTGGCTGCAACGAGAGCCGCACATGAACGCCAGGCCAACGTTTCGCTCGACTCTGTCAGTACTGACAGACAGACTCGAGCATGAGTGCTGACCCATAATAATAAACTCCGAAATACTGTAAGAGAATAAACGATCGATGCCGATCGCTGGTAGAAGCTCGGCTCTGTGTTCGTGAATATTTGAACCCATCCCAAGCTAGCGCCATCCGATGGAATGACGCGAGAGTAGCTTACTCTTCGATCGCTATTTAGTTTCGACATCCCCGGAACAATCAACACGGCGATCGTCTCACCGAACGCTCGACGCTCGCCACCATTCATCACGCACACCGCTAAAGCAGCACGACTCCATCCCCAAATGCCAAATGTCAACGCCTCGACGTCACAGCGCGCAGCTAAGCTTATGGCGAGTATATGTGCTGACACGGCCCAGCTGCTTCCTCCCGCCCAACACCAGTCGTCAGCCCCAACCGCCGATGTTGAAGTTGGCCCGTCACTCTCGCGGACTCCCCCGCCGCACTGCCGTCTTCGCTACAACCGCGGCACCGCATTATCCATCTCGCCGAGCATCGCGCACGTCCAACACTCTCGCTCAAAATGCCCCGAGCCTCCATCAGTAGCAGCAGCGGCAGCGCGCGCAAGGACGCGGACCAGCGCTTCGTGTTCCTGGACCTGGACTCGCTGCTGGCGGTGGCCCACGCGCACGTGCTGGCGCACGAGGCGCAGTTCCACACGGAGCTGGCGCGCTTCGGCTCGGACGTGGCGCTGGCCCCGGAGAAGCTCACGGTGCTGCTGAACGACCAGCAGCCGGCGCGCGTGCAGTGCTGGCGAGGCACGTACTGCGCCAACCCGAACGCGGCCGAGGCCAAGGCGCTCGAGGGCGTGCGCAGCGACGGCGGCACTGCCGTCGACTGGAAGCTCACGCAGAAGGGCACGCCGCAGCACCCGACGCTCGAGAAGATGCTCAAGCGGCATCTGGCCAAGGCCGGCGGCGGTGGCTCTGCTAAAAAGACCCTCGTGCTGGCCACAGGCGCCCTTAATAAGAGCCTCAAGAGCTGCGTCGACGCCTACATGAAGGCGCAGTGGCGCGTGCAGCTCGTGACGCTCGAGGCGTGCTACAAGGCCGCCAAGGACTGGAAGTTCACGGAGCTCGAGGGCTTCAGCACCAAATTCATGGACAAATACCTCAAGAAGCTGCTCACAGGGAAGCACAGCGCCTCCAGCAGTAGTAATAAGGACTTTGAGCGCAAGGCGAGCTCGCCCAGTCTCCGGCCAGAGCAGACGGCGCGGCAGCGGCTGCAGCAGCCCCGTAAAGCCTCTGGACGCGCCACCGCTGCCGCTGGGGGATTATTATCAGGACGGCAAGCGAGCCATGATGCTCGAGCAGGAGACGAGCGACATTGAGCGACGCAAAGCCAGGTTAGCAGGCTTCCCGACGGGCAAATACGCTGTCGGCAGTCGCCATCGACATGTTTTTATGAATCTCGACAACATTGCGGGCGCCGTGTGCAATAGTCAGTGGCTGTATCAACGTATTGAGGGCGCGCGCAGCGGCTACGACGTGCGGCTGAATTTCCGGGCGCTGACGGAGCGCGTGTGTGGCAAGAAGGCGAGTCTGGTCAAGCGCCGACTGGCGGCGTACCGCAAGATGCCGCGCGAGTTGGCGCTGCCGCTGCAGGAGTTCGACTGGGAGATCAACGCGCTGAGCTTGAGCTCCAGCGGGAACAGGGGGCTGTACTACGTGCTGCTGGATCTGCTCGAGACGGCAGGCGCGGCCAAGCACAAGAACACGCTGGTGCTGGTGATGGGCGACGGCGCGCTCGGAGGCAGCGGCGCGGACCAGAAAGAAGCGACCAAGGAGCTGCTGACCAAGTTCCTCGAGAAGAACTGGTTCATCGAGATCCACTCGTGGCTGCACGCGCTGAACGACTGGTTCTTGGACATACAGGAGCAGCATCAGTACCGCGTTGCTGTCAAGCCGCTGGACGACGCCATTCGTGACCTGGTGTACTTGAAGCAGGACGAGGAAGAGGTGTGGGTGGAACCAGTGTGGCACGATGCGTCGGGTCGCCACCACGAAGCAGCCGATCCAGCGCTCTACAACTCGCCGTTATCGCAGTCTCCACCTGCTCCATCCGCGTGGGGGTCCACTGCTATTCCCGCCTTGGCGCTGTTCCCAACGACCCCGCTCCTGACGCTGGAGCAGAAGCTGGAGCAGAGAATGAGGCTCGAGAACGAGCGCAAAGATCTGCTCGAGCGCTTGCAGAGGAACCAGGAGGCGCTGGACGCGCTAGAGCTCGAGACGTGGTCGATGCAGATTCTGCAGCAGCAAGAACTGGCGCGCGTGGCACAACAAGCGAGTGACAAGCAACTGGCGATTCGCATGGCAGAAGAGGAAGAGATGCAGTTGAAGCTCCTGCGCGAGTACGAAGAGACTCAAGAAGAGCAACCGTGGAGCTGGGCCTAATACCGCGAACCCGGTCTTGCCTTGCACGCACGAGGCGGAGCTTCTCTTCTCCTGAATTATCGCCGTGGTCGTATCCAAATATACGTCACCATTTCACTTGATTCGCGCGATATTGACCGTCGCCTTTCCCAACGACAGGGTGACAACCAAGAATCTGACAACGGTTTGTTGAGGGCGTACACGTTGATCAATCCCTGCGATTCGCTTGCTTCACAATGTGTTGCTAACTGGTGATTTTTCATCCGACAGACATCATGAAGCTCAAAAGCGCCAAGACTTTGCTGGACCACGTACGCTCCAGCGAGGACGAGCGAAAGCTCGTCGACAAGTTGCGTGACATCGGACTGGACCAGTACATCGAGTTGCCTCAGATCGCCGTCATGGGCGACACCTCCAGCGGAAAATCCTCGCTGCTGTCGGCTCTGTCGGGCGTCTCCTTCCCGTCCTCGGACCAGCTCACGACCAGGTGCCCCACGCAGCTCGTCCTCACTCGCGCCGGCACTTTTCGAGGCACCGTCCGACTCGTCCGATTCCAGTCTGGCAACAACAGTGAGAACGACGACGGGGAGGAGAAGGCCGACCTGCAACGCCTGGAAGACGTCCCCGACGCCATCACCAAGCTCACGCAGAAGCTGGTGGACGAAGGCCAGTACATCAGCGACGACCAGATCGTGATCGAGATGTGCGGACCCGACCGGCCGAACCTCACGCTCACGGATCTGCCGGGCCTTGTGCGCACGGTTGGCGACCACGAGGACCAGAGTATCATCCCGAGGGTGCGGCAGATGGTGGACCGGTACATGCAGCAGGAGCGCACCGTGATCATCGCCGTGGTGCCGGCCAACGTGGACATGCACAACACGGAGATCCTGCAGGCGGCGCAGGAGGCGGACCCGAACGGCACGAGGACCATCGCCGTGGTGACCAAGGTGGATCTGGTGGACGCTGGCGCCGAGCTGGCGGTGCACGAGCTGCTGCTGAACAAGAAGAAGCGCATGCACCTGGGCTACCACGCAGTCAAGTGTCGGAGCCAGCGCGAGTTGACCAAGGGCACGAGCATCGAGAAGGGCGTGGCGAACGAGTTGGCGTTCTTCGGTCAGCACGAGTACTGGCGCAAGCTGCCGACGCATCTGTGGGGGGTCCCAAGGTTGAGCGAGCGGTTGGTGTCGATCTTGCAGGACAACATCCGACGTTCGTTGCCGAAGGTGATCGTGGAGATCAGCACGCGCATGGCTGAGACTCAGGAGTTACTGAGGTTGGGCACTGCGATGAAGTCGCCGAGTTCTCAGCGTACCCAATTCGGGAGGTGGGTCAACCAGTACTTGCGCTTAATGGAAGCAGCAATGTCCGGGGAGTATGAACAAATTCATACCGTTCTTGGGGCATCAAGCACTCCGGCGGAATTGCCTGAAGCACGTTTGCGAGCAATTTTGAGGCAAAAAGAGCTCATCTTTCGATCGGAAGTCGAGGCTACTCAGGCAAACGGAGTTCTTGGATCAGGTGACTCAACGAAATCCAGTCAAGAGAGAACGGATGTTCTAGTTGGGGACAGTGTCGCTGTGAAGCTTGGTCGTCACAACTCCATAACATGTAAGGTACTCCAGACCCGCGGTACCGATGTGTTGTGCGACGAGTTCCCACACGAATGGCTCGGAGCTTCTCGTTGGTCTCTCGCTTCGGGTACAACCGATGATGGTCAGACCGACGGATCAGCAACGCTGAAGCAGTTCATCCAGGCGAATCGGGGCGACGAACTCGCCATTTTCCCCTCGTACCGAGTGTTTTGCAGCTGTGTCCAGCGCTGCGTGAGAGAATGGGAGCTGCCTGCCACCAAGCTACTCGAGCACTACCACACTCAGACGAGGTCAACTTCGCATCAGTTGATCTCGGTGCTGCTAGCAGACAGCGGAAGTGTGCGAGTCGAACGATTCTTCAAGAAGACAACGGACCGAGTGCTTGAAGTTCTGAAGGAATCCGCGAAGCGAGAGCTGGAGTTGTTGCTGAAGCACGAAGCTCGTCCCTACACTCAAGATCAGCGACTGTACGATGAACTGGACCGACTTCGTCAACAAGCCCTGCACGCTCGACTCGAAGCTGCTCTCCCTAGTGGGAATAAGCACGGATTGATATCGATAGCCGACGTCACTCGAGCGTTGGGAGGGATTTCGATGGGGCCGTTCGGAATGTCTTCGGGCGACCGTGAAGCTCTGGAGATGGAGGTCGCGCTGCGTGCGTATCTGGAGGTGGCGTCGCATCGGTTCGTCGATTTGGTCCCTATGAAGCTGAACGGATTGCTACTGGAGTCGTTCCTCCGTGAGATGGAGAGTGAACTGCTGGGAGCCGCCACGGATGAAAAGGTCGCTGAACTGCTGCAAGAGAGCGATGAGAAGGCGGTGCGCCGTCAACAGCTTCTGAAGGAGTTGGAAACTCTGGAGAGTGGGCGACAGACCATTGAGAGTAGCGGGTACTGGTGAGTTACAAGGCTTTTGATAGGAGAAGTGAATGAATTCGCATCGCAGATTGTAAACTAACTTAAATGGTTTTACCACTTCTTCTCCTCCTTAGCACACCAGCTCAATCTCCCTCTTGGCGGTGGCCAGGCAATCGAGTTCCTCCTTGAGTTGTTGGCGCTCCGCCATCTTCTGCTCCGAGTCCTGCATCAAGCGCGTTAGCTTCTCGTCCGTCAAGCCATTGAGCTCACTGGCCATCTCAGCCATAAACGCGCGGGACCAAATCGTTCAGCCGCATCGGAATTGCGTCCACGAAGCGAGGCACCGCCACGTCCAAGTACGCGCGTAGAGCCACCTGCATCTCCATCACCTCGCGGTCTTTCGTTGTGAGCACACCCGACGCCACCGCGTTCATGACCTCACCCAGAGCCACCCTGCCGTTTGCATCAGTGTTCACCGCAGCTTTCACCTGCTGCTGCAGATCTCGTAGTCGCTGTTGGTCCAACTCGGCGAACAAGCGTTGGTCTTGCGTATACGGGCGACTTTCAGCGCGCAGGAGCGTGTTCACCTCGTCACTCGCAGTCTCTACGACCTCATCGAGGACCTTGGCAGCCGTACCTTTGATAAACTGCACCACTCGAGTGGCCGCGTTGAGCTCATCAGCGACGTAGTCCGACACCAACTTGGTCTGGTCGTGGTAAACCCGCACGAGTTTCCTCGTTGGTGGGTCCCATTTGTCCACGCACTGACGGAAGAGGTTGCAAAACACTTGATACGACGGGAAAATCGCGAGTTCATCGCCACGATTCGCCTGGATAAACTTGTTCAGCATGGGGCGCTCGTCAAAGCGCCAGAAATCCTTCGACCTCCACGCGTTGTTGTATCCCTTACAGGCAATAGCCGAGTCATTTTTGATCTGCCCCACGAGACCATCGAGCCAGCGACCGCCAACTTTCACCTGCACGGCATCACCGACTGCCACCTCGTCTTGGGGTTTGGTGCTGACAATCTGGTGCTTCGTCTTGGCGATTCTCTTGCGGAATATCTCTTCCTCCACTCGAAGTGCAGCTCGGAGGCGAGCGTTCGCTTCCGAACATGGTTCTTCATCGTCCAGTGACACACGCCGGCGCTTGCTAGGTGAGGGTAGGATGTCGTACTGACCGCCCATAGCTGCCTCCATTAGACGCAGATACTGCTCGGCCCACTTGCCAAACTGCTGACGCTGCGCACCAGGTGAGTCCAACGGGGTGCCCAACCTCAGTAACTCCTTCTGCGTCTCAGCCATGCGCGTGCTGATCTCCACGATCACCTTCGGCAACGAACGTCGGATGTTGTCCTGCAAGATCGACACCAACCGCTCGCTCAACCTCGGGACCCCCCACAGATGCGTCGGCAGCTTGCGCCAGTACTCGTGCTGACCGAAGAACGCCAACTCGTTCGCCACGCCCTTCTCGATGCTCGTGCCCTTGGTCAACTCGCGCTGGTTCCGACACTTGACTGCGTGGTAGCCCAGGTGCATGCGCTTCTTCTTGTTCAGCAGCAGCTCGTGCACCGCCAGCTCGGCGCCAGCGTCCACCAGATCCACCTTGGTCACCACGGCGATGGTCCTCGTGCCGTTCGGGTCCGCCTCCTGCGCCGCCTGCAGGATCTCCGTGTTGTGCATGTCCACGTTGGCCGGCACCACGGCGATGATCACGGTGCGCTCCTGCTGCATGTACCGGTCCACCATCTGCCGCACCCTCGGGATGATACTCTGGTCCTCGTGGTCGCCGACCGTGCGCACAAGACCCGGCAGATCCGTGAGCGTGAGGTTCGGCAGGTCGGGTCCGCACATCTCGATCACGATCTGGTCGTCGCTGATGTACTGGCCTTCGTCCACCAGCTTCTGCGTGAGCTTGGTGATGGCGTCGGGGACGTCTTCCAGGCGTTGCAGGTCGGCCTTCTCCTCCCCGTCATCGTTGTCACTGTTGTTGCCAGACTGGAATCGGACGAGTCGGACGGTGCCTCGAAAAGTGCCGGCGCGAGTGAGGACGAGCTGCGTGGGGCACCTGGTCGTGAGCTGGTCCGAGGACGGGAAGGAGACGCCCGACAGAGCCGACAGCAGCGAGGATTTTCCGCTGGAGGTGTCGCCCATGACGGCGATCTGAGGCAACTCGATGTACTGGTCCAGTCCGATGTCACGCAACTTGTCGACGAGCTTTCGCTCTTCTTGAGCCTTGACGCTTGCAAAAAGTTGGCTGCTCTTGGAAGCAGCTCGGGTCCTGCTGCTCTTGGCCATTCTGACACGTGTGGGTGATACCGGGGAGTTTGAAGAGTAAGAAGCATAAGAGTGAAAGATCTTGGTCGTTGGGCCAAGTTCTGTCAAAAACGTTGTGGTCGATGAGGCAGTTAGACCGATAGCGGGTGTGTTATTTTCTCGTAGCAGTCGGCGCGATAATGCATTGCCCTTTACCAGCTAACCGTGACGTTCGTGTAATGACACCTGAGCCTTGCACCACGCCCATTGCTTATCATGGAAATGCATCGCAAAACATCCCATCGATACTCAAAAGGTTGCCGTCAGAAGATCGTTAATCGCTTTTCACCCAGCAGTCCGATTGCTCAAGTATGTGGTGAGGAACTGCAGGCTGCAACTCAGTTAGGTCGCTTCTTGTATTTCGTCGTGGTATCAACAATCCACCGCAACAATCACCATCCACCGCTTGAGCGAATTCCCATATTGCCCCCGTTGTTGCTGTTGCATCCGAAACCAAATTCGTGTTTACCGGTGAACGTCCTGCCACTAGACAAGTACCGGTAGCCCAACGGCAATAAAGCCCCCACTGCCCCCACTACAGCAGTCTCGCTGCCGCTGAGCCACAACTACTTTGCAATCTGCTTTCGAGGAGCAGCATGGAGCGCGTAGCGGAAACGAGCTCGAAACGCGAGGAGCACGGCACTCAAGGGCAACCAACCCAAAGGCAAGCAAGCCAGTCAGTACCTGATTTTGGCTGGAGAAAGGGAAGCGTGACGTGCCCTCGTTAGCGAAACGACCCACCAGGCAGGCACCAGTCGCACCGTGAATCAGGCCGAGCCAATTGTCGACACGACGGAGGCGAGGCCTTCGCTGCGTCTTGCGTCGCTCAGTGTCATGGAGCAACACGGATCCAGCACCGCCATTGCCCCCCTGCAAACAAGGAACAAGCATGACACACCGGTGGTCGGCACTGAGGTCAAGTCAAGGCATGTTCCGCCCCTCCTGCCCCCGGTCTCGACGCTGTTCTTCCGGGGTTTCAACGGCCACCTGGCGCCACCAGCCATCTGCCGTCGACGGGCGCCGTTGCCAACGCCAGGCTCCAGTCTGCAACGCGTGAGGCAACGCACTGCACTAGTGCCGGGTGTTGCCGAGCGTGCTGATAAATCGCCGTAAGTGTCCAGGCAACGGCGGCGCGTGCTCACCGAGCTGAGCCCGAGCTCGAAGCGGAGCTATCCAGCCCATCCCCTCATTTTCCTTCTTTGTTTTTGAAAGGTCGTTTGCCCCGGCTCTGTGCGCCGAGCTGTTACGTGCGGCTGGTCGCGCTTTTCAGCCAATCCGAGCGTCGCAAGCCAGGATTTCGCAGCCAATGGCGCACTTCTGGCCGTTTCAACGAGCCCAAAGGTCTCGAGCCCGCTTCAAAAACCAACTAACCGCCCGACCACCAAAGGAGGAGGAAGGCAAGCAACACACAAGCGCACGTGAGCGAGCAGAGGTGTTAGTTAACCAGCAGCGCCCACCGCCATTCGCAAATGCGACAGTGAGAGGAGTGCCTAACCGCGCGCATTTCCCCTTATCCCATGGCAGCACAAACGATGACGTTCCCCTCGGCGGTGACGGACTCGCCGACTTTATCCTCGGCCAGCAGCAGCGCCTGCGGAGACTCCCCCATCTTATGCACCACCGTCGGCGCCTCTGGCTCGGAACTCAAGCGCCGCGCGTGGACGCCCGAGGACGACGCCGTGATCCTGCGCTTCGTGCGAGAGTGCGGCACCAAGCGCTGGGCCAAGATCGCGGCGCTGCTGCCCGGCCGCACGCCCAAGCAGTGCCGCACGCGCTGGCTCAACTTCCTGGACCCGGCCATCGACAAGGCCCCGTGGCGCGCGGACGAGACACAGCTCATCCTGGCGGCCCAGGAGCGGCTCGGCAACCGCTGGGCCGAGATCGCCAAGCTGCTGCCCGGCCGCACGGACAACGCCATCAAGAACCACTGGTACTCGACCTACCGCCGCCGCTGCAGGCAAGCCGCCAAGCTCAACGAAAAGGTCAAACAATCTCAAGCCACTCAAGCCCAAGCCCAAGCTCAAGCCCAGGCTCAGGCAACAGCATTTGCAAACGCATTTGCAATTGGGAGCCATGAGCCAATGAAGCAGGAACAGGTTCAGATGGCAGCTTCAACATCCGGTGCAACTTCAATCTGGAGTGGTGCAACCTCCGCCTCCATGGCGCTGTGTGTAGCGTCCCCATTGTCCGTGAGCTCGCCTGTATCCTGTGGCGGGCTCGGCTCGGGCATCCCGACGTTGTTGTCGCCCCTGAGGTTGTCGCAGAGAGGAGCAATGACTCCGTTACCGATGCCCGTGACTCTGCCCTCCCCCAAAGCTCTGTTCCCAGTGTTCCAGTCCCCTCCTGCCCGGAGACCGTCGAGTGTCGTGGCGCTGGACGCGACTGCACCGTACCAAGGCCCGACGCTGCAGAACCACCAGTCGGCCTGGAGAGGACTCCCGGGACTGCAGCTGACGGACAATGAACTCTCCTCGTCCAGTAGCAGCTGTGGGGGTACACCGTCCAGTGTAGTGGATGCGCCTATAACCCCAATGGAGAGTGCATGGACCGACAAGAAGCGGTGGATGGGCAAGTCGAGAGTCGATATCTTGAGGCGGCAGGAGACGCCCGGACGTGAGCGCAGCAACTCGGCCGACCTGTTCCTCGACTGCGTCGAGATGATGAACCCAAAGACGGCGGCAGCAGGCGACAACAATTGCTTGGGCTTGTCGACCAACGAGACGGACGACGAAGGCAGCGACCGCCAGTCACTGGCCTCCCCCGTGGACTGTGAGAACCGCAACCAGTGCAACTTCCCTGGCCTGCAAAAGCAGTGGTGGGACCACATTGGCTCGGACAAGTTCGCCACAGACTGCTTCGCATCCGGTCCGGTATTATCTAGCACCTCGTCATCAGGTAGGACACGACAGCCTGAAGCTCTGGGCCACTGACTACCAGTAACGACACAGCTCTCCTCGTAGAAACGCACAAAGGAGCTGGAGGAGCGATAAACTAAATGGGTCTTATTTTACTGTTCTTCCTTACGCATCCGAGTCGCCTGTGAGTGTGAACTCCGTGTCGCACTGCACTGAGAGCACGAACTTGCCCAGCCTTCCCGGCTCGTACGTAGCTGGCACGATCACATAACCACCCTTTGCAGCTGAAGAGAGGACGAGTTCCGGTGGGGAGCTGACTGTATGCAGAGGCACGAAGTCCGTCTCGCTCCACTGTCGCCCGTTGATCACAATGGGGTGCGTCGTCGCGCCCGAGTCCCCGTCAGCGGACGCGTCACCGGGCCGCGTGAGTTTGCCCGAGCCGCCTCGGAACAGATAAAAGCCGATCATGGTCCCGACGGAGTCTCGTTGGCAGCGCGACTTCCACTCGCGCTCGGAGCGCGTGAGCGTGATCCGCACTTTGGTGGGGCGCACGCCCTGCATCTGCAGGTAGAACTTTGGGTTCTGTCTCCAGTCCGGGTGCAGGTGGCAGCCCCCCGACTTGGTGGGCGTCCACTCGCCCGGCATACTCTGCACGGCGCCCGCTCCTTTCGGCAGCTCGTCCACCAGCAACGGGAAGTCGCAGTCCACTTGCAACTCGAACGAACCTTCGGCTCCAGGCTCGCCCAGTGTCGGAACGAGCAGCAACCCACCCCCTCCACTGGAGTTCACGGCACTGGGTGAGTCGGAGGCCAGTAGCCATTCCTTCGGCACCTTGCGCAGATACAGACACGCGGACGCCGGACTCGAGTACGACGACAGTCGACACCACTCGGTGGGCTTCACGACCAGTTTGGGGGTGGGGAAGTTGCCTACGGCTTCTCCGACCTCCGCCTGAACTGGGGCGTCCAGGTCGTCGTCCAGATCGTCCACGTCCGTGCGCCCCGCCTTCTGGTTGCTCTTAGACTTGGTGCCGCGGATCAGTCCTTCGCTTATCGCCGTGGCCTTGGCGAACGGAGAGTCGACGATTTCCCCCAGGAAGTTGGTCTTCTGGCCCTTGGCGTGCGCTCGAAGCTGCGTGGCAGCTGAGCTACCAGAGCCCCCGACGACGATGGGAGGGGTGGAGATGCAGGGCGCTGCTCGGACTGCTGTGATTCCAACGAGGTTCGCTCGGTCCTTGGCGGCTTCGCGCTGCTGGCGGCTTTTGGTGCCCAGTGACGCGCGGTGCGAGGTCTTGCGGAGAACGACCTTGATGGTCACGTGCGCCTTGGTCGACAATAGTTTACGCAGCCTCCGAAGCTCACGGGGCGAACGCTCGGCGAAGCGCACCCAGAACTGCGGGTTCTGACACCACGCCGGGTTCTCCTCGCCTGCTACGTGGGCGTGTGGCAAGGGCAGCATGAGTAGGGGCCCACCGGCGTTGGCCATCTCTCCGGTACTGCTGGAACCTGCAGTTGGAGCTCCGTTGGCGTCTGTGTTGGATGCTCCGCCGTCATCGGCTCGCCAACGCCCCGTGCGAATCACCGACATGATGGGGGGAACCCGCTCGACTCGCACAGGTTGGGGCGCTACCACGCGCAGGAAGAACTCCATCTCGACCTTGGGGTTCGTCGTGTAAGGCACGAGGTAGTAGGCGGCCCCCGGGGAGATCGTGACGTCTTCCTTGACGAGTTCACGCTCTGGAAGTGTCTTGGTTTGACCCCCACTCCCCCCGGACGAAGAACTTAACCCTCCAGAGTTGGCAACACCCGCCATGGGCGTCGTCGGGTGGGATAATGAGGCGGTGGCAGGGGTGCCGGGAGTTGCGGGGGCTGCAACGCCAGACCAGTCGATGGCTGAAGCCGAGTTTTCGTAGGAATGCGCTTCCGCCACGACGTGGCTGCGCTTGAACTCCCAGATCGCAGGCGGCGGGTCGTTCGAGGACGCCGTCGCCAGCGTCAACTTCTCTCGCAACAGCACGAAGTTGATGGCGTAGTTGTCCCCTCCATAGAGGCGAAAGTCCCGCTGCGTGAGTGACACCAACACGCCACTCACCGACCTGTCCGCGTTCATCTCCCCGCTCCCCGTGCTGAGACTTTCTAGAGGCACTGACAG
This sequence comes from Phytophthora vignae f. sp. vignae, assembly GCA_016169955.1. Lineage (NCBI taxonomy): Eukaryota > Oomycota > Peronosporomycetes > Peronosporales > Peronosporaceae > Phytophthora > Phytophthora vignae. The sequence continues at coordinate 78,808 of JABJUM010000009.1, read as the reverse complement.
CTTGAACTGCGGGTTGCGATGCCAGTTCGGGTCGGCGTCATGTAGCCACCCCCATCGGGTCTTCTCGATCAGCACCTCCTTGGATCGAGAGGGTAAGTGACCGGGTGAGTGGAGCGAGTTGTGATGATGATCGTCACCCCCCGCAGTTGGTGGAGGCGCTGGACTTGCTGGTGTTGGGGCCTTAACGGGGGCTCCAGCAGCGGTGGTGCCCACCCAGTCGCCTCGCACGTTGTACTGCCGGGCGTCAGGGGGGAATACGTGCACCACGAAGAGCTCCGTGAACGTGTCGAGCAGGTCTTCCCACAACATCCAGAAGCACCCGTCGTGGCCCGAGCGCGAAAACTCGCAGCATGGGTCGGAGCGCATGGCCTGCTCGATCTGCGCGTGTTCCTCCCACTTGCTGTCGTCGTTGGACCATTCTCCCTTCCACATGCCTCGACCCCAAACGGTTTTGAGCTTGACGAAGCGCAGCATCTCCTCCACTCCTTGCTGGTTGCTCGAGCCTCCTCCTTGTCCGGAACCCCCTGCAGAAGGGAGACCCAGCTCCGTCACGTGCTGGATAATGTACTGGCGGTTCTTGACGATGCCCATGGCCGTCACGTCGTGCGAATTGAACGAAAGCTGCCGGAGCTGCGTCGTGAGGATGCACTTCTTCCGCTTGTAGCGCAGCAGCTGCTTCCACAGTAGCGACGACGGACTCGAAGCTGCAGCCGCCGGGTTCCCAGCAGTGGCCTGGTCGAACTGAAGCTGCTTGACACGCTCCAGCTGTAGATCCACACGGTGCGCGCTCCCTCCTGTGCAGTCCAGAAATGCCTCGAGGATACGTCCACTGCTGGTGCCGGCGTTGCCTCCAACTCCGCCTCCGTGCTTCTCGTCGAGAGCCTGGTAGCTGCCGTGCAGCTTCGCGTACGCCTTCTCCAACAAAGGGATGAACACTTCGTTCTTGTCCACACTGCTGCCGTACAGGGCGAACCCTGGCGGGGAGAAGGTGCCGCACGCCTTATCTTCCGGCTGGAGCTCCATCGAGTACGGAATCCGAGTGTCCGTTGTCACGGGCACCCAGTTGTCGTCCTTGTAGAAGCGACACGTGAAGACGCCGAACTGCTTGAAGGCGTGCAGGGACTCGGACACGAAGAGGTTCTCCACGAGGTTGTCCGGATGCAGCGCCACAGCTGCGAACACACCCAAGAGCCACGCATCGTTGAGTAGTCCTTCGCGTAGAACGCCACACCCCGACGAGCTCTTGAAGTAGTCCGGGTCCTCCGTGTACTCCGTCGGGCGGTACCAGTACACGTATCCAGCCGATTCACCCGAGTCGCCGCTGTGCTGAGGCACGTAGTCCGGTAGTTTGCCAGGGTCGAAGTATAGACTGGAAACCTCCGCAGCGAAGTCGGGGTCTTCGTACAGCGGAACGCAACCGGTAGCATCATCAGCTTGGCTGCTGAGCCATTGGATGATCTCGTCCTCGACCGCCAAGGCCGACGAAGCCGGAGATTCGATCGTCAGACCTCGATGGGGCATTGACAGCCCTACAGCACTTGATGCAAAATGGTTTTGAGGTGGACGCGAAACGACGCGTCGTTTGGTGCGCAACCAACTACCGTCTTACCCCGCATAGTGCGCACAGGCGCACAAATAAAATATAACGCCCAGTGACGTCGCCTAGGCGGGATGCTACGAACAAATCCTACAACCTAGAAGGCAGCCACCCCAATGGCACCAAACGTATTTTTGAAGCGACTTCATACATCACATATTTTAATGCGTTATGAAACGATGCAGCACGGAGCTCCTCTCGATGCTGCCAGTGGCAGCCTGCCGCCATCCTTGAATGGTGCTTGCAGCAATACCGTGGCGTGTAACCCTCTTCCCTCGACACCGGCTTCGTATGATTTCGGTGATGCTGTAGCTGCGACGCAAGCTTGGTTGAGGGCTGAGCTGGAGGTAGTGTTAGCGTGACCAAATTCGTAACTCCATACTTTTTAACCTTTACTACCCAGGTGGCCGAGCCCACGCGTGGGCTCGGATTTTTGGTTTGGTACGAAGGACTGCTCGGTTCACGCTGAAAATTACGCGCACAGCACCGCGTTCCTTCCTCTACATGCAGGTGTATTTTTAGGGGTTAACTATTTCTGGGAACTGCGTAACACTATCTTGAAAGTGGGCTCACGCGTGGGCTCTGTTGGGAGTAAAGGTTAAAGAAAAAAAAACAGTGTCAGAATATGTATTTGTGGCCACGGCTAAGCTAGAAATCCGTAGCTATTGCGGGGGGGGGGGGGGTTAAATGAGCCCCAGCTGCTGCACGATAATTTGGGGCCACGCGCGATCTTGAGCATGAAACCGGACAGTGTCTGCGTCAACTGGCCGGGGTAGAACTCATCGAGCCACATGACCATCTCGAGCTCCCCGTGCTCCGCCGCCCAAGCAGACGCCTACCTGTTGCGTACACACAATGTAGGTTGGTTGTTTTGTTGCCGTCAGTTTCGGAAGTGATGGCAATGAAAGTTTGCTTCCTTCACATCGCTGGCTTCTTTCCTATGAATGGCCCTAAGTCGCCCTTTGTATTATCCAATCAGCATCTAGAAAACAGATCCTTTGGATCTAACTTATCTTCACTATGGTATACAACGGAGAAGCTTATATGGCGCAACACTCCCACTAAAGATGCCAGCGCGCCTCTCGAACGATAGTTCTCGACCATTCGACTTCAACGCCGTTCTCAGATTATTTCGTGTCACACACCCAAAATTAAATTATCAGGTTGCCCAAGATACTTTATCATAAGCAGTGCAGATACCCAATATAAATCAGATCTGCCCAAATTAAGTTTCATACTTTATCATATATTGTAGAGGGCACCTTTCCCATAAAGCTCCCTCCGCCTTTTGCTTTTGCTTCCCCCTCTCTCTTCTGTCTCCGTGGCGCACAAGTGCTGGTCCGACGAAAACTCCGAAAGCGGGAAGGGAGGGGGGGGGGGGGGCATGGGAGATGGTGGGATTTGTCTCGCGACCACTTTGACCACATTTGACCACATTCGACCACATTTGACCACAATGTTGTCTCGATGGTATGTCTCGATGCTAGTGGAAAAACAGATGTGCTATGAAGTTTGATTTTATCGCTGTACGCTAAAGAACTCTGTTATCGTACGAGTAGTATTCTTCTTCGCTAGCAAACACGCAGGATTGTGAGACCCTTCACCGCACTTAAAGTGATTCTGGCGGCAGCTTGAACACGAAGTCGCCTTGCTAGCTGGAGCAAGAGGTGGAGCAACGCTGTCAGATATCTCGTTGCTGCTACTCGCTGGCTTGGGATCAATTGTTTCTGCTGTTCGACGTCGTTTAAGGCGGCAGCGTAGTTGGTTATCGGTGAGGTTCGCGTCCGGGTAATATTTCTTCAGCTCCTGCTGCAGCAATATATATTTTCCACGAGTATACACCAGCGAATCAGACAATTTACGCAACTCAGCCAAGTGCTCTGGAGCGATAGTAGATGGTCGAGGCCGTTTCGCTGGAACACTTGATTGTCCTGCATCTTCATCAATCCCAACTGTGTCGCGTCGGCTAACCAGCGGTTGTAGTCTTGCTGGAGGTGTGTCGTCTGCAGTTGAACTAGTTGTAGTGGTCGTAGCATCGATGCCTTCGTTCGCTGCAGTTTCTTGATCTGTCACGAGCAAAGTACTTAGTGGCTCGACTCGTTTTTCTTCTTCATCAGGGGCTGGGCAAGATAATGGAGCGTCTGTGGGGTTCGTGACCATGGCTAGTTTCCTCTTTTTACGATTTTGGGCCGCCTTCAGCGCTTCCCAGCGCTTCTCCCGCACTGATTCATCAAGTTGACCGATTCCAGCGCAGACACAACTTGCAAAGTCGTAGATACGGTGAAATAATTGTTTGCGAGCTGTGCCGGCCTTGAACTTTCGCAGAATTTTGAAGACATCGCGCATCAAATCGGCCTCGCAGTCTATTGGTGAACGTAAAGCCAGGGAAACAGCTTCTTGGGGAGCAAAATTGAACAGTTTTGCTTGTTTTCGAGCGGAGCTTGTACTTTCAGGATCAGCACCAAGTGATTTAATTTTTGAGACCATCGTAGCATAACTCCGCTGTTGTAGCCGTATTTTAGGGTTCGTGTTGTTGCAAACAACAATGTTGAACATCATCGTTGTGATCATTTCACACGTGCACCATTCACGCTTGCTAGCAGCCTGTTCGCAACGCAGCTGCCTGAGCAGCTCGTGTTCCTCCGCAGAGAAGCCCTGGTCGCCTTCGCACTCGGTACTTGCCAGTCGAAGAGAGTTAAAAAACTCGTCACGCTTCAGCTTGGCCGATTGGAGGGTAACAGCCCTTTTTAACAGCAGTTCCGCTACTGTTGAGCGGTGTTGCCGGGAGCGATTAAGATTCCCTTCCAGACATGTTGTGTTCACTTTTGCCCTTTGAAATACCTGTGCCCAGGAGTCAAAGTCAAAGTCACGCTCGGTCTCCGTTCTATACTGCGGGGGTACAAGCGGCGAAGAGAAAAGCTGCATCACATACTCCATTTGAGGCGACGTAGGGACCATCGTTCCACAGAGTAATGCAGTATGGCCCGCCGAAATCAAATCAACGCCTTTCATGGGTGGATTGCGCCCGAACTTAGCACCGATAGACAAATTATGCTTGACGATAAACCAATCTAAGATCCGCAAGCCAACATCAATCGATACATTTCTGGTAAGCAGCTTTTTTAAGGAAGAGTGGAAGCCCTCAAGTTGGCTAGTAGATACCACGCGAACTCGATGACCGCCTTCCTCGTACGTGTTTGAGCTCACGTACAACTCGCCACGCTGAATCTGCTCCAAATTACTCTGACACGACCCTTTCCAATCTTTCAGGCTGCACGATATACTTGAGCGCAAAACACCGTTGACTACACTTTGAAATTGAAGGGCCATTTCAGCAGTAGGGCGCAATTCACGATCCACATTGTAGATCGCACGGGAGAGCTCCTTTGAAATTCGTTTGCTGGTGACGGGTACCTTTATTTTTTCAGTGATGCGAGTTATCACGTGAAATGGGTCCTGTTTTGTGACCACCTCGCTGCCAAACACTTCTGAGACCATTTTCTTGACCGCCGACGCGTTATCCGACACAACTACATGCTCCACGTCGCCCCCAGAAGGCAAACGAAACTGCGACTTCACATGCTGAAGCAAGGCCCGTGTTTCTTCCTTGTTTTCAGACCTGGTCAGCCTCCGCCCGATAATCTGCCCAATTTCATTCTGGAACAGCAAAATCATCTTTGCATGTTTGAGAGATTCACGTTGGCCCTTGGCCTTCCACAGCTTTAGACGCTTGCAGAACTTGACAGAGTGATCCATTCTCATGACCCTCTTTACAACACAGTCTTTCATCACTTTTTCACACAGCGACCCGTACAGCTCTGTAGCGTGTAGCCATGCCGTCGTAAGCGTGTGATTGTCAACAACTTTGTTTTGATCTGCATACTGATCCTCTGATATTGGAGTGGGGGCCAGATAGGTGAAGCAACGCTCGTGATTTCGCTTGATACCACTGGAGAACAGACCCAGAAGCTTGTAGTAGCGCTGTTTGCTCCTACGCTCGATATTGACCATGGTACGTTGCAACCCATTCTGCGCGGTAATACCGTCATGAACCATCTCCATCAGTGAGTTCGAGAACACTAGCTTTTGGCTCAGAACAAACGGAAAGTGAAAAATCATATCGGGCCATTGTGCAAAGTAATCCGGGCTCACAGTGGAAAAATATGATCCTGTTACAGCGCACCTATACTTCACAAATACCAGGTCGCACTTGCACTCCACAGATTCCACCACACGACGGCAATAGTCTTTCACCTTCGGATTGCAGTTGCAGTCTCGGTTGATGCACGACGGCAGACCTTTGCCTCCTCGATACTCCGGGATCCACACGAACAACGGGCGTGAAAACAGCCGCGACAACTGCATGTCATCCACCTTTTCCTCAGGATAAACTAGACGTGGAGGGAATGCGCGCCGTCCAACCGCCTCGATTACTGCTGCCTTGTTATCGTTGCGCGCTGCTGACAAGGCCATGCCTACTGCGGACTCCTCAGCTACAAGTTCTCGGTAAATAAAAGGAAAACGGCTGCGCCCATCCGGGGCTGCAGCCGGAGTTCGGGGGCCTGTCGGCCCCCGAATCTCCCATAAATCGGGGGGGGGGGGGGGGGGGGGGGGCCGTAAGCCGTTCACATTCTCCTGGCTACAGCTGTGTGACCTAGGACACAGAGCCTTGCGGGTTAACATGCAGCCAACAGCCCAACTGGGGACCCTGTGGAGGGAAAACCTCATTCTTTTGAGCTACTCGCGGTCATCATTGTACTTTTCAACCGGCGACAGATGAGAGAGTCGGTGTCAAAATTAACTTAAAGTTGAGTCAAATGTACTCAAGAGTGCGGGGCTTGCAGCCCAGACCGGCAAGAAGCCCCCAATTAGGGTTAGGTTGCACCTAAAAGTGAGGTTTAGCCCTTAAACTGACCTTTAATCTTAACTTTGCTGTAAATCTTTGTCATTGTTGTTAACTTTAATCATCCCTTTGTACTTTTACTGTTCTTATGCTGAAAAACTTCCTGAAAAGTGTTTCTCTATTTGTGGCTTAGCATACATTGTCTTTGGCACAAAGTTCATCCTTATTTGTGTCTGAAAACAATTATTTGTGGTGAAAAGTAATTTTATTTCTCGCAGCGTAGTTTATCGAAAGTTTACACCTAAAAATTCTTTACATCAATCATCTTGCGAAGTTTTTCAAATTGACCTTGAGTCAGTGGCTTTGTGAGTGCATCTGCTACCATATCGTTGGTATTACAGTAAGTAATACTAATACTTTTCTCTTCATGCTTATCGCGGGCGTACAGATGCCTGATGTCAATGTGTTTTGTTGACGAATGACTGGATGGGTCCTTTATGATACTAATTGCGGCTGTGTTATCGCACCAACACTATGTCGGCAGCGCTTGGTCGTAACCCAACTCATTCAGTGGTAGTCGTAACCACATTGCCTCTCTTACCCCTTCACCTGTGGCTACTAATTCCGATTCCGCTGTGTTGAGACTAATACAGTCTTGCTTAGCACTCTTCCAAGTAATACATGCACCAGCGAGTATTGATACATATCCTGTAATAGATTTCCTTTGTTCATTTGCGTTCACGGAGCTCGCGTCTGTGTATAGCTCTACCTTAATAGTACTATTTCCATTGTACTCTAAGCCATACTTCGACGTTCCTTTCAAGTACTTTAGTACTCGCTGAGCCGCTCTCCAGTGAGTCTTATTATAGCAAGATAGGTACTTGCTCAACTCTCTTACAGCGTTTGCTATATCAGGTCTAGTACCTCTTACTAAGTACATTAAAGAATCAACCAATCCTCGGTAATCAAACGGCTGAGCCGCTATCTGATCGGGCGATAGATTGGTATCCTTTGTAAGAACCACGCCCTTATCTTGTGGTATAGGCTCTGTAGTACAGTCCCTCATCTGAAACTTCTCCAAAAGGTCCTGAATATACTTTTGTTGTGATAGACGCAGTGTTTTTTCCGTCTAAATCTCTTTGAATTTCCATTTTCAGCAAATAATGCAAATAACCGAAGTCTTTCATAGTGAACTTTGCTGACAATTTTGCTTTAAGATCGTTGATCGAGCTCAAGTGTGAGCCAGCGATCGTAAGATCGTCCACATACACGCACACAATCAGCGTGTGTGTGACTCCTTCAACCTCCGACCTTTTCAGATACAAGCAATGTTCTTTCTTGCATCTCGAAAAGCCTAAATCTTTTAGAGAGGCATTAATTACTTCCTACCAGATTCGGGGGGGGGGCGTTTTAGTCCGTACATACTTTTCTGAAGCTTACATGCAAGCCTAGATCCATCATGGAATCCCATTGGCTGTCTCAGATAGATGGTTTCACTTAGTATGCCATTTAGGAAGGCAGTCGAAACATCCATTTGGTGTAGCTGCAGATCTAGGACTGTAGATAGTGCGAGCAAAAGCCACAGAGACTCATACCGAGCAACAGGGACAAAGACTTCCTGGTAGTCAATGCCGTAGAGCTGGGTGTTCCCTTGGACTACCAACCGTGCCTTAAATCTGTCAACTGTTCCAGCTGAAAGGTATTTGACGTCGAACTGACACGATGAGGAAGAAGATTTTTTTTTTACCGCCATTGTGTTTGACTGCCGGACGGACCGAATCGTCGGTGAGCTGGCATTGGTCGCACGAGATGGAGATCCGGTAGAGACGAGTGTGACGTGTGGATTGTGGATGTGTGTGGCGATTGGGTGAGGCCCGGCACTTGCAGGAAGCATGGGCTCACAGGATTGGAGATGCGCCCACCGAATGAGCGCTCATATTCGGTGTGGAGTTACGTATCCTATCCGTCCGCCGACTTCCCTAACTGCAGGATAGGCCCAAGGCGCGAAGTGTGGTCAGCGAGCGTATCCTGGCCACTGGCTGCATTGGCTCAGTCAAGTTGTCGGACCACCCCACCGAATCGACCACACCCGGCATGAGCACACGCACACAAGACCCTGTTGGATGAAGTTTCGTGTTGTCCGAGATGGATCGTGGTGTACCCGGTGATGGCGTACCGAATGAAGAAGTGCCACACCGGACGGGGCCAAACAGGATCGAACATTCGGTCCGACCCAAGTATCCTCACAGGATATCAACGCACCAAGAACAAGTCCAATTCGCGCCGCGTGTGTTCACACAGCGGCGTCGACCCAGACCGGATGAGACCAAGATCCACCAAGACCCCCAAGCGGCACCGAATGAGCCGCACATCCCCGAGGGAGAGGTCCAGTATCCAGAACGACGGGACGCTGTACCCAGCTACCTCGGTCATCATTTGATGAGTGTACCAGATGGAACGTTGGCGTCAACAAGTCTCCACATACCCAAACCAAGACAAGCATACTGAAGAACTGCCAAGAAACACAAGCATACTCAAGACCAACCAAGCATAGTGAAACCTACATCAAAGTCAGCGAAGTGATAGAAGATAGCTAGCCAACGTAAAGATCAAACAGAAACCAATTTGCCGAAGAACACGCGGACGACTCTGGCGCCCGAGGACAGCAGTAGAGCCTCGACTTTTTCGTCTTCAAGAGCCCACCGGGAGACTGCCTGCGTGTGGTCTAAGTACGTTTTGGGACGTTTCCAAGGCCTCACTGGTGTAGCGAGCACCGGTGTAGTGGGGGCTCAAAGGTACCAAGGCAAAACCGGCAGTGATTGGGGTTTCGCGCCCTGGGGTGACCTGTGAGAGCTATATTTTCCATTTGCGTGCTCTAACCAGGCATCCATTTCATATTCCCTATTGTGTGTCTGTGGTGGTTGAGGTAGTCACCCCCCAAGACTGTATTGATCGATTACTGTGTGATAGGACTGAATTATATTCTGTATTGTTCCCTCATTCTGTAAGGGTGGTGCGCGTAAGTGAGTGTGCATCCAGGGCTGACCAGTGCCTGGGGTGACGGCTCCAAAGTTGACTGGTGAATAGACCCCCCACCCAAGGGTCTCTAAGAATAAGTGGTGGCTGTATATTGTGTGACATTTAGCTCGGCATTATATTTCTGTGTGTTGGTTATTCTGAATTACGGATCTGACTGTGGTCCCTTTCATTCGGTCTGACCTTCTGTTCATTCGGTGTGATTCATCCCAGGACACACCCAACAGACTTTATTCTGTATTTCCGACAACTCATTTCGGTGAAGTCCGGTCCGCCAAAGGTAAACGATACCTATAGGGGTTGACACAAGGACACACGCCAACGTCCAAGAGGTTCCCAGGCCCGGGTCATTCGGTGTCCCGTGGGCTGTGTATCGCGTGGACAATCTCTGGTACTCCGAACCCGAATTTCATTCGGTCCGGCATAGTGCATTATACACCTGGACGACAAAGGCGTTCACCCGCCTCACCTCAGAACACCCAGTGACAACCGAGTGCTCGTCGCCCTTCCGGCAAAGGCACTAACTTCCATGTGCCGTTCTTTAGTAGGGCCTCAAATTCTGCCTTTATTGCACACTCCCACTAGACCCCTAAACCAGTTACCGGTGACCAAATCAAATATACGGATATATTTTAGGTTAGGTCTCATCAAATCCAGTAAAATGAGTATATGATGTGTTACCTACCCAAACGTCAGTGATAGGCTCTCTGACTAGAGCATTGATAGATCGACTAAATACACAATCTTCATGTCTGGCACTATGTAAAGTATCAATATGTGGTTGAATATAGCAGCATGCTAGGTTTTATGCATACAGTCGCTCTACGCTCCCGAGTGAGTAAAAACTGTTCTTAATCTCTCAAATTTCAATTTAAACGGAGGGAATGTACGTATGGTGGCAATGCCGATGCCAATGCCACCTCACCATTATTCATTGATGCACGCGGTATAAGGCCGAAACCGCTCTATATGCCGCACACGCTAAGCTCAGCTCCTCAACAATAACGACCGAATGCTCCATGCTTTCCGTGAGAATAATGAAATATTTTAAGTGTTACCACTTCGGCCCATCTTCCCTATTGATTTGTTACGAGTTTCGATCAAGTGGAATTTTGTGTGAATTGATCAATTACAGAGTATCACAAGCAGTATTTGTGTGTTTGGCGTATCCCGTCGCAAATATTCTAGTAAGTGCTAGATCGGTAGCTCGCCAGGTCTTGACATATAGTTACTCTATACAGTGTTTGATCGAGCATCCCACAAATTCGAGCCGTTATTTCGTGATAGAACGCCCTTTTGGTTTTGTTACCTACTGCTTAGCATATTCACTAGCCCTCGCCTCCTTAATAGATCGAGGAATGGGAATGCGTTTCTTACCAGTGGTAACATTATTTAGCTGTGTAATATAATCTGTCAGCCTGACGTTACGCTTTCTCTTCTCCGTTTGTCACCGCCGACCCCATTTTCTACTCCCACTATTCGGGCTGTCGGTGGTCGCGCCACAGACGCAGAAGCTGCTGCTTCAACTTCGGTGGTCGCTGCAACTTCAGTGGTCGCTTCAACTTCACTGTCCATTCTAGAACGCTTTCCGAAATTCTGTATGACCTTTTCTTCTTCCTGATCAACACTACTGTCTTCACTAGGGAAGGATCTTTGTATCATCGCCTCTGTACTTATTGAGCTAAATTTTACGTGTCGACAGATTAGATACTTATTAGCCTTTACGTCTAGCAGCCGATACCCCTCATATTTGGGTGTCAGACCCAGAAACTTACACTCGATAGCTCGATCACCGAGTTTTGGATCTGTACGTTTAGATTTTGGAACATGTGCAAAACATGTTGCCCCCAAATTCTGAGTACTAAGCCATGCGGCTTCTTACGGTGCAGTAACTCATATGGGGTCTTCATTCCCACGGTAGGCGGTTAGTGATGTCTACAATATAGTTTAGTGCTTCTGGCCACCATTTAGCCGGCATATTGGCCCCTCTTAGCGCACAGCGAACTCCAGTCATCATCGTCTGATGTGCTCGCTCTGCACTTGCATTTTCTTCTTGGGGCTCTACATTTGAACTTTGAAAGTCTAGCCCACGTTTTAGACAAAGTTTTGATACCTCTGTATTGAAAAATTCAGATCCTCCGTCTGTTCTGATTTGCTTAACTTTAAAAGGACATTGTACTGACAAATTCTTCAACAAGTCCCAAATTTTACCGGGAACCTCCTCTAGGGATTTTACCGCAAAGTACCACTTATAAGCGGTAGCGTCATCTACAACGGACAAGGCATAGTGATAGCCGAATGGGCCATATAAGCCATTCACCCGTAACTTTCCAGTTGAGTCCATATGGAGTGTATGGAATGGCTCAGTGGCCTTGGCTCCCACCATGTTCCTGTAGGACATTCTTCTGTCTTTCATTTGGGCGCATGGCTTACAAAAGAAATGAACCTTCTTCATTTCAGCGTAAGGTAGTTTTGGCAGCCCTGCAATTTTCTTATTACTTAGCGTTCTAATTAATCGCTCTTTCCCAACATGTCCAAGTCTCAAGTGCCATTCTTTAAGGATATTACCATATTTGTGGCTTTTGGACACTAAAGACGCATGTCCGCACGGGTTTAACATTCGGTAAGGAATACACTTCACCTATAGCCACTGCTGCAAACAGTAGCTTAAAGTTCTTTCCTATGAAAAAGAGGAAATCTACAGATTTGACTGGATATGCCGGTAACCTTGCTTAGCCAAATAGTATGCGCTTAGTAAATTACTGTCACATTTCCGGTCATATGAAATTTCCGTTAACTTTAACGCACTCAAATATCCTTCAGGACTCAAAACATTCAGCTTTATTGATCCCTTAAGTGCACTATGCGAAACGGTGCCATTACCGTAAGTGATGACGTGACTTTGGTCGGGCTGCAGGCTTCCCGTGAACCAGCTTCGGTCGGAAGTTATTCCTCGGCCTGCACCAGTGTCAACGACCCACATATCATCCGTCAATTTAGGCTCCGCAAATAACTTAAATATGGCGAATGAAATTTACGTACCATGGCCTCGAATTCGCCCATGTCCTTTGGTGGCGGTGTCTCAGCCGACTTGCCTTCGTCCTGCCTTTCGGGGTCCAGGCTGTTGATGTCGTCCATCAATTGGTCCTCCTGGCTCTTCTCAAGCGTCGTCTTGGCGTCCTTGCCGAGCTTCTTTTGTCCTTCAGCCACCACTGCCTTGAGAGTGTTGATCGCTGCCTTCTTCGCCTTCTTAGCGCCCGGGGCCGTCTTTATGTCCGTCCCCCTTGGCGGTTCGGGTCCCGGTCGGCCGCTTTCATGGGGCAGTCCGACTTGAAGTGTCCCGCTTCGAAGCAATATAAGCAACTTCTGTCACCCTCGGTACTGGCGGGCTTCCTTTTCTGTCTAACCACCTTGACTCGGACGTTGTTGATGTGGGTCACCTGAGTCTCCGGATTACTCCGCAGGAAGTCGGCCATGAGCACCTTCGCTTCAGACTGCCTCCTTTCAAGCAGCTTGGTCTGGTACTCATGGTCCAACGAGTTGACGTGTGTCAGGAGCTTGTCCTTCCACATGGTGTACGACTTGCCGTTGAACTTCTCGAGGCCGCCGCCAGTCTTCGCATCGGTAGCCGTCATCGTACTTGAAATGTTGCGTACACGCAATGTAGGTAGGTTGTTTTGTTGCCGTCAGTTTCGGAAGTGATGGCAATGAAAGCCTGCTTCCTTCACATCCCTCGGCTTATCATATTGCTGCCAGCATGCGCTGGCTTCTTTCCTATGAATGACCCTAAGTCGCCCTTTGTATTATCCAATCAGCATCTAGAAAACAGATCCTTTGGCTCTTAACTTATCTTCACTATGATATACAACGGAGAAGCTTATATGGTGCAACACGACCCACTGCATCCTTTGACGCGGTTCTGCTGAAGGAAGGACACAACATCGAAGTGCCCGTTTGCAGTAGCCGCATCTATGACCTTTTCGGTGCATCCTTCGGAGCGATTGTTGTTTTCCCCTGCCGGCTGCGCCAGCAGCATACCTAACGGTACACTTGCTATCTCAGTAATATAACGCAGAGTGTAATACAAGGACACCTCCAGGGAAAAGGGCCTGGTAAATCAAGTCACAACCAATGCCTATGCTAATGTGAACTTAGATTTAGCTACATACCAACCATTACCAAAGCTACGCTTGCTCACCCTTCGCGAAGCCCTAGTTGGGGTTTGCATGTAGGATGTTTGACACCAGATTTTTTTATTACTACGCCTATGCGCTTTATGCGGGGTGCTAGTATTAGTCAAATTGGAGCTGTAGAAATTCCCAACTTATATGTTGTCGAGATCGAGTCTACCCAGTTGGAACTTAGTGACTCCACTGCACCCACGGAGAACATGTGCTGGAGGCTACGTGCGCGAGCACGAAGTCGATCGACGACTTCATGATTGTATAGGTGCGCTTCTCGTACAGTTATTTTAAAGTTCGTTATATCAAAATAATATTGAATTGTTGTTTCCAAATCAACATGCTTGTTTATCAGCTTGATAAATTTCACGCGCATCTCATCTCGCACACGTTTTAGAAGAATCACGCTGAGTTGTGCCTCGAAGGCACCTTCATTGTAGGAGCCACCATGGCGATAAAGTCTCGGAATCTTGAGCCTCTATGAGCATTACTGGAAGTGCGCAGACGAAGAAAACACGTGCCAATGCCATCTCGAAGGCGTCTTGACGCAATTCAGCTGCTTGTAGAGGGGCGATCTTTGCTGGTGCTGGGATTCGGTTCGGGAATATCCGCAGACAGAAGCGAAACTTGCACTTCGCGAGGCACACTAGAACACTGGCCTGGATTGATCTAAAGTTTTTTTTTTTAGCAATTTACCGATCGGCTTGCCATTTTTCCTTAATGGGCCGCAGTATCGGCATCGTCCATGTTTTTTACCATTCTCGCGCTCAATGTCATAGTGTTGCAAAATGTCGTCACGCGGGCGCCCCCTCTTCATCGTGATTCTCGCACCTGTCTGGGCGGAGCTGGAGAACGTGGCGACCGGGTGGCTGTGGACGATTGAGGTCCATCTGCCGTAGCACTCTAGGTGTCTGCGGGGACGGCCTAAAGCGTGGAGATCACCTCGCTGCTGAGGCAGGAAAGGATCGAAGGCTTCTTGTCGCTGATCCCGGCGGAAATCGGTGCGTTCTTGGTGCTGATCCTGGAGTTTGTTGAGTTCTCCTTCCTGACTGTGGAGTGCGAGACGCGATGGATGCTGCAGCTGCTGTAATGGGCCAACTTTGGCTCACTACTTTAGCTTACACGTGTGCGCGCGTGTATGAGGAAGTGTAGCTTAGTTGATACTAGAGTTAATTATACTCGGGCCTCCGAGTATAGATTAATCTAAATAAACGATCCAAATAATGTTTTTGGGTTAAAATGAGAACTGCTATTTTTGTTTTATGTTTCTGACTTCCTCTAAATGTAATATTCTAAGCTGGGAATCTGCCAACGGCTGGTTGACAGAATTCCATTGCTATGCATGTCGCTCATTGGTTAAAGGGTGCTGCTTTCAACCAATAGGAATCTTAAATGTCTATGGACCACCCGTCGTGGTGATCGTGCATGAATGTGGCCCTTGATGTAACGTACACCAAGGCCGAGGAAGTGTTTGAACCTTTAACAGACATCGCGTCTGTTAGAGTTACAAGTGGCTGTAGCCACTTGTGCGTGTAACCCCGTTACAGCTGCTGGCAGCGTGCCAGCAACTGGTTCAGGGTGCATGGTGAAAGATTCCTGTCCTCGAACGAGCTGTGCGTGAAGGTCAGGAGTGGCAGCGGAATGTATACTCGACAGGAAGATGCGGAAGGCAACTTTTATACTTTTAGACACTTCAAAAATGTTTTAAACATGAACGACCCTTTCGAACGTTCTTTACGCGTCCATCCTAAACCATCCCTAAAACGCAGCACTCGCTTCGACATGAAGTAGTGATCGCACGTGTAGTTGCTCAGATACTTGCCCAGGTTCCGCATCGCATGGGCAATGTCCGGTCTTGACGCCGAAACCAAGTATAGGAGCGCTTTCACTAGCTCACGGTACGAGAGGTAGGACTTGTCCACAGGTTCTCGTAGCTGCTGCGGTGTAGTTGCGTCTGGTGTCGCGCAGCCGTTGCGCGACGCCATGTTGAACCTCTTCAGGATATCCTTGGCGTGCTGACGTTGGCAGTACACTACTTCCTTACGTAGAGGGTCAATCAGGATCTCCACCCCAAGTAGATACTTGACAGGGCCCAATTCTGTCAGCGTTGGAGCGTCTCCGATCCTCTAGGCTTGACTCGGACTACGGCCAAAAGGGGAGAACGTGATGAAATATTTATGCTGTTAACGATGTAGGTTGATGATGTCCTACTGCTTGGATCACCTGAGCTGTGTCGCAGCACACAACAGTTGACCCGCAAGTTCGACGCTTTGTGCAGCGTCCGGTTCCTTCAATTAGGCGCCTGACGCAAGCCGTACAAACTCCGTAGGAGGTGACACACATATGCGTCTTGTTCACTCTGGAAACCTGGGGGTTGCTTTATGAATATCACTTCGTCCTGGTTTCCGTAGAAGGTGGCCGCCTTCAAGTCGTATTGCAAGATGACCCAGCCACGCTGAAGTGCAAAGTAGATGGTGGCCCGGATCGTGTCGAATCTAGTCACAGGCGTGTACGCCTCCGTGAGTCCAAGCCTACCAGCTGCCTAAAGTCATGAATCACAAGGCGTGCCTTACAGCACTTGATTCGGCCACACTCATCGTCCATCGACAAGTAATTTGTTTTGCCTCCGCGCATCTCACGGTGACGAACCAACAGCCAGGTGCCATGAGCCTTTAGCTATGCAAGTTCCTCAAACATAACTTCTCTCCACGTCTTCCACTGGCGCGATCCCCGTGCTTGCTTGTATGTGATAGGCACCACAACTTCTTCATGCACGTGCACGCTATTCCCCACGTAGTCACGTAGTCTCACTGACGGCTTTCACTGCCGCTTTGGCAACGGCGGCCACGGCTCACACTCAGCAGTCGCTGACCGGGTCGGCATTCAGTCCTCAGCATCACACGCTACACGAAGTACTCGTCGTCACACGCTGCACGAAGTAGTTCTTATTATTCATCTGACCGCTACCGTTTGGTGCCGACACGCGTATCAGATACTCAAATTGCCTTACACTTTTATGTTCGCAAGTTGCCTGGCTAACCTAACGTGTTGCAGCTGACATCGTAATAGCGCGTCTCTTTCCAATACGGACTTTGCTGTGGAGACGTAATTTACCTTTGTGACCAAAGACATAAGGTCCTGAAACTTGACTTGAAAATTGGAGTTCCAAATTTTTCCTTCTTCTTGACCGGCGCGGGAATCGAAAAAAAAAGGCTTGGGCCTGATTAAAAACCGATCCCTTCGTGGCTCTGTGATTTTCCCAGGATCTCACTGTTTTCCAATAGTCATAAAAGAGTCGCCCCCTCAGGAGACTCTCTTACTGTTGACCGTTGCCGGTCCTTTAAGGTAAACAGTGGCTTGCTGGGTTCACCCGGTGAACTGCTGATATTGTCTTGGTTGCCTTTTCTTGCTGGACTTCCGGAAGGTGAAGCTTGTAGTGTTTTTTTTTCTTGTCTTTCCTAATCAGAACCGACGTGAGGCGTTCGCGCAACTTGGTACGTTCACAGGTAAATGCTTGCGGCAGGCGTCCCGCTGGAAGGCTACAAGGACACCATTAAGTTATCGGGGGGTTGCGCAGACTCTGTCTGCTAAAACGGCTTATCGTGTACTTGGTCTTCGGAGGGGTTCCGTTTCGCGTTATAAGCGACGAGAAAAATCCATTGTAAGCAGAACTTGATAGAGGCCCGTTGAGGAGAGGCACATTGAGACCATAGTAAATGTGTGCAAACCGTCGTGCACTGAAGAGCTGGGACCCAACTGATGAAGTAGAGTGAAAATTAGGTAACTTTGGATAAAAACAATCCGAAGTACACAAAATTAAAAAAAACACACCTTGATAGCAATAAATCAGGGGCGACTTGAACGGCGCGAGTCCGATCATCCCTCCCAAAAATACCATATAAACCAAGGCGTGAGACTCCATAGTAGAGCAGCCAAACCATAAAGTGCCTTACTTTCGCGTAGACATAGAAAATAGTAGTAGCCAAAGGACCTCTAAAATTTCTGTTATCTCCCCAGTAGTACTTCATAGTAGACCGCAAAAATCCACAGTTCGATCTTCCACAGTATCCGATTTTCCACAGGTTCCAACTTTCCACCGCAAAGGAGTTATTCTTGACCAGGGGTCGAAGTCCTGAGTATTCCTGGTTGCGATTCCATGAGTACAGCTTCAGGTACAGGGTCTGCCAGAACTTTGTCAGGCTGAGCGTCAGGCAGGAGCTCCGGCGGTAAGGGGAGCGACCGAAGTAGCTCGCGCAGTTGTCGGCGCTTAAGCTCGGAATGGCTAAGGCTTTTCCGTTGAAGATCTTGGTAAAACATTTGCACGTGAAGCTTGATCACCGCGTTGACTTGAGCCTGGACGTCCAGCACATTGGCCCGCATAAAATAAAAGCGGATATCATTCCGGTGCATCCACAGCGAAATATCAATGCGCGCACGATGTGCAGAAGCACAAACAGACTGTAGCCGTAGGCCTTCTTAACAACAGCCGTGGGTTCCAGCTTATAAATAAGACTGCCTCCCATTCGAGCTTGGTAGTAAAAAATTCTTGAAAGGCCGGAAGCCACACGTTCCAGACTTGAACGGCCGCAGAGCAGTACCAGAATAAATGGGGCGCCGTCTCCAATGCGCCACATCCATGATGGCGCTCGCACTGCGATCCACTATCGTGTTGAAAGCGGTAGCCCAGATACAGCGCATTGTGTTGCAGTCGGTAGAGTAAATCCGCGTAAAACGGCAATAAATGCTTGTCCAGTTTAAGGTCTCGACTCCTCAAATCCGAAGGCCTGGCCTCCACACCTAGGCGATTCACAGGTATCCTTGCTTTTTCCACTGTTGGCGAGCCGTCCTTCTTTTTTTAGAAGCGTCAACTTTTAGCTCGCTGTAGACTATCCCTTGCTATAAGCCTAACGGTCTGTGCCTCTCGCATTCACATAAATATTGCGAAGTAATGATTTGTGCTGCTATTTCGTGGGGAAATGGTGTATCGATCGGGGTCTTCGTAAAGAATCACGATTGCGCTCGCGCTGAGTTTTGTTCAGTGTGCACGACGTCTCACGATTGCCAACGTCACGGATGAACCGCAAGGGTTGGTCTGCAATCGAACGTAACTTCGGTTTGGCTACTTTTGGCCCTGACTGACCATGATAGATGTTTCAGCAACACGAGCACGATACGGTTGGAAGATGTATGCTAATGACACACCATTTTTAATATCGAGCGTCCAGGTGGTCGTGAACAGCGTCTTCACAAGGTGGTTGTGTCTTCGCCTTGCTGACCGGTACTGGAATCGACTCGTGAACAGCCGGGGGAGCCTCCGTAGACTCCAAGCCACGAAGGACCGTGCGTGGAAGCTCCGTCCAGTGACCAATGTTCTACAAGAAACTTTTTGAGCCAACTTCATCCCACCCGCAGTAATGGCCTTCGATGAAGCCAAGTTACCGTCGAGGTCGAGCTTAACCCGCATGCGTGTCTACAAGAAGGACTGCTCGCAACCCGCGTATAGTATCCGGTAAGGAAGAGCGCGCCCTCGGGCGCGCTCTGCTTCGTAAGTTGGCTTATCTTGTCTAATACAACCCGGCCGGTGTGCTATCGTGTCCTATACAGCTTCGAGGTCTACTGTGGGAAAAAGCAAATGTAAGACCCCCCCCCCCTCCGACGATTGATCTCGCTATTATCAATGCTTTCAATGTATATAACTGGCGCATGGCAAACGCAAAGCTAAGCGCGTCGAGTTCCTGAAGAAGCTTCATTTGGAGCTAACCCAGATGAAGCCTGACAACTGGACCCAACTGCTGCGTCACCGCGGCATGTACCCTACACAATCGAAGCAACGCAAGACTACAACAGCTCATGTACCCGCACAAACCCACGAGCGGAGGAAGGGCAACACGGACGACACGAGAAAGCGATGCCTGTAAGGTGTGTTCGTTGCTCAAGGGCGCTGGCGAGGCGAGAGGAGACGATACTACGTTCTACTGCGGTAGCTGCAAACTCAAGACGGCGGCAAAAAACGCTCAGGCTGCACAAGTTATCCTGTGCAACAAGGTGAAGCACAAAAGTAATGGTTAGGCAGTTCCCTGCTTCGAGATTTGGCACCGACACGGGAATAACGGTACCTTGGTTCCGCCGTCGACTACCAAGCGCAAGGTTCGCGATCGGAAGCCGGCGGCGACAGCAACGGCCGCAAGTGACGGCGGCAGTAGTGACAGCGATGTCGCGTCTGATGGGAGTGCCTGCGCGATTCAGCAGCACAAGCGTGCTCGACGAAACGCAATGTAGTGTGTGCAGCAGCTCTTCTGGCTTTTTATTTGACTTAATTTGAGTATGCACTGGTGTTGCTGATTGCCATCTAACTCGATTCTCTAAATATCGACAAAAATTGACCTCACGACTGCGTTGTTTTTATACTGTGAGTCCCCCATAAGATGTATTACCCAGACACGTTAATGCGCTCGGGACACGTTAGAGCTGAGGTGGCATGTTAGGGTTAGGTGCATGTACCGGCTTTTGGGAGGTACACGTTTATAATAGTGTGACATCCACTATATGTGCCCAGCATGAGATAAATCATTATCGTGTATAGGATTTCGGCCAACGGTGGGAACTCAGATCGCTCGCGCTGGAGGGGTTTATCTTGATGTCCCACATCAAAATCCCATATGTTGATGTGGCTGCATCCAACCGTAGGCTTGAACCGCGATAATTTCATAAAGGAGTTGGTATACATCAACATACAAGCTATGTAGTGCATATATTGGTCATCACGGAGAACGTGGTTGCACGCCATCTGACTAGCGTCGTGAGTTTTGTCTGTGCATAGTCTCACATGTTTATTTTTTTAAGTTGGGTTTTGGGAGTAAAATGTATCTACTCATTTCTCCTTTTTTACACAGCTGTTCGTAGCGCTTGTATGGGATATGGCCGAGAGAGGCGTGTTGTAAAACTGCTTCAGTACATTTTACCGACATTGGCTTAAAGCTACGAACAAATGGTTATTATAAAAAGATGATACACCAGTCCTCAGGTATTATCAGATAATATTATTGTTGACTTATTCTGGCTGTTAGGTAATGCATTTGTGAGAGACGTTTTGCTCAGTCTGACTACGTTCTGCATATTGTTTTACTGAATACCTTATAAGGGCACAAGAGTTACAGTAGTGAAACTTTCACGCCGCCTAAGCAAACGTCGAAGGTGTTGAGTGTCAAAACACTGTGAGTAGCATTATTTAAATTTTCTTAAAATAGTGATGTAAAATAGTATCAAAGTTTCTCTATAGGATCTTATATTTTTTTTATAAAATGAAAATCATGAATTAATCAAAACATGTCATACTAGGGATACACTACGGCCAAGCGTCCGCAGCATGCGCCGCCTAGGGCCGAGAGCTCGCTTGCCTCCCCGCCGTCCTAGTTTGAGTTCCGAGCAGAGTTGGCACTTCCGACCGGACTTATTACGGCGCTGTCCGAGTCGTATGTGTCCAGGAATACCACCTCGGACTCGTCAACGGGTGAGGAGCTTGTTTGCCCGATGAGGCGAAAAGGCAACTGGGCCAGACCAAACCAAGAGTGTCGTCTTACAAAACTATTCAAACTGCTGTGCCCTGAGGAAAATTGTTGGTGTTTTGGCTCTGGAAACCACCGCAGCCTATCTAAACTTGGCAGAGCCGTCTTGACTTGTCGTAGCTGCACGAGTTGAACTTGGCAACGTGGCCCGCTCCGCT
The DNA here is from genome assembly GCA_016169955.1 of Phytophthora vignae f. sp. vignae. Lineage (NCBI taxonomy): Eukaryota > Oomycota > Peronosporomycetes > Peronosporales > Peronosporaceae > Phytophthora > Phytophthora vignae. The sequence continues at coordinate 57,428 of JABJUM010000009.1, read as the reverse complement.
TGTCAGGAAACCTTATTTTCCCTCTCGCGTTGTCAGGGCACGTTCCCTGGTTGCTGATAAGAGAGAAAGGGAGATGGGATGCCGTGCGGAGCACCGAAACCATCTCGTATGCGATAAAACTGAATTGGTAGCAAGTTCTAGGAGACTTCTGATTTCGAACCCCATCCTATAACAGACGGCAGTGGGTGGCCTACCACCAACCAGTGCGATGAGGATAAGAGGTAAAGAAGTGCACCCGGCCTGGACGAAGTCTAAGGACGAGCTCGCTTCTTCATTGCCCCAGACTGAGCACGTCTAAGAGAAGGGCGTTTAGAAATAGAGTAGCGACACTAATACACTAAAAAAAGAATTCACAAAGGGTTCGAATTGTCGCTTTAACAGAGGCGGGCCCATTCCACTCACCCGTCGGCTCTCGCCCTGATAGGTTAGTCATGCAGGATAGGGTGGGTCCTATTGGGGCCCACAACGCTCGATAAGTGCGCTCAGCAGAAAATAAATATACCGAATATAGGATAGATTAGAACGATTCCATTGGCTTTAGACCCCAAGAGTCAACTCAGCAATGCGAGAAAGGGCATAGATAAATTTTGACAACAAACCACCGATGTTGGAGTGGGAGGGGGTACCCCTCTTCCAGCTTTTGAACACGTATTATTTACCAGGGTTTCTTAAACAAAATACATGGCAATATCAACTAGGGCTCCGCGAAGGCTGGGATAGGAGAATTTTGGAATAAACCCTTTATTTTTATTAACTATTTTACTTATTAATTCGGTCATCTCCTGCGCCTGCTTTTAGCAGCCGCAGTATCTGCCCGGAGATTTGCCTTAAACTGTAGATGCAATACAGATATTGGCGTCTTGGACAGCCACCTGATATATTCATCTTAGAGAGGGGTTACAATTTAATATGTGAGGCGAGGCGGGTGAACGCCTTTTGCCGCCCAGGTGTACAGTGGCCCGAAAAGGATCTAGACTTGTCCCCTCGAAACAACCCTGGACGAGCACTTGGTGTCGTCCCGGGTGGCGTGTGTTTCTTGTGGAATCCCTTTGGGTGTCGTTTGTCTTCGAACGTGAGACTTGCACTACGTGAGTCGTGGGAAACAGGAAAATATCGCTAGGACCAGGAAGCAGAGCCGACGTACACCTCAGAACGTAGCTTCCACAGCCTGGATCCGGAGAGATAACCTTAACAATACAGAGTTATACACAAATATACAATACACACAACCGTCACTTATTCTTTGGTTGGCCCTTGGACGGTGGGCCCTACACACCAGTCAACAAAGAGGGTAGATCCAGGACACTGGCAAGCCCAAGACCCTCAATCAATCGCGCACCACCCTCAATCAAGAGGAACAATAGCCGAAACAATACAAAACGCAGTCCTTCCTATCACTCAGTAGCCTATCAACAAATCACTAGGTGGTGACTACCTCAACCGCCCTAGGAGTAGTTTAATATGAAATGGCAGTGCTGTCTGAGACAGACACCCCAACTAGAATATGAAATAAAGCTTATCAACCCTGGCCGCACGACAGCTCAGGTACTCGCCTTAACTTGATCTGATACTTACTATGAGAGCTCCACACACGACCCTTACGTTCTTAGCCGAGGTGCCCTGACTGCAGGGGGAGAACCAAAGACACAAGGCTCCTTTGAGTCTGAACCAGCTCTGAATAGCCTGGCCCCCAACTGAAGACACTTGCGCTGTAGCAGGAAAAACGAACTCTGTTTGGTCTTATCTTTGTAGGCTATCACTAATCGTAACATGCAGTGTTGGAAGTTTTGTCTTGGTTTCAGTATGGGTTGTCGTCGGCTTGAGTCGAAAAGATCCAGCGAGGATCGGCAGCACAGCTGGGAGGGAGTTCAAGGTTCCATGTGCCGAGCAGATCGTGGACGGTCGGCTTGGTCGGTCGTTAATGTCTTGAGTTTGTATGGTCGGATCTTGGGGTTTGGAGAGTCGTCCGTCCAGGATACACGTCGTCGATACATGGGCTTCGGTCAGGCAGCTTGAGTATCAGTGAGCTTGGTCGGGCACCTCTTTGGCTCTGGCAGCGTGACTGGCTCGATCTTGGCTGGGGCTCATGGGTTGTAGGCTTCAGGGTCTTCGATCCTGGTCCGGCCTGGATGCACCTTGGTCATCCTGATTCAGGGTGCTGAGTACATGTCCAGGCTGTTCCCATCACTTGGATCCTGAATCCGACCCGAATCAGGCAGTCAGCGTGGGGCTTGGGCTGAAATCCAGAGCCGCATCGTGTCAACCGCCCCTCTAGTCCTGATCCTTCACCGAGGTCCATCACTTTCCGAGTTGACGGGTCACGACTAGACTCCACGACCACGTTGACAGTCTCGGGTGGGATGTCACCCCGAATCCATGTCCCGTTAGACGGTTACCCAGTCTGGCGACCATTCTGCGCCCCTTCGCCCAGTCAAATCACTTCGCATCATTTCGGCCGAAATCCACAATCCAACAGTCACAACCCAATCCGCCTCAGTTCGCACGCATTCAGATGCCGGCGATCCCGGTCACATTACAATCAGGCAGTTTCAGCAGTTTCACAATTCGACGGTCTGTTTCCAATCGGGCTGGTCGGAACCAGGGCTATTGAACATTGGGGTGATCGTCTCCGGCTTGCATAGCCTGGAAACGGGCCCGAGCTCGAGCGCCCTGGTTGAATTCGTAAAGCAGAGCACCGCAATTCAGCTGGGTGACGGGCAACCATTCAGGGTCGTCATAACCCTTCCACTTGATGAGGTATTCTCGCACACGTCTCGAAGTGCGAGTACGCTTCGTCCAGCGTAGATCCAGGATCTTCTCAACTTCGTACTCCTGGTTCTGGTTGTCCGCCTCCCAACTGTCCTCTGGTAACAATGCCGCGTCGAAATCATCATCTTCTTTCACCTCGATCTCAGTAGTAGGCCGCTTTGGGAAAAGCGCTCGTGGTTTCAGGCGGCTGATGTGCACCCACGGGTTCACACGATAGCCGGTATCTTCGATCTTGAGCCTGACTCGGAAATCGTCCTGAATCTCCTCCACTCGGAACGGGCCATGCCAAAGGTGAGCGAGCTTTCGACTCAGACCGGGTTGCACTCTCGGGATGTAGAGCCAAACGGCGTCACCGATCTCGAATCCAGCCTTGATTCTGTCTGATAGTTCACGCCACTTTCTGGTCTGCTCCTCCGAACGGGCACGCTTGGACTTCTTCTGCAAGTCTTCAGCGCACGCCTAGGCGTAACTGTAGTCTCGCTGAAACTTCCGTCGCCACTCGTAAGCCGTACGCTCAGGAAGACTGGAAGGCTTAGGCCCTAGCATGGCGGACACAGTGCCCTGAGCGTCCCAACCGTGGACCAAATAGAACGGGGTGTCTAGTCTGGTTGCGTCGAAAGAGGTATTCAGGGCAAACATGAGCCTTTCGGCGTGTTCGTCCCAGTCACTCTGGTCTGCTTCAGCCACGTAAGCCCGGATGCTCCTGACCACGGTCTGGACGGAGCGTTCTTGCTGGCCGTTAGCCTGGGGCCGGTAAGCCAGGGTGGCTCGCTGCTTGCTACCCAGGAGATCCCGGAACCGAGTGAAGACTTCACTCATAAATCTAGGATCCTGGTCGTGGCGTAGCATTGAACTTGCCCCGAACCTCCTGAATACCCGCTCCTCGTAGGCCTCGGCGACATCTTGGGCAGTCGTGGAGTCCATCGGCTTGCACATCACGTATCCGGAAAAAGCGTCCTGAAATAGTAATAGGAACGTGTTTCCGCGCTCCGATTTGGGCAGGTGGGTCACAAAGTCCATTGAGACAACCTCGAAAGGTCGCCTAGGTTCAATGTTTCCGGGAGACGGGCCTGGATCAGGCGGACGCCCCTTGCCACTAGCACAATCCGTGCACTCTTTCACGAACGCCTCCACATCAGCGTACATACCATGCCAATAGAACTCTGAACGGAGCTTCTCATGGGTCCGGGTAATACCCTGGTGACCACCCTGAAAATCTTCGTGGGCGTAGTGGAGCATGTCCGCCTTCAGAGATTCAGGCACGACTAACCTGAGCTCCTCGTTCATGTCCCTGGGCCGATCACGGGTGGCCCGACTCAGGCGGTAGAGAACGCCCCTGGCATCCAGGGCGAAAAGCTCAGCCTGCTTGGAGATCCGTCGTATCTGAGGATGAGAGAAGTCTTCCAACTCACCATTCAGGAATTCCTTGATCTCCACAAGCTGGCTGTCCTGGTCCTGATGTGCCTTGATGCGCCTCCACCGCTCAGCCTGATACTCGAGTGGGCCCATCGGGGATCGGTCTTCTGAGTCGTCGGCGGCTCGACTCCGAGTAACTGCAGCCATAACGCGAGCAGCCAGGGGCAACGGCTCGGAATCCACGCCTGCGTGGCCGCCTCCTTCCTGAATCGACACCAGAGCGACCTGATCCGGATTGTCCGGTTTGCCGTCAACCTGGGCTGCCTCATCCAGGATCACGACCGTCTTCATGAGCTTTTCCTGGATCTTCGACACATGTTTCAGGTGAAGGAGCTCTTGGGCATCCTGGACCTGCCACGACTCACCCAGCGCCAGAGTTTTAGACGTCAGGTAATCTGCAGCCTGGTTGTAGTCGCGCTTGACATGGACCAGCCTGATTGACTTGAATTTGTCCTTCTGAGTCTCATACTCAGCGAGCCGGCGCTGTAAGTTGGGCTGATTACAGTTGATCAGTCAGTCCCTGGGCTTGTTGGATCACGATCCTGGAATCGCCCACGACGACAAGATCCTGGATCCCGCATTCAGACGCCAGTTCCAAACCCTTCAGTAGGCCATGGTATTCGGCGTCGTTCACAGTAATGTCATCCAGGATGAAACCGTGCGCGGTTAGGACGTGCCAGTCTGGGAGCTCCCAAATGATGCATCCACAACTTCCTCGGCGCGTAGACGTTTTCGCAGCACCGTCAAAGCTCAGGACATATCCTTGGTAGCCTGAATCTAGCATCTCCACACTGATTACGGGCGGCGCCTTGACGCGCCCCTTGGCCGGAATCAGGGTTTCAGCAACCTGATCTAGATGCTCGCGTGGCGTGATGCCTGCTCCCATGATGGCAGCAAGTCCGTCCTCATCTTTCTGCACCTTCCGAATTTCCAGGTTCCACTGAGACAGGATGACTCCCCAGCGCACACATCTACCGTCAGCCGACTTGGATTTAAGCAGCCAATTCAGGACAGAATACCTTGAATACACCACAATCTTGGCGCCCTGGACGATGGTTTTAAACACTTCCAGAACTCGCAAGACTGCAACGACTTCCTTCTCCGCAATGTGGTAACGTAGCTCTGCGTCGTTCAGGACACGCCCCGTGTACCGGACAGGCTGAATCACCCCATCGTATTCCTGGCCGAGGACGGCGCAAGTCGCCCACTGGTTGGCGTGGGGAATGATCACAAATGGTTTCGTCCGGTCCGGGTGCCTGAGCAGCGGAGTCGACACAATCTTGCGTTTCAGGATCTCAAAAGCCTCCTTGGCCTGGCCGAGGTCTCGTCCAGCCCGGATCTGGTCATCCGTCAACTCGTACAGGACAGCCGCCACCACTGGAAAGTCTTCGATGAACTTGTGGTAGTAATTCAGGCTGCCCAGGAACGATTGGACCCCTTTCAGGGTCGACGGGAACGGGAGGTCCTGGACACCTTTTGCAATCTTCGGAGTAGCCCGGATCCCTTCTGCGCTGATCTCGTGAGAGAGATATGGAATTGACAACTTTCCAAACTCACTTTTAGGCAAGCTAACTGAGATGTTCCAATAGCGTAGCCTGAAAAGCAGCGCGTTCAAATCCTGGCAAAGTTGGTCCCAGGTAGCCGCCCCATGAGCAATGTCGTCGATATAGGAACTTCGACGGAGCACCGGCCCTATCTGGGGTGGTGTGGGAATGTTCCGTTTGAACACCGTCATGACATCGGTCAGGGCAGGCACCTTCTGTTCAGCCTGAATCCAGTCAGAATCACCCGAATCGGAAGGGTCCAGCTTCAGGAATTCCAAAACGTCCGGGTCTACCTTGGCCTCTTCCTCGGGCGGCAATCTCACAAATCCCCAGAGACAGTTGTTCAGCATGGCTTGGTAGATGAGCGGGGCGTTTTTCAGACCAAATGGCATGCGTACCCACTGATAGTGTCCAAGTGGGCACACAAAAGCCGAAATTAGCTTTGCACGCTCAGTCATCGTAATGGCCCAAAACCCACTCGCCATATCCAGACTCATAAACCACATCGCACTCTCGAAACCGATCAAAAGGTCGTCAATCAGGGGGAGCGGGTAATTCGAAAGCTGGATGAAACTGTTAACGACTCGGTAGTCGATGCACATCCGGATGTCAACTCCGTTCTTCTTCAGGACGATGACAATCGGAGAGGCCCAGGCAGACGTGGATGTCTCAATCAGGTCTGTTTCCAGGAGCTTCTTGAGCAGCTCATACACCTTGGTAAACAGTCGCGGGGCAATCGATCGTGGAAGTTGGGCGACAGGTTTTGCGTCGCCCACATCCAGGTCGCACACGACCCCACGAGCAGGTGCCGGAGCTGCGTTCCCATCTCCCAAGAAGATCGTGCGGTGCTGTTTCAGGATACCACGTAGCTGCTCTTCCTCGATCTGGGTCGTTCGCCCTGGTTCTCCTACGTCAGCCTTCTCGATGTTGCACTCCGGACTGAGATCCTTCAATTCGGGAATCAGGGCCAACTCGTCCCGCAGTTGGGAAAGCAGGTCGCTACCTTCATGGATGTAGACGGCCGGCTCATAGTCCAGCTCTTCTGTATTCAACCGCATACAGCGAGCATACGCCCGCTCCAGTTGCTCAATCGGGGTACCGGACATGGCCGGAGCTAGAGACTCCAGCTCGTCTTCATCATCGAACTCCACCTCCAAACGATCATCATCCTCGAATGCTTCCGGGATCTGATCCGGGACGTTGTCCTGGATCACTTCCCGAATCTCAACCTGAGTCGGCGTATCATCCAAGGCTGAAGGTTCGATGTCCGGCCCAAGCATCTCCGACGAGTCGCCACGATCATTCTCCGGACAATCTTCCCCAGCTTCCAGAGTATCCGCCGCTTCTTCTAGGTCCTCCTGCGCGTCTACTTCCTCAATCTGCACATCATCAGTCTGAATGCATGCATCCTGGGTCCTAGTCGTCTGAGTGGCAACATGACACATGATCCTGGGTGGCTGCTCCCCTGGAAGCGGTGGTGGTTGCAGTCGAACCAGCTTTTCTTCCTTCCGGTCTGGTCCAGTCTTGATCCGGAGCCCGGTTGGCCACTTGTAAACCTGCTTCGGCACGGGCGGCGGCGCCTGTGCCTTCGCGAGTTTGTCTAGTCGGTCCGCTTCAGCTTCTTCCTCCGGGGTCAGGGCGCACTCCTGCATCAGCTTCTGCCACTCCTTGTAGTCACCCCGTCCGGGGCGGACGAAACGACCGTAAGTCGGATAATGTCCGTACGCGACGATCCTGGCCACCGGTGTTCGGGAATCAATCCAGATCAGCTGCGACGAAATGTTCATCACCTTAATCGCTACCGGCCAGGATCGGGACGCATAGATGACTTGCGTCACCCAGCGATCTCCCCGGCCGGCCCAAACCACATCCCGTTCAGGGTGTGCTCGGCCATACTCGATGCGGACAATAGCGTGCTCTCCTGGTTGAAGATAGAGCGTTCGTCTGGGAAGCACTGGCAAGTCCAATTCTGGACGGCGTCTCAGCGGTCCACCTCGCATCACGATAGTTTCCTCATCCGGAAGTTGAACCAGAGCTTCTCGGACGCAGATCCTGACTCCGGCAGAATACATGATGTTCATGCCTAACAGCACATCCAATCCTTCTCCAATGTTCGCGACCCATACATCCAGGATGTACACCACTCGGAGACCGAGGGTGAGTTTGATTCGAGCCCGGGCAGAGATATAAGTCGGGACGCCTCCTAGACCAGACACCTTGATCTGTTTGTGCATCTGCAGTTTCAGCTTGAGTCTACGCGCTAGATCCAGGCTGACCATGCCGACAGACGCACCAGTGTCCAGGAGGATACTTGTCCGGAAATCGTTCACTGTACCGTGTACCATCGCAACATCGTGACTGTTTTCGTCTGCTTCGTGATCTTCCCACCATCCGTATCGCTCACCGAAATTCAGCCTGAACTCGACTGGGCCATTCAGGATCTCTCCGTTCAGATGCTCCTCGTTCAGGATTCGGGATTCAGGTTGTTTCGATACAGGGTCAGCGGGTCCATCTTGAATCATAGAAGTCATGCATTGTTGGTTATCTCGTTTCTTCATCCTCAATTCAGGGCCGACATACACTAAGACACACAATCCTGGGGTCTTCTTAAGCCCGGCGCGTACTGGATCCCCATCCAGCGGGCTTATTGGTTTAACGACCGACCAGGATCCGCCTGACCACCCTGGATGGGATCCAGGACGGCCTTCGGCAGGTCTTTCAAAGCGCCTTTGCGAATGAGGTCCATGATGGTCTGAATGGCCTTGTGCTCTTCACATCATCCAACGTGGAATTCACCACACTTCTTGCAGGGTAAGGTTCGACACCTCTCCGTCGGATGTCCCATACGTCCACAGCGGTCACAAATCAAGTCGGCCCAGCAACGTTCAGCGCGATGTCCAAACTCGTGACAGTTTTCACAATAGTCGGACCGATCCAGTTATTCCGATCAGGGTCACCCTGTTTGGGCGACTTCGCCCCTGCCCGGAAGTCCTGATTCGGTGGACGCCAGCCCGAGTGCTCCAAAATTCGGAAGACAGACTTCCTCATCTCGTCCTCCTTTGCCGTACTCTCCGCGATGACATCCCGAACAACTTCATCCAGGGTTTCACTCGCTGGGACAGGAGGAGAATCAGGCTTGGATTCTGGTTCATCTTCGAAACGAACATGTGCTTCTTGATCCCGGTCGGAATCGCTCCCATCCAGGCTCACAAAAGCACGTCCGGTCCGTCGAGGCTTGAACCGCCCCTGACCAACATTGTCCGCTCGGAAGTCGCGCGTCCTAGATGGAGGGGTATCGTAACCTCCACCCAACGTCACCTCCTCATCCTGTTCCAGGGCAAACTCCAGATCCGGGATCCGCTTGAACCGCTGACTCTTCAGGGCTTGCTTCAAGTCTGAATCCCTCAGGCCCTTGATGAAACGCTTGGCGTGATGCGAGACGTGCTTCCTGGATGACCGGTAGTTGATGCCAGCCTTGCCAGCCGCGTCATTCAGGCGGTAGAAGTACTCCAGAGCTGACTCGCCACCCTTCTGCTTCATCGTGTAGTAGCGCTCAGAGTCGGAGGTCTTGGCCTTCAGATACTTCTTCCTGAACTCGCTGGCCAGGGACTTCCAGTCATTCTGGACCTGCTTGGACAGCTGTCCACGCCAGTTCCGGACCGGAGACGACATCTTCATCTTGAGCTCGCTGATCCGGGTCCGGTTGGACCAACCTCCTTGGCTGGCCAGGTTCGTGAACCTTTCCCACCAGCTCCGGCGGTCACCCAGGGACGCCTTTTCGTCGAACTTCTCCAGCGCACTTGAGTTCACATAAGGGTGGATCGTTAGCGAGGTTTCCCCAGCCTTGATCTTCCTAGCCGAGGCCTCGGCCAGGTCACCCCCATCCAGACTGCTGTCAGAGTCGCTTGAGCTAGAGTCACTGTCGCTTGATTCAGAACTGCTTGAGCTGCTCGACGACGGATCTTCATCTTTCCGAGTCTTCTTCCTGGATGGCTTGAGCGGGGGCCGCTTCGGTGGCAGCTTGGATCCGGACTTAGCGGGATCAGTCGCCTTGGGCACCTCTGCCTTCACTGTCCTGGACGTCGGTTCAGCCTTCGGCACTTGGATTCGGGGTTTAGTGCTGGAAGTAAGCCTGGCCAGATCCACTTCCGGGATGGTCGCACGAAGCTGGGCTTCGGCGATGTTCTTCGGTCCCGGCTGTGAACCGTTACTGGCGATCTGTCCAGCACTGACGTCACTCATCTTGGTTGCCGATTCAGGGTTTGGCTTTTCCGACTTGACCGTGGTTGCCAAAGCAGGGTTGAATGTCGCCCGACCAGGTTGAACCTGAGTGGATGTTGCCCGAAGGTCCCGAATCTGGGACGCTTGGAAACGCCTCATGTTCTTCGCAGCTTCTCGCTCGTTGTCTCGCTCGGACTCCAAGGCCTGGAACTTCCGCTGAAACACGTCCTGCTGAGCATCCAAGCTCCTCTGCGTCTCCGCAGCCCACGCGGCTCGCTCGGCCTCCATGCGCGCCTCCACCTCGGCCTGTTGCTGCTGAACATAATTCAGAGCATCGGCCTGGAGGCGTTGACGTTCGGCCAAGGCAGCCTCGTCACGAGCGGCCTGGAGGACAGCATCCAGGTCTGGTTGGACCGGGTTCGGACGGGGACCTTCAGCCAGGGCGGCGGCCATCCGACGTTCGGACTCCTGGATCCGGCGTTCAGCCTCTTCCAACTTGCGCTGGGCTTCGGCTTCACGCTGGATCTGGGCTTCCGATGTGGCTTGCTGGGTCAGGGCCATGCGGTCCAGGGCGGCCTGGAGGCGCTTCACGTCGTTCATCGTGGTGACCGCAACTTCGGCCACCCCGGATGAGATCGACATGTAAGACCGGCTGGACGTCCTGGATCCGTGTGAGCGCCGCGACCGTCCCGACCGGCTGGATCGCCTAGACGAAGACCTTCGCTTCGACTTCGAGGACCGCTTCGAGGATCGTCGGCGACGACGGCTCCTGGCGCTGCTGGTCTCCGACTCGCTGGACGACTCAGAGTCTGATTCAGACTCATAGTGGTGCCGGCGGTGTCTGGACGAAGACTTGGTCCTGGACTTATCCGTCCGGGACTTGGAGGTCTGAACGGACTCGGCCATCTCGACGTCACCCTGATCCACCTCCACGGCGTGCTTCGACACGACTCGCTGGGTCACATAATAGCCCACAGCACCTCCTCCGACCGCGAATCCAGGACGGCCAGCCTGAATCGACATGGCCATCGGACGGTATGTCGAGGGTGGCATGTGGGCACCGGCGCTGAATCCAAGCGCGGTCGAGGACGAACTCGCGGAGCTGTTCCTGGATGGGTTGGATCCAGACATCGTTCCGTACAGGGAAGCTTCCGGGGATCCAGAAGTACCGACCAAGCTCGGGACAGGGTCCGAAGTCGCATACTCCTGGATCTGGGCGGCTTCTTCTGCGTGGACGACATCACTCCGACTTGAAGTCCTGGGCGACGGCAACTCGGACGGGTTCGACACGGACGGCAGTGACACAAGCGGCGGCCGGGCTGGGTGGTGTTGCTGGCGCTTCGGTTCAGGCTCGCCATCAGACGATCCTCCTGGACTCCTGGCCGGACGGAGACCTGTCAGTTTGAGACGGAGAACGTACTCCCGGCCAAGTAGGCCTAGATCGTAATCCGTCATCAATAGATCTCCGTCTTGATCTTCAGCATGGTAATCCTGGATGGATGCTTGTTCAGATTCAGGGGTCTCTGAGGCTTGTGCTTTCAGGACTGGGATAATCTTGAACGTCGCACTGACGGCGAGTGAACGCCACTCCACCAGTTCCAGGGCCAACAGACGCAGTACATCTTGGATGACCACTCGCAGCTTGGCCGGAGCGACCTTAGCCGCTCTCGTCCTGAACCAAACCGGAACCAGGTTGTCAAACTCGAACCCAGCCTCGAACAGAAGAGCTTGCAGGGTGGCCATGCACTCGCGCGGCGTCAGAATCTGAACCGGGACTTGGACGGCCATGAGATCCTGGGCGGTGCTCAAGTCACGACGGTCGAGACGCAATTCCGCAATCCAGCCTCCATCTTGGTCCTCCAACTGTGCTCGCGCACTGAGGTACCGGGACGTAGTCAGCATGGCAGCCATCCAGGGTTGTGCATCCGGCCGAGGCGTCGGCCAGGAGTACTCCACGGTTGGAGGGGTCACGCGTTCGGACTCCATCCGCTCCCACCTGGACACTTGCTGCGCGACGTACGCCTTCTCCTGGACCTCGGCGAACTTCTGACTGGGAGGTCCCGGTCGGAGAGATCCTGGATCCGGAGCCTGGTCCGGGACGACTTGATTCGGGGTCGTCCTGGACGAAGCTTCCTGGGCCGCAGACTCAGGAGTCGGTGGGGTCGCTTGGGCTGACGGCGTGGTCTCTTGCGAGTCCTCGAGCTCATCGGCCTCTCGGACAGTCGGCAGCGGCTTGTCTTCCAGGTTCGGGGTCTCCTTGGACTCCGCACCTTGATTCAGCGACGGAGAGTCCGAAACTCAATCCGCCGCCGGGGGCTCAACCTCATCGGCGCCTCCCACAGACGCCTTGGCGGGCTCATCCTGGACGGACTCACCCTGATCTTGGACAGTCTTCGGGTCAGGATCCTGGACGTCCGGCTCGCCATCCGGGGACACTTGGTGCGCGTCTTCCTGGACGGTTGGTGCTGGAGTCGGTTCCTTCTCCGACGACTTGGCCTTCGCCTCGCGGACCGCCTTGCGCCTCGCAGCGCCTGCCTTCCGAGCAGCCCGGACAACCTCGTCCAGGCTGGAGTGCTCCTCCGGCGGCAACCCTTGAGACCTACGCGACTGGCGCGACGCATCACCCCGTCCCGCGCCATCGCGTCCTTCCTCGCGCATGTCTTCTCCTTTTCCTCTCGCCATAAACGCTTCGGTCAGAGAGTTAATAGACTTCGCAACCTCAATCCTAACAATAAATGTATCCACAACTCAGTGAAGTCCCAAACGGTTCAAATCCGGGCACGCGCACCAGCTGAGGCGAGGCGGGTGAACGCCTTTTGCCGGCCAGGTGTTCAGTGGCCCGAAAAGGATCTAGACTTGTCCCCTCGAAACAACCCTGGACGAGCACTTGGTGTCGTCCCGGGTGGCGTGTGTTTCTTGTGGAATCCCTTTGGGTGTCGTTTGTCTTCGAACGTGAGACTTGCACTACGTGAGTCGTGGGAAACAGGAAAATATCGCTAGGACCAGGAAGCAGAGCCGACGTACACCTCAGAACGTAGCTTCCACAGCCTGGATCCGGAGAGATAACCTTAACAATACAGAGTTATACACAAATATACAATACACACAACCGTCACTTATTCTTTGGTTGGCCCTTGGACGGTGGGCCCTACACACCAGTCAACAAAGAGGGTAGATCCAGGACACTGGCAAGCCCAAGACCCTCAATCAATCGCGCACCACCCTCAATCAAGAGGAACAATAGCCGAAACAATACAAAACGCAGTCCTTCCTATCACTCAGTAGCCTATCAACAAATCACTAGGTGGTGACTACCTCAACCGCCCTAGGAGTAGTTTAATATGAAATGGCAGTGCTGTCTGAGACAGACACCCCAACTAGAATATGAAATAAAGCTTATCAACCCTGGCCGCACGACAGCTCAGGTACTCGCCTTAACTTGATCTGATACTTACTATGAGAGCTCCACACACGACCCTTACGTTCTTAGCCGAGGTGCCCTGACTGCAGGGGGAGAACCAAAGACACAAGGCTCCTTTGAGTCTGAACCAGCTCTGAATAGCCTGGCCCCCAACTGAAGACACTTGCGCTGTAGCAGGAAAAACGAACTCTGTTTGGTCTTATCTTTGTAGGCTATCACTAATCGTAACATGCAGTGTTGGAAGTTTTGTCTTGGTTTCAGTATGGGTTGTCGTCGGCTTGAGTCGAAAAGATCCAGCGAGGATCGGCAGCACAGCTGGGAGGGAGTTCAAGGTTCCATGTGCCGAGCAGATCGTGGACGGTCGGCTTGGTCGGTCGTTAATGTCTTGAGTTTGTATGGTCGGATCTTGGGGTTTGGAGAGTCGTCCGTCCAGGATACACGTCGTCGATACATGGGCTTCGGTCAGGCAGCTTGAGTATCAGTGAGCTTGGTCGGGCACCTCTTTGGCTCTGGCAGCGTGACTGGCTCGATCTTGGCTGGGGCTCATGGGTTGTAGGCTTCAGGGTCTTCGATCCTGGTCCGGCCTGGATGCACCTTGGTCATCCTGATTCAGGGTGCTGAGTACATGTCCAGGCTGTTCCCATCACTTGGATCCTGAATCCGACCCGAATCAGGCAGTCAGCGTGGGGCTTGGGCTGAAATCCAGAGCCGCATCGTGTCATATGTCAGAGTAAATGCGAAAAAGCGGCATTGTATTGATTTCATTGAGGAGGTGGTTCACATGCATAACACGATCCGATAGCAAGCCTGTGTGTCTCCAGCAGTTCGCCAGCACTTCTTTCGGCATCGCGGTCCATACATCACCAAGCCACTGCATGGCGTCCGCCGCATCGATCGCGTAGGCGTCCTCGTTTTCGTCCTCACATACCTTTAGCATAGCAGTCGCCGTTCGGTCCTCCAAAATACGTGCGTGATCCATGCAATTACTCCTAGTTCCATCGGCTGCGGCATCACAGTGGTGTTCTTGGGTAGCCTGGCGGTCTCCACGTGCGTCAGCTTCTCCTCCGGCTCCTTGTTCACCGGCGCGTTGTCGTACAGCAGTAGGAACTTGCGGTCGGAAGCCTTCATCTTCTCGTTCAGCTCGACGAGCCAGTTCTTGAACACCTCGGTCGTCATCCAGCCTTTTGCAGGTGCCGAGGTAGTCCATGCTCTCCGGCTTCTCTGGCAGCCAACACGGCTTCTTGGACTTCCCCAGCACTAGCAGCCGTAGTTTTTCCGTTCCGGCGGCGTTCGATCCCACCACGAACGTCATGGGCGACTTGTTCACCTTGAGTGCTGGCGCGACCCCGAGGCAGAGCGAAACCCTTGACACAGCCTTGTAGAAGTACGCGGCCTCGTCGACGTTGAACACGTTGTTCAAGTCGTACTTGGCGATCTTGACCCGCAACTCCTTCGCGCCCTTCATTGCTGCGGGGATGTCCACCGAATGGATCTCACCGTGGGCGCGGCGCACGCGGTACCCGTGGCGAGCGAAGAAGCGCTTACACCAGCCACCTCGAGTAAAGCGGGGAAGCTTCGACTCTGGGATTTTCAGCTCCGCAGCTGCCATTCTAGCTAGGAAAATAACTGAGTAGTAAGTGAGACTCGACCGACCTTCATAAAGGACTAGCAATTCGACTAGATGGCGCTCTAGCTGCATCATTTGATCAGGCGCATGCGCCGTAGGTCCTGGTAGTCGATTGTGATGCCGCGCAGCTTCACCTCGTCCCGCAAAATTCTGCTCACAGTGCTTTTCCCAGGCATGCTAACCATATTGAAAGCTTCCTGGGACCATACGGCCAAAGCCATGCAGCTCATGCCTCGGTTCTTCGCGTAGTGGTCACACAGCTCCAGCTGCAGAGCCTTGGTGAGCGGGACCCGAGGCATGTGCTGAATGTCGTGGGGTGGGCTGTGTGTAGCTTGAGGTCGATTGCAGAATGAGCGCCTCCCGCAAACCATGCAAGTTGGCAGGCAAGCCGTGTCCACACAGGTTTTGGGGCGCCTATTTCAAATAAGATGCTGACTTGATATTTGTATGGAGCATAATCGCGCGGAATGCTCACACCACTCAGTACCCAGACCTCTGTCTCTCAATAATTTATACCATATGTGATGACAGGTTATAAAATATAAGGTGGCTCTCCAAGACAAAAATGAAAAAGGCGAACCCTGGCTGAGGTCTATTTGCAGCTTGTAGAAACGGCATGCTCGTCCCATTACTTCGCTACAGAACAATAGTTACTGATTCATACCAGTGTCATCGGTAGCGCACTGGTTCAGGCTGCCCACGCATATAAACGGCCCATTGGCCCTCTTCAGCAAACGCTTGGAACCTGAAACCTGGAAAAAAGTTCGCGGTTCCAGGGAAAAGTGCCTTCAGCATGACCATTTTTTTTACCTGAAACCGCGAAAAATGTTCCAAGATAACCCCGTTTTAGTGACAAAGTTTCAGGCAGCTCTGGGGCTCCCTGAAGCTTGGAACTTGTGAAACTGAATGTACTCTGGCCATTCAACAACACAGCAATAAAAGCCATGGCGAGCACCAATGAAGGCCAACAAGAGGGCAACGCAATAGAGGGGAGCTTAACGTCGTGTTCGGCCAGGCGGATTGACGATCGAAAGCGCAGCTGGTGGGAAGAGGCCGTCCTCGTGCTGGTGCGCTCGTGGCGCGAGGTGGAACGAGAGGGGCGACGGGAGGGCGAGAAGACGAGCCAGTTCACCGAGCGTATTTGCGCCGCCTACAAAGCGGTTGTCAAGGGGTCACCGCGCTCTCCGAAGGCTATCGACGACAAAATGCAGGCCCTAAAGGAGATGTACAGGTTCATACGTGACTTCAACGGCAACCGTATTCAAGGAAGTACGGGCTAGCCAGGCTGGTTCGATTTAACAAAGCAGGAGAAGAAAGAGCTGAGGTATGAGTCTCATTTATTCTTGATATTTCTGTATTTATTCTGACATAAAAAATATCTTGTTGTCATCTACCGGTACCTAGGACCTACCACCGTATCAAGAGTCCTAACATTAGCCAGCGCGTATTTGACGCCATAAACAGCTTTTTATCCGGCCAGGTCGACACGTCTCCGCTGCGCTCGTCGTTCTCAGCCTCTGTAAGGCTTGCTGCTGAAGATACTCAGTGTAGCAGCCCTGACGCGCTGTTTGGGGACGACCGTGATACCGAAAACACGGAGAAGGACCCCACAATACGGGCAGAAAAAGCGGTAAGCGAAAGCGCACAGACAAGTACGAGCAGCTACGCGATGTGCTCGAGGAGCGCTCTCAAATTGTGCTTGCACAAGCAAGGGAGCTGCACGACCAAGAGCTTCGTGAGAGACTCCATCAGCATTCTGAGCATATGGCCTTGCTACGCGAGTTCTTGGGTGCTTTCCAGCGTTCCAGTGGTTCCAACGACAAGATGATAGAGGGCGGAATTTATTATCGTTAACGATATCGATAAGTATACCACTCCTTAAGCTTTTCTCGTAAGTTACCATCTAATGTGATTTCAGGCTCTGTTTCAAGTTGCGGATATGTGTCATCGTACTCCCTCAACATGCGCTGCATCTCGATTTCGTCGATGCGAAAAGTGTCGTTATGATTCATCAGAAAGTTTTGCAAAATGCAGAGCGCGTATACGATGTCAGGCGCAATACTAATGTCGAGGTGTATCCCGGACAGTAGAATTCTCCATCGACACTTCAATTGTTCAAATGCGCACTCTACTCGGTAGTGACCGTGACAGAGCCTTCTATTGAGCTTTTCACAAACCAAGCTGTTTGTTTCTGCCAATTCAAATGTCGTAAGGAGATAGCTCGTATTTTGATACCCTGAATCTCCTAACAAGAAGAGCGGGATGCATGCTGAAGTGGCGTCGCCCGTCGGAACTGTCACGACGCCGGACTTGGCCGATAGCTCAGGGAACACCGAGCTCAACGCGCTGTTTCGGAATACGCGACTGTCGCCAACACGTCCAAGCCACATGCAATCAAGGCCAGAGAAACGCCCTTTCCAATCCACTACAGCTTGCAGCACCACGCTGTACCATCCTTTCCTGTTGTAGTACATCTCACCACCATTGAGTGGCCTGCTAACAGGAATGTGAGTGCCGTCAATGCAACCAGCAACTTGTGGAATCCCACATTGGTCTGCGAACTGAGCCGCACACAGCGTTAACGGCGGAAAACGTATCAATCCTTGCTGTTTTTCACAAAAATTCGTCACCACTTCTTGCATAATACCGGATACCGTTGATGAACCAATGCCAAAACGATCCCCTGTGATCTCCAGTGTTGTGCCCTGAGCGCAGAGAAATAGAAAAACAGCCAAGCGTAGTGGTGGTAGCACCGCGTCTGGTGCTCTCCGCTTTACAGGCTCGAAATGTGGGCAGACCTCGTGTACCAACGCCATGATCGTTGTGCTATCCATACGGAAAGTAGTGCGCATAGATCCATCGAAAAAAACGAGAGGAGAACAACATCTTGGCCCAATGTGAGCTTCGCTCCTTCGATAAAATCTCACGGTCTTCGGGCTCGGCAAAATCGGCGATCACTTCTATTTCAGCCTCGTAGGATGCATGTAACATAGCTATCACTTGGCTGGTAAGTGGGCATGGTGCTCTCAAGCCTTCGGTAAGCAGGATTAATGCCATAGCTGCGTCCCTCATGATCACTTCACAGTACCGGGCAGTGACACCGGCACGGGCAACGACTCTGACGCTGGCAGCGCCACCGAAAGGGACACGGGCTGCAACTTGGGCTCAGACACTGACAGTGTCTTGGGTGCCGACAGCACCACCGACACGTACGCTATCAACCATGTGGGCGCCGGCAGGGACTTGGGCTTCAGCAGCACAACCGACTCAGGCAGCGCCACCTACAGCAGCTCCACCGACTGAGGCAGCGCCGCCGACTTGGTCTCGGGCTGGACGGCGCGACCGACTTGGGCTCGGGTGGGGACTCGGACTTGGGCTGGGGCGGCGACTCAGGCACCGACAGGGACTTGGGCTCGGGCGGCGACTGGGGCGCTGGCAAGGACTTGGACGCAGACACGAGGGTGTGGAGAAGCTCTGTTTTTTTGTGATGTTTGTTACTGCTACACTTTATTTGGAAAATGAATGTTCTAGAATCTTACGGTTCCAGGTGAATTTACCTGAAGTGCTTCGAAAAACAGCATCTTGGATTTTTTTTTTCAGGTTTCAGGTTCCAAGTTTGCTAAAGAGGGCCATTGAGGCACCGCGGACATACCGGTGTTACAGGTATCGTACCGGCCCAAGCTTCCCATGCATATAAACCATGTTTATATCTCATGTAACTATCTGATACATGTAAGAACAGGATCATAAAGAATCGTAACGGTACGTGTGTTGCATTTGTAGGGTATGCTATTTGAAACGGTATTATAGGGATTTTATACCTAAAAAGTGGACTATCGTATTCTATTCGAAATGCGCAAAGCGTAATCTGCGGTAACCTGCCCAGATTCGACGGGGGGGGGGCTGTACACAGACGAAAATCAGTACCGACGCAGGGGGTGAAGTATTGTCTTCACAAGTTTACCTGGAGTAAGTTGCGAAAGCTGCTTGATCGTGTTCTCTCAGTTGAAGTGGGCTTACGAGTTTTGGACATATTCATTCCCCAGGTACTGTACTCACTTCAAAATTAAAGTATCTCTCTCTACCAACCTATCTTGTGTAGCACAATCTTAGTGTCACCGCCAAATATCGCCAAAACCCCAAGTTTCACGACACCAATTTTAGATGTTTGTGTCAAGATGCTGTTCGCTGTAGTGGTTTGCTACCAGAGACTCCACAGCTTGATTGCGTCATGAAGCTGATGCCGACCAAGTTCAGCGACCTTGCACCGAGCAGAAGTTATCGTAGTTCAGCGGCCAAGCCAGATGAGCCCAGGCCTTGAGAGAAATGTTTGATGTGATCCAACTTTGTATGTCGAATATGGAAGCCAAGGTGCTGTCCAGCGCGGTTACTTCAGATATTTGGACGCTGATATTAAATGCATTCAACTGCGGCAGCCACTTCAATCTAACTTGTAGACTTTCTTCGTTTGGAGCCCGAGTTCGGCAGCGTAAGAGATTTTTCAGCTCACGAATTTGCTGTATTACACGGCGTTCGCGCTGAGCAACTTTCTGGCAACCGCATGTCTAGCAGCAAAGCTGTGGCAACGGTTTTGCAGTGGAGCGTCTCGAAAATCGAGAGTTAACAGTCCGAAAGCGTTTTCATTACCAATTCCAAGCGTCTACCAGGTATTGATGACACCCAAAAGACATCATCCCCTATTATGGGCTCGCGTATGGTGATCATGACTGATAAACCCATCCACAACGCCAAGGTCGCGCCAGATGAGGAAGCAATGGTGAAGAAATTATTCGCAATGGTTCGCAAGTCGTCGCTCAAGAACAAAACAACATGTGCTTGTTGCAGTTTTTAGTTTCGCAGCAGCAGTGCGTAACGGTATTGAGGACAAGTCCGCCGAGCTTCTGGATCACTCTTGGCAGGTGGCGAGGCGATCGAAAAGCAAGAAGGCCCAAAGCAATGGGTTTGATGAGGGGATGGCGCAAGCCAGGTCTACCTCAGATTTACAAGCTGATTGGGATACAAGTTGGTTGAACGATAGACTATGTGTAGCTGTCGATCGTAGTGCTGGGGGCTTCCGGGTTCCTCGCTAGGATACCGACAGAGCCACAGCAACCGACAGCCGAATAGACTTTCTCTACATCGGCACTGGCTGCCCGGAATAGCCCGGTTACCTGTGAGCAAGGTCAACTTATCGGTGTCGAACAGGTTAACGACGTGGTCATCAATACTCCAGTCGTGGCCGCACTATAGCGGCAATGTACCAATTGGCTTAATGGGATCCAAACGCTGAAACCCATCTTCGCCTAATTATAGTATTGTAGTGGAGCAGCTGCCAGAAAAAACAGATCGAGTTTGACTCGAGTTCGTGGATCGAGATCGAGCTTGGATCGAACCTCGATCTAGCGAGGATAGGATCGAAATCGAGCGTGGATCGGATCGAGATCAATGCAAAGCCGATCTGACGCAGCGGGCTACCAGAGCACAAATTCGGCGTCGGCGAGTTCGTAGGTAGACGTCGCGTTTTCCCTGGAACTTCACTATCGTAATCCCGAAGTAGACACCCACAGTAAGCAGGAGCAAACAGTGAGTCTTGTTAATGTTGGCCTTGAAGGCTTAGTTTTTGGTTCGCGCGGAGTCTCACGCTACCAGTCATAGCTGTTGGCTTACGCGGGATGGGCTTCTGACGCTGCCGGTAGTATTTTTTCTTCTCTTCCTTCGTCCTGGTCGTGCGTGACCCTAGCGCTTGTCGTCGCACGCCTGTCGTCTTCTTCTGTTGATCACGCGGTCCTGTAGCTTGCCTCGCGACGGCTTGACTCGGTATATAGTGTCGTCCTCTTCGACACTCTGGGTTAGTTGGAACTCGCGGACTGCGGACTGCAGCGTATCGTATCACCACGCGTGGACGACGTCGGTTCTTCTATAGCTCGTGGCCTTGCGTACGACACGGCGATCTGGGCTCGCACAGATGCTCCATGCGGTGTCAAGGAACGGGTGACGACGTAGCGCAGTCGGAAACGGAAGAAAAGCATGCTAACAATGGGTAGGAAGGCCGTATGGTGCCTTTGTAATTGACTCTAATTTGGATTGGAGGAATGCTTTAGCAAGGTATTAACCCAATACCGGTGATAACTACTATTACCAAGTTAATAGAGGTATTACCGTTTTGTGTGAGTCTGGTGTGGCAGAAAATCGGTTACGCTATCGTTGAAGTTTCACGGTAGAGATCCCAAGCTAGCCCCCACAACTAAAAACGACAAGTGGTGAAGTCTCAAGGAACATGGCGGACGAGTATTCCGATCAGGGCGGCAGGCGCTCGGCCGATCATCCCCCCATGTCAATCTGGGTCGTCCACTTCACCCTGTGTGGTGTGAGTTCGAGATCACGCTCCCGACGTGGGCACATCCAGGCAAACAACACCCCGACGTCAAGTGTAAGTACTGCCCCAAGGTGCTGTACCACGCGCAACCAAAGAAAACACATGGTCCCTCACCTCGTCCGCCAGTGCCCAAACGTCCCGGCGACATTGCTTGATGAAGCCTACTCGGAAGAATGGGAGAACGTGAAGGTGGTGCTGACGGGACAGAAGATCGTTGCCGTGGTCTGTGATGGTTGGTCTGAGAAAGTATTGTGAACTTTATGGTCGTGTCGCCGGTCATTCGACCAAATTTTGGGTGCTCCGTTCCGACACGCGATGACCAACACACGGGGGAATATATGGCCGCTGCTCTATCAAAAGTTATTGGTGAAGTTGAAGCTGTCACTGGAAAAGGAACCGTTTGCGCTAGGGTTACCGATAACGCACTTTGTAGTACTTGATGGATAGGCCGTCTGGACCCGGAGTCTTCCCAGTGGCCATATTTTTAAATATATATATTATTTTTAATCGCCCCGAGAAATACATTCGCAGTGAAGGGGCTGTCCAACAACGCTTGTTTCTTCGCTGTGAGTCAAGCCTTGGTAAATTCTAAAATCCGTGAAAGTTTAAGCCGGTCCCATTTAGGCGGCCGGTGTTGAAATTCTGTCGACGGCGAGCAATAAATTCCAGACCAGTACGAATTAAATTCAGAGCAAGTAGGCTCTAGTTCTTCAGCCGAGTCCACCGGAATTGGCGTCTTGTGGAGCACTTGGGGCGGCCGAAAAAATACTTAGAGCAGCGTTCAGAGTCCAGCAGGTCCGAGTCAAATTTCTGCTGTGATGCGAAATGGGCTTGTTCCTCCAGTTTAGCCTGTAGCTCATTTTTCACCGTCGTTAATAAATCAGAAAAATCCTCTGCGGGTGTAGATATTGGTGGTGCTGCAACTCATTAACCTTTAAATGGAGGTTATCAATTTCACGTTGGCGCGCATTCTTTTTTTTTCATTAAAAGCTCTCGCAGAAAAATCGAGTCCTTCCGCTTGTGCTCATCCAGTAAACAGCCGGGGTTGTAATTTTCCCAACTGGGCGCGCGAAATGACTCTACTAACTCCGTGAAAGATTTCTTCAAATAAGTTTGAGCCTTGGGTAATTTAATAACCCAGGCAGGAAACTTCCAGGGGGCGTGTCCAGGCGGCTTAAAGCAGTTTGATCCATGTCGGAATTTAATTCCCGCATGGTCGCCTTTGCCACTTAAATGCCGAAAATCATGTTCCACTTTTTAAAATACGGGGTGAAAAAGTCGCGAGTTCACCAGAATAAAATCGACCCTAGAGCGGCGCTCCGGGCCGGTAAATTATTGTAAATCGGGATTTTGAAGGCGTCAGGCATCGACCAGGTGCAAGGCACTCATCCACTTCAATAATTCATCTCGTCCCGAAAGGCGGTTGCGATTTTCCGTTTGGGCTTGGTCAAGCTGGTTCGAAAACACAGTATTGAAGTCACCCATCACAATGTGGTTCGCATCCTCCTCAAAAGTATGAGGGAGTGCAGAAAAAATTCAGCCCGGAGCCCAGGTTGAACAAGCGCATACACCACGTGAATAAATGTGGTTACCGAGTCCACAGAACCACGGACCAATAAATAGCGAGACAAAATACTCGGCTCACTAATAAATCGGCAGATGACGTCTTGAAGGTCCCGGACGGGACAGGCCGGTGTGGTTAATAAACCGACACCAGCCTGCCCCGTGTAGGTGGTAATGTTGTCTTGTGACCAAAAACTGGAAATTAGCCGCGAAGTTTTACACCATAATTCTTTTGCTCTTTTGAAGCTTTTGAACTTTGTGAACTTGGTCTCTTGCAGTCCCACGAGGTGGAAGTTGTTCGAAAAAAAAATCATAGTTCGCTGTGAGACGTTATTAAAACCATTCGCATTTTGTGAGTACCCCCGAAGGGCCCATTGTACATTAGAGGCAAGGGGGGACATCGGAGGGCACGGCAATGACCTGCTGTTGCAAACTCACAATAATTTCACGAAGGTCCTTGGGAAGCGGGCCGTCCAAAATATTTTTCACCAAAGGCGACAAAAGGAGCGACGCCAGAGTCGAGTCATCCCATAATAACCACACACACAGTGGGACAGTGCCGTTGCTGCCTTTTGCAAAATTGCCCTCATTTTCAGTGGGTCGAGATAGACACTGGGTGCGATAATTTGCAGTGCCAGGTCAAAAACTGCCAGGTTGACTTTACCCCCCAAAACCCTTGGAGTTCGGGAAAAAATGGCCAAGTGCGCCTTGCGTGTCGACGTCCGGATTCTGAGGAAAAAGGCTCGAAAGCCGGCCCTTTACCGTCTGGTCGTCAGCAGGCTCGGTAGAAAGTTGACGCAGGACCGCGTGACCGAAGACCTTGCCCTGAAGAATTTTAAAATTCCCAGGGGCCTAGGATACGGTGCAGACTTGGCTGCGCCTGGAGGGTAAACAAGAATGGTCCATGACTTTTCGGGGTCCGCAACTTTGGCGAAGACCAGACGCTTGGCGCGCAGGACTCGAGCCGGGGTCTCGTCCAAAGTGCCGATTGTACCAACCGGAAACTTGGGAGGTTTGCCGACTGGCCAAATGCTTTTTTTGCGAACCTTGAGTGCGACTTCATCGATCACCATATCGACGTCAGAGTCCATCTCCGAGTCAGAAAGATCCTCACTATGTGGCTCTCGTTCCGACATGTCGATGTCGGACGGCGGGGTATACTCTCTGTCCGAGTCACTCTGGTCATCGTAGGCGGGAGGCGTACTCAGAGTTTCGTCGTTCTTACTCACTGTTTCACCCGGGGGCCATATTGAGTGAGTCTGGCTTAGGTGAGGCCTGGGGAGGCTCGGTGGGCTTCTTGTTTTTGGCACGCAATTCCTGGACGTACGGCGGGACGACGCGGTTGTAGTCCCGGTAGCGGTGGTTCACAATCGTGTAGCCACGGTCCGTAAAATTGGATCTGCCGGAGCGGCGTGTGCTTGTCGACCATCACTGACTGGGGGGGGGGGGTAATTTTGGTTAAAATACACCCGGCGGGAAGCGGGAGCGTAAACCACACACGACCTGAGCCGGGGTGATAAACACCGGCGGCGTCCCCGCGGTGGCGAACCAGTCATAAATGTCACCATCTGAAACTTCATCCGGTAGGCGCTGCAGGTCCACATAGTATCAGTGCGAAAATTTCGAATAGGGCTGGACAACAACGGTTTTACCACAAATGGTGACCTTCACACCACCCAGTTTCGGGCAGACCTTGCGGTTGGTGCTGACGAACTCAATCCCTTTTTCACGAACAGGTTTGAAGTCCCGGGGATGCTCCAAACTTTGCGTTTATGGGGGAGGGGGTGACGAGCCGAGAGAGGTCATAACTTCCGTATCCGAAAAGGAAGTAGTCACAGACTTCGCCGGAATCCACATTTTAAAACGCAGCTCGGGCGAGACTGTTGGGGTACGCCCGCAAGGGCGGCACCCCGCTTGTCGCGGGCATCGCGCTCCGGGTCCAAAAATGCTTCTTCCGCTTTTGCAAATAGGCCGCATCAGTGGGCCGAATTGATTCAGCACGCGGCGCGGATTTTTTCCACGCGTCGCGCCACTGCGTATCCCGCTTGGGCTTGAACATTGCCACAGAAAAAAATCCACGAAAAATCACGAAGCCAAATGGGTCTTGGCAGCGGAAAAACTGGGTACTTCTTTAAAATGGGTCACTTGGGTGACTCCAAAAAGTACACAGTTGAGGCTTGACTTGGGCCTTGAACTTGCTGGCTTGAGGGGGAAGTGAGGGAGCTGGCTTGGTGTCTCTTGTTCACTTGCGGGTTAACGGGCAAATTGCGTTATGACACGACACGCGTATCAGACGATACAGGAAATGATGGTGCCAGCTCTACAGCTCTGCAGGAGCATTTCCAGTAACAGTAGCAGCAGCTGTAGGTTCCTCAACGATTTCAATCTGAGAGGCACGATCATCCTTGACATACGTGGCCATGCACAACTTGATACGCACCACAGGAATATCTCTCGACAACTGAAAATCTCTGTGAAGAACGGGTTGAGCACCAACTGACCCACATTGTCAGACGCAATAGTAAAAGCCTCATGAAAGTGGACATTCTCGCCACACGCTGTGACTACCACTCCGCTTACAACATCCAAGAATTTATAGCCCTCCTTGGTACTAGTATACGCCACGTCCGAACCCGAGTCGCCAACGTTTCTTTTCGGTGACGCGAGGAGTCATTGATATGTATGTGCGCCATGCACCCCCACGCCCGCAGCGATCGCAGACTTGGCAGGCTTCTGTACAGAACTTCGTGGCTGCTGCGGCCTTGCAGCGCGCACGTAGGGCAAACGTTGAGCGTATCAACAGCATGCAGGAGTACTTCTCCCCACAGCGAGTTCGGAAGCTGAGTTGCATTAAGCATCGACCGTACCCTCGACGCGATAATTCCTTTGTTCCTCTCGCCGATACCGTTTATTCAGAGCTATCAGCATGCATGTAGTTCAGTTCCACATCTTAGTCAGCGCAAAATGCAGCAAAGTCATTGCTCATAAACACTCCTCCTCCATCGTCGTGGAACAACATCACACTGAGCGGTTTGAACTTCTTCTCCGGCTTCAGGATGAGATGTTTGAGATGGTCCCTCGCGTCTGCCTTCGACACCGACTTGTATCTCGAGAATTCATCCATGATCGGCCGGAACATGGTTGCCTTGTCTGCGAACACTTCATTAATCGCGCAGATGTCAGCTGACAGTTTCTCCAGCGGCCTGGTCGCCCAGGCCCTAAACAAACAAATTAAGGCTGCGTTGAAGTCAATTACAAAGGCATCATACGGCCTTCCTACCCATTGTTAACATGTCCTTCTTCCATTTCTGACCGCGCTACGTTACCACCGTTTTTTTTTTCTTGACACCGCGTGGAACATGTGTGTTGGTCGCGTGCGCTTGGTCATTGATCGCTTAGAGCATTTCACATTCCGATTCCACGCTGTTACTTCGTTTGTACGTGGCTTGGTAGCGAGCCTGAGTTTAGAGCCACCGTTGAACCTGCCGCATATTTGATGCTTTCAAAGGTGCTCGGATGAGCCAAACGAATTGGGGGCGTACTCCGCCACACGGATACAACCTGAAAACTACAGGGTTTGCTTCATTGGGTTGTACTTGGATTTCCGAGACCCTCAACAGCAAAAGGATGCGGAAATTGGTTTTCACGTACTTGACTCCACAATGAGCCAAATGCACTCGAACCTCCACGTACGCTTTTTGTCCGAGAGGTACATCACCTTTATATCTTGGTCTACTTGGTCCGACCCGAAGCGTCCCCTGAACACTCACAGTGTTGTGGTTACTGCAAAAGCCTAATCGATCCCAACTGGGGCACATCCTGTTTCTTTCTTGCACGGATTCACAATGTTCAGAGATGTCTCAGCGAATGCATTGGTCATATCGTGCGGGGGTACTCTTCAACACCACGGTGTCCTTACTTCCCCACCTCACGCACACGCGGTTTGGCGTGCCGTTAGTAGCAATGGAGGTCAGTCTTACAATAGACCAGGAATGTCTTGGCGTCGACCTTCGTATGTGCCGCTAACGTGCGCTTGGCGGTCATGAGAGGGAGCCCGCTAGAAGTCCTGCACGTTAGCGAGCACTACACAAAGGGTGGCAACACGTGAAAGCTGTATTAGAGTTAGTGTTGTTATTTACAGTGATATTAACCCCTACTAACTACCAAGGGGTCATGGCAGTGTTATTATCGAATTGTAATACCAAATCCTGAACTAGAAATATTCGCATTGTACAACAACATTTAGGTTAAAATATCAACTTTAGGTTCTGACGAGAGAGATAGATAGATAGAGGAGAGAGCGCACAAAGTAAAAGCGACCGATACCGCAAGAGACGCACTTCAAGGACGCTCAAGACACGGGGTTCACGACACAGGACTGCGTGCTGTTCTCGCTGCAGACGCGCACGGTAAGTGGCTTCTCAGCGCAGCCACGGTACTGCACCACTCAACACTTCCATGAAATGCTAGGGTAGAGTTTTAGGTTTCGAACTCCAAACTTCTCTCTTAGTGAGTGTAATTGTTTTGTATGCAGCACTTCGGTTAAAATATTTGTGGCCATCTCTGTGGTCGCGCAATATGCTATGTTAAGTCGACCGAGCACTACATGATGTCTTGTAAATAGATTCCGTATTTCAATGTGCTTGTTAGTCCAGCCGGCACCCGAGCCGGTCGTCCCAGATGACGCGCACGAAGTGTTGAAGGTCGGTGAGCCGGAATGTGCTGACGCGGGCGAGGAGTCGAAGACCAACCAGGGTGAACCAGGCAAGGTGAACCCAACCAGGCGTCTGAGGTAGGCGCCGACGTGGAAGAGCCCCAGGCGGAGGGTAGAGTTCCGGACTCCTCTTTGCCTGGCCAAATTGGGCAGACGGATGCGCATGTGTCTGCCGAAGCCGCGCCGACACCGTCCGCCGAAGAGGAGAAGCCGGCCGCAGTTCCTGCTCATGCGGTGACCCCAGCTGCATATACCGGAGACCCGACCCCCGGTGAAGGCTAGCCGAGGTAACCCGCCGACGGAGTTGCCGACCGAGCACCAAAGTGTCCAAGCGGCGCAGACGTACGCGGCACAGACGTACGCGGCATTGCAGACGTTCTGATGGGATCTGGACTCACACTTCCGCCGAACGTGGAGTACGCCTGGCCGGAGTCCTGACCGGACTCCATGTTATGGCTGACCGCGACGCTTGCGACGTCCAAGTACCTGGCGTCCAGGATGGCCTCGAAGGACCCGACCAAAGTTTGACTGATGGACCTGGCACCGAGTCGACGCGACCTGCCGACCACTCAAGACCTGGTCGGACTCCAGATCCCGACTGGGTTGATGGACTCGCGGGAGTGCGTTGCGATCCTGCAGATGCTCCTGTTCGAGACTGGATTCCAGTTCGTCAACGACGTGCCGGCCTGGGTGGATAACCGGTTGTCCAAGGTGGAGCCGATCTCCATCCGGACCCTGGTTGCTGATGTCCAACGACTGCTTGCGGCCGAGCTCATCGAGTGGCGTGAGCTAGGCATCGGAGCAACGTTCAAGATTCTGCCAGCAAGCGAAGACCGAGAAGCCGCCGATTCTGGACTACCACGCGGAGAATGCAGATGGGGATCCATGTATGAACGATTACGAGCTCTTGCTAGGCCGGACCTACGTCCTACGCCTACGCTTGAATGGTATTCACCCCATCCGGAGTCCGAGCGAATCGTCCGTCGGGGAGCTGATAATGCTTGTTTTAGCACTTCAGTTCATCTAAACGTTTTAGGCTATAAACGGAACGGTCTGTGCCTCTCGCGTTCACATAAATCACGTGAAGTAATGCTTTGTGCTGCTTTTTGGTGGGGGAATGGTGTATCGATCGGGGCCTTCGTAAATATTCACGATTACGCTCGCGCTGAGTTTTGTTCAGTGTGCACCACGCCTCACGATTGCCAACGTCACGGAGGAACCGCAAGGGTTGGTCTGCAATCGAACGCAACTTCGGTTTGTGGGCGTCCTCTTCTGTGGGTTTGCCGTCGGCTAAGGACCTCGCCGCTGAGGTCCGTGCCGGGCTAGCTGCTGCGCTGCGAGCGAAGCTGGAAAGTCTTGAAGAAGCCCGCATGAGCAGACACGCACGTCAAATCCTGCGCTCCGATCGTGCGGTGGCAGCGCAGCGTGCCATTGAGGCCAAGCGAGCGTCAGGAGGCACACAAGTTGGAGCAGGTTAGGATCATGTGCATTTTGATTACTTATACTATGTTGGTTTCTATTCTGACTACGCTGTCATGGTCGGAGCAGAGAGGCTGGGTGCGACGGAGGCCCGAGCAGGGATGGAGCCAGCGCTGTCGGCAGCTGCTGGGGTGGCAAGGGGCAAAGAGCCGATATACTTCGTGCGGCTGGACTTGGAGCTGATGGAGTCGGCATCTACGATTGTGCATTGCGACAAGGTAAACCCGTGGCTCTACCATTGCGGTGATTATATGGTGTCGTATGGCGCTGTGACAGAGCGGGTGGGCGGCATCCTCGAATTCACGGACATCGCGCGCAGGGTGGGCACGCTGGGCGACGCCCCGCAGCCCTATGAAGGGGCAGAGCTCGTCAAGTTTGGCATGACAGACTGCTCCTTCATCGAGCGCATTATGAAGGGTATCTCAGCCCTCAAGGCCGCGAGGTTTCTCACTCGATGCTTTCGAGCAGTGGTGAAAGGCGTTTTCGTCGGAAGGCCGTTCGCCGATCCGAATGAGATTCGATTCGGAGAGATGATGCTGAAAAGGGAATTCGCCCGGAACCACAACCGAGTTCATTATCACGTCAGCCCAGCGACGACGGGAGATCCCAGGACCGATGAAGAGATGGCGTCGGAGTTGGTAGAGGTGACGGTGTGGAAGGACGCCACGGCATGGGGTGTTTGCTCCGAAGTTGAAAACCACTTGAACAGGCTGAACGGCGTGCCTGCGTTAACCGGACATGTGCGTGGAAAGCTCAGAGCGGAGATGGAAGGGCTCATGGTGACGCGGTTTCCTGCACCACCAGCTCCCACAGAGAACGGCAGCAATAAAGTACGACGAAACCAAGGTCCTACGCCAATGGTGTCGGCGAGGGGATTGCGAGACGTGGCTACATCCAACCGTAGGATTGAGCCGCGATAATTTCATAACGGAGTTGGTATACAACAACATACAAGCTATGTAGTGCATATATTGGTCATCCCGGTGAACGTGGTTGCAAGCTATCCGACGATGTGGTCTAGCGTCGCGATTTTTGTCTGCGCATAGTCTCACATGTTTTTTTTTGAAGTTGGGTTTTGGGAGTAAAATGTATCTACTCATTTCTCCTTCTTTATACAGCTGTTCGTAGCGCTTGTATGGGATATGGCCGAGACAGCCGTGTTGTAAAACTGCTTCAGTACATTTTACCGACATTGGCTTAAAGCTACGAACAAATGGTTATTATTAAAAGATGATACACCAGTCCTCAGGTATTATCAGATAATATTATTGTTGACTTATTTTGGCGGTGGTAGTTAATGCATTTAAATGAGAGACGTTTTGCTCAGTCTGACTACGTTCTGCATATTGTTTTACTGAATACCTTATAAGGGCACAAGAGTTACAGTAGTGAAACTTTCACGCTCGCCGCCTAAGCAACAACGACAAAGGTGTTGAGTGTCAAAACACTGTGAGTACCATTATTTAAAATTTCTTAAAATAATTTATGTGAATTATTATCAAAAGTTTCTTTATTGGATCTTTTACTTTTTAAAAATGAAAATCATGAATTATTCAGAACATATCATACTAGGGATACAACGATAATCAGTTCAACTAACCGTTTTGGGCTATAAACGGAACGGTCTGTGCCTCTCGCCTTCACATAAATCACGTGAAGTAATGCTTTGTGCTGCTTTTTGGTGGGGGAATGGTGTATCGATCGGGGCTTCGTAAATAATCACGATTACGCTCGCGCTGTGGGTGCGACGGAGGCCCGAGCAGGGATGGAGCCGGCGCTGTCGGCAGCTGCTGGGGTGGCAAGGGGCAAAGAGCCGATATACTTCGTGCGGCTGGACTTGGAGCTGATGGAGTCGGCATCTACGATTGTGCATTGCGACAAGGTAAACCCGTGGCTCTACCATTGGAAGCCCTCCAAAACCTGCACATCCAAAAGTATGCGCGCGTCACATCGATCGCGCAAATTTAGGGCTAGGCGTGCACAACGCCATCGCAATTTGTGGAGACCACAAAACCGTCTCCACAAATTGTGCGCTGCCGCAACCTAAATAAATGGTTAAGCAGATCCACCGCCGCTGTTAAACATCGATAGCACTCCGCCTGCGCCATAACACGTGAAAGTGTCGACTGCACTACACCAAAAAGCTCGCATAGAGTTTTGTGCTCCACCGTAGCGCAGTAGTAGTGAAGCAGACATGCCAGTACCGCGTGCTTCACTACGAAGGCTGGAGGCCTTCCAGCCTTGCCTACACCAGACTTAACGATGTAGTGCCGCGAAAAAACGCGGAGCAGCTCATCGAAAGCAACAGGAGGTAGCGAAACTGTGGCAACAAAGCTGGTAGTGTGGCGACTTCTGTAGAGAACATGCCATGGCGACTCCAATGGGTCCACGAGGGCAGCACTTGAAAGGCGCCCGTGCTCCTTGTTCAGGATACGTAGTCGAAGAAGCAGCAGTAAACGCGTCGTGACGCGCCTACGCCGA
This sequence comes from Phytophthora vignae f. sp. vignae, assembly GCA_016169955.1. Taxonomy (NCBI): domain Eukaryota; phylum Oomycota; class Peronosporomycetes; order Peronosporales; family Peronosporaceae; genus Phytophthora; species Phytophthora vignae. The sequence goes on along the minus strand of JABJUM010000009.1, from coordinate 25,817 downwards.
CGGCGCTCTGTTACCAGAGCAATGATGGCCGACAGGTTCATCTTGGTATGGCTGGCTGCGAAACTCAACGCTACGATCCGAAATAAGTGCTCTCTAACATACAATTTTCTTATCATACTACAAATATTTTGGACTGCTTTGCGAGGGTTTTCGAGGGCTTTAACTAAAGCTCGCCACACATAACAATGGAACAGGGCGCACAATCTCTACTTAATTGGCTCTGAGATTTGCGATGCGACCACGATAGTGAGAGTTTTGGAGGGCTTCCATTGCGGTGATTATATGGTGTCGTATGGCGCTGTGACAGAGTGGGTGGGCGGCATCCTCGAATTCACGGACATCGCGCGCAGGGTGGGCACGCTGGGCGACGCCCCGCAGCCCTATGAAGGGGCAGAGCTCGTCAAGTTTGGCATGACAGACTGCTCCTTCATCGAGCGCATTATGAAGGGTATCTCAGCCCTCAAGGCCGCGAGGTTTCTCACTCGATGCTTTCGAGCAGTGGTGAAAGGCGTTTTCGTCGGAAGGCCGTTCGCCGATCCGAATGAGATTCGATTCGGAGAGATGACGCTGAAAAGGGAATTCGCCCGGAACCACAACCGAGTTCATTATCACGTCAGCCCAGCGACGACGGGAGATCCCAGGACCGATGAAGAGATGGCGTCGGAGTTGGTAGAGGTGACGGTGTGGAAGGACGCCACGGCATGGGGTGTTTGCTCCGAAGTTGAAAACCACTTGAACAGGCTGAACGGCGTGCCTGCGTTAACCGGACATGTGCGTGGAAAGCTCAGAGCGGAGATGGAAGGGCTCATGGTGACGCGGTTTCCTGCACCACCAGCTCCCACAGAGAACGGCAGCAATAAAGTACGACGAAACCAAGGTCCTACGCCAATGGTGTCGGCGAGGGGATTGCGAGACGTGGCTACATCCAACCGTAGGATTGAGCCGCGATAATTTCATAACGGAGTTGGTATACAACAACATACAAGCTATGTAGTGCATATATTGGTCATCCCGGTGAACGTGGTTGCAAGCTATCCGACGATGTGGTCTAGCGTCGCGATTTTTGTCTGTGCATAGTCTCACATGTTTATTTTTTTAAGTTGGGTTTTGGGAGTAAAATGTATCTACTCATTTCTCCTTCTTTATACAGCTGTTCGTAGCGCTTGTATGGGATATGGCCGAGACAGCCGTGTTGTAAAACTGCTTCAGTACATTTTACCGACATTGGCTTAAAGCTACGAACAAATGGTTATTATTAAAAGATGATACACCAGTCCTCAGGTATTATCAGATAATATTATTGTTGACTTATTTTGGCGGTGGTAGTTAATGCATTTAAATGAGAGACGTTTTGCTCAGTCTGACTACGTTCTGCATATTGTTTTACTGAATACCTTATAAGGGCACAAGAGTTACAGTAGTGAAACTTTCACGCTCGCCGCCTAAGCAACAACGACAAAGGTGTTGAGTGTCAAAACACTGTGAGTACCATTATTTAAAATTTCTTAAAATAATTTATGTGAATTATTATCAAAAGTTTCTTTATTGGATCTTTTACTTTTTAAAAATGAAAATCATGAATTATTCAGAACATATCATACTAGGGATACAACGATAATCAGTTCAACTAACCGTTTTGGGCTATAAACGGAACGGTCTGTGCCTCTCGCCTTCACATAAATCACGTGAAGTAATGCTTTGTGCTGCTTTTTGGTGGGAGAATGGTGTATCGATCGGGGCTTCGTAAATAATCACGATTACGCTCGCGCTGTGGGTGCGACGGAGGCCCGAGCAGGGATGGAGCCGGCGCTGTCGGCAGCTGCTGGGGTGGCAAGGGGCAAAGAGCCGATATACTTCGTGCGGCTGGACTTGGAGCTGATGGAGTCGGCATCTACGATTGTGCATTGCGACAAGGTAAACCCGTGGCTCTACCATTGGAAGCCCTCCAAAACCTGCACATCCAAAAGTATGCGCGCGTCACATCGATCGCGCAAATTTAGGGCTAGGCGTGCACAACGCCATCGCAATTTGTGGAGACCACAAAACCGTCTCCACAAATTGTGCGCTGCCGCAACCTAAATAAATGGTTAAGCAGATCCACCGCCGCTGTTAAACATCGATAGCACTCCGCCTGCGCCATAACACGTGAAAGTGTCGACTGCACTACACCAAAAAGCTCGCATAGAGTTTTGTGCTCCACCGTAGCGCAGTAGTAGTGAAGCAGACATGCCAGTACCGCGTGCTTCACTACGAAGGCTGGAGGCCTTCCAGCCTTGCCTACACCAGACTTAACGATGTAGTGCCGCGAAAAAACGCGGAGCAGCTCATCGAAAGCAACAGGAGGTAGCGAAACTGTGGCAACAAAGCTGGTAGTGTGGCGACTTCTGTAGAGAACATGCCATGGCGACTCCAATGGGTCCACGAGGGCAGCACTTGAAAGGCGCCCGCGCTCCTTGTTCAGGATACGTAGTCGAAGAAGCAGCAGTAAACGCGTCGTGACGCGCCTACGCCGACGGCGCTCTGTTACCAGAGCAATGATGGCCGACAGGTTCATCTTGGTATGGCTGGCTGCGAAACTCAACGCTACGATCCGAAATAAGTGCTCTCTAACATACAATTTTCTTATCATACTACAAATATTTTGGACTGCTTTGCGAGGGTTTTCGAGGGCTTTAACTAAAGCTCGCCACACATAACAATGGAACAGGGCGCACAATCTCTACTTAATTGGCTCTGAGATTTGCGATGCGACCACGATAGTGAGAGTTTTGGAGGGCTTCCATTGCGGTGATTATATGGTGTCGTATGGCGCTGTGACAGAGTGGGTGGGCGGCATCCTCGAATTCACGGACATCGCGCGCAGGGTGGGCACGCTGGGCGACGCCCCGCAGCCCTATGAAGGGGCAGAGCTCGTCAAGTTTGGCATGACAGACTGCTCCTTCATCGAGCGCATTATGAAGGGTATCTCAGCCCTCAAGGCCGCGAGGTTTCTCACTCGATGCTTTCGAGCAGTGGTGAAAGGCGTTTTCGTCGGAAGGCCGTTCGCCGATCCGAATGAGATTCGATTCGGAGAGATGATGCTGAAAAGGGAATTCGCCCGGAACCACAACCGAGTTCATTATCACGTCAGCCCAGCGACGACGGGAGATCCCAGGACCGATGAAGAGATGGCGTCGGAGTTGGTAGAGGTGACGGTGTGGAAGGACGCCACGGCATGGGGTGTTTGCTCCGAAGTTGAAAACCACTTGAACAGGCTGAACGGCGTGCCTGCGTTAACCGGACATGTGCGTGGAAAGCTCAGAGCGGAGATGGAAGGGCTCATGGTGACGCGGTTTCCTGCACCACCAGCTCCCACAGAGAACGGCAGCAATAAAGTACGACGAAACCAAGGTCCTACGCCAATGGTGTCGGCGAGGGGATTGCGAGACGTGGCTACATCCAACCGTAGGATTGAGCCGCGATAATTTCATAACGGAGTTGGTATACAACAACATACAAGCTATGTAGTGCATATATTGGTCATCCCGGTGAACGTGGTTGCAAGCTATCCGACGATGTGGTCTAGCGTCGCGATTTTTGTCTGCGCATAGTCTCACATGTTTTTTTTTGAAGTTGGGTTTTGGGAGTAAAATGTATCTACTCATTTCTCCTTCTTTATACAGCTGTTCGTAGCGCTTGTATGGGATATGGCCGAGACAGCCGTGTTGTAAAACTGCTTCAGTACATTTTACCGACATTGGCTTAAAGCTACGAACAAATGGTTATTATTAAAAGATGATACACCAGTCCTCAGGTATTATCAGATAATATTATTGTTGACTTATTTTGGCGGTGGTAGTTAATGCATTTAAATGAGAGACGTTTTGCTCAGTCTGACTACGTTCTGCATATTGTTTTACTGAATACCTTATAAGGGCACAAGAGTTACAGTAGTGAAACTTTCACGCTCGCCGCCTAAGCAACAACGACAAAGGTGTTGAGTGTCAAAACACTGTGAGTACCATTATTTAAAATTTCTTAAAATAATTTATGTAAATTATTATCAAAAGTTTCTTTATTGGATCTTTTACTTTTTAAAAATGAAAATCATGAATTATTCAGAACATATCATACTAGGGATACAACGATAATCAGTTCAATCTAACCGTTTTGGGCTATAAACGGAACGGTCTGTGCCTCTCGCATTCACATAAATCACGTGAAGTAATGCTTTGTGCTGCTTTTTGGTGGGGGAATGGTGTATCGATCGGGGTCTTCGTAAATAATCACGATTACGCTCGCGCTGTGGGTGCGACGGAGGCCCGAGCAGGGATGGAGCCGGCGCTGTCGGCAGCTGCTGGGGTGACAAGGGGCAAAGAGCCGATATACTTCGTGCGGCTGGACTTGGAGCTGATGGAGTCGGCATCTACGATTGTGCATTGCGACAAGGTAAACCCGTGGCTCTACCATTGGAAGCCCTCCAAAACCTGCACATCCAAAAGTATGCGCGCGTCACATCGATCGCGCAAATTTAGGGCTAGGCGTGCACAACGCCATCGCAATTTGTGGAGACCACAAAACCGTCTCCACAAATTGTGCGCTGCCGCAACCTAAATAAATGGTTAAGCAGATCCACCGCCGCTGTTAAACATCGATAGCACTCCGCCTGCGCCATAACACGTGAAAGTGTCGACTGCACTACACCAAAAAGCTCGCATAGAGTTTTGTGCTCCACCGTAGCGCAGTAGTAGTGAAGCAGACATGCCAGTACCGCGTGCTTCACTACGAAGGCTGGAGGCCTTCCAGCCTTGCCTACACCAGACTTAACGATGTAGTGCCGCGAAAAAACGCGGAGCAGCTCATCGAAAGCAACAGGAGGTAGCGAAACTGTGGCAACAAAGCTGGTAGTGTGGCGACTTCTGTAGAGAACATGCCATGGCGACTCCAATGGGTCCACGAGGGCAGCACTTGAAAGGCGCCCGCGCTCCTTGTTCAGGATACGTAGTCGAAGAAGCAGCAGTAAACGCGTCGTGACGCGCCTACGCCGACGGCGCTCTGTTACCAGAGCAATGATGGCCGACAGGTTCATCTTGGTATGGCTGGCTGCGAAACTCAACGCTACGATCCGAAATAAGTGCTCTCTAACATACAATTTTCTTATCATACTACAAATATTTTGGACTGCTTTGCGAGGGTTTTCGAGGGCTTTAACTAAAGCTCGCCACACATAACAATGGAACAGGGCGCACAATCTCTACTTAATTGGCTCTGAGATTTGCGATGCGACCACGATAGTGAGAGTTTTGGAGGGCTTCCATTGCGGTGATTATATGGTGTCGTATGGCGCTGTGACAGAGTGGGTGGGCGGCATCCTCGAATTCACGGACATCGCGCGCAGGGTGGGCACGCTGGGCGACGCCCCGCAGCCCTATGAAGGGGCAGAGCTCGTCAAGTTTGGCATGACAGACTGCTCCTTCATCGAGCGCATTATGAAGGGTATCTCAGCCCTCAAGGCCGCGAGGTTTCTCACTCGATGCTTTCGAGCAGTGGTGAAAGGCGTTTTCGTCGGAAGGCCGTTCGCCGATCCGAATGAGATTCGATTCGGAGAGATGATGCTGAAAAGGGAATTCGCCCGGAACCACAACCGAGTTCATTATCACGTCAGCCCAGCGACGACGGGAGATCCCAGGACCGATGAAGAGATGGCGTCGGAGTTGGTAGAGGTGACGGTGTGGAAGGACGCCACGGCATGGGGTGTTTGCTCCGAAGTTGAAAACCACTTGAACAGGCTGAACGGCGTGCCTGCGTTAACCGGACATGTGCGTGGAAAGCTCAGAGCGGAGATGGAAGGGCTCATGGTGACGCGGTTTCCTGCACCACCAGCTCCCACAGAGAACGGCAGCAATAAAGTACGACGAAACCAAGGTCCTACGCCAATGGTGTCGGCGAGGGGATTGCGAGACGTGGCTACATCCAACCGTAGGATTGAGCCGCGATAATTTCATAACGGAGTTGGTATACAACAACATACAAGCTATGTAGTGCATATATTGGTCATCCCGGTGAACGTGGTTGCAAGCTATCCGACGATGTGGTCTAGCGTCGCGATTTTTGTCTGTGCATAGTCTCACATGTTTATTTTTTTAAGTTGGGTTTTGGGAGTAAAATGTATCTACTCATTTCTCCTTCTTTATACAGCTGTTCGTAGCGCTTGTATGGGATATGGCCGAGACAGCCGTGTTGTAAAACTGCTTCAGTACATTTTACCGACATTGGCTTAAAGCTACGAACAAATGGTTATTATTAAAAGATGATACACCAGTCCTCAGGTATTATCAGATAATATTATTGTTGACTTATTTTGGCGGTGGTAGTTAATGCATTTAAATGAGAGACGTTTTGCTCAGTCTGACTACGTTCTGCATATTGTTTTACTGAATACCTTATAAGGGCACAAGAGTTACAGTAGTGAAACTTTCACGCTCGCCGCCTAAGCAACAACGACAAAGGTGTTGAGTGTCAAAACACTGTGAGTACCATTATTTAAAATTTCTTAAAATAATTTATGTGAATTATTATCAAAAGTTTCTTTATTGGATCTTTTACTTTTTAAAAATGAAAATCATGAATTATTCAGAACATATCATACTAGGGATACAACGATAATCAGTTCAACTAACCGTTTTGGGCTATAAACGGAACGGTCTGTGCCTCTCGCCTTCACATAAATCACGTGAAGTAATGCTTTGTGCTGCTTTTTGGTGGGGGAATGGTGTATCGATCGGGGCTTCGTAAATAATCACGATTACGCTCGCGCTGTGGGTGCGACGGAGGCCCGAGCAGGGATGGAGCCGGCGCTGTCGGCAGCTGCTGGGGTGGCAAGGGGCAAAGAGCCGATATACTTCGTGCGGCTGGACTTGGAGCTGATGGAGTCGGCATCTACGATTGTGCATTGCGACAAGGTAAACCCGTGGCTCTACCATTGGAAGCCCTCCAAAACCTGCACATCCAAAAGTATGCGCGCGTCACATCGATCGCGCAAATTTAGGGCTAGGCGTGCACAACGCCATCGCAATTTGTGGAGACCACAAAACCGTCTCCACAAATTGTGCGCTGCCGCAACCTAAATAAATGGTTAAGCAGATCCACCGCCGCTGTTAAACATCGATAGCACTCCGCCTGCGCCATAACACGTGAAAGTGTCGACTGCACTACACCAAAAAGCTCGCATAGAGTTTTGTGCTCCACCGTAGCGCAGTAGTAGTGAAGCAGACATGCCAGTACCGCGTGCTTCACTACGAAGGCTGGAGGCCTTCCAGCCTTGCCTACACCAGACTTAACGATGTAGTGCCGCGAAAAAACGCGGAGCAGCTCATCGAAAGCAACAGGAGGTAGCGAAACTGTGGCAACAAAGCTGGTAGTGTGGCGACTTCTGTAGAGAACATGCCATGGCGACTCCAATGGGTCCACGAGGGCAGCACTTGAAAGGCGCCCGCGCTCCTTGTTCAGGATACGTAGTCGAAGAAGCAGCAGTAAACGCGTCGTGACGCGCCTACGCCGACGGCGCTCTGTTACCAGAGCAATGATGGCCGACAGGTTCATCTTGGTATGGCTGGCTGCGAAACTCAACGCTACGATCCGAAATAAGTGCTCTCTAACATACAATTTTCTTATCATACTACAAATATTTTGGACTGCTTTGCGAGGGTTTTCGAGGGCTTTAACTAAAGCTCGCCACACATAACAATGGAACAGGGCGCACAATCTCTACTTAATTGGCTCTGAGATTTGCGATGCGACCACGATAGTGAGAGTTTTGGAGGGCTTCCATTGCGGTGATTATATGGTGTCGTATGGCGCTGTGACAGAGTGGGTGGGCGGCATCCTCGAATTCACGGACATCGCGCGCAGGGTGGGCACGCTGGGCGACGCCCCGCAGCCCTATGAAGGGGCAGAGCTCGTCAAGTTTGGCATGACAGACTGCTCCTTCATCGAGCGCATTATGAAGGGTATCTCAGCCCTCAAGGCCGCGAGGTTTCTCACTCGATGCTTTCGAGCAGTGGTGAAAGGCGTTTTCGTCGGAAGGCCGTTCGCCGATCCGAATGAGATTCGATTCGGAGAGATGATGCTGAAAAGGGAATTCGCCCGGAACCACAACCGAGTTCATTATCACGTCAGCCCAGCGACGACGGGAGATCCCAGGACCGATGAAGAGATGGCGTCGGAGTTGGTAGAGGTGACGGTGTGGAAGGACGCCACGGCATGGGGTGTTTGCTCCGAAGTTGAAAACCACTTGAACAGGCTGAACGGCGTGCCTGCGTTAACCGGACATGTGCGTGGAAAGCTCAGAGCGGAGATGGAAGGGCTCATGGTGACGCGGTTTCCTGCACCACCAGCTCCCACAGAGAACGGCAGCAATAAAGTACGACGAAACCAAGGTCCTACGCCAATGGTGTCGGCGAGGGGATTGCGAGACGTGGCTACATCCAACCGTAGGATTGAGCCGCGATAATTTCATAACGGAGTTGGTATACAACAACATACAAGCTATGTAGTGCATATATTGGTCATCCCGGTGAACGTGGTTGCAAGCTATCCGACGATGTGGTCTAGCGTCGCGATTTTTGTCTGCGCATAGTCTCACATGTTTATTTTTTGAAGTTGGGTTTTGGGAGTAAAATGTATCTACTCATTTCTCCTTCTTTATACAGCTGTTCGTAGCGCTTGTATGGGATATGGCCGAGACAGCCGTGTTGTAAAACTGCTTCAGTACATTTTACCGACATTGGCTTAAAGCTACGAACAAATGGTTATTATTAAAAGATGATACACCAGTCCTCAGGTATTATCAGATAATATTATTGTTGACTTATTTTGGCGGTGGTAGTTAATGCATTTAAATGAGAGACGTTTTGCTCAGTCTGACTACGTTCTGCATATTGTTTTACTGAATACCTTATAAGGGCACAAGAGTTACAGTAGTGAAACTTTCACGCTCGCCGCCTAAGCAACAACGACAAAGGTGTTGAGTGTCAAAACACTGTGAGTACCATTATTTAAAATTTCTTAAAATAATTTATGTGAATTATTATCAAAAGTTTCTTTATTGGATCTTTTACTTTTTAAAAATGAAAATCATGAATTATTCAGAACATATCATACTAGGGATACAACGATAATCAGTTCAACTAACCGTTTTGGGCTATAAACGGAACGGTCTGTGCCTCTCGCCTTCACATAAATCACGTGAAGTAATGCTTTGTGCTGCTTTTTGGTGGGGGAATGGTGTATCGATCGGGGCTTCGTAAATAATCACGATTACGCTCGCGCTGTGGGTGCGACGGAGGCCCGAGCAGGGATGGAGCCGGCGCTGTCGGCAGCTGCTGGGGTGACAAGGGGCAAAGAGCCGATATACTTCGTGCGGCTGGACTTGGAGCTGATGGAGTCGGCATCTACGATTGTGCATTGCGACAAGGTAAACCCGTGGCTCTACCATTGGAAGCCCTCCAAAACCTGCACATCCAAAAGTATGCGCGCGTCACATCGATCGCGCAAATTTAGGGCTAGGCGTGCACAACGCCATCGCAATTTGTGGAGACCACAAAACCGTCTCCACAAATTGTGCGCTGCCGCAACCTAAATAAATGGTTAAGCAGATCCACCGCCGCTGTTAAACATCGATAGCACTCCGCCTGCGCCATAACACGTGAAAGTGTCGACTGCACTACACCAAAAAGCTCGCATAGAGTTTTGTGCTCCACCGTAGCGCAGTAGTAGTGAAGCAGACATGCCAGTACCGCGTGCTTCACTACGAAGGCTGGAGGCCTTCCAGCCTTGCCTACACCAGACTTAACGATGTAGTGCCGCGAAAAAACGCGGAGCAGCTCATCGAAAGCAACAGGAGGTAGCGAAACTGTGGCAACAAAGCTGGTAGTGTGGCGACTTCTGTAGAGAACATGCCATGGCGACTCCAATGGGTCCACGAGGGCAGCACTTGAAAGGCGCCCGCGCTCCTTGTTCAGGATACGTAGTCGAAGAAGCAGCAGTAAACGCGTCGTGACGCGCCTACGCCGACGGCGCTCTGTTACCAGAGCAATGATGGCCGACAGGTTCATCTTGGTATGGCTGGCTGCGAAACTCAACGCTACGATCCGAAATAAGTGCTCTCTAACATACAATTTTCTTATCATACTACAAATATTTTGGACTGCTTTGCGAGGGTTTTCGAGGGCTTTAACTAAAGCTCGCCACACATAACAATGGAACAGGGCGCACAATCTCTACTTAATTGGCTCTGAGATTTGCGATGCGACCACGATAGTGAGAGTTTTGGAGGGCTTCCATTGCGGTGATTATATGGTGTCGTATGGCGCTGTGACAGAGTGGGTGGGCGGCATCCTCGAATTCACGGACATCGCGCGCAGGGTGGGCACGCTGGGCGACGCCCCGCAGCCCTATGAAGGGGCAGAGCTCGTCAAGTTTGGCATGACAGACTGCTCCTTCATCGAGCGCATTATGAAGGGTATCTCAGCCCTCAAGGCCGCGAGGTTTCTCACTCGATGCTTTCGAGCAGTGGTGAAAGGCGTTTTCGTCGGAAGGCCGTTCGCCGATCCGAATGAGATTCGATTCGGAGAGATGATGCTGAAAAGGGAATTCGCCCGGAACCACAACCGAGTTCATTATCACGTCAGCCCAGCGACGACGGGAGATCCCAGGACCGATGAAGAGATGGCGTCGGAGTTGGTAGAGGTGACGGTGTGGAAGGACGCCACGGCATGGGGTGTTTGCTCCGAAGTTGAAAACCACTTGAACAGGCTGAACGGCGTGCCTGCGTTAACCGGACATGTGCGTGGAAAGCTCAGAGCGGAGATGGAAGGGCTCATGGTGACGCGGTTTCCTGCACCACCAGCTCCCACAGAGAACGGCAGCAATAAAGTACGACGAAACCAAGGTCCTACGCCAATGGTGTCGGCGAGGGGATTGCGAGACGTGGCTACATCCAACCGTAGGATTGAGCCGCGATAATTTCATAACGGAGTTGGTATACAACAACATACAAGCTATGTAGTGCATATATTGGTCATCCCGGTGAACGTGGTTGCAAGCTATCCGACGATGTGGTCTAGCGTCGCGATTTTTGTCTGCGCATAGTCTCACATGTTTTTTTTTGAAGTTGGGTTTTGGGAGTAAAATGTATCTACTCATTTCTCCTTCTTTATACAGCTGTTCGTAGCGCTTGTATGGGATATGGCCGAGACAGCCGTGTTGTAAAACTGCTTCAGTACATTTTACCGACATTGGCTTAAAGCTACGAACAAATGGTTATTATTAAAAGATGATACACCAGTCCTCAGGTATTATCAGATAATATTATTGTTGACTTATTTTGGCGGTGGTAGTTAATGCATTTAAATGAGAGACGTTTTGCTCAGTCTGACTACGTTCTGCATATTGTTTTACTGAATACCTTATAAGGGCACAAGAGTTACAGTAGTGAAACTTTCACGCTCGCCGCCTAAGCAACAACGACAAAGGTGTTGAGTGTCAAAACACTGTGAGTACCATTATTTAAAATTTCTTAAAATAATTTATGTGAATTATTATCAAAAGTTTCTTTATTGGATCTTTTACTTTTTAAAAATGAAAATCATGAATTATTCAGAACATATCATACTAGGGATACAACGATAATCAGTTCAACTAACCGTTTTGGGCTATAAACGGAACGGTCTGTGCCTCTCGCCTTCACATAAATCACGTGAAGTAATGCTTTGTGCTGCTTTTTGGTGGGGGAATGGTGTATCGATCGGGGCTTCGTAAATAATCACGATTACGCTCGCGCTGTGGGTGCGACGGAGGCCCGAGCAGGGATGGAGCCGGCGCTGTCGGCAGCTGCTGGGGTGGCAAGGGGCAAAGAGCCGATATACTTCGTGCGGCTGGACTTGGAGCTGATGGAGTCGGCATCTACGATTGTGCATTGCGACAAGGTAAACCCGTGGCTCTACCATTGGAAGCCCTCCAAAACCTGCACATCCAAAAGTATGCGCGCGTCACATCGATCGCGCAAATTTAGGGCTAGGCGTGCACAACGCCATCGCAATTTGTGGAGACCACAAAACCGTCTCCACAAATTGTGCGCTGCCGCAACCTAAATAAATGGTTAAGCAGATCCACCGCCGCTGTTAAACATCGATAGCACTCCGCCTGCGCCATAACACGTGAAAGTGTCGACTGCACTACACCAAAAAGCTCGCATAGAGTTTTGTGCTCCACCGTAGCGCAGTAGTAGTGAAGCAGACATGCCAGTACCGCGTGCTTCACTACGAAGGCTGGAGGCCTTCCAGCCTTGCCTACACCAGACTTAACGATGTAGTGCCGCGAAAAAACGCGGAGCAGCTCATCGAAAGCAACAGGAGGTAGCGAAACTGTGGCAACAAAGCTGGTAGTGTGGCGACTTCTGTAGAGAACATGCCATGGCGACTCCAATGGGTCCACGAGGGCAGCACTTGAAAGGCGCCCGCGCTCCTTGTTCAGGATACGTAGTCGAAGAAGCAGCAGTAAACGCGTCGTGACGCGCCTACGCCGACGGCGCTCTGTTACCAGAGCAATGATGGCCGACAGGTTCATCTTGGTATGGCTGGCTGCGAAACTCAACGCTACGATCCGAAATAAGTGCTCTCTAACATACAATTTTCTTATCATACTACAAATATTTTGGACTGCTTTGCGAGGGTTTTCGAGGGCTTTAACTAAAGCTCGCCACACATAACAATGGAACAGGGCGCACAATCTCTACTTAATTGGCTCTGAGATTTGCGATGCGACCACGATAGTGAGAGTTTTGGAGGGCTTCCATTGCGGTGATTATATGGTGTCGTATGGCGCTGTGACAGAGTGGGTGGGCGGCATCCTCGAATTCACGGACATCGCGCGCAGGGTGGGCACGCTGGGCGACGCCCCGCAGCCCTATGAAGGGGCAGAGCTCGTCAAGTTTGGCATGACAGACTGCTCCTTCATCGAGCGCATTATGAAGGGTATCTCAGCCCTCAAGGCCGCGAGGTTTCTCACTCGATGCTTTCGAGCAGTGGTGAAAGGCGTTTTCGTCGGAAGGCCGTTCGCCGATCCGAATGAGATTCGATTCGGAGAGATGATGCTGAAAAGGGAATTCGCCCGGAACCACAACCGAGTTCATTATCACGTCAGCCCAGCGACGACGGGAGATCCCAGGACCGATGAAGAGATGGCGTCGGAGTTGGTAGAGGTGACGGTGTGGAAGGACGCCACGGCATGGGGTGTTTGCTCCGAAGTTGAAAACCACTTGAACAGGCTGAACGGCGTGCCTGCGTTAACCGGACATGTGCGTGGAAAGCTCAGAGCGGAGATGGAAGGGCTCATGGTGACGCGGTTTCCTGCACCACCAGCTCCCACAGAGAACGGCAGCAATAAAGTACGACGAAACCAAGGTCCTACGCCAATGGTGTCGGCGAGGGGATTGCGAGACGTGGCTACATCCAACCGTAGGATTGAGCCGCGATAATTTCATAACGGAGTTGGTATACAACAACATACAAGCTATGTAGTGCATATATTGGTCATCCCGGTGAACGTGGTTGCAAGCTATCCGACGATGTGGTCTAGCGTCGCGATTTTTGTCTGCGCATAGTCTCACATGTTTTTTTTTGAAGTTGGGTTTTGGGAGTAAAATGTATCTACTCATTTCTCCTTCTTTATACAGCTGTTCGTAGCGCTTGTATGGGATATGGCCGAGACAGCCGTGTTGTAAAACTGCTTCAGTACATTTTACCGACATTGGCTTAAAGCTACGAACAAATGGTTATTATTAAAAGATGATACACCAGTCCTCAGGTATTATCAGATAATATTATTGTTGACTTATTTTGGCGGTGGTAGTTAATGCATTTAAATGAGAGACGTTTTGCTCAGTCTGACTACGTTCTGCATATTGTTTTACTGAATACCTTATAAGGGCACAAGAGTTACAGTAGTGAAACTTTCACGCTCGCCGTCTAAGCAACAACGACAAAGGTGTTGAGTGTCAAAACACTGTGAGTACCATTATTTAAAATTTCTTAAAATAATTTATGTGAATTATTATCAAAAGTTTCTTTATTGGATCTTTTACTTTTTAAAAATGAAAATCATGAATTATTCAGAACATATCATACTAGGGATACAACGATAATCAGTTCATCTAACCGTTTTGGGCTATAAACGGAACGGTCTGTGCCTCTCGCATTCACATAAATCACGTGAAGTAATGCTTTGTGCTGCTTTTTGGTGGGGGAATGGTGTATCGATCGGGGTCTTCGTAAATAATCACGATTACGCTCGCGCTGTGGGTGCGACGGAGGCCCGAGCAGGGATGGAGCCGGCGCTGTCGGCAGCTGCTGGTGTGACAAGGGGCAAAGAGCCGATATACTTCGTGCGGCTGGACTTGGAGCTGATGGAGTCGGCATCTACGATTGTGCATTGCGACAAGGTAAACCCGTGGCTCTACCATTGCGGTGATTATATGGTGTCGTATGGCGCTGTGACAGAGCGGGTGGGCGGCATCCTCGAATTCACGGACATCGCGCGCAGGGTGGGCACGCTGGGCGACGCCCCGCAGCCCTATGAAGGGGCAGAGCTCGTCAAGTTTGGCATGACAGACTGCCCCTTCATCGAGCGCATTATGAAGGGTATCTCAGCCCTCAAGGCCGCGAGGTTTCTCACTCGATGCTTTCGAGCAGTGGTGAAAGGCGTTTTCGTCGGAAGGCCGTTCGCCGATCCGAATGAGATTCGATTCGGAGAGATGATGCTGAAAAGGGAATTCGCCCGGAACCACAACCGAATTCATTATCACGTCAGCCCAGCGACGACGGGAGATCCCAGGACCGATGAAGAGATGGCGTCGGAGTTGGTAGAGGTGACGGTGTGGAAGGACGCCACGGCATGGGGTGTTTGCTCCGAAGTTGAAAACCACTTGAACAGGCTGAACGGCGTGCCTGCGTTAACCGGACATGTGCGTGGAAAGCTCAGAGCGGAGATGGAAGGGCTCATGGTGACGCGGTTTCCTGCACCACCAGCTCCCACAGAGAACGGCAGCAATAAAGTACGACGAAACCAAGGTCCTACGCCAATGGTGTCGGCGAGGGGATTGCGAGACGTGGCTACATCCAACCGTAGGATTGAGCCGCGATAATTTCATAACGGAGTTGGTATACAACAACATACAAGCTATGTAGTGCATATATTGGTCATCCCGGTGAACGTGGTTGCAAGCTATCCGACGATGTGGTCTAGCGTCGCGATTTTTGTCTGTGCATAGTCTCACATGTTTATTTTTTTAAGTTGGGTTTTGGGAGTAAAATGTATCTACTCATTTCTCCTTCTTTATACAGCTGTTCGTAGCGCTTGTATGGGATATGGCCGAGACAGCCGTGTTGTAAAACTGCTTCAGTACATTTTACCGACATTGGCTTAAAGCTACGAACAAATGGTTATTATTAAAAGATGATACACCAGTCCTCAGGTATTATCAGATAATATTATTGTTGACTTATTTTGGCGGTGGTAGTTAATGCATTTAAATGAGAGACGTTTTGCTCAGTCTGACTACGTTCTGCATATTGTTTTACTGAATACCTTATAAGGGCACAAGAGTTACAGTAGTGAAACTTTCACGCTCGCCGCCTAAGCAACAACGACAAAGGTGTTGAGTGTCAAAACACTGTGAGTACCATTATTTAAAATTTCTTAAAATAATTTATGTAAATTATTATCAAAAGTTTCTTTATTGGATCTTTTACTTTTTAAAAATGAAAATCATGAATTATTCAGAACATATCATACTAGGGATACAACGATAATCAGTTCATCTAACCGTTTTGGGCTATAAACGGAACGGTCTGTGCCTCTCGCATTCACATAAATCACGTGAAGTAATGCTTTGTGCTGCTTTTTGGTGGGGGAATGGTGTATCGATCGGGGTCTTCGTAAATAATCACGATTACGCTCGCGCTGTGGGTGCGACGGAGGCCCGAGCAGGGATGGAGCCGGCGCTGTCGGCAGCTGCTGGTGTGACAAGGGGCAAAGAGCCGATATACTTCGTGCGGCTGGACTTGGAGCTGATGGAGTCGGCATCTACGATTGTGCATTGCGACAAGGTAAACCCGTGGCTCTACCATTGGAAGCCCTCCAAAACCTGCACATCCAAAAGTATGCGCGCGTCACATCGATCGCGCAAATTTAGGGCTAGGCGTGCACAACGCCATCGCAATTTGTGGAGACCACAAAACCGTCTCCACAAATTGTGCGCTGCCGCAACCTAAATAAATGGTTAAGCAGATCCACCGCCGCTGTTAAACATCGATAGCACTCCGCCTGCGCCATAACACGTGAAAGTGTCGACTGCACTACACCAAAAAGCTCGCATAGAGTTTTGTGCTCCACCGTAGCGCAGTAGTAGTGAAGCAGACATGCCAGTACCGCGTGCTTCACTACGAAGGCTGGAGGCCTTCCAGCCTTGCCTACACCAGACTTAACGATGTAGTGCCGCGAAAAAACGCGGAGCAGCTCATCGAAAGCAACAGGAGGTAGCGAAACTGTGGCAACAAAGCTGGTAGTGTGGCGACTTCTGTAGAGAACATGCCATGGCGACTCCAATGGGTCCACGAGGGCAGCACTTGAAAGGCGCCCGCGCTCCTTGTTCAGGATACGTAGTCGAAGAAGCAGCAGTAAACGCGTCGTGACGCGCCTACGCCGACGGCGCTCTGTTACCAGAGCAATGATGGCCGACAGGTTCATCTTGGTATGGCTGGCTGCGAAACTCAACGCTACGATCCGAAATAAGTGCTCTCTAACATACAATTTTCTTATCATACTACAAATATTTTGGACTGCTTTGCGAGGGTTTTCGAGGGCTTTAACTAAAGCTCGCCACACATAACAATGGAACAGGGCGCACAATCTCTACTTAATTGGCTCTGAGATTTGCGATGCGACCACGATAGTGAGAGTTTTGGAGGGCTTCCATTGCGGTGATTATATGGTGTCGTATGGCGCTGTGACAGAGTGGGTGGGCGGCATCCTCGAATTCACGGACATCGCGCGCAGGGTGGGCACGCTGGGCGACGCCCCGCAGCCCTATGAAGGGGCAGAGCTCGTCAAGTTTGGCATGACAGACTGCCCCTTCATCGAGCGCATTATGAAGGGTATCTCAGCCCTCAAGGCCGCGAGGTTTCTCACTCGATGCTTTCGAACAGTGGTGAAAGGCGTTTTCGTCGGAAGGCCGTTTGCCGATCCGAATGAGATTCGATTCGGAGAGATGATGCTGAAAAGGGAATTCGCCCGGAACCACAACCGAGTTCATTATCACGTCAGCCCAGCGACGACGGGAGATCCCAGGACCGATGAAGAGATGGCGTCGGAGTTGGTAGAGGTGACGGTGTGGAAGGACGCCACGGCATGGGGTGTTTGCTCCGAAGTTGAAAACCACTTGAACAGGCTGAACGGCGTGCCTGCGTTAACCGGACATGTGCGTGGAAAGCTCAGAGCGGAGATGGAAGGGCTCATGGTGACGCGGTTTCCTGCACCACCAGCTCCCACAGAGAACGGCAGCAATAAAGTACGACGAAACCAAGGTCCTACGCCAATGGTGTCGGCGAGGGGATTGCGAGACGTGGCTACATCCAACCGTAGGATTGAGCCGCGATAATTTCATAACGGAGTTGGTATACAACAACATACAAGCTATGTAGTGCATATATTGGTCATCCCGGTGAACGTGGTTGCAAGCTATCCGACGATGTGGTCTAGCGTCGCGATTTTTGTCTGCGCATAGTCTCACATGTTTTTTTTTGAAGTTGGGTTTTGGGAGTAAAATGTATCTACTCATTTCTCCTTCTTTATACAGCTGTTCGTAGCGCTTGTATGGGATATGGCCGAGACAGCCGTGTTGTAAAACTGCTTCAGTACATTTTACCGACATTGGCTTAAAGCTACGAACAAATGGTTATTATTAAAAGATGATACACCAGTCCTCAGGTATTATCAGATAATATTATTGTTGACTTATTTTGGCGGTGGTAGTTAATGCATTTAAATGAGAGACGTTTTGCTCAGTCTGACTACGTTCTGCATATTGTTTTACTGAATACCTTATAAGGGCACAAGAGTTACAGTAGTGAAACTTTCACGCTCGCCGCCTAAGCAACAACGACAAAGGTGTTGAGTGTCAAAACACTGTGAGTACCATTATTTAAAATTTCTTAAAATAATTTATGTGAATTATTATCAAAAGTTTCTTTATTGGATCTTTTACTTTTTAAAAATGAAAATCATGAATTATTCAGAACATATCATACTAGGGATACAACGATAATCAGTTCAACTAACCGTTTTGGGCTATAAACGGAACGGTCTGTGCCTCTCGCCTTCACATAAATCACGTGAAGTAATGCTTTGTGCTGCTTTTTGGTGGGGGAATGGTGTATCGATCGGGGCTTCGTAAATAATCACGATTACGCTCGCGCTGTGGGTGCGACGGAGGCCCGAGCAGGGATGGAGCCGGCGCTGTCGGCAGCTGCTGGGGTGACAAGGGGCAAAGAGCCGATATACTTCGTGCGGCTGGACTTGGAGCTGATGGAGTCGGCATCTACGATTGTGCATTGCGACAAGGTAAACCCGTGGCTCTACCATTGGAAGCCCTCCAAAACCTGCACATCCAAAAGTATGCGCGCGTCACATCGATCGCGCAAATTTAGGGCTAGGCGTGCACAACGCCATCGCAATTTGTGGAGACCACAAAACCGTCTCCACAAATTGTGCGCTGCCGCAACCTAAATAAATGGTTAAGCAGATCCACCGCCGCTGTTAAACATCGATAGCACTCCGCCTGCGCCATAACACGTGAAAGTGTCGACTGCACTACACCAAAAAGCTCGCATAGAGTTTTGTGCTCCACCGTAGCGCAGTAGTAGTGAAGCAGACATGCCAGTACCGCGTGCTTCACTACGAAGGCTGGAGGCCTTCCAGCCTTGCCTACACCAGACTTAACGATGTAGTGCCGCGAAAAAACGCGGAGCAGCTCATCGAAAGCAACAGGAGGTAGCGAAACTGTGGCAACAAAGCTGGTAGTGTGGCGACTTCTGTAGAGAACATGCCATGGCGACTCCAATGGGTCCACGAGGGCAGCACTTGAAAGGCGCCCGCGCTCCTTGTTCAGGATACGTAGTCGAAGAAGCAGCAGTAAACGCGTCGTGACGCGCCTACGCCGACGGCGCTCTGTTACCAGAGCAATGATGGCCGACAGGTTCATCTTGGTATGGCTGGCTGCGAAACTCAACGCTACGATCCGAAATAAGTGCTCTCTAACATACAATTTTCTTATCATACTACAAATATTTTGGACTGCTTTGCGAGGGTTTTCGAGGGCTTTAACTAAAGCTCGCCACACATAACAATGGAACAGGGCGCACAATCTCTACTTAATTGGCTCTGAGATTTGCGATGCGACCACGATAGTGAGAGTTTTGGAGGGCTTCCATTGCGGTGATTATATGGTGTCGTATGGCGCTGTGACAGAGTGGGTGGGCGGCATCCTCGAATTCACGGACATCGCGCGCAGGGTGGGCACGCTGGGCGACGCCCCGCAGCCCTATGAAGGGGCAGAGCTCGTCAAGTTTGGCATGACAGACTGCTCCTTCATCGAGCGCATTATGAAGGGTATCTCAGCCCTCAAGGCCGCGAGGTTTCTCACTCGATGCTTTCGAGCAGTGGTGAAAGGCGTTTTCGTCGGAAGGCCGTTCGCCGATCCGAATGAGATTCGATTCGGAGAGATGATGCTGAAAAGGGAATTCGCCCGGAACCACAACCGAGTTCATTATCACGTCAGCCCAGCGACGACGGGAGATCCCAGGACCGATGAAGAGATGGCGTCGGAGTTGGTAGAGGTGACGGTGTGGAAGGACGCCACGGCATGGGGTGTTTGCTCCGAAGTTGAAAACCACTTGAACAGGCTGAACGGCGTGCCTGCGTTAACCGGACATGTGCGTGGAAAGCTCAGAGCGGAGATGGAAGGGCTCATGGTGACGCGGTTTCCTGCACCACCAGCTCCCACAGAGAACGGCAGCAATAAAGTACGACGAAACCAAGGTCCTACGCCAATGGTGTCGGCGAGGGGATTGCGAGACGTGGCTACATCCAACCGTAGGATTGAGCCGCGATAATTTCATAACGGAGTTGGTATACAACAACATACAAGCTATGTAGTGCATATATTGGTCATCCCGGTGAACGTGGTTGCAAGCTATCCGACGATGTGGTCTAGCGTCGCGATTTTTGTCTGCGCATAGTCTCACATGTTTTTTTTTGAAGTTGGGTTTTGGGAGTAAAATGTATCTACTCATTTCTCCTTCTTTATACAGCTGTTCGTAGCGCTTGTATGGGATATGGCCGAGACAGCCGTGTTGTAAAACTGCTTCAGTACATTTTACCGACATTGGCTTAAAGCTACGAACAAATGGTTATTATTAAAAGATGATACACCAGTCCTCAGGTATTATCAGATAATATTATTGTTGACTTATTTTGGCGGTGGTAGTTAATGCATTTAAATGAGAGACGTTTTGCTCAGTCTGACTACGTTCTGCATATTGTTTTACTGAATACCTTATAAGGGCACAAGAGTTACAGTAGTGAAACTTTCACGCTCGCCGCCTAAGCAACAACGACAAAGGTGTTGAGTGTCAAAACACTGTGAGTACCATTATTTAAAATTTCTTAAAATAATTTATGTGAATTATTATCAAAAGTTTCTTTATTGGATCTTTTACTTTTTAAAAATGAAAATCATGAATTATTCAGAACATATCATACTAGGGATACAACGATAATCAGTTCAACTAACCGTTTTGGGCTATAAACGGAACGGTCTGTGCCTCTCGCCTTCACATAAATCACGTGAAGTAATGCTTTGTGCTGCTTTTTGGTGGGGGAATGGTGTATCGATCGGGGCTTCGTAAATAATCACGATTACGCTCGCGCTGTGGGTGCGACGGAGGCCCGAGCAGGGATGGAGCCGGCGCTGTCGGCAGCTGCTGGGGTGGCAAGGGGCAAAGAGCCGATATACTTCGTGCGGCTGGACTTGGAGCTGATGGAGTCGGCATCTACGATTGTGCATTGCGACAAGGTAAACCCGTGGCTCTACCATTGGAAGCCCTCCAAAACCTGCACATCCAAAAGTATGCGCGCGTCACATCGATCGCGCAAATTTAGGGCTAGGCGTGCACAACGCCATCGCAATTTGTGGAGACCACAAAACCGTCTCCACAAATTGTGCGCTGCCGCAACCTAAATAAATGGTTAAGCAGATCCACCGCCGCTGTTAAACATCGATAGCACTCCGCCTGCGCCATAACACGTGAAAGTGTCGACTGCACTACACCAAAAAGCTCGCATAGAGTTTTGTGCTCCACCGTAGCGCAGTAGTAGTGAAGCAGACATGCCAGTACCGCGTGCTTCACTACGAAGGCTGGAGGCCTTCCAGCCTTGCCTACACCAGACTTAACGATGTAGTGCCGCGAAAAAACGCGGAGCAGCTCATCGAAAGCAACAGGAGGTAGCGAAACTGTGGCAACAAAGCTGGTAGTGTGGCGACTTCTGTAGAGAACATGCCATGGCGACTCCAATGGGTCCACGAGGGCAGCACTTGAAAGGCGCCCGCGCTCCTTGTTCAGGATACGTAGTCGAAGAAGCAGCAGTAAACGCGTCGTGACGCGCCTACGCCGACGGCGCTCTGTTACCAGAGCAATGATGGCCGACAGGTTCATCTTGGTATGGCTGGCTGCGAAACTCAACGCTACGATCCGAAATAAGTGCTCTCTAACATACAATTTTCTTATCATACTACAAATATTTTGGACTGCTTTGCGAGGGTTTTCGAGGGCTTTAACTAAAGCTCGCCACACATAACAATGGAACAGGGCGCACAATCTCTACTTAATTGGCTCTGAGATTTGCGATGCGACCACGATAGTGAGAGTTTTGGAGGGCTTCCATTGCGGTGATTATATGGTGTCGTATGGCGCTGTGACAGAGTGGGTGGGCGGCATCCTCGAATTCACGGACATCGCGCGCAGGGTGGGCACGCTGGGCGACGCCCCGCAGCCCTATGAAGGGGCAGAGCTCGTCAAGTTTGGCATGACAGACTGCTCCTTCATCGAGCGCATTATGAAGGGTATCTCAGCCCTCAAGGCCGCGAGGTTTCTCACTCGATGCTTTCGAGCAGTGGTGAAAGGCGTTTTCGTCGGAAGGCCGTTCGCCGATCCGAATGAGATTCGATTCGGAGAGATGATGCTGAAAAGGGAATTCGCCCGGAACCACAACCGAGTTCATTATCACGTCAGCCCAGCGACGACGGGAGATCCCAGGACCGATGAAGAGATGGCGTCGGAGTTGGTAGAGGTGACGGTGTGGAAGGACGCCACGGCATGGGGTGTTTGCTCCGAAGTTGAAAACCACTTGAACAGGCTGAACGGCGTGCCTGCGTTAACCGGACATGTGCGTGGAAAGCTCAGAGCGGAGATGGAAGGGCTCATGGTGACGCGGTTTCCTGCACCACCAGCTCCCACAGAGAACGGCAGCAATAAAGTACGACGAAACCAAGGTCCTACGCCAATGGTGTCGGCGAGGGGATTGCGAGACGTGGCTACATCCAACCGTAGGATTGAGCCGCGATAATTTCATAACGGAGTTGGTATACAACAACATACAAGCTATGTAGTGCATATATTGGTCATCCCGGTGAACGTGGTTGCAAGCTATCCGACGATGTGGTCTAGCGTCGCGATTTTTGTCTGCGCATAGTCTCACATGTTTTTTTTTGAAGTTGGGTTTTGGGAGTAAAATGTATCTACTCATTTCTCCTTCTTTATACAGCTGTTCGTAGCGCTTGTATGGGATATGGCCGAGACAGCCGTGTTGTAAAACTGCTTCAGTACATTTTACCGACATTGGCTTAAAGCTACGAACAAATGGTTATTATTAAAAGATGATACACCAGTCCTCAGGTATTATCAGATAATATTATTGTTGACTTATTTTGGCGGTGGTAGTTAATGCATTTAAATGAGAGACGTTTTGCTCAGTCTGACTACGTTCTGCATATTGTTTTACTGAATACCTTATAAGGGCACAAGAGTTACAGTAGTGAAACTTTCACGCTCGCCGCCTAAGCAACAACGACAAAGGTGTTGAGTGTCAAAACACTGTGAGTACCATTATTTAAAATTTCTTAAAATAATTTATGTGAATTATTATCAAAAGTTTCTTTATTGGATCTTTTACTTTTTAAAAATGAAAATCATGAATTATTCAGAACATATCATACTAGGGATACAACGATAATCAGTTCAACTAACCGTTTTGGGCTATAAACGGAACGGTCTGTGCCTCTCGCCTTCACATAAATCACGTGAAGTAATGCTTTGTGCTGCTTTTTGGTGGGGGAATGGTGTATCGATCGGGGCTTCGTAAATAATCACGATTACGCTCGCGCTGTGGGTGCGACGGAGGCCCGAGCAGGGATGGAGCCGGCGCTGTCGGCAGCTGCTGGGGTGGCAAGGGGCAAAGAGCCGATATACTTCGTGCGGCTGGACTTGGAGCTGATGGAGTCGGCATCTACGATTGTGCATTGCGACAAGGTAAACCCGTGGCTCTACCATTGGAAGCCCTCCAAAACCTGCACATCCAAAAGTATGCGCGCGTCACATCGATCGCGCAAATTTAGGGCTAGGCGTGCACAACGCCATCGCAATTTGTGGAGACCACAAAACCGTCTCCACAAATTGTGCGCTGCCGCAACCTAAATAAATGGTTAAGCAGATCCACCGCCGCTGTTAAACATCGATAGCACTCCGCCTGCGCCATAACACGTGAAAGTGTCGACTGCACTACACCAAAAAGCTCGCATAGAGTTTTGTGCTCCACCGTAGCGCAGTAGTAGTGAAGCAGACATGCCAGTACCGCGTGCTTCACTACGAAGGCTGGAGGCCTTCCAGCCTTGCCTACACCAGACTTAACGATGTAGTGCCGCGAAAAAACGCGGAGCAGCTCATCGAAAGCAACAGGAGGTAGCGAAACTGTGGCAACAAAGCTGGTAGTGTGGCGACTTCTGTAGAGAACATGCCATGGCGACTCCAATGGGTCCACGAGGGCAGCACTTGAAAGGCGCCCGCGCTCCTTGTTCAGGATACGTAGTCGAAGAAGCAGCAGTAAACGCGTCGTGACGCGCCTACGCCGACGGCGCTCTGTTACCAGAGCAATGATGGCCGACAGGTTCATCTTGGTATGGCTGGCTGCGAAACTCAACGCTACGATCCGAAATAAGTGCTCTCTAACATACAATTTTCTTATCATACTACAAATATTTTGGACTGCTTTGCGAGGGTTTTCGAGGGCTTTAACTAAAGCTCGCCACACATAACAATGGAACAGGGCGCACAATCTCTACTTAATTGGCTCTGAGATTTGCGATGCGACCACGATAGTGAGAGTTTTGGAGGGCTTCCATTGCGGTGATTATATGGTGTCGTATGGCGCTGTGACAGAGTGGGTGGGCGGCATCCTCGAATTCACGGACATCGCGCGCAGGGTGGGCACGCTGGGCGACGCCCCGCAGCCCTATGAAGGGGCAGAGCTCGTCAAGTTTGGCATGACAGACTGCTCCTTCATCGAGCGCATTATGAAGGGTATCTCAGCCCTCAAGGCCGCGAGGTTTCTCACTCGATGCTTTCGAGCAGTGGTGAAAGGCGTTTTCGTCGGAAGGCCGTTCGCCGATCCGAATGAGATTCGATTCGGAGAGATGATGCTGAAAAGGGAATTCGCCCGGAACCACAACCGAGTTCATTATCACGTCAGCCCAGCGACGACGGGAGATCCCAGGACCG
The DNA here is from genome assembly GCA_016169955.1 of Phytophthora vignae f. sp. vignae. Classification (NCBI taxonomy): domain Eukaryota; phylum Oomycota; class Peronosporomycetes; order Peronosporales; family Peronosporaceae; genus Phytophthora; species Phytophthora vignae. The sequence continues at coordinate 891 of JABJUM010000009.1, read as the reverse complement.
ATGAAGAGATGGCGTCGGAGTTGGTAGAGGTGACGGTGTGGAAGGACGCCACGGCATGGGGTGTTTGCTCCGAAGTTGAAAACCACTTGAACAGGCTGAACGGCGTGCCTGCGTTAACCGGACATGTGCGTGGAAAGCTCAGAGCGGAGATGGAAGGGCTCATGGTGACGCGGTTTCCTGCACCACCAGCTCCCACAGAGAACGGCAGCAATAAAGTACGACGAAACCAAGGTCCTACGCCAATGGTGTCGGCGAGGGGATTGCGAGACGTGGCTACATCCAACCGTAGGATTGAGCCGCGATAATTTCATAACGGAGTTGGTATACAACAACATACAAGCTATGTAGTGCATATATTGGTCATCCCGGTGAACGTGGTTGCAAGCTATCCGACGATGTGGTCTAGCGTCGCGATTTTTGTCTGCTGCATAGTCTCACATGTTATTTTTTTAAGTTGGGTTTTGGGAGTAAAATGTATCTACTCATTTCTCCTTCTTTATACAGCTGTTCGTAGCGCTTGTATGGGATATGGCCGAGACAGCCGTGTTGTAAAACTGCTTCAGTACATTTTACCGACATTGGCTTAAAGCTACGAACAAATGGTTATTATTAAAAGATGATACACCAGTCCTCAGGTATTATCAGATAATATTATTGTTGACTTATTTTGGCGGTGGTAGTTAATGCATTTAAATGAGAGACGTTTTGCTCAGTCTGACTACGTTCTGCATATTGTTTTACTGAATACCTATAAGGGCACAAGAGTTACAGTAGTGAAACTTTCACGCTCGCCGCCTAGCAACAACGACAAAGTGTTGAGGTGTCAAAACAGTGAGTACATTATTTAAAATTTCTTAAAATAATTTATGTGAATTATATCAAAAGTTTCTT